>JARQOD010000006.1:395672503-395792180 GCA_033576555.1 Oophaga sylvatica | reverse complement strand
TGGACCAGATGGCCCAGGAGGTCCCTTCCAACTCTACCATTCTATGATTCTATGTACCGTATATACCCATGTATAAGCCGAGATTTTCAGCCCATTTTTTAGGGCTGAAAGTCCCCCTCTCGGCTTATACGCGGGTCATATACGGGGGTCGGCGGGGGAGGGGGAGCGGGGGTGTCGGATCATACTCACCCCTCCACCGGCGCGGTCTCTGCAGCCACCCTGCTTCTCCCACGATCTCCGGCTCCTTCCTGCAGCGGTCACATGGCACCGCTCATTAAAGTCATGAATATGCACATATTCATGACTTTAATGAGCGGTAGCACGTGACCGCTGCAGGACTGAAGCGCTGCGGAGAGCGCCGGGAGAAGAGGAGAGGCTGCAGGGACGCGCGGCGGAGTGGTGAGTATAGCTATATTTACCTGTCCCTGTGCCAGCGTTGCGCGCTGCTCCCTCGGTCCTGGCTGTGAATGTTCAGGCAGAGGGCACGATGACGTCGTTAGTGCGCGCCCCGCCCCCTGCCAGATCATTCACAGCCAGAGGAGTCAGACCAAGGGAGCAGCGCAGAGAGGACAGGTAAATATCTCAGGTGCCGGGGTCCTAAGCGAGCGGTGACACCGGCACCTGTCCCCCATAGCGCGCCGCTGTCACCGCCTGCTCAGGACACCGGTACCTGGCCCCCAGCGACAGAGGTGAGTGTGTCATTTTTTTTTGCAGCAGCAGCAGCATATGAGGCCTATACTATGGGGCATAATTGTGCAGCATATGGGGGCATAATATGGAGCATATGGGGGCATAATATGGAGCATATGGGGCATAAGCTGTGGAACATATGGGGCATAATCTGGAACATATGGGGGCATAATCTGGAGCATATGGAGGCATAATCTGGAGCATATGGGGGCATAAGCTGTGGAACATTGGGGCATAATCTGAGCAGGATATGTGGTGGCATAATCTGGAGCATATGGGGGCATAAGCTGTGGAACATATGGGGGCACAATATGGAGCATATGGGGCATAATCTGGAACATATGGGGGCATAATCTGGAGCATATTGTCACGTTGTGACATGCATGTCTGTGCTTTAACCCTTTGCTCCTTTTCCCCCTAATATAGCTGGGATACTGATATCCGTTACCTGTATGGATGATGTTCAGTTCCCAGCTCCGCTGCGTAACCGTGCATGCGTGGGTGTCTCCGCATGTGCGGTCCCTGGCTACTGCTGTGAAAGCTACCCGTAGGTTGCAAGGTCCTCTGCACTGGTGCATGACTTGCTACGTGTGTTTGGGCTGCAGCCATTTCCAGGTGCCCTTGCTGTGCTTATGTCTGGCTCTCATAGGGTGCGCAGGCCACACCTGCCCTGCTTTTATCAGGGTTAGTGTGTGTACCTGAAATTCTGTCCCCAGCCAATTGCTGAGGGGCAGCTCATATATAAAGGCTCCCTGCCCTATGGGCGGGGCCTTTGCTACTCACATAGCTTCTGAACCTAGCCGTGTGTGTGTGTGTGTGTGTGTTCAGCTCCTGCTTTGAGTTCGATCAGCTCTGGAGAGCTGATACCCTCGTCCTGTCTTGTGATCCTGAACTCGTTCCTGTGCCTTTCCTAGAGGCGCTAATTCTAGGCTCGTATCTCTGATCCTGTACCTGTCCAGTACCTGACAGTCTGAACTGTGTCTGCTGTGTTATGTTCCTGAAACCTTCTGTGTACTGAACCCTGTGCCCAGTGATTGTGATACTTTGCTAACTGACTTTCTGTGATATATCCTGGGTTCATTTGGAAGGAGGAGTCCGGTGTGGGTGTGCTGAGTTTCTGTTACTTTGTGCTCAGCTTGCTTTTGGTGCAATCCCCGCCCAGCTCCAGTTGAGCCTGGTGGGACTTGCACCAGACCGCTTGGATTCCTTTTCAGATCACTTCCAGATGTCCGGATCCGATCCTTCCTGCCTGATGTCCGGAGCCATGCCGATCGTTGCCAGATGTCTCTAGTCTGATACTGCGGCCTCATGTCCGGAGACTGATGTCCGCAGGCCGATGTCCGGAACCTGTCGATCGTTGCCAGATGTCCGGAGTCCGATGCCAGTGTTCTGTTTCCTGAGATCCAGCCGGTGTTCCGGTGTCCGTGTTCCTGATGTCCAGTCCGTGTTCCTGTTTCCGTGTTCCTGAAGTTCAGTTCGTGTTCCTGAGTTCGTGATTCTGATGACCTCGTCTACCCTGATGTTATGTACTGTGTGTCATTCCTTATTTACTTTAGTAAACTTTACTTCACTATATCTGAAGTTGTGCGGTGTGATCAAGTCCTACGTGTTTCTATCTTGTCCTCATGCTCAGCTGCCACAGAACCCCGGTCTCTGCCAGTCCCTAAGTATGGGTAGGACCGGGTCCCCCTCTGTGGTATGGAGGGTCCAGATTTCGTACCCGAGGGATGCCCGCGCCACGCCATGGTGGCGGCTGCAGTCCCCAAACGTGACACATATGGGGCATAAGCTGTGGAACATATGGGGGCATAATCTGGAGCATATGGGGGCATAAGCTGTGGAACATATGGGGGCATAATCTGGAGCATATGGGGGCATAAGCTGTGGAACATATGGGGCATAATATGGAACATATGGGGCATAATCTGGAGCATATGGGGGCATAATCTGTGGAACATATGGAGCATAATCTGGAGCATATGGGGGCATAATCTGTGGAACATATGGGGCATAATCTGGAGCATATTGGGCATAATCTGTGCAGCATATGGGGTCATAATCTGTGGAGCATCATATGGGGGCATAATCATTTTTCACCCTAGGCTTATACGCGAGTCAATAAGTTTTCCCAGTTTTTTGTGGCAAAATTAGGGGGGTCGGCTTATACACGGGTCGGCTTATACATGAGTATAAGATATAGATATACTAGATATAGATAGATAGAGAGATGTGTAGACAAAAAACAGCAGCACATGTGCATGAATATAGGCCATGTGAAAACACAGAAAAACATTAAAAACATTAAATTTAGATTAAACTTCTCAAAATTTAAAAAAAAAATTTTTTCAAAAAACTTTTTTTACTTACAGTAATAGGTGAAAAATGAAGGTTCTTAGTGCATAAATTGGCCAATTCATGTATGCCCATCAACCATGGCAAGGTGAACTCCCTCTGATGGGTCCCTCCCTGCACTAAGCCACTTCTGAGCCACAGCCTACATCTTTGGACAAACATGTCTCTACTGGGCTAAGCCTACAATATATGGGCTGGTAGAGCTGATTACGGCACCTGCAAGGCCAATGTGAGGAGTGCAAGATCAGACGTGAGGCAGCCAGCATCCAGTTACTTAGATAAGCAAGATGATTGTGCAGTCTTCACAGCTTGCACGTGTTCACACTAGGAGGTTCTAACGGGATCAATTCTACACTGATATGCATCTTCAGAATTGAACACAGATCCTAATTTGCTTTGACCTTTTATCAGCACCTAAGTTACACCCCCTCCCCTTATGACTTCACGTGGGTCACGTTGTGGGATGTTATTGGCCCTTCAGGATTTTATGAAATTCCCAACATTAACAATATCTTCACTCCAGATCATTGCAAAAGTTTGAGATCATCGTCATATTTTTTATCGGGATTTTACCTTTCCATACATAGTAAAAATTACATGGCTGTTGTCAGCGATCTGGCAACTATTGATTTGGGGCTTCTAGACAGGTGTCACAGTTATGTAAAAAAATACATATTCTTCTCCGATTAGTCCTGAAATTGAAGATTTATTTCTCATCAATATTGGGTCTATGCAAACCCAATATTCATAACTTTTCACCGATGCTTCACCTTTTGGTGTAAATATATAACATTTCCTTGAAGGGGACAAAAGTTTCCATTGACGTCAGGATGTATTTCCTGGGAACTAAATAGACTCTTCCACTTTTCTATCTATGAGTAAACACATGTCCCTTTTGTTATCCAACCCTCTAAAAAGACCTGTCCTGTCTAATTACCTGTGCTCTGTTAGTAGTCTTGACTTCAAAAAGAACTTTAATTAGATTTATCACTTCCCAACTATATGTAATTTCCTCTGTCAGCGGGGCAATTCTATTTCAATGCAGCTTACATTGCAAGCTCTTGTCTCCTTGAAATTTGGTGCGAGAGGAGAGGTGGAGGTGGGTGAATGCCCTCTCACTAGGGTGGCTTTGTGGATCTTAATATTTTCTATGATAAAAAGCATAATAAAAGACAAACTGGACACATCAGGAAAAATGCCACCGGCATTTTCCTGAAGTGTCTACTGTTTCAAAGACAATTTGGGTACTTCGGCGTCTAAAAGATGCTGTGCGCACTTACCCATAATGTGTTATTTGTACTGCGTGGTCTAGGGGATATAAAATAAAAAGATTATAAAAAGTACTGAAGTTAATGAATAAATTATGTATCCTAAAATGAGGCTAATAAAAATGACTGCTCATATCTCAAAAGAACATGTTCTTGTAAAGTTTGTAAACAGAGAACTAAAAGAATTTTAGCTTGTGAAGAAAAAAAATAAAAAGTAGGTTCTTATGGGTTAAAATGAGAGTAAGAAACTGTCCACGTAATCGCGAGTTTATTATTTTACAGTTCATGTAGAATATGCAAGAAATTCCCTTACAGAGCAGATTACATGGCGACATAGTCAGGAGGTGACTCAGCTCGGAGCTGGATTTAATCTAAAATGACATTTAATAGAAACCAATATTATTCCAAATATTTCAATATTTACACAGAGCATCTTGTGATGTTGAGAACATCGCTGCCCGTGGAGATTTCTGGCTTAATCTGTACGAAAATTCCTGTGGATGCCTGTAACAATAATGACACCTACAGGAACAGGATACAACGTGACCGGTATTCTAAATATAATTTATTTTTACAATGAAATGAACATGTACATTCATGTAATTGATTGCATAAAGTGATTTGTTTCTGATCATTTATAGTATATTAAGGATTAAGGCTGTTTACTGCTCCAGGTGATCAATATTTAGGCTACAAAAAAAAATAAAACTAGTTATCTATTTGACATTCTTATTCCATATGACCTAAAAGCTCATGATCTAATAAGAACGGCTGGTGCATTTTTCCATTATATGTGAAAGAAGAATATAGCAAAACCTAATATGACACACAAAACATATTCAAGAGTGTATTTTTTACCCCTTACCACCAAGGCTAATTTTCGTTTTTGTGCTTTTGCTTTTTTCTCTCTCCCTTTCTGTCGAGATAATTTTTTTTTCTATTATTTTTTCTATCGACATGTCCATAGAAGGTCTTTTTATTTTGTGAGTGTAAACTAGAAAAAAAGGAAGTGCGTGGAATTGGCAAAAAAAAAAAATTAAATGCAATCCCGCCATTTGTTTATATGGGGATTTATTTTTACGGCATTCATTTTGTAGTAAAAATGATGACCTGCTGACATGATTCATCAGGTCAGTATGATTCTGGTGACATCAAACTTGTAGATTTTTTTTTTCCATTTTTTACTTTAGTGATTACATTTTTTTATAAATTTGTAAGAAAAATACCGTAACTTTTTTTTTCATCAGTTGAGCGCTTGTTTTTTGCATTCCACATTGATACTAATTTGAGATATATAAGATGTTTTGATTGCTGTTTGTTGCATTTTATTTAGGGAATGTGAATTGACTGAAAAAAAAAAAAATGACAACTTTTGCCTGACAGCATTTAACAAATTAATTCACTTAGAATTTTCATGGAACTGATTTAATGGAGGGTGCCATACCAAATATATTACTTTTTTGTGTATTTTTGAGACTTTTAATAATTTTTTTTAAAGATTCCTTATTGGTGATAATTTGGTTGCATGTTCTACAGTGGCATGTAAAAGTTTGGGCACCACTGGTCAAAATTACTGTTACTGTGAACAGTTAACCCCTTAACGACCGCTGATAGACATTTTAACGGCGGCAGTTAAGGGTACTTATTCCTCAGCGCTGCTTTTTAACAGCACTGAGAAATAAGGGAAATCTCTGGGGCTGAGACCCTGGAGAACATGATCAGGGACTGTTTTTACGGTTTCCCATCATGTCATCACCGCTATTCACCGAATAACGGCGATCACATAAAAAAATATTTAAAATCTATTTCTCTCTCCTTTGATATGATCTAACATATCAGAGAAGAGGGAATTGGGTCCCCGAATCCCCCACTGTACCTACAGTACCGAATCCGTGATCCCCGGCCCCCCTCCTTCTTTTGCAGAAAGAAAAAGATGTGCCTCCCTGCACCTGGCAACTGCTGGGAATTTTCTGATTTGGCTGCTGGCCTTTGATTACTGTGATAGACCCTATCACAGTGATCAAAAGCCCCCAATATAAGTAAATATGGCAGCACTTGGGCTGCGCCTTTCTTCTCTTCTTGTAGCTGTTTTGGGAGAGAAGAGAGATATACACGTCTGAGTGCTGCCCTGTCAGAGAAGAGAAAGTGGAAAAAAAAAATCACATTTCTACCTCTGTGTCAAAATTCTCTAAACCGAATTGATCACCCGCCCCTTCTGTGTCATCCCACTTGCATTTTCTTTTTGCAGTTTGGCAGTTTTTTTCAAAAGTGGGGATAGGGCAAAATATGTGTACGTGGGTTAAGAACTGGCTCAAGGATAGGAAACAAAGGGTGGTTATTAATGGAGCACACTCGGACTGGGTCACGGTTAGCAGTGGGGTACCACAGGGGTCAGTATTGGGGCCGCTTCTCTTTAAAGGGAATCTGTCACCCCATTTTGACTATATCAGATAAAGATATGCCTGAATAGTGCGTCCCATAAGTAACCTATCGGTATCTATCATATATCCTGACACTCCCGTTTTCATGCCCAAATACCTTTGTAAAGTTCGGTTTTCTGTATGCTAATCTGGGCGGTCCGGTCGGCGGTGTTTTTTGCTTCCTCCCCCCCCCGCTTCTCGGCTTCTCTTGCGTAAGACCGTAGTGTTCCTGCGATTGTGCGTTTTAAAATCCCCCGCGCCTGCGCTGTGTGCTTTGCCCAACAGTGGGCAGAGCATAAAATCATTACAGCGCATGCGCAACTATTTTCGGTCACTTTTCTTGCCCCGGAAATGACTGCTTGCCTTGGACGACTTCTGGGGCAAGGAAAGTGACCGAAAATAGTTGCCCATGCGCTGTAATGATTTTATGCTTTGCCCACTGTTGGGCAAAGCACACTGCACAGGCGCGGGGGGATTTTAAAACGCGCAATCGCGGGAACACTACGCCGTCTGTCCTATGCACAGACGGACCTACGCAAGAGAAGCCGAGGAGCGGGGGAGGGGAAGGAAGCGAAAAAAAACGCCCTCCGGACCGGACCGCCCAGATTAGCATACAGAAAACCAAACTTTACAAAGGTATTTGGGCATGAAAACGGGGGTGTCAGGATATATGATAGATACCAATAGGTTACTTATGGGACGCACTATTCAGTCATATCTTTATCTTATATAGCCAAAAAGGGGTGACCGATTCCCTTTAACATATTTATTAATGACCTTGTAGGGGGCATACAGAGTAGTATTTCAATATTTGCAGATGACACTAAACTCTGCAGGGTAATAAATACAGAGGAGGATAATTTTATATTACAGGAGGATTTATGTAAACTAGAAGCTTGGGCTGATAAATGGCAAATGAGCTTTAATGGGGATAAATGTAAGGTTATGCACTTGGGTAGAACAAACAAGATGTATAATTATGTGCTTAATTGTAAAACACTGGGCAAAACTGTCACTGAAAAAGACCTGGGTGCATGGGTGGACGACAAACTCACATTTAGTGGCCAATGTCAGGCAGCTGCTGCCAAGGCAAATAAAAAAATGGGATGCATTAAAAGAGGCATAGATGCTCATGAGGAGAACATAATTTTACCTCTATACAAGTCACTGGTGCGACCACACTTAGAATACTGTGTACAGTTCTGGTCTCCGGTGTATAAGAAAGACATGGCTGAACTGGAGCAGGTGCAGAGAAGAGCGACCAAGGTTATTAGAGAACTGGGGGGTCTGCAATACCAAGACAGGTTATTACACTTGGGGTTATTTAGTTTGGAAAAACGAAGGCTTAGGGGTGATCTTATTACAATGTATAAATATATGAGGGGACAGTACAAAGACCTTTCTAATGATCTTTTTACTCTTAGACCTGTGACGGGGACAAGGGGGCATCCTCTACGTCTGGAGGAAAGAAGGTTTAGCCATAATCACAGATGCAGATTCTTTACTGTAAGAGCAGTGAGACTATGGAATTCTCTGCCGTATAATGTTGTAATGAGTGATTCCTTACTAAAATTTAAGAAGGGACTGGATGCCTTTCTTGAAAAGTATAATATTACAGGCTATATTCACTAGTTTCCTAGATATTGCGTTGATTCAGGGAGCTAGTCTGATTGTCGTATGTGGAGTCGGGAAGGATTTTCCCAATTTTTTTTTTGCCTTCCTCTGGATCAACATGTTAAGGCAGGTTAGGATAGGATATTGGTTCAACTAGATGGACTTAAAGTCTTCCTTCAACCTTAATAGCTATATGTTAACTATGTTACTATGTTAAAATACTAGTGTTTAGATTAGGTTTAGAGCTAGTAGTGTTAGATTAGGGTTAGTGTTTTTGTTAGCCAGACAAATAAAGCAATGGCCCGCAGAAAATTCGGCGCGGAACAAGTGTACACCCTGATTTTCTTCGGCAGTGAAACTGAATGTGTGTCGACCCGCCACCACAATTGTGGATTACCAGGGCAATGGGGTACTCAGAGCCGAGCCCATGGAAGTCTATGGGGATTGTCACAGGTAGCGGTGGCTCGGTCTGTGGCCCTGGCGGTCTGGCGTATGTTGGGGGAATATTTACAGGGGATAGATTTATATACAGTTCGTGACGCCACCTGTAGTCTTCTGGTAATTAGTACCAGCGCTGCTGTAGATCTCTGAGGGGATGGTGAGGCAGCTAGATGTCGGGTCCCCTACAGGTGGGACTCTTCCCTCAAAGTCTATGAAGTTAGTGAAGTCGGGTGCAGATAAATAACACAGTCTCACACGGTCAGCGTCTTTCCATACCTTTACTTGTAAGATGTTCAGGCAGGTCCCAGGGAGGCTGATCCAAGGAGAGTGTATTTTGAGACAGCAGCTGGACAAGTTAGGGGCCTCCTTTACTTTCAACACGATGAGTACAACCAGCCTGAAGCGTAGTTCCCTCAATAACTCCAGCTAATCCATAGCTGTACTGCCCAGTCAGTTTTGTGGTAGGAGCCTTCCTGTGAGAGAGCTGAATTCCTATCTTGCTGATCAGGCTCAAAGTCCTCACTCCCCCTGACCCCAGTTACGTACTGACTATTTGGGGCTGTTTGCCGCGACCTAAGGTCCGGTAAATCTCTGGTTTTCTTACCACTATGCTTGTAGCTAATAGTGATCCTTCGGTCCCCAGTGACCGGTTACAATGTGCAGGACTTCTTCAATCCAAAAGCACTTTTCCAATAATCTTTCCACTGTGCCTTTCGCCTTGTCCTCGCTGGTAGCATAAACACTCACACTTGCAAAAAGTCATGTAATCACTTCCTTCTTCTCTTCCTTTAGAGTTAGTTCCAGATTCTCAGTTATCCACTAGGCAGGAGCACGTCTCTGAACCTTTCACTGTCCTTTAGACAGGTGACTGAAGTAATTCTGCACTAAGCTTCTTCTTTCTTTGTCAATGTATTCAGGGGTACAGCTCTGACCAGGCTGAGGGGATCTATATCTCTCACCCGTACTGGCCTCCACTTTCTGAACTGCTAAAGAACCAGGCTGGACTGCTTCCTCCCTCCTAGTTCCAGCTAGACTCCACGCGTCTGCTCTGTCCGAAGACAGGAAACTGACTACTCTAAAATCACTCAACCAATATACACCCTGACCACTCCCTCACAAGTTACTACACTACCCTAAGGGTGTGTCTAGTGTATGTTGAGTGAATGGGTATTGAGCATTAAACTGCTGTCTCGCCACACACTCTCCAGGGTACTGCGTGTGCCTAACACCAGGGCTACACATTCCCCCATGGTAAAAGACAGCACTCCCGGGCTGTAAAATACAAAGAGACATTTTGTTTATGCATGAAAACATCAACATTAAACATTAAATCGTCCCATCCGGGAGGTAAGGATGTCTTGAACGTTGCAAACGATAACATTGAATAGAGAAAAATACAAAAAGTATTAATGCATCAAAACATTCAATAAATACTCAGTATTCTTGTGAAGGACCCGCACCAAACCTTCAACGTGGGTCCTGGGTGGGCTGCAGGACATCCGAATGCAGACCTCACTCAGTGCCACACCACACGGGTTTTCTGTTCAGAGGTAAGTCAAGGCTTCATGTGAAACCATTAAAAGGCACCTTAGTGCAACTATTTACAGGATACAGTTTTTGGGCTGGCTCAGTCCTCAGCCTCTGAGTCCATTATAAGACATAATAGGAAAAAAAACATATATATATAGACTTTTTACAATATTACTTATGGTAGACCCTATATGGATCTCACCGATTCTTCTTTACTGTTTAATTACTCATTTACTTCAAATACATTTTCCACCCCGGGGGCTGGAACAATGCGATGGTCCCTAGATCCCATTACTAACAAGTCATGCGCTGCTATTAGGGTCTGGGTCGCCACAGTTCTCGTGCGAACCTCTAGGGGCGCAACGGGTACATTCTCCTCACGAGACACCGATTGCGTTTCAATCACAGTTAACGATATGGACCGTGTCATGGATTGCGATTGAGACTGGGTCGCTAGTTGCGATGTAGATATTGCTTTAATTTGCGATGAACTTGCAGGGGGCGATGCTGGGGCACGGCCGGATACTGCTTGAGCTGGAGACGGGGACGCTGTGGTAGTGGTGACGTTACCTGCGTCTGGGACGGGGTCACGGACGATGGTGACATTAAGGGCATACCATCCCTTCATTCCCCAGTGCCGTGTGTACGTGACAATGTCTCCATTTACTAAGTCCCTCCCGGGATGGCCTTGCGGTAGGTGGGATTCTACGTCCCTGCGACTAACAAAGACCCCTGGGTAGAGGCCCGGTTCACGGATGAAGCCCCAGCCCTTCCGGAGCTGGAACTCAGTCCACACACCCTGCCGCCGCGGTTCCCTCAGGGTACCTTTCTCTCTCCGGACACTCTCCTTGTCCGCGATCAGCTCTGCATGTTGTCGCTGACGATTCCGCTGAGCTTCCCGCTCTTCCTCCTGCTGGCGTTTCTGCTTCTCCTCACGACGCTGCCACTCATATTCCCACTGGGCGGTGTAGGCGACGTCATCCAGGGGCGCCATCTCGTCCCAGTCGACGTCTGGTAACGACGGACAGGACCCCTCCGGTGTCCCTGCCGGGGTTCGATCATCTGCTGCGGCCTCCTGGCCGGGCGGGAGTTTCGGAACTGGCGGTACCTCCTCAACCTCCTTCGCCTCCACCGCTTCACCGGTGGGATCAGGATCGGTACTTTCGGGGGCAGCCTCCGGTTGCTCCTTCGCCTTGGGCAGCAGAATCTTCGGTAACTCGAATCGTGGGGGGTCGTTGAGGGGAGAGATCACCGCGTCCCACAGCCGCCGCTGCTCCAGGGTACGCCGGCATCTCTCGATCTCTTCAAATCCAGGTTGGTGCTGGACCATCTTCTTCAGGCGTGCATTTTCTTCTTTTGTTTCTAGCAACGCCTGCTGCAGGTGCAGGATCACGGATAACTCCGATGCTGGTGGCAGCTTGGCTGGGGCACGGGGCCTGCCTTCCTCCGCTTCCCTGCTCGGCTGCACACGTCCTGCTTCCATGATGTTCCAGAAGATTCTTTCTTCTTCCTCCAGAGACATCCGGTCTCTTCCGTGGAGGCGGGGTTTGCGTCTCCTCCTCCTCGCAGGGAAGGTGAAGAGGAGGCGGACCTCCTTTGCTGTAGGGCAGGATCGCATATTATAATAGCACTTTGAGAGGGCAGGCATTTTCTTCGCGCCACAGGGGGGTAGACGCCCACGAAGGTACGCCCACCTTCTTCTCCAGCGCCTGAGGGCGCGAATATGGCGACAAAAATGGCGATTTTGGCGCCAAAAGTGCAAACAGTCCTTTTTCACAAAAACAATTCCATAGGCACACAGGGCTCGCAATTTTGCGAGTTTCGCATCCTGTTCGTGACGCCAAAGTTTTGTGTCGAACCGCCACCACAATTGTGGATTACCAGGGCAATGGGGTACTCAGAGCCGAGCCCATGGAAGTCTATGGGGATTGTCACAGGTAGCGGTGGCTCGGTCTGTGGCCCTGGCGGTCTGGCGTATGTTGGGGGAATATTTACAGGGGATAGATTTATATACAGTTCGTGACGCCACCTGTAGTCTTCTGGTAATTAGTACCAGCGCTGCTGTAGATCTCTGAGGGGATGGTGAGGCAGCTAGATGTCGGGTCCCTACAGGTGGGACTCTTCCCTCAAAGTCTATGAAGTTAGTGAAGTCGGGTGCAGATAAATAACACAGTCTCACACGGTCAGCGTCTTTCCATACCTTTACTTGTAAGATGTTCAGGCAGGTCCCAGGGAGGCTGATCCAAGGAGAGTGTATTTTGAGACAGCAGCTGGACAAGTTAGGGGCCTCCTTTACTTTCAACACGATGAGTACAACCAGCCTGAAGCGTAGTTCCCTCAATAACTCCAGCTAATCCATAGCTGTACTGCCCAGTCAGTTTTGTGGTAGGAGCCTTCCTGTGAGAGAGCTGAATTCCTATCTTGCTGATCAGGCTCAAAGTCCTCACTCCCCCTGACCCCAGTTACGTACTGACTATTTGGGGCTGTTTGCCGCGACCTAAGGTCCGGTAAATCTCTGGTTTTCTTACCACTATGCTTGTAGCTAATAGTGATCCTTCGGTCCCCAGTGACCGGTTACAATGTGCAGGACTTCTTCAATCCAAAAGCACTTTTCCAATAATCTTTCCACTGTGCCTTTCGCCTTGTCCTCGCTGGTAGCATAAACACTCACACTTGCAAAAAGTCATGTAATCACTTCCTTCTTCTCTTCCTTTAGAGTTAGTTCCAGATTCTCAGTTATCCACTAGGCAGGAGCACGTCTCTGAACCTTTCACTGTCCTTTAGACAGGTGACTGAAGTAATTCTGCACTAAGCTTCTTCTTTCTTTGTCAATGTATTCAGGTGAGGTACAGCTCTGACCAGGCTGAGGGGATCTATATCTCTCACCCGTACTGGCCTCCACTTTCTGAACTGCTAAAGAACCAGGCTGGACTGCTTCCTCCCTCCTAGTTCCAGCTAGACTCCACGCGTCTGCTCTGTCCGAAGACAGGAAACTGACTACTCTAAAATCACTCAACCAATATACACCCTGACCACTCCCTCACAAGTTACTACACTACCCTAAGGGTGTGTCTAGTGTATGTTGAGTGAATGGGTATTGAGCATTAAACTGCTGTCTCGCCACACACTCTCCAGGGTACTGCGTGTGCCTAACACCAGGGCTACACAAATGTGCCTCTGAAATAGAGCAATTTTCAGAAAGTGACGATGACTCCTCCTCAACGAGATCCCACAGCCTGATGGTATTGGAGTCAGTTGTCACTGCTGAAGCTTCAGAGGCAGGACCAAGTACTGCAGTCCCTCCACTGTAGCTTCATGACAGATCATTTTCCCTCAAATTCCCCCTTTTTCTGCAGCCCCTGAAACAAAATTAGATGTCACCAATTTTACTCCCTTTGTTTTTTTCAAAATTTTCGTTACCCCAGAAGTCCTACAATTGATTGCCCATCAAACCAATTTATATGGCCGAAAATATATCTCCCAAAATTCCACTGCCTTTCATTCCCGTTCCTAAATCCCCACAAATGTCCCAGAGAAAAAAAAATTGTGGGGCCTTACCCTAAACATAGGATTGGTAAAATTAAACCCACAATCCGCTCCTACTGGGCAGCAAAATCTGTCCACAGTACCGATGTATTTGCAGCTGTCATGTCCCGAGTCCTTTATGAAACCCTAATGAGATTCTTCTATTTTAGTGATTCCCAAGCTTCCCCCCAAGAACAGACCCCAACTATGATCGGCTAAACAAATTGAGACCCGTAATTCCCCCCCTACAACATTCATTTTTAAATTTCTATACCCCAGAACAAAATGTGGCAGTAGATGAGTCGTTGATAAGTTACAAGTGCCATCTGTCATTCCGCCTGTAAAACCTACAAGAGAAAAAAATTAGCAAAAACCCTGCTTTAACTAAGTCAATAAAAAGCAAAAAGTGCATTTAAATAAGAGTTTTTAGTAATACTGTTTTTGATCAAAAATAGCATGAAAGCCATCCCACCACGACAAGGTAACTCTGATCGGGACAGTCCTACACTGTCTGAAAATCCTTGAAGGGTGTAATTTGCAAAATGAGGTCAGCTGTGGTGGGTTCCACTGTTTAGGCACATAAAGGGCTCTCCAAACCCAACATTGCGTCCGATCTGTATTCCAGTCAATTTTGCGTTCAAAAAGTCAAACGGTGCTCCTTCCCTTCCAGGCTCTGTCGTGCACCCAAACAGTGGTTTTCCCACACATATGGGATATATGCATGCTCAGGAGAAAGTGCACAACACATTTTGGGGTTACTTTTCTCTTGTTACCCTTGTGAAAATTAAAAAAAATGGGTCTGAAGTAAATTTTTTGTGACAATTAAATGTTAATTTTTTTCCTTCCACGCTTCAATTCCTGTGAATTGACCATCTTGAGGGGAGCAATTTTTAGAATGATGTCACTTTTGGGTATTTTCTCTTATTATAGACCCCTCAAAGTTACCGTACTTCAAATGTGATGTGGTCCCTAAAAAAAATGGTTTTGTAAATTTTGTTGGAAAAATTAGAAATCACTAGTCAACTTTTAACTCTTGCACTGAAGAATTCTTCTGCATTCACCAGGGTCTTACTGAGCGTTCCAGTGTCCTGGGTATCTGGTATTCTTGGTGCTTGGAATCTGTGGTGTCTGGATTCTCTGGTGCCTGGATCTGGGTGCGCTGTATCTGGGTGCCTGTGCCCATAACCTGTTTCACAGCTTCTGAATCCACACCTTTGCAGTAGAAAACTTCACAGAGCAGGCTGCATGGGATAACAAGCTTTTACTTCTAACAACATGAGGTAAAGGGAAAATGCACAGTCATTTCAGCATTGCATCATGAAACCAGGAACAAAACGAAAGTGAAACTACAAGTGAGACTATTTCTTATACAATACATTAAACAGAAGGAAACGTTACACAACATCGCCATCTACTGTCAGGTCAGCATAAAGTCCTCCTTTTACTTATAATAAGTCCTAACTGTTGCATATGCCAACACCCCATTGACTCTAATGGTCTCTGTTTAGTTTTCACTTTGGTGTCGATCATTTTAACGGAGATAAAGTAAGTGTGACCCTCGCTTTACCTATAGAACCAAGTACGCAAATTAAAAATACATACCAATGACAAATTGTGGCTGTTGACATGAGTAATCACCAGCAGTACAGCCTTACATTTGTGTAGCCCATCGTTTGGACGTTGATATTTGCAGAGTTGCTACGGTTTTTAAGGTATCATTGTTATTATTTACCTGTCTTACTGTAAATGTGTGTAATCCCAGCCATTACATGTGTTTTCTGCTTTCCTGTCTTGTACGTGAGGTCTACATACTTTTTTGCCAAGAAAGATAAACTGTGTACTCTGATCCGTACAATAAATATGCAAAGGAAATAACTGAGAAAACAATGAACTCATATTGGATTTTAGAATAGCATAATATTGCTGGAATGTAATAATACAAAAAAAATAATTTATGCAATTGTAAAAGGTATAAAAGTTACATACAGATTTTAATCTGTTCTTTTTTTTCCCCCATTCATATATCAGTTTTTGCTAAGTGCATACTATACTGGATAGGTACATATCCCCAAGATGTACAAATACCTTGCATACATCTGCCAATAACTCGTATTTACAAATCCTATATACCCCACAGTTGTGTAAGAAGGTGACCGGATGCAACACGTAAACAGGGACAAGACGGAAGTAACCAATGAAACTGTTTATTTCCCGGATGTGGCAGGAAATTACGGTAACCATAGTAAGGGTAAATGTCACAAATGGGGCAATTACAGCATGAACTATATCAGATATACAATGAATCCTCAGGTTCACTCTAACTATTTTAACAGTCTCCTGTTGTATATTCTTAGAACTTTCTAGCAGGGTTGGTGATCCCGGTAGCATGAGTCACTGTACTGTTTCTTCCTCTATCACAGGCCCTGGCCGGGATCTCCGGTTCTTCCCTCTAGGCCGAAGGTCCTCTGACAAAGTCTAACAAGGCTTGTTGGGCCTCCTTCCCTTCAACCGGCCCCTGCCCTGTCTGCTGTACTAGCCCAAACAGACGTCAATGCTGGAAGCAGCAGCCCGGCTCACTCGTGCCTCCCTTTCACCACTGCAGGTGTCCATCCCTGAACGTAGTTTCTTCCCGGATCTTGAGTGTTTGATCAACTTTTCATATCTCTCGTACGTGGTGGGATGAGGGCTGGACCTCGGTTCTTGACTGTCGTCTGGGCTCATGGTCTTGATCGGCGCAGGTGTGGTCTTCGAGCCTTGATCGGCATAGTCTGGACTCCGAAACTTGCCTGCTGCAGGTTTGGTCTTTGGGCCTTGACCGATGTCGCCTGGATTCTGTGGCTCATCTGGCGCAGCCGGGGTTACTTCCATGCGCAGCACAATCCACTGGTTCACGCTTCCTGTCACGGCCTAGCACCCCAGCCTCACAGTCTCCCCTGACACATGTCCTGTCCGTCCCTTCGCTTGTCGCCAAATCTGCTACTGTTTTGGCACGCTGCCTTTTAGACTGGGGAACTGCGTCATAAAGGTCACCTGACCCGGTGCTCCATCCAAACTTGTCCCTCCTGAAACTGTCCCTCTTCCAGTTGGTTCTGCAGGTTCCTGTTTGGACAGTAGATGGCAGTATTCCTGCAAAAATGCCTCACATTGGGGATTTTCATCCTTTTTGTCACACCCTCTTACAATTGTATTGAAAAATGATGCTTGAAGGATGTACCCAGGTGATATGTATCCCAAAAAGCACACCTTTTGGGCATTCTGGTGAATATATCTGGAGATTTCATAGAAATACATGAAGCGGTAACGTTCGGGTCGGGAGAGCCGCCGGCCAGTCTATGCATTGCGGTCCTATCTCTGTCCGATTTATACAGCATTCCCTTATGGGAACTTATCACATTTGCACCACTTTTCTGTTGTAGAAATCCCCCATTGTTTTGACATTTATTACTATCATATTTAAGACGGTCCAAAATATGCCAAATTTATTGGTGTGCTTTACTGTGTACTTCAAATTGCGACTGCCTTATAAATCATATTTTTACGACTTCCTTATAAGATATCATGTCCCTACAGATATAGGGTGAGGGCTGTTTTCATAGCTTTACTTTCATCTTTAAAGCTACAATTACTTTCAGTAAACAGCAATTAGAGGTAAGTAAGCTGCTCTCCTCTTCCAGAGTGTGGACATATATAAATTTTGATAATGATATCAAGCTATAAATTGCAATATATATTAACGACTAACTACAGAAACGAAAAGACTTTTGCAATTAAACACACTAATTGCAATTCGTTTGGCCTAGCATGAGTCCCAACAGACATTGTAACTCTCCATCAGCTGAAGTTGAGTTACTTTTAAAGGGGTAGTGAACTATTTAGATAATGATGATTTATTGTTGATAGAAATAGGTCACAAATATCAGTTTGTTGAATGTCGTACACCCAGCACCCCAACTGACAGCCGGATGTAAACGGTGTATGGAGCATGCAGTAGTACAGCTCCACACAGTGAGAAGTGGCCAATTTGGGGTACTGCAGCTCAGCTCATAGTGAAGTTAAAGGGAACCTGTCACATGAGAAACCGCTTAGGTTATTAGCGTTCTGAACCTACCAGCATCGGCACTTTCTACCCCGCTGCCAGGAATAAAAGAACCTTATTCCTCCCTGCTTTATTTGGGTTTCAGTCACGGGGGTGGCACTGGCACGGGTTTCAGTCACTGCTCTGTGTATAGAGAGTGGCAGCTGTAACTGCACCCCTGGCACTGACTGACAACCCGCCCTGACGTTGAGCAGCTGTCAGTCAGTGCCGCGGGTGCACCTACAGCCGCTGTTCTCTATACACAGAGCGGTGACTGAACCCGCACCGCCGTTGACCTTGTGAGTGAAACCCAAACACTGGCAGAAGGGATAAAGTTAATTTTCTCCTGGCAGTGGGGCTCTAAGTCCCAGCGCTGGGCAGAATCTGAACGCGATTAACTTGCAGATTAACCCAATATCTGGTGACAGGTTCCCTTTAATGTGATCTCAGATGCAATACCTGAGTACTGCCACTACACAATGTAAGGCGCTGTAGTGTACTACACAATGTATGGCGCTTTAGTGTTCCGACACTACATTGTAGCACTAGCAGCGACTAGATGTAAACAATCAGCTGATTGGCGGAGGTGCCGGGTGCTAGAACCCCATCGAACTGATGTTTATGACCTATCCTGAGGGTATGCAATTAGGGTCTGCTCCAGGTTTTCATGGGCCCCGGGCGAAAGAGTCTCAGTGGGCCCCTTTAACACATACCACAATTCATGATGCACAGATCCTGCAGAGAAATATAGGTATAGTACAATGCCAAATACTTCACTTCTTACATTACATGAGTGATATCTATAGCTCAGAAACCGTACAGTATAGTGCTCCATACAGTATTATGGGCACCACATAGTCCTCCATACAGAATAATGTGCCCCATACTGTATATTGCTCCATTCAGAATAATGAGCCCCATTTATTGCTCCATACAGTATTATGGGCACCACATAGTGCTCTATACAGAATGAGCCCCATATATTACTCTATACAGATTAATGAGCCCCATATATTGCTCCGTACAGAATAATGAGCTCCATATATTGCTCCATACAGTATTATGGGCACCACATAGTCCTCCATACAGAATGAGAACCATATATTGCTCCATACAGTATTATGGGCACCACATATTGCTCTATACAGAATGAGCCCCATATAATGCTCCGTACAGAATTATGTGCCCCATACTGTATATTGCTCCATTCAGAATAATAAGCCCCATATATTGCTCCATACAGTATTATGGGTACCACATAGTGCTCTATAAAGAATGAGCCCCATATACACTGTGTTCCAAATTATTATGCAAAAATTGTTTAGGAGTGATAAGGTAAGAATTTTTTTGTTTGTCAGCAGGGTGGATTTGATTTAAATCAAACTGATTTAAATCACGATTTAAATCACTAGTCAGTAAGGCTTGATTTAAATCAGTGATTTAAATCAAAGTTTCTACCTAAACTAGTTCTTGCTACTTTAACATGCAAGTAGATGAAGATTTTTAGAATCACTTTTTATATTACTTTTTTCTCCCCAGTTTAATGGGTTAATCATTCATATTTGGACACCACTGTTCTGTTGTACTTAGGAAGGAGAAAAATAATCCTGACCTTAATAACAATTTAAATAGATTTATTCAACTGAAACAATAACAACATTACAGCATAAGTTATTTGCTTAAACAAACATCCATGTTTGTTAAACTAATTTGGCTAAACAAAATATATATATATTTTAGGAAACTTAGACTGTCAGCCCAGCCGACACATGAAAAACTTAAATACTACTGTCCCTGCTGTCCTCTGTAGCTCACTCGTCATCATCTTCATCATCATCATCTTCTTCTTTGTTCCTATTCATAATCTGGAAAAGAAAAACAAGCTTTCCTGCTTTATTGGGTCCCAACCGATTTCTCAATTTAGAATGAATGAGTCCAAAGGAAGAGAATATTCTTTCAACGCCTGCAGAAGAAGCTACTGCTGTAAAAAGTGAAATCATTACTTGAACAGTCTCTAAATCCAAGCGCTTAAGTGACTTCCACCAGTTTACTGGTGTGACCTTCCTTAAAATATCTTCAGCAATCATATATTTCTTGAATGGTTCCCCATAGCTCTGAAGTTTATTATAGTTGGCATTAAAGATGGATGATTGCTGGATACCCATGTCATAGCTAACTCCTCTTCCTCAGCACTTAGGTTTTGACCCTGATATTGGATATTGACAATATTTGCCAAAAAATGAGCTGGAGTCAGTGCTTGTCCCATTCGTTTGTTTACTGCTTGTAATTTAATTCTGTCCATGTGTAGTTCTGTTTTTAAGTGTTCACTCAGTTCCTTCCAAATTTCAACAGCATCCGCAATAAAACAGCTATTTTTCTGTATTTTGTTTAAAGCTTGAGAGATGGGTTTCAGGAAGCTCAGCATATGTTCAACATTTCTCTTAAGCCCAATGTTGAGGATTTTGGCCGTGACAGTGCCATCTATTTTATCTCGATTTTCTTCACAAAGTGTCATCAGAATAGGCCAGTTTTTGATATACAGTCATGGCCAAAAGTTTTGAGAATGACACAAATATTATATTTTCACATGATCTGCTGCCCTCTGGTTTTTATGTGTGTTTGACAGATGCTTTTATCACAGACAGAAATATAATTGCAAACATATGAGTAACAAAAGCTTATATTGACAGTTAGAATGAGTTAATGCAGCAAGTCAATATTTGCAGTGTTGACCCTTCTTCTTCAGGACCTCTGCAATTCTCCCTGGCATGCTCTCAATCAACTTCTGGACCAAATCCTGACTGATAGCAGTCCATTCTTGCACAATCAATGCTTTCATTTTGTCAGAATTTTTAGGTTTTTGTTTGTCCACCCGTCTCTTGATGATTGACCACAAGTTCTCAATGGGATTAAGATCTGGGGAGTTTCCAGGCCATGGACCCAAAATCTCTTTTTTGTTCCCTGAGCCATTTAGTTATCACCTTTGCTTTATGGCAAGGTGCTCCATCATGCTGGAAAAGGCATTGTTGATCGCCAAACTGCTCTTGGAGGGTTGGGAGAAGTTGCTCTTGGAGGACATTCTGGTACCATTCTTTATTCATGGCTGTGTTTTTAGGCAAGACTGTGAGAGAGCCGATTCCCTTGGCTGAGAAGCAACCCCACACATGAATGGTATCAGGATGCTTAACAGTTGGCATGAGACAAGACTGGTGGTAGCGCTCACCTTGTATTCTCCAAATGAGGCGTTTTCCTGATGTCCCAAACAATCGAAAAGGGGATTCATCAGAGAAAATAACTTTACCCCAGTCCTCAGCAGTCCACTGCCTGTACCTTTTGCAGAATATCAGTCTGTCCATGATGTTTTTTCTGGAGAGAAGTGGCTTATTTGCTGCCCTCCTTGAGACCAGGCCTTGCTCCAAGAGTCTCCGCCTCACAGTGCGTGCAGATGCACTCACACCTGCCTGCTGCCATTCCTGAGCAAGCTCTGCACTGCTGGTAGCCCGATCCCGCAGCTGAAACACTTTTAAGAGATGGTCCTGGCGCTTGCTGGTCTTTCTTGGGCGCCCTGGAGCCTTTTTGGCAACAATGGAACCTCTTTCCTTGAAGTTCTTGATGATGCGATAGATTGTTGACTGAGGTGCAATCTTTCTAGCTGCGATACTCTTCCCTGTTAGGCCATTTTTGTGCATTGCAATGATGACTGCACGTGTTTCTTTAGAGATAACCATGGTTAACAGAAGAGAAACAATGATGCCAACACCAGCCTCCTTTTAAAGTGTCCAGTGGTGTCATTCTTACTTAATCATGACAGATTGATCTCCAGCCATGTCCTCATCAACACCCACACCTGTTTTAATGGAGCAATCACTGAAAAGAGGTTAGCTGGTCCTTTTAAGGCAGGGCTGCAATGATGTTGAAATGTGTTTTGGGGGATAAAGTTCATTTTCTAGCCAAATATTGACTTTGCAAGTAATTGCTGTTAAGCTGATCACTCTTTATAACATTCTGGAGTATATGAAATTGCCATTAGAAAAAGTGAAGCAGTAGACTTTGTAAAAATTAATATTTGTGTCATTCTCAAAACTTTTGTCCATGACTGTACTGCTCAAAACAGTCACCACAGAGTTCCATCTAACATCTTGTGGGAGCGTTAGCTTGGTTCCACCCATCCTTTTCAGAGCTGCTGCAGCAAAATGATTATTACAGGAAGTATTTAGCAATTTCAACAACATTAGCCTTTATTTCTGGAACACTTTCACTTAAGTCTTTGGCTAAGAGGTGCAGCAAATGAGCACTGCAATCATATGTTATTAGCTTTGTATTCCCTCCCTGCTCTTCTAAATTTCTTCTCATCTTGGATACGTTTGCAGCATTGTCAGTGACCAAATTGCGTACTAGACATTTGAATTTTTGTTCACATGTGTGTGCATTTCCTGACATATCAGTTGTTTGTGCAAGGAAGACTTTACCATCTTCTGTTGTTATACAAGCACATACAATAGGATCATTGTGGACATTACTCCACCCATCAATACTTAGGTTAACAATTTTACTATCCAGAGCTGTTGCACATTGCTCCATTTCTCTGTCATACACTTGATCCAGCAGTTTCCCTGCAACATCAGCTCTGCTGGGTGGACTGTATCTTGGTCTCAGTGACTGAACCATATTAATGAAATGTGGGTTCTCAGTCAGACGGAAAGAAGAGTTCGTTGCATAAATAAACTGGGCAATTTTTTCATCAATCAACTCTTTTTCTAATCTGCTAGTTCTTATCACAAACCTATCTATGGTGGTTCCAGGAGGTAAAGGTTTTTTCTTCCTTTTGGGTGATGGTGATATGTGGCTGTGGGTGTCTGATGATGATGCTGCTGCTAATGAAGCACTATCCTGGATGGATAACTCTGAAACTGTAGAACAGGATGATGGTGATTTGGAGGTGGATAGTTTCCAGAATCCATGAATTCCCCTAAACAAAAAAAGTCAATGCTGTTATTTTATTGTTTATACAATTTCTGCTTATTGTACACAACACAGCACTGCCCCAAAAGGAATATTTGTTTTTCTTCATAACTGTACCAAATGACAATAACATGCAGTAATAATAAGAAATATCATTTTTCTCACACATGACAGTTCAGTCTTTAGAAATAGGATTCAATAAAAATGTTTACCAACCTGAAGATCCTGCCTGTTCAGAAGTGTTTCTTTGGTCATCTTCATCACCGCACTTCTCATGATGTTGCCTCATTCGCGCCACCAGGCCTTGCATCTCTTTGTTGCATCGTTTGCATTTTGCAGCATGCCTGCCTTACCGATAGGCGAAGGAGCTTCATTAAAATATTCCCAAACTGGGTCTCTTTTACGGCCTGCTGCCATTATAAGGAAAGAATGTAATAAACCTCAGATCGTACACACAAACAGACCAGACTTGTCTGTCTGTGGCTATGCTGCAGTATTGTGCTCAAAGTTTCACTTTCATTTTCTTGTCTGCTTGCCCTTCCTCCTCCTCACACTTAGATTCACATTCTTCTTGTGTTGTGCAGATCTATTCCACTCCAAACAATCAGAAACATATTGTCTAACTTCTTGGACTTGGCACTGAAGGGGTTGATTCTGTATTCATATAGTTTGTAGAACAATAGGATTAAGGTATTTTTCTCAACTCTGTTCATGTTGTAACATTTTTGCCGTGAAGAAGAGGCTGGGACCTCTGCGGAGTCAAATTCAGTTTTGAGAACTGCGTTGTTAGAACCCTCTTGTTAGGTTTTGTTTCACTTTGCTGGTCACATGACCTTTTTACCCTATTTGGTCTGGTTCCGCCCTTCTGGCCTTGCTGGACTTCATTGTATTATCTACTCTTAAGCTAGCCGGGTGCTTAGGTGCCTTACTCTGTCAGTTTTGCTAGATCTTAGTATCTCTTAGTATTTGTTTTCTGTTTTATTTTCCCTGCTACACTTTCTGTTAGGAGGTGTCCACCTTTTTATCCAGTCCCTAGATCTTGTAGGGATTCCTCCCTCGCAACTATTGGTCTTCGTTCAGACTAGCTGAGGACTTTAGCGGGTCTGGTCGCAGGATCAGGTTCCCGTTACATCGTAGGGATCCAGCTCAGTCCTATTGTAGGGACAGAATTCCCACCTTTCCTTAGTGCTTGTAGCAGATCATAACAGTAAGTCCAGCCAAAAGAAAAAAAAATAAAAATCTCTAAGGAAAGATTTTCTGTTTTCCATCATGGTGTCGGTCCAGGATTTGGTTCAGCGCCTGCAGGGACTTTCTCTGGAGGTGGCTGAGATAAAGCAACACGTGAGTAGTTGTTCTGGAGCTGATTTCGTGGACCAAAGGTACGTTTGCCTGATTTATTTTTTGGTGAACAACAAGATTTTTTTTCTTTTAAAAATGCTTGCTTGTTGTATTTCCGTTTGAGACCCAGATCCTCTGGTGAGGAATCACAGCGCATAGGGTTCATAATGTCACTTTTGCCAAAGAACCTCAGGATTGGGCCTTTTCTCTGCAGCCTAGTGATCCATGCTTTATATCAGTGGATAGTTTTTTTTCTGCTTTGGGGTTGTTGTATGACGATCCGGATCGTGTTTCATCAGCTGAGACAGAATTGAGACGTTTGAGACAGGGATCAGGTAATGTGGAGAAATATTGTACTCACTTCAGAAGGTGGTCCACACAGGTGGGCTGGAACGATTCAGCTTTGAAAAGTTTATTTCTTGCAGGGTTAAGTGAAAGGGTTAAAGATTTGCTGATTGCTTATCCTATACCTGGTAACTTGCAAGAGGCTATGCAATTAGCCATACGGGTGGATAGGAGACTGCGTGCAAGGGTTAATGAAAGTAAATCTGCCTTGTCAGCTCCAAGTTTGGAGAAGGAATGTACTGACATTGCAGAGCCGATGGAAATTGGAGCAATGACACTTCACTCTCGGGAAAAAGAACGCAGATTTGCTAAGGGCTTGTGTTTCTACTGTGGTAAATCGGAGCATTTTATTAAGAACTGTGCGCTTCGAATAAATAAAGAGAGAAAAAAAATGAGGTCAGTTTCGCCCGTATAGCTTGTTTAAACAATAAAGGTGTCTTTCTTTCTGCTACCACTGCTGTTGAGGAGGAATTAATGGAATTTCGGGTATTTGTGGATTGTGGTTCAACTCTCAATGTGATTGATGGGAAATTTTTGGAAAAACTAAAATTAAAACCCAAACTTCTGTCATCCCTATTAATGTGGTGTCTGTGGATGGTTCCACTTGAAAAATGTTACTCACCATATCTGTGAATTTCCTCTTACTATTAATGGTGTTCATCAAGAGAATTTGGTTTTGGTAGTTTTGAATAATTTGCCCTCACCGGTGATTTTGGGGTTACCCTGGTTAAAATTGCACAATCCGGTACTGGATTGGTCTACCAATGAAATTAAGTCCTGGAGTCCTAAGTGTTATGACAAGTGTTGTAACGGGCGTATTGCTGCTGTATTAAGGGGGAGTTACCTGTACCTATTCAGGATTTTTGGAAAGTTTTTTCAGATAAAGAATCGCAGGTATTGCCTCCTCATAGAGATTATGATTGTGCAATTGAATTTGTCCCTGGAGCGACTCTTCCTAAAAGTCGCTTATTTAATTTGACTATTCCTGAGAGAGAGGCTTTGGAGGAATACATACAGACAAGCTTTGGCCGCCGGTCACATTAGGCCTTCCAAGTCTCCTGTGGCGGTTGGATTTTTTTTTGTTAAAAAAAAGGACGGTGGTTTAAGGCCTTGTCTAGACTTTCGTGAGATTAATAAGATTACTGTACGCAATCCTTACCCACTGCCATTGATTCCTGATTTGTTTAACCAGTTAGTGGGGGCCAAGTGGTTCTCGAAAATTGATCTTCGAGGGGCATACAATTTGTTGCGCATGAAGGAGGGGGATGAAAGGAAGACTGCGTTTAACACTCCACTGGGTCATTTTGAGAATCTGGTCATGCCTTTTGGACTTTCCAGTGCTCCGGCATTTTTTCAGAATCTTATTAATGACATCCTTAGACCTTTGATCGCAGAAGTGTGGTTGTGTATTTGGATGACATTTTGATTTATTCACCGGATTTGGAGTCTCATTGGAGGAGTGTGCGTGAAGTATTACAGTTACTGAGTGATAATTCACTTTTTGCCAAACTAGAAAAATGTGAGTTCGCTGTACAGAGACTTAGTTTTTTGGGCTACATTGTCTCCAGTGAAGGTTTTGAGATGGACCCGGTGAAAGTGCAAGCTGTGCAGGAATGGCCTAGACCTATTGGTGTGAAATCAATACAGAGGTTTTGGGGTTCGCCAATTATTATAGAAAATTCATAAAAGATTTTTCTGTGATTGCCAAACCTCTGACCGATCTCACCAGGAAAGGTGCTGATGCGGTTCAGTGGACTACTGAGGCCATTGAGGCTTTTGTGTTGCTAAAGGAGAGGTTCAGCTCTGCTCCCATCCTTACGCAGCCTGATGTGACTAAACCATTTTTGGTTGAGGTTGATGCTTCTTCTGTGGGGGTCGCGCGGTGTTGTCTCAGGCAAAGACGGATGGAGTACATCCCTGTGCTTTTTTTTCAAAGAAATTTTCTGAGTCTGAACTAAATTATGATATCGGTAATCGGGAATTGTTGGCAATTAAACTCGCATTTGAACACTGGCGTCATTTTTTGGAGGGAGCGGAATTTCCCGTTCAAGTCTTCACCGATCATAAAAATCTGATCTACCTTGATGCTGCCAAACGCTTGAATGCCGTCAGGCTAGGTGGGCACTGTTTTTCTCACGGTTTAATTTTACCGTTACTTACATCCCAGGTACTAAAAATGTTAAAGCTGATGCTTTGTCTCGCAGCTTTTCTCCTATGGTGGGTACTGAGGAGGAGGAGGAAAACATCTTGCAAGAGGGGGTTGTTATTGCTGTTTTGGACTCCGTGCTGGAAGATGAGATTCTTAAAGCACAGGAGAATGCCCCATCTAACACGCCGCATGGGAGGTTGTTTGTGCCTGGTACCCTGAGGAGAGATTTGTTTGATGAATGTCATGACTCTCGGTTGGCAGGTCATCCTGGAATCTCTGAGACCAAGAGACTTGTGGGTCGCAGTTTTTGGTGGCCAGGATGGCAGAAGGAAGTCATTAAGTGGGTGCGTCAATGCACTGTGTGTGCTAGATCTAAGTCTTCTCATACTCCTGCTGCGGGGTTGCTTTGCCCTCTGGAGGTCCCTAGTGCACCTTGGACACATTTGGCTATGGACTTTATTACTGACCTTCCCCCCTCTGAGGGTTTCACTGTCATCTGGGTGGTCGTGGACCGTTTTAGCAAGATGTGTCATTTGGTTCCTTTCATCAAACTGCCCTGCGCTAAGACTCTCGCTAAGGCCTTTGTCAAGGAAATAGTCAGACTACATGGTGTTCCTACTGACATTGTTTCCGATAGGGGACCTCAGTTTGTGGCTCGTTTTTGGCGCGCCTTTTGTGACAGGTTGGGAGTTCATTTGTCGTTTTCATCCGGATATCATCCCGGAGTCTAATGGCCAGACAGAAAGGAAAAACCAGGATGTTGAGCAGTTCTTGCGTTGTTTTGTGACTGATAATCAAGAGGGGTGGTCTGAGTTTCTGCCACTTGCTGAGTTTGCTCTTAACAACCATACATCCGCTTCTGCTGGTTGTTCGCCTTTTTTTTGTTGTACTGGGAGACATCCGTCGTTTGGGTCATTTTCCAAGTTGGGATCGGCTGTACCTGAAGAGGAGAATTTTTCTGGTCTTTTGGAGAGAGTTTGGACTGATGTGCGTGGTAATCTTCAGGAGGCTAACAAAAGATCCAAAGTGTATTTTGATAGAAAACGACAAGAGGTTTTGTTTGCTATTGGTGACATGGTTTGGTTGTCCTCTAAGAATCTGCGCTTGAGGATTCCGTCTAAGAAATTGGGTCCCAAGTTTGTAGGGCCCTTTAACGTGCTTCAGGTTATTAACCAATCTGCTGTTAAGTTGGAGCTTCCCACCTCCTGGAAGATTAATCCGGTGTTTCATGTTTCTCTCTTGAAAAAAGCTGAGGTCTCAGATGGAGACGTCTCGGCCACTGTTCCCCTGGTGGTGGAGGACGGGCAATATGAGATTTCCCGCATCCTAAATTCTAGACGGTATAGAGGGAGTTTACAGTACCTCGTCGCTTGGAAGGGTTATGGACCCGAGGATAACTCATGGGAGAGGGCGGATGATGTTTCTGCGTCTAGACTTGTCAGAACGTTTCACAAGAGGTTTCCGGATAAGCCTAAGTCCTAGGGGATCCGGAGGATCCTCTTAGAAGGGAGGGTACTGTTAGAACCCTCTTGTTAGGTTTTGTTTCACTTTGCTGGTCACATGACCTTTTTACCCTATTTGGTCTGGTTCCGCCCTTCTGGCCTTGCTGGACTTCATTGTATTATCTACTCTTAAGCTAGCCGGGTGCTTAGGTGCCTTACTCTGTCAGTTTTGCTAGATCTTAGTATCTCTTAGTATTTGTTTTCTGTTTTATTTTCCCTGCTACACTTTCTGTTAGGAGGTGTCCACCTTTTTATCCAGTCCCTAGATCTTGTAGGGATTCCTCCCTCGCAACTATAGGTCTTCGTTCAGACTAGCTGAGGACTTTAGCGGGTCTGGTCGCAGGATCAGGTTCCCCGTTACATTGTAGGGATCCAGCTCAGTCCTATTGTAGGGACAGAATTCCCACCTTTCCTTAGTGCTTGTAGCAGATCATAATATGCGTAAGTAAAGCGAGCGTCTGTGATAATATAGGAGAGAAACTGCCCACTAATCCTACAGAAACCTCTGGAAGAGCATGGCATTGTGAATGTTACACATATACAGCCTTTATTCTACTGAGTTAAACAACTCAGCTTTATCTCATGATGGAAGAACCTTTGGATGGTAAAATATTTTCCTCGAAAAGCAGTTTATTGAAAAAAATCCAATTTAAATCAAAAAAATCCGATTTTTTTTGATTTTTTAAAAAAATCATTGATTTTTATCCACCTTGTTTGTCAGTTAAGCTCATTGATGGTGATGTGTGTCAGGGCTCTTTATATCACTGTAAGCAATTGCAGACACCTGTGCTAATTAGTTTGGCAGGTGTGTCCAATGAAAGGCAAGACTACTTAAGAAGGCTGTCCCACATTATTAAGCAGCCTACATTTTCTGCCAAAATGGGAAAGAAAAAGGATGTGTCGGCTGCTGAGAAGCAACAAATTGTGGAGTGTTTAGGTCAAGGCATGACTACAATCAACATTGCCAAGACACTTCATCGTGATCATCGCACAATCAAGAAGTATGTAGCTGATTCACAGTACACACGTGTGCGTGCTGATAAGGGAAAATTGAGGACTCTTTCCTACAGGCAATTACGTCAGGTTAAAAGAGCAGCGTCAAAAAAGCCTTGTCATAGCAGCAGACAAGTTTTTGAAGCTGTTGGTGCCTCCAACGTCCCCCGAACAACAAGATGCAGGGTCCTTCAGAGGTTTGCAGCTGTGCATAAGCCATCCTGTCGACCTCCTCTATCCACTGCACACAAGCAGAAACAGCTCCAGTGGGCCAAACAATACATGAAGACTGACTTCAAAACTGTTTTGTTCACCGATGAGTGCCGTGCAACGCTCGATGGTCCAGATGGATGGAGTGGAGGATGGCTGGTTGATGGATACCCCATGCAAACACGGCTACGGCGCCAACAAGGAGGAGGTGAGTAATGTTTTGGGCTGGAATCATGGGGAGAGAGATTGTCGGCCCCTTTAGGATCCCTGAAGGGGTAAAGATGAACTCCATAGTGTATGTTGAGTTTCTCAAACAGCACTTCCTGCCATGGTTCAAGAAGAAGAACCGTGCATTCCGCAGCAAGATCATTTTCATGCATGATAATGCACCGTCTCATGCTGCACATAACACATCTGCATCTCTGGCTGCTATGGGCATAAAAGGGGACAAACTTATGGTGTGGCCCCATGCTCCCTGACCTCAACCCCATTGAGAACCTCTGGAGCATCATCAAAAGGAGTGTCTATGATGGCGGGAGGCAGTTCACATCTAAACAGCAGCTCTGGAGGGTATTCTGTCCTCATGCAAAACAACTGAAGCAGAAACCATCCAAAACCTGACAAATTCAATGGACGAGAGAGTTCAGAAGCTCCTTTCGAACAAGGGGTCCTATGTGCAAATGTAACATCACCTAGAGTAAAGTTTTGAGTTGAAAACTGTTTGATTTCAGTTTGTAATAACCTTCTAATGCTTATAATTTCAAAAATGACCATTTTTTTGTTCTTTATTAAAATGAAAAGGTAGAAAACTCTGCTGTGCATAATAATTTGGAACATGCATTTTGAGTGCAGTCTGAGTGTTTTATTTTTAAAAAATATACTGTTATCATAGGCAGTTTGTACAAAAACCTTTCAATTGTACTCTAATAGTTATTTGACTGGAAAATTACAATGACTGCAATTCATATAGGTAATTTGGGAAAATCTGAGAAAATATTATTAATAATTTGGAACACAGTGTATTGCTCTATACAGAATAATGAGCCCATATATGGCTCCATACAGAATAATGAGCTCCATATATTACTCCATACAGTATTATGGGCACCACATAGTGCTCCATACAGAATAATGCCTCTCATGTGTTGCTCCATACAGAATAATGTGCCTCATATATTGCTTCATACAGAATAATTGACCCCATATAGTGCTCCATACAGTATAATGGGCCCCATATAATGCTCCATACAGTATAATGGACCCCATATAATGCTCCATGTAGAATAATGGGCACCATATAATGCTCCATACAGTATAATTAGCCACATATAATGCTCAATACAATATAGTGGACTCCATATAATGCTCCATACAGAATAATGGACCCCATATATTGCTCCATACATAATGAGCCCCATATAATGCTCCATACAGTATATTATGGGCCCCATATATTGCTCCATACATTATATATATATTCACAGACAAAAAAACTCATATAACGCCACTTTATGAAAATACAAAATTATTTTTATTGAGACACAATAGAGATAAAAAAGTATAGGCAATACCACAGATACAGGAAATGGGACTCAACTGGACACTACCAATGGACGAAATACACCATGAGATAATCAAAAATATGTAATATTCTTGCACCAAAATACATCATAAAAAGATATATAAGACATATTTATCAAAAGCATTTTAAGAAATAGTAATAGCATGCCGCAAAAGTACTATTGTGTCTCAATAAAAATAATTTTGTATTTTCATAAACTGGGTTATATAGGTTTTTTTGTCTGTGAATCTATACATTGCTACCTCATGCCTATCAAGGGATATACTTAGGTGTGGTTTCCATACATTATATGATGAACCCCATATAATGCTCCATGCAGTATATGATGTGCCCCATATAATGCTCCAGTATACGATGTCCCTATATGATGCTTCATATATAATGGGCCCCATATGATGCTCCATATGTGATTGGCCCCATATGTTGCTGCATATACAGTATAATGGGCTTCATATAATGTTTCAAACATTTAAAAAATAAATAAAATACTCACCTCTCCTCGCTGGCCGCTGCTCTACTCCGGACTTCTCAGCGTTGCCATCTTCCTGCTCTCTGCACTGACCAGGCAGAGGTCACACTGATGTGGCGTCATCGCACCCTCTGACCTGAAATATCAGAGTCGGAAGATGCCGCTGCGCAGGAATGCGGAGAGGTGAGTATTGCAAATACCATGGCCCTGAGCAAGCGGGGGGGGGGGGGGTGGAGGTCCATGGTATTTGTCACCGGGCTCCCAAGCGCATTGGTGTCCCGACGGCAAGTGGGCACTCCCGCTTGCTCAGGACCCCGGCACTTGCCTGTATGCAATCAATGTCTAAGTAGTGGGCTTCCACTTTAATTAGCTGTTGAATTTGTACCCCATGTAACACTCTGGACCCACAGCTGCTACAAGGAGGAGGTCATTATATAAATCCATGTGATGTTAGCGCCCCCTAGTGGTAGCTCTTCTCTATACAGATATACTGTATACTGTATATTAATGAGAAGCATCCGCACAAAATTTTGAAGCTGAAGCAGAATAGTGGACTTGAACTTCTAGTACGGGGGTTGTTCATGTGCCAGATCTGCCAGTGGGAACATGGGCCATGCCAAGTTTTTCTATGGGCCTTATGATATCTCTGTATACCACTGATGTCGCTCTTGTATGGGGTCTTTAGTTACAGTAAGAACAGGGGCTACTGGGCCAGATGAAGCTGAACATGTATCATAAGATCTGAAATTTCCAACTCAAATATCACCTTCTAAATTACGGTACCGCCATCCTCCGGTCTCCATCTGTCAGTGGTAAACGTCAAATGCAGCAAATTTTCCCTTTACTCTCAGACCAATCTTCAGGGTCAGCCCCCAACCAACTCATCATAATAGTCAGTGAAGTACATATGAAAGGTCTGAATATGCAGTCGGCTTGTGATTTTTTTTTTTTTTTTCCACCATTGGATTATTTATTTGCAGGATTCCCGCACCATGTAAATGAGTGCAGTCATCTTTGAGCAGAATTCAGATGGCATACACATGTTGGAAGAATGCAGGCCCCCGCTTTTTTGCCTTCTTTTTTCCATATCTTGGTCCAGAAATGACTTAGCATTTACTTGGAAGCAAAAAAAGGTTGTGTGTTTTTTATTCCTTCTTTTGAAACCAAACTGAGGAAAATGAATGAGATGTTTGCCATATGCATGTCAATATCGTCTATCATTCTGTGTTGGCTCTATGAGTAATATGGTGCTCCGCATTTCTTCTATTTAACCTTAATATGTGACTCAGTTTTGGGTTTTGAAGAATGACCTGGCAGCAGCTCTTGTACTCAGTGGACTTTGGATATACTTAGATGTGCGTACACGGTATGTATGTGAAGTATGAGCAAAGTATCTTGATTGCGCTTGAAAAAAAAATAAAATAAAAAAATAAACCAAACAAAAACTTGAATTGTTATGTTAAATGATATAGAAAGACACAGTGGCGAAAATAAGTATTTGATATACGCTGCCGATTTTGCAAGTTTTCCCACCTACAAAGAATGGAGAGGTCTGTAATTTTTATCGTAGGTACACTTCACCTGTCCGAGACAGAATCTAAAAATATAAAACAGAAAATCGCGTTGTATGATTTTTAAATAATTAAATTGCATGAAATAAGTATTTGATCACCTACCAATCAGCAAGAATTGTCTCTCTCAGACCTGTTGGATTTTCTTTTAAAATCCTTCCTATTCTGCACTCATTACCTGTATTAATTGCACCTGTTTGAACTCGTCACCAGTATAAAAGACACCTGTCCACACAATCACACTCCCACCTTTCCACCATGGCCAAGACCAAAGAGCTGTCTAAGGACACCAGGGACAAAATTGTAGACCTGCACAAGGCTGGGATGGGCTACAGGGCAATAATCAAGCAGCTTGGTGAGAAGGCAACAACTGTTGGCACAATTATTAGAAAATGGAAGAAACACAAGATGACTGTCCATCTTCTTTGGTCTGGGGTTCCATGCAAGTTCTCACCTCGGGGTGTAAGGATCATTTTGAGAAAGGTAAGGAATCCACCCAGAACTACACGGGAGGAACTGGTCAATGACCTGAAGAGAACTGTCTTAAACATTACGGTTAATAACACACTACGCCGTCATGGATTAAATTCCTGCAGGGTACGTAAGGTTCTCTGCTGAAGCAAGCACATGTCCAGGCCCGTTTTGAAGTTCACCAATGACAATCTGGATGACCCAGAGAAAGAATGGGAGATGGTCATGTGGTCAGATGAAACCAAAATAGAACTTTGGTATCAACTACACTCGCCATGTTTGGAGGAAGAAGGATGAGTACAACAGAAAAACGTCGTCCCAACCGTGAAGCATGGCGGTAGAAACATCATACTTTGTGGTGCTTTTCTGCAAAGGCTACAGGATGACTTCACCATATTGAAGGGAGGATGGATTGGGTCATGTATAGCGATTTTTTTTTTTTTTTTTGCCAACAACCTCCTTCCCTAAGGAAGAGCATTGAAGATGGGTCATGACTGGGTCTTCCAGTACAACAATGACCCGAAACACATAGCCAAGGCAATTAAGGAGTGGCTCAGTATGAAGCATTTCAAGGTCCTGGAGTGGCCTAGTCAGACTCCAGACCTGAACGCAATAGAAAATCTTTGTAGGAAACTGAAACTTAACATTGCCCAATGATAGCCCTGAAACCTGCAAGATCTGGAGAGGATCTGTATGGAGGAGTGGGCCAAAATCCCTACTGCAGTGTGTACAAACTTGGTCAAGAATTACAGGAAACGTTTAACCTCTGTAATTGCAAACAAAGGTTTCTGTACCAATTATTAAGTTCTGTTTTTCTTTTGTATCAAATACTTATTTCATACAATAAAATGCTAATTAATTATGTAAAAATCATACAATGTGATTTTCTGTTTTTTATTTTTAGATTCTGTAAAAAAATTACAGACCTCTCCATTCTTTGTAGGTGGGAAAACTTGTAAAATCGGCAGTGTATCAAATACTTATTTTCCCAACTGTATGCTTTTTTTTCCTCTATTTTTGAACCACTTATCCGTTCTTTTCCTTATCACTCACTATAAAATAGTGCTAAAATCCATCTTGCAGGATGTACTGTCAGCTCCCAGAGGGTTCAGAATACTGCTGCCTATTGAAATCTAAGAAGAGAGGACAGAAAGAGAGGAGGAGGCGGTGTGTGATAGTGTTTTATCTGATCGCACAGCTACACTGCTTAGTATCTTATATAATGTCCTCCAGTCTGCTGCACCTGAGGCTGTGCTGCATATGTGTAGCCCTGGTATGTAAGGCACACAGGATCTGGAGAATGCACAGTAAGGTAACAGTTAAAGCTTGACACTCACTTACACTTCAGACACACCCACAGGGGTGTATAGGGGAGTGACGTGTAGCACAGGAGAGAGTGAGTCTAGCTTCCTGTCATCGTACAGAGCAGTCAGGGCTAGTTCTTCTCAGACAGTGAGGATTCCTGTCAGAGCTCTGCGTGAGCAGAAGATTAGTTCCTGCCAATTCAACGAAGTGGAGTCTAGTAACGGATGACTAGTTATCATCCCGAGTCTAGTCAGAGTTACCTTTTACTCAGTCGAACTTTGAGGAAACTGAGAGTTACTCAGTGAGACCAAGGAAGAAAACTGACTTTCTATCTTCACGCTTCAGTGCTACATTGAAAGCAGAAGCAGGGCGAAGGGCATAGTGGGAAGGATTCAGTAGTGCCTAAAGGATCGGATTATCCTGCACATTGTCACCGGTCACTGGGGACCGAAGCGTCACTATAGCTCCAGGCATAGTGATAGAAAAGCCAGAGTCTTACTGGACCTTAGGTTGCAGAAAGCCGCCCTTAGAGTGCCAGTACGTAACCGAGTCAGGAGAACAAGACTTCTGAGTCCGGCGCGCGGCAAAAGAAAGTACTTAGTTCACCACTTATAAGGCTCTATCACAAAACTGACCGGGCAGTACAGCTAGTGGGAAAAGCTGAAAACTATAGAGTTAACTTAGCTACAGGCAAGCTTGGACTCACTCATCATTTGGAAAGAGAAGGAGGCCTGTAACCTGCTCAACTGTACCGCTACGTGCATTCATCCACCCCGAACAGCCTCCCTGGGACCTGCCTGAACAACTTGAAGTAAAAGGTATGGAAAGAAGCTTCTATGTGTGAGACTGAGTTATTTGATTGCATCCCTGCACAACCCCACCATAACTATCGACCTGAGGGAAGAGTCCCACCTGTAGGGGACCCGACATCTAGCTGCCTCACCATCCCCTCAGAGATCTACAGCAGCGCTGGTCTTAGTGATCAGAGAACTACAGGTGGCGTCACGAACTGTATATATACCTATCCCCTGTAAATATACCCCCCAATATACGCCTGACCGCCAGGGCCACAGACCGAGCCACCGCTACCTGTGTACAACCCCATAGACTTCCATGGGCTCGGCTCTGAGTACCCCATTGCTCTGGTAAACCACAATTGTGGTGCGGGTCAAGACAAACTTGGCGTCACGAACAGGATCCGAAACTTGCAGAATTGCGAGCCCTGTGTGCCTGTGGAGTGTTTTGGTGAAAAAGACTGTTGCTATTGTTTGGCGCCAAATACCGCCATATTTGCCGCCATATTCGCGCCCTGAGGCGCTGGAGAAGAAGGTGGGCGTACCTGAAGGAGCGCGCAAAGTCTTGGACACGCCCCCGGCTCTGACTCAGCGGCAGGTCCTGCGACAGGAAGTGGACGCTCTGACATCAGAGCGCCTGCGACGAAGGTCCTGTTCCTACTGCTGTGCCTGAGAAATAGCAGCTTCTGAAACCGGTAGGCTCCGTTTAACCAAGGGGGCGCTAATATGTTGCAACAACCGGCCGACAGTGCGGCCCCAGCCGGAGGACCCGACTCCGCACCGCGTGGCGTTGTAGCGCCAGATGGGGGCGCAGGCCCAGCACTCAGTCCGGTGGTCCCGCTCATGCCACTAACGCTTCCATATATGCCTGGGGCGAAATGGCTTCCCCAGTACAGCGGCGAGCCAGGCACTTTAGCAGGATTCAAACGGAAGATATGCAGTGTCCTGGAAATGTACTCTATGTCTGAGAGGCAAAAAGCTGCAGTATTAATAGGGCAGCTAACTGGCGCTGCTGAGAGAGAAGTGGAGACTTGGGCTACCACGGACCAGGAGTTGGTGCCTGCAATCCTCTTAAAGTTACAGGCCATTTTTGAAGATCGCACCGAAACAGATCTCCGGATGGCATTCTATAACTGTTCACAGCAACCAAGTGACAGCACAAGGGACTATGCCTGCCGACTACAAGGGGCCCTGAGAGCCCTCAAGCAGGTTAATACCATAAGTGTCATTGATGAAAATAAGATGCTGAAAGAACAATTTGTGCAGGGACTGAGGTCCCAAGCGGAGCGCAGAACTGTGAATTGGTGGTCTTTAGATCACCCTGATGCTACCTTTGATGCCCTAAAGGACATGGCAATAAAAGGGCTGCGGCCCCTGGGCAAACCTGAGGTGGCAACCCAACATCGTCAGGGTGAAGTCACTCTGGAGCCGGCGGCAACCCCCTTTTCCTCGCTAGTGGCCGAAACCAAAACGCAGGTGACACCCCCTAGTGAATTGGACTGTCTGCGCTCAGAGGTGCGCCAGCTGACTAAAAATCTGGCTGCTGTGATGAGTGCCCTGCAGCTGCGGAAAGAGGAAGAAGGGAAGATCTTATTAGCTGATTGCCCAGAAGACGTCCCGTGGATGAACCGGAGAAGAAGGAAGACGTCGCCCCCCGGAGGAGGACAACGCCACCCCAAGGAGCGACCTCTGATCAACACCCTCCTCGTCGGGAGATCACCTGTTACCGATGCAACCGGAAAGGTCATATGTCTCCACAGTGTCCTTTAAACGGGCAGAACCTGGGTCCGAGGGCCAACACCCAGGAGGAGACCCGTCAGGCCCCTAGACTGGAACCGCAGGTATGTGGGTGGACGACCCTACCTGTCTATCATTCTAGATGGTATTGCTGTTCCGGCATTGTTAGACACTGGGTCTCAGGTGACCCTAATACCTGATGCCCTATATACTAAGTTCTGGTCAATGGACAGTCTTAAACCCCCGAGCCCTGACTTTACCGTGTATGCTTCTAATGGTCTTCCTGTAGAAGTACTCGGGACAAAATGTGTAGATGTGAAAGTGGGCAGAGAGGAGTTGAAAGACCAGGGGCTTCTGGTAGTAAAGACTGTAAATGAGGAGAACGGTTTAAATATAATTTTGGGTACTAACATTATCAGTAATTGTTTGGGAGAAGTTGTGTTCTTACTCCAACAGCTCGCTGAGATTGCCCGACCAAGGCAGAAAGGAGTAATCCAAAGAGAGATCCGGGCCCTGGTGTGTCAGCAGCAAGCGAAGCTTACAGACGGCGAAATTGGTAATGTACGGGTCACTGACTCGAATCCCATTGTGATACCCCCAATGAGTGAAATGATAATCTGGTGCAGGGCAGCCATAGGTCTGAGAGGACAGAATTACCAAGCTGTAGTAGAACCCCACCATTCAGAACATAGACCTACACTTATGACTGCTAGGGGAGTAGTGGAAGTGGTGAATGGAAGAGTACCGGTACGGCTTCTCAACTGGGGAGATGATGAGGTAAACTTACCCCGTTATGCAACCATTGCTAAACTACATGCTGTTGACAATAATTCTATTCTTCCGGCTGAGTCCTTAGACTCCCGCCAAATAGCGGAGGACAATGACCCGGCAACCCAGGTGGCGGAATGGTGTCAGCAACTCCATGTTGGGACGGACACCACTCCCGCTCACCAGAAGCAAGGGGTATTACGGGTGGTGCAAGAGTACGCCCAAGTATTTAGCAAGAATCCACTTGATTTTGGGATAATTAAGGGAGTACAACATCATATCCCTACAGGCAGTCATCCTCCCATCAAAGAGCGGTATAGGCCTATACCCCCAGCCCATTATCAGAAGGCTAAGGAAATGTTGCGAGATATGAAAGAAGCCGGAGTAATCAGGGATAGTTGTAGTCCCTGGGCAGCACCTCTAGTCCTGGTTAGAAAGAAAGATGGTAGCTTGAGAATGTGTGTGGATTACAGGCAGGTGAACCGCATAACGCACAAGGATGCATACCCGTTACCACGTATAGAGGAGTCATTAGCTGCTCTGAAAACGGCTAACTACTTTTCTACCCTTGATCTGACTAGTGGATACTGGCAAGTGGCTGTGGCTGAGGAGGATCGTGAGAAAACGGCTTTCACCACCCCAATGGGGCTCTGTGAGTTCGACAGAATGCCGTTTGGGCTCAGCAGTGCCCAGGAACATTTCAGAGAGTGATGGAGAACTGCCTGGGACATCTCAATTTTGAAACCGTGCTGCTATACTTAGACGACGTTATCGTGTACTCCAAGACATATGAGGACCATCTGAAGCACCTGGCAGAAGTATTTGAGTCCCTGTCCAGGTACGGGATGAAGTTGAAACCCTCAAAATGCCATCTACTCAAACAGAAGGTACAATATTTGGGGCACATCGTCAGTTCGGAAGGAGTAGCGCCGGACCCAGAGAAAGTCACTGCCATCCAGAAGTGGCCGGAGCCGAAGAACCTCAAGGAAGTGCGACAGTTCCTGGGACTAACGGGTTACTACAGAAGGTTCGTGAAAGATTACACGAAGAAGGCAGCGCCTCTACAGGACCTCCTAGTAGGCCAATCCCTAAAGAGCAGAAATCCTCCCTTCAATTGGGGTAAGGAACAGGCTGAAGCATTCCAAAAGATGAAAGAGATCCTTACAGGCGATGAGATCTTGACGTATCCTGATTACAGCCAACCGTTCCTGCTGTACACCGATGCTAGTAATGAAGGTTTAGGAGCAGTTCTCAGTCAGAAGCAGAATGGCCAAGAAAAAGTCATCGCTTATGCCAGCAGAAAACTCAGGCCAACTGAGAGGAATCCGGAAAATTATAGCAGCTTCAAGCTGGAGTTTCTGGCGCTGGTCTGGGCCATTACTGAAAGATTTAAGCACTACCTGGCCTCCAACAAGTTCACGGCGTACACAGACAACAACCCGCTAACGCACCTGGAAACGGCCAAGCTGGGCGCCATGGAGCAGCGTTGGATGGCTCGGTTGTCCAATTACCAGTTTACTATCAAGTACCGGGCAGGCCGAAAGAATGCTAATGCCGACGCATTGTCCCGAATGCCGCATGACTCTGACACGGAGGAAGATCGGACGACCTGGAAGAAATTGAGCTACCTGCGTTCCATCGAAATGGGGTAGTCCACGAGCATCGAGTCTACAGAAAGCAGTATGGTGCAACGTTAAATCCTTTGCCCCATCACAGCTGGAAAGAGACTCAGGACAGCGATCCAGTGGTCAGCCGTATCAAGGAGTTGTTAAGACAGGAAGGTTCCTCCTTGGAAAAAGATGCACCTATGTCAGCAAAGCTCCTGTGGAACGAGAGAAGCAGGTTATTCCTATACCGTGAGAAGTTGTGCAGGAGATACGTCAATCCCAGGACCCACGAGATGGTCTGGCAAATAGTGGTCCCCAAGGCAGACGTCCAAATGGTGTTGGAAGCATACCATGATCAAGCAGGACACTTTGGCTGGAGAAAGCTGGAGACCCTGTTGAGGTGCCGATTCTACTGGGTAGGGATGCGCAGCTCCATTGAGAGGTGGTGTCGGAACTGTGGACCCTGTGGTCTCAGAAGAAAGGACTACAGTAGTCAGAGGGCACCCCTGCAGCCTATCCGGACGACTCGTCCCTTGGAGATTGTGGCCCTGGACCACGTCAAACTGTCGCCAAGTAGATCTGGATACTCATACGCCTTGACCATGGTGGACCATTACTCTAGATTTCTGGTGGTTGTACCAGTTAAGGATCAGACAGCAGTGACGGCAGCAAAAACCTTTCAAGCAAGCTTCTGCAGACCGCATGGGTATCCGGAGCAAGTATTAACCGATCAAGGACCTGCTTTCGAAGCTGATCTATTCAAGGAATTCTGTCACATGTATGGGTGCAAGAAAATTAGAACAACACCATACCACCCTCAAACCAACGGTCTTTGCGAGAAAATGAACCACATTGTCCTTGATTTGTTGAAATCCATACCGTTGGAAGACAGAAATCGATGGCCGGACTTACTACCTGATTTGGTTGACTTGTATAACCATATACCTGTAAGTTCCACTAACTGCACTCCAGCCTATCTTATGAGAGCAAGGCCCGGAAGACTACCAATGGATTTAGAACTTGGAGTGGTAGAACCAGAGGCAGATGACGCTATTGAAAACTGGGACATCAATCGGCAAGAGCAATACAGAAGAGTGCAAGTCTGTGTAGAAGAAAGTCTCAACAAGGTACGGGAAAAACAGGAAGATATTTACAACAGGAATGCTCCTGCCAAGCCTTTGATGCCTGGAGAAGTGGTATTGAAAAGGAAAAGGAAAATGCACAAATTGGATAACCAGTGGGAGCAAGAACCCTACGTCGTACAAGATTCCAAATATGACAATAGAAAAGTTTGTATCATCAGTAAGGACGGAGGAAGAACAATATCTACTGTGTCCAGAGACCATTTGAAATTGTGTCCAGAACCCTTAAAGTTTCGTGAAGAGAACTCTGTCATCAATCAAGAAGAAAGAAAAGAAGAGGTCATACACACGGATCTGGGAGAGTTCCCTGCAGATTGGCCGAGACTGGGAGATGCTGTAATAATTCCGGTGTTGCAATTTTATCAGCCACAAGAGGAAGTTCTACCTCCAGTTGTGCCCATGGTGCCAGTTGAGCCAGTTCAGGAGTTACCTACTCCAGCAGCACCCCAACCTGCGGAACCTCAAGAGGAAGAATCATCGGAAGCAGCGCCCCATGCTATGGGAACCCCTGGTGAAGCTGACTCACACCGCCCAGCCATCAGTACGCTTGCCAGGTCCATAGAAAGATTGAGGCAGTTCTATAGTTTGCCGTTACGTAGAACAGTTGGGTTAGAGATTAATATACCTGAAGCTACTCCACGTAGATCAGAACGTACAACGAAAGGGAAGATACCTATTCGTTATCAAAAGTAGTCCTAGCAAGCTAGTTTACTAAGTATGGATAATTGTATAAAGTATTGTTATGATATGTAAATTACTTGAAAATGTTTCATGATGGACTCTGAGGCTGAGGACTGAGCCAGCCCAAGAACTGATCTTGTATATAGTTGCACTTTGTGCATTCTCTACCAGCACACTTACCTCTGAACATAAAACCCGTATGGTGAGGCACTGAGTGAGGTCTGCATTCAGATGTCCTGCAGCCCACCCAGGACCCACGTTGAAGGTTTGGTGCGGGTCCTTCACAAGAATATTGTCATCTATTTATATGAAAATGTCTATTTAGTATTTTGTATTTTTCTATGCCTATTGTTATAATGCAACGTTTAAGAAATCCTTACCTCCCGGATGGGAAGAGTTAATGTTTATTGTTAATGAAAAACAAAATGTCTTTCTTCTTATATTTCACAGCCCGGGAGTGCTGTATTTTACCAAGGGGATGTGTAGCCCTGGTATGTAAGGCACACAGGATCTGGAGAATGCACAGTAAGGTAACAGTTAAAGCTTGACACTCACTTACACTTCAGACACACCCACAGGGGTGTATAGGGGAGTGACGTGTAGCACAGGAGAGAGTGAGTCTAGCTTCCTGTCATTGTACAGAGCAGTCAGGGCTAGTTCTTCTCAGACAGTGAGGATTCCTGTCAGAGCTCTGCGTGAGCAGAAGATTAGTTCCTGCCAATTCAACGAAGTGGAGTCTAGTAACGGATGACTAGTTATCATCCCGAGTCTAGTCAGAGTTACCTTTTACTCAGTCTGAACTTTGAGGAAACTGAGAGTTACTCAGTGAGACCAAGGAAGAAAACTGACTTTCTATCTTCACGCTTCAGTGCTACATTGAAAGCAGAAGCAGGGCGAAGGGCATAGTGGGAAGGATTCAGTAGTGCCTAAAGGATCGGATTATCCTGCACATTGTCACCGGTCACTGGGGACCGAAGCGTCACTATAGCTCCAGGCATAGTGATAGAAAAGCCAGAGTCTTACTGGACCTTAGGTTGCAGAAAGCCGCCCTTAGAGTGCCAGTACGTAACCGAGTCAGGAGAACAAGACTTCTGAGTCCGGCGCGCGGCAAAAGAAAGTACTTAGTTCACCACTTATAAGGCTCTATCACAAAACTGACCGGGCAGTACAGCTAGTGGGAAAAGCTGAAAACTATAGAGTTAACTTAGCTACAGGCAAGCTTGGACTCACTCATCATTTGGAAAGAGAAGGAGGCCTGTAACCTGCTCAACTGGTACCGCTACGTGCATTCATCCACCCCGAACAGCCTCCCTGGGACCTGCCTGAACAACTTGAAGTAAAAGGTATGGAAAGAAGCTTCTATGTGTGAGACTGAGTTATTTGATTGCATCCCTGCACAACCCCACCATAACTATCGACCTGAGGAAGAGTCCCACCTGTAGGGGACCCGACATCTAGCTGCCTCACCATCCCCTCAGAGATCTACAGCAGCGCTGGTCTTAGTGATCAGAGAACTACAGGTGGCGTCACGAACTGTATATATACCTATCCCCTGTAAATATACCCCCCAATATACGCCTGACCGCCAGGGCCACAGACCGAGCCACCGCTACCTGTGACAACCCCATAGACTTCTATGGGCTCGACTCTGAGTACCCCATTGCTCTGGTAAACCACAATTGTGGTGCGGGTCAAGACACATAGACACCAGAAAGCAGGAATTCCTCATGTCTCTGTGTTCCATGTGTGGCACCCCAGGAGTCCGGTTGCCACAGTGGCATTGCCTCCCTCACGGGGTGATGTCATGCCTGGAAGCAAGGAGGGTTTCCCCAGCCAGGTAATACAAGCATACAACACCTTTCCTGACTCCAGACCAGAAGGGGGAGCTCAAAACCTGGTTCAGGAAAGCTTCCTTATGAATTTTGGCCTGGAGGCAGGGTTAGTCAGTCTGTGAGAGTCAGTGCTGGGGACTGGAGCTGTGAGGAGCTCCTCCCAAGAGCAGAGTAAAGAGAGAGGAAAGGAGAAGTTTAGGGACCTGGGGTTTGGAGCTGTGACCAAGCTCACCCCAGGGCAGAGCGCTTGAAACTGGAGGCCAGAGTCCTTGGCTGTACAGGTACAACAGTCCCAGCAGCCAAATCCGGAGGGCAGAAGACTGCAGGCCTTCTGGCCCCATCACACACCTGAAGGTACAGCAGCATACCAGACCCTGAGCCACCACGGAAGAGTGACACCTGTAAAAGGCTCAAGCTGCCTGCCATACAGTCAATGACTAAAGAACAGTAAGCATAGCTTTAGGCAGCAAGGACCTTATAGGACAGCGCAGAAAGGAGGCCTCCAACCCATCTGGCTTAGTGGATCCTAAGTTGCTTCCAGGGCTGCCCAGACCTCCATTACCATCTGTGCTCAGTGTCCTGGTCTGCACCTCAAACTGTGAGTAAACGGAAAAGACTGCACCCTGCTGTGTCCTCACAATTATTTGCTGCGTCATCTGCACTGCACTACAACCACCATCATCTCTTACACATACAGTTGCCCTGGGGCCTACCTCTACCTGTGGAGGGCTGTAACAACTCTGCTGCATCACCATCAGCTCCAGTGGACTCTGAAGCAGCGTCGGTTAACATCTTTATTGCCGAGTACCACAGGTGGCGTCACGAACTATATCTTATAAACTTTATTCCACTTTTATCATCATTTTTATTTGACGCCCAAGGTTACGGACCGGGCCACAGCTGTCGTGACACATCCCCTTAAAAACCGGCCCAGTACCGAGTAAACCCCACGCCCTGGCGGGCACTCCACATGTATAGTAGACCTCATAGCAGCTAGTCTATACCAAATAGCTCAGAACCAACTGAAAATGAGTGTATCCGGGGTAAATTACGGAAATGTGAGCTATACGTCATATAATGGCCAGAAATAATGAATGGTCATCTAAAATGACCAATTAGGATACTAAGGATTATAATTAAACTTGTTACATTTTACTTTTTTCCCCTTTTCTGATTTGCATAGATAAAACTTGTGATTAAAAGAGAACTTCTTGATATTAGAAATCGTTAATAACGTTTAATAAACTGCTGTGACCCACGAAGGAAATAATCCTGAAACAATAAAAAAAATGAAAATATTTGATTACAGTTTTTTGCACAAAGAAGTAAATCCATAAAACATATGTTAGTTTTAAAGGAAGTCTTTTTCTAATATAATGTTCCATATTAAGAGGTGATGTAGCATTGCTCTTTTCATTAAAATCTGGCCTGCGGTGCCCACACTGGCTCTACTCCATTGGACTAAACTGACTTGTGAAATGCGTTCATGCTGTCCGGGGTGGAACTGGCAGCTCGCTGTCCCACAACTGGCATTGAGTGCACAGAACCTGCTCTTATTTACAATGCTGATCCAGGCCAGTGGCATTGGAGCACTGCATGAAATCTTCTTATCAGACAGATACTGTCATATATGGAAGTAATTATTTCATGTTGAAAGAACTTTGTCAGTTTGTATAATTCAGAGTTTTCCTCTGGGAAGGGTGTAAGCCGAGAGAGTTCGCATTCCAGATGTATCATCTTATAAATATTTGTTTGGCTACATGTGAACAAGTATATCATTGTACTAAAGACAGTGAAATCTGTAACTCAGCCTCGCGGGTTCATATCAACATTGTAACTAAAAACCTGGCATTGTAAGGGCTTTAAAATAAATGTTTTATTTATTTACGACGTGTGTGCTCCTCATTACACCAGGGTCCATGTGTGTACGTGAGAGTAATGATTGATTCTAAACTAAAGCAAATTTTCTAGTAAATATAGGTCCATGAGTAGTTCTTTTTTGCTGTCTAATTCCATGACTAGATGGACTTTTATTTAAAGAGGAACTTTTACCTGTTTCAGCATGTAAACTGGACACATCATGGAATAGTGGCTGCAGAACTAAGTGAAACGTCTGTTTTATTAATATTATTTTTTTTTATTTTCTTATAATTCCTCCTCTCATTCACAGAGATATTAGCTTGTAAAGTTTAGGTAATAATTTATGATGGGCCCAAATGAGTGTTACCAGAGATTCTTCTCTGGGGGTATGTACTTCTTCCCCTGTATAAGGTTAACTAATCATTTGCAAGCAGAAACATACAGGAGAAAGAAGGACACGCCCCCACAGTGGGTTAGAGCAGGCTTTCTTCTGTGTGAGATATGTAATGTAGATAGACACCTTTCAGTTTTTATTTCACGGAAGCCAATTTGGGTAGAGTGACAGTACAGCAGAGTGGAGCTTTGTCTCATTATAAACCGTTCCATCAACACTTCTCACATTGCTGTCAGAACAGTTGTAGCGCCCTTCCCCCCTCACTGACTGCCTTGATGTAGCTGATTCTTACTTCCTTAGCAGTGAGGTTTATTTCTCTTTCCCTAAACAAATAATAACTACATCCCTGAGTGTGTATTTTGAGGGGGGTTTGCTGCTTATCCCCTTTTTGGGCCGCAAGTGTTGTGGTGGTACGGGGGACCTTTAAGTTCATGCAACGAATCATGGAGGCCAGGAACCATTTTAAAAAGTTAAAAACATCTTTACTTTGAATTCTTGAACCAAATCTTCAACATTTGATAATTGCATGCATTTCTTTGTAAATTTCTTCGCATAAGGTAGAGGCTCATACTTTAGTTTCATAGAAAATGGCATATCAATGTTCAGGTACAGTTTCAGAGTGACAGAGTATTTCTTCCAAGAGCTTCCTAGCTCTGACCTCCCACTGACAGTATGCTCCACTGCGGTGCAGCACCCCGTGCTCCTTCCCGGTTGGAAAAGTCCTCTCTAGACCTCCAGGACCGGTTTGACAAGTTGCCCTGTAGCCCACTCCTTCTAGCTGCCTATTACGCCTCCCTCAGCTCTGTTTATGCTATAGCGAGTACTCACTGTTGGTGAATGATCTTATTAGTTTAAGAGTTGCACAGGTCAATATGTGTCGCTGTGATTTCCTTTCTGTCTCTGTTCTCGTGCTGATAGATGGTAATAGGCTTCCACAACACTGTTCTAAACTTTAATCCTTCGATCCCTCAGTCATTACACACTCCCCACTTGTGGCCTACTGATCAACAGTACTTCTTACCTCTTCAATAACTCCCTAACTGACCAGGTATTGGCTTCTTGAAATGCCCTTGTAACTCCTTCCCACCTGTGCTGACACTAACTGTTCACCCTGTTGCATTTTTATTTTTTGTTGTTTTTTTCATGTCACGGGCTGTATATATAAATAAAAACCCTTACAATTTTGTAAGTGACCACTGAGGCTATTCTAGTCTCACAATTCTTTCAATAAATCAACATGTACATTAGCAGTACTAGACCGACTCTGAACCTATTTTGTATTGAAGCATCTAATGAGTGTGTTCATATTTTCTGAAAAAAGGCCAAGAAAGCAAAAATTCTGCTGGGGTATATAAACTTTTGAGCACAACTGTAGAGGTGTTACCTGTCATTGTAATCCTGCCTCTGCGATAAGGAAACTGATGTAAACTGTTCCTAAAAGGATAATAAGTATGAGGCTAAAAAAACGATGACATCGCCCATTGTGATTGGTGGATCTCGTGTTATCTGTGTTTATAGAGTTGTTACCGATCATTGTGAGTGATGATAATGAGACTTCTGAAAAGTCTTCTGTAAAGAACACGAAAGTTCAAAAGTTGCAAAATGTATTTATTGTATTTTGTTTAGTAAAGATTTTGATATTGAAAAAAAAAACATTTATTACACCAACCGGATTAAACAATTAGTATCTTTGCGATTAGATCTGATATGGGCAGCATGGTGGCTCAGTGGTTAGCACTGTAGCTTTGCAGCACTGGGGTCCTGTGATCAAATCCCACCAAGGAAAACATCTGTATGGAGTTTGTATGTTCTCCCTGTGTTTGTGTGGGTTTCCTCCGGGTTCTCCAGTGTACTCCACACTCCGAAGACATACTGATAGGGAATGTAGATTGTGAGCCCCAATGGGAACAGTGATGTGGAATTAATGGTGCTATTTAAGCAGAGCATAAATAATAAATAAGAAAATACATAGCCTTTAAGCCATTTTTATATTGAACTTGTGTTTTATATAAATGTGTAGCTTTTCTCCGATCCATATTTTTATATCTTCCTCTGGTGATGTACGTTCTGGCCCCGTCGGCTATTCTGGCGATTAGTGTGATAGGATTTCATGTTGAAACACTCTGTGATTTATGTATGCAGCTGTAAATGCTCCTTTTTTTATTATAAGTGTGTTTTATAACTGTCTTGTGTCTAGTTTGGCTTTGTGTTTTATTATGATATAATCACTTGATCATTCTTTATTATTAGTCTCAACCCAGGAGACTTCAAATTCTAATGCTTGCTTCATGCATATCAGATAAAGCACCATTAAATGTCACCATGCTATTTTTTTCCTCAGCGTTCCTGTAGTTATTAGTGTGTTGTTTGCTTTACAGGTGGCACCTTGGCAGTCACGGGCACGTATCTTCTGGTAACCTTTTCTCCAAATGCATCTCAAGATATTACAGGACCGAAAGTAGAAGGGTATTTTGTGAGCTGGCAGTTCTTGTTGTATTTGGTAAGTGTTGGATTTGGACACACATGGGGTCTTGTCAGCTGAATTGGATTTTATTTCACTTTTGTTTGCTAAATTCCGAATATCTGCCATCATTGATGTAGTTACAAGAGGAGCGTATAGAGACGCAGGCTGCACATTTTTACTGTAGCTCATGATGGCCATTAAAGAGCGAACACAACAAAATATTGAAAATCCTGAGTTTATAGCAAATGATGTGATACATTTCCAATTACAATACTGTTTTGTCGGGAGAAATTTTGGAAATGTAGTGAATTTTTTTTGTTAAAGCCATGTGACCTATAGGTCACACGTGATGATCCAGGTTTTCTTCCAGAAATCATATAAAGGATAGAATTAACTCTACACCTGTGTAGCCCTGGTGGTAGGCACACGCAGTACCCTGGAGAGTGTATGGCGAGACGGCGGCTTAATGCTAAATATCCATTCGCTCTACACACATTAGACACACCCCTAGGGTAGTGAAGTGTACTCTAGAGGGAGTGGTCAAGGTAGTAGGTGTTAGAGTGATTGGAGGAGTCTTGTTCCTGTCTTCGGGCAGTGAGGACGTGTGGAGTAGAGCTTAGACATCTGTGAGGAGACGTTTGGAGGGAGGAAAGAGTCTAGCCTGCTTCATCCCAGTTCATTTAGTGGAGTCTGGTATAGGTGTTTGGAACACACCTTAGTCTGGTCAGAGCTGTATCACCCTCTCAGCACCCACAGAAGAAAGGAGAAGTAATAGCACGGAAAGTCATCAGCATTCCTGTCTAGAGGACGGTATCAGGTTCAGAGACGTGCTCCTGCCTGTGATAACTGAGCATCCGTGGCTGACTTCATTGGAAGGAAAAGGAAAGAAGTGACTGCTCAACCCTTGGCTAGTAAGAGTGCTTATGTTACCAGCGTGGACAAGGCGAAAGGCAAGTGGATTATAGAATTAGTGCTACAGGATTGCAGAAGTCCAGCACATTGCACCCGGTCACTGGGGACCGAAGGGTCACTGTTGTTTCAGGCACGGTGACAGGAAAACCAGGAATCTACCGGACCCTAGGTCACGGCAGACAAGCCCCTTATAGTCAGTACGTAACTGGGGTCAGGGGGAGTGAAGACTTTGGCGTTCTGCAGGACAACATAAGAATTCAGCTCCTTCACAGGAAGGCCCCTAACACTAAGCTGACTGGGCAGGTACAGCTTTGGATAAGCTGGAGAATTGAGGGAACTACGCTTCAAGCTAGTTGTACTCGTTTATTGGAGTTAAAGGAGGCCCCTAACTTGTCCAGCTGCCGTCTCAAGATACACTCTCCTTGGATCAGCCTCCCTGGGACCTGCCTTATCATCCTGCAAGTAAAGGTATGGAAAGACGTTGACTGTGTGAGACTGAGTTATTATTGCATGCCTGCACAATCCCTACCTAACTACCGACCTGAGGGAAGAGTCCCACCTGTAGGGGACCCGACATCTAGCTGCCTCACCATCCCCTCAGAGATCTACAGCAGCGCTGGTACAAATTACCAGAATACTACAGGTGGCGTCACGAACTGTACATAAATCAATCCCCTGTAAATATATCCCCAACATACGCCAGACCGCCCGGGCCACAGACCGAGCCACAGCTACCTGTGACAAGAATCCCCATAGACTTCCATGGGCTCGGCTCTGAGTACCCCATTGCCCTGGTAACCCACAATTGTGGTGGCGGGTCGACACAACAACTTGGCGTCACGAACAGGATACGAAACTCGCGAAATTGCGAGCCCTGTGTGCCTAAGGACTTGTTTTTGTGAAAAGGACTGTTTGCACTTTTGGCGCCAAAATCGCCATTTTTGTCGCCATATTCGCGCCCTCAGGCGCTGGAGAAGAAGGTGGGCGTACCTTCGTGGGCGTCTACCCCCCTGTGGCGCGAAGAAAATGCCTGCCCTCTCAAAGTGCTACTACAACATGCGGTCCTGCCCAACAGCAAAGGAGGTCCGCCTCCTCTTCACCTTCCCTGCGAGGAGGAGGAGACGCAAACCCCACCTCCACGGAAGAGACCGGATGTCTCCGCAGAAAGAAAGAATCTTCTGGAAAATGATGGAAGCAGGACGTGTGCAGCCGAGCGGGGCAGCGGAGGAAGGCAGGCCCCGTGCCCCCGCCAAGCTGCCATCGGCATCGGAGACTTATGCAATCCTGCACCTGCAACAGGCGTTGTTAGAGGTTCGGGAGGAGAACTCACGCCTAAAGAAGATGTTCCAACCTGGACTGGAGGAGATAGAGAGACGCCGATGTAACCTGCTGAAGTGGCAAATGACGAACACGGCGTCCTCTCCCCTCAACGAACCCCCACGATTCCAAAAACCGAAAAGTCTGCTGCCCAAGGCGAAGGAGCAACCGGAGGCTGCCCCCGAAAGTACCGTTCCCGATCCCACTGGTGAAGCGGTGGATGCGGAGGAGGTTGAGGAGGTACAGCCGATTCCGGAACGCCCGCCCGGCCAGGAGGCCGCAGCAGATTATCGGTCCCCGGCAGGGACACCGGAGGGGTCCTGTCCGTCACTACCAGACATCGACTGGGACGACTGGGACGAAATGGCGCGCCTGGATGACGTCGCCTACACCGCCCAGTGGGAGCAAGAATGGCAGAGTCGTGAGGAGACGAAGAGGCGCCAGCAGGAGGAAGAGCGGGAGGCTCAGAAGAACCGCCAGCGACAGTATGCCGAGCTGATTGCCGACAAGGAGACTGTCCGTCGCGACAAAGGTACCTTACGGGAACCGCGGCGGCGGGGGTGTGTGACTGAGTTCCAGCTCCGGAAGGGCTGGGGCTTTATCCGTGAACCGGGCCTCTACCCAGGGGTCTTCGTCAGCAGGCGTGACGTGGAATCTCACCTGCCACAAGGTCATCCCGGGAGGGACTTAGTGAACGGAGATATAGTCACCTATACGCGGCATTGGGGAATGAAGGGGTGGTATGCCCTGAACGTCGCCATCGTCCGCGACCCCGTCCCAGACGCAGGTACCGTCACCATTACCGCCGCGTCCCCGGTCCCAATACAAGCAGCATCCGGCCGTGCCCCAGCATCGCCCCCTTCAAAGTCATCGCAACTAGCGACCCAGAGTGCATCACGAATTAAAGTCACCTCTTCATCGCAACGTGCGACGCAGTCTCGATCGCAATCCCTAACGCGGTCCATATCGCTAACAGTAATTGAGACGCAATCGGTGTCATGTGGAGAGACTGTACCAGTTGCGCCCCTGGAGGTTCGCACCAGAACTGTCGCAACCCAGACCCTGATCGCAGCACATGATTTGCTGGTCTTGGGATCAAGGGCCCATTGCGTTGTTCCAGCCCCCGGGGTGGAGAATGTATTGGAGAAATGTGATGAAAATGAATAAATAGTAAAGAGTTGGTGAGATCCATATCGGGTCTACCATCAGTACTATAGCAAAAAGTTTAAAATGTTTTTTGAAAAAGTTTTGCACAGATTAAAAATAGTGAATACATATTTCTAATTATAGAATGCCCGGCTGGGTAATTGGTAATTGATAAATAGTAATTGATAGATGATAAACAGTTGCACTTTGATAATGTGGTTTAATATGATATGTCTTCCTTTGCAAATGGACTTTTGAGGTTAAGGACTATGCTAACCCAGAACTTTCTTGTACATAGTTGCGCTTCGGTGCCCTATCTTGGTTTTACATAAACCATTACAACTTTGGCATAACTACCTCTGAAAAACAAAACCCGTGTGGTGTGGCACTGAGTGAGGTCTGCAATTGGACGTCCTGCAGCCCACCCAGGACCCACGTTGAAGGTTTGGTGCGGGTCCTTCACAAGTATCTTGTATATTTATTTATTGAATGCTATTTGATACTATTTGTATTTTTGTATTAAAGTTTGTAACGTTCAAAGTATTCTTACCTCCCGGATGGGAAGATGTTATTGTTAAATGTTATTGCATAAACAAAATGTCTTTTGTATTTCACAGCCCGGGAGTGCTGTCGTTTACCATGGGGGAATGTGTAGCCCTGGTGGTAGGCACACGCAGTACCCTGGAGAGTGTATGGCGAGACGGCGGCTTAATGCTAAATATCCATTCGCTCTACACACATTAGACACACCCCTAGGGTAGTGAAGTGTACTCTAGAGGGAGTGGTCAAGGTAGTAGGTGTTAGAGTGATTGGAGGAGTCTTGTTCCTGTCTTCGGGCAGTGAGGACGTGTGGAGTAGAGCTTAGACATCTGTGAGGAGACGTTTGGAGGGAGGAAGAGTCTAGCCTGCTTCATCCCAGTTCATTTAGTGGAGTCTGGTATAGGTGTTTGGAACACACCTTAGTCTGGTCAGAGCTGTATCACCCTCTCAGCACCCACAGAAGAAAGGAGAAGTAATAGCACGGAAAGTCATCAGCATTCCTGTCTAGAGGACGGTATCAGGTTCAGAGACGTGCTCCTGCCTGTGATAACTGAGCATCCGTGGCTGACTTCATTGGAAGGAAAAGGAAAGAAGTGACTGCTCAACCCTTGGCTAGTAAGAGTGCTTATGTTACCAGCGTGGACAAGGCGAAAGGCAAGTGGATTATAGAATTAGTGCTACAGGATTGCAGAAGTCCAGCACATTGCACCCGGTCACTGGGGACCGAAGGGTCACTGTTGTTTCAGGCACGGTGACAGGAAAACCAGGAATCTACCGGACCCTAGGTCGCGGCAGACAAGCCCCTTATAGTCAGTACGTAACTGGGGTCAGGGGGAGTGAAGACTTTGGCGTTCTGCAGGACAACATAAGAATTCAGCTCCTTCACAGGAAGGCCCCTAACACTAAGCTGACTGGGCAGGTACAGCTTTGGATAAGCTGGAGAATTGAGGGAACTACGCTTCAAGCTAGTTGTACTCGTTTATTGGAGTTAAAGGAGGCCCCTAACTTGTCCAGCTGCCGTCTCAAGATACACTCTCCTTGGATCAGCCTCCCTGGGACCTGCCTTATCATCCTGCAAGTAAAGGTATGGAAAGACGTTGACTGTGTGAGACTGAGTTATTATTGCATGCCTGCACAATCCCTACCTAACTACCGACCTGAGGGAAGAGTCCCACCTGTAGGGGACCCGACATCTAGCTGCCTCACCATCCCCTCAGAGATCTACAGCAGCGCTGGTACAAATTACCAGAATACTACAGGTGGCGTCACGAACTGTACATAAATCAATCCCCTGTAAATATATCCCCAACATACGCCAGACCGCCCGGGCCACAGACCGAGCCACAGCTACCTGTGACAAGAATCCCCATAGACTTCCATGGGCTCGGCTCTGAGTACCCCATTGCCCTGGTAACCCACAATTGTGGTGGCGGGTCGACACACACCTACTATGGTCAAACCAATGTACTCTAAAAAAAAAATTGAGCCCATTTAAACTAGCCAATAATCAGGTTGGAGACACGGGAGGTCAGCGGGTGCCCTGGTCCGCTAGCCTAAACTGCATGGACCAGGGATCATCCCACCTAACGCCCGCTTCCCCTTTTACCATGGGCATAATACTACTCAGACAACACAGGGTGAGAGTAAAACAATGTGGCAATACTTTATTGAGCCACAAAACAGGCAAATAACACATACAGTCATGGCCAAAAGTTTTGAGAATGACACAAATATTATATTTTCACATGATCTGCTGCCCTCTGGTTTTTATGTGTGTTTGACAGATGTTTTTATCACAGACAGAAATATAATAATTGCAAACATATGAGTAACAAAAGCTTATATTGACAGTTAGAATGAGTTAATGCAGCAAGTCAATATTTGCAGTGTTGACCCTTCTTCTTCAGGACCTCTGCAATTCTCCCTGGCATGCTCTCAATCAACTTCTGGACCAAATCCTGACTGATAGCAGTCCATTCTTGCACAATCAATGCTTTCATTTTGTCAGAATTTTTAGGTTTTTGTTTGTCCACCTGTCTCTTGATGATTGACCACAAGTTCTCACTGGGATTAAGATCTGGGAGTTTCCAGGTCATGGACCCAAAATCTCTATGTTTTGTTCCCTGAGCCATTTAGTTATCACCTTTGCTTTATGGCAAGGTGCTCCATCATGCTGGAAAAGGCATTGTTGATCGCCAAACTGCTCTTGGAGGGTTGGGAGAAGTTGCTCTTGGAGGACATTCTGGTACCATTCTTTATTCATGGCTGTGTTTTTAGGCAAGATTGTGAGAGAGCCGATTCCCTTGGCTGAGAAGCAACCCCACACATGAATTGTTTCAGGATGCTTAACAGTTGGCATGAGACAAGACTGGTGGTAGCGCTCACCTTGTCTTCTCCGAATGAGGCGTTTTCCTGATGTCCCAAACAATCGAAAAGGGGATTCATCAGAGAAAATAACTTTACCCCAGTCCTCAGCAGTCCACTGCCTGTACCTTTTGCAGAATATCAGTCTGTCCATGATGTTTTTCTGGAGAGAAGTAGCTTCTTTGCTGCCCTCCTTGAGACCAGGCCTTGCTCCAAGAGTCTCTGCCTCACAGTGCGTGCAGATGCACTCACACCTGCCTGCTGCCATTCCTGAGCAAGCTCTGCACTGCTGGTAGCCCGATCCCGCAGCTGAAACACTTTTAAGAGACGGTCCTGGCGCTTGCTGGTCTTTCTTGGGCGCCCTGAAGCCTTTTTGGCAACAATGGAACCTCTCTCCTTGAAGTTCTTGATGATGCGATAGATTGTTGACTGAGGTGCAATCTTTCTAGCTGCGATACTCTTCCCTGTTAGGCAATTTTTGTGCATTGCAATGATGACTGCACGTGTTTCTTTAGAGATAACCATGGTTAACAGAAGAGAAACAATGATGCCAAGCACCAGCCTCCTTTTAAAATGTCCAGTGGTCTCATTCTTACTTAATCATGACAGATTGATCTCCAGCCATGTCCTCATCAACACCCACACCTGTGTTAATGGAGCAATCACTGAAAAGAGGTTAGCTGGTCCTTTTAAGGCAGGGCTGCAATGATGTTGAAATGTGTTTTGGGGGATAAAGTTCATTTTCTAGCCAAATATTGACTTTGCAAGTAATTGCTGTTAAGCTGATCACTCTTTATAACATTCTGGAGTATATGCAAATTGCCATTAGAAAAAGTGAAGCAGTAGACTTTGTAAAAATTAATATTTGTGTCATTCTCAAAACTTTTGGCCATGACTGTAGAACAGTCCCAGCAAAATACCCAAGATGGTGCATCTTACAGAGTGTCACCCTTCCGCTGACTTGCCTGGATAAGAACAGCTGTGACTTCATGGCTTCCAGGGCCGACTACCCCACCTATGGCACATACACAGAGAGGAGGTAACGACAAGCTTAGGAAGCTGACAATCCATTCAGGTACAAGGCCAGGTGACCGGAGGGTCACAACCTGGCTTCTCCAAACATCTCCAAGGGACTCAGGTGACCAGTGTGTCCAAATCTTGACTTCTCCAAATGTATCAATGGTTCAGTGATGGTCAGTGGATGGTCCGTAAGATAAAAATGCTGTGTCCTCACATTGGGTAATGCGTGTTAGTAGGAATTCTCACTGCTGATATCATGCCAGCAATCACCCTACGTGCAGGCAGAGAACTGTTCTTCATGGTGATTTATTAAATGGCTTAAAATTCATCATTCTCACCACCAGTTCGTTCAGTGTAAAGAGATGATGTGCTGCTGATAATATGATGCTCTGTGCGTAGAATGTTTGTTGGCTTCTCTAAATGGACCAATAAAACAAGCACCGATTGACTGGCATATAGCCGATTAGCAGTCATTTAATGTCCTGTATCTGCCTGTGTAAAGGGGCTATGTGCTCCGCTCTGGTTTATATGCACAAGTCCACTCCTTTTCTTCATATAATTTGAACTCCCTACGTATTTAAAGGAAATCTGTCACCAGGTTTTTTCTACTTCATCTGATAGCAGTATGTTGTAAGGGTAGATACCCTGATTCCAGAGATGTGTCACTTACTGGTCTGCGTGCTGTCATTTGTATAAATTCACTGTTTTCTCTGCTGCAGGTTTACCAGTGCTCTAGAAGCTGAGCTTTTTATAACCCACCCAAACCACTGATTGGCAGCTTTCTGCCTATGCAAAGTGTGCAGAGAAATCAGTGGTAGGATTTTGATTATACACAGCTCATGAATATGGAGGACTACATGGCAGCAGGTTTACTCTTCCTGTACTGATAATCTCCTGCTGAGAAAATTTTTTAATCAAAACTACAACAACAGCCCAGTAAGTGACACATTGCTGGAATTAAGGTCTCTGTATCTACATTATATACAGCCCTGGTACCAACATTCCCCATTGTCTCAGTATATGCCTTGATTTTGCTCTACTGATTTGCATCCTTTTTGAGGTTTAGTATTGACAGATATCGTACTCCTTTCTAGGAGCTCAGTTGAGGACTGTACATTAGGAAAGCTCCCCATTGGGAGCATTGGGAGTCCCCAATCTAAGCGCTTATAAGGACCACAGGACTAAGTAGTGAACTTTTGACTTCTTACTGGTCATTATACAGGTGCGTCTCACAAAATTAGAATATGATCAAAAAGTTACCGTAATTTATTTCAGTTCTTCAATACAAAAAGTGAAACTCATATTATATAGAGTCATTACAGAGTGATGTATTTCAAGTGTTTATTTCTGTTAATGTTGATGATTATGGCTTACAGCCAATGAAAACCCAAAAGTCATTATCTCAGTAAATTAGAATAATTAACAAAAAACACCTGCAAAGGCTTTCTAAGCCATTAAAAAGGTCCCTTAGTCTGTTTCAGTAGGCTCCATAATCATGGGGAAGACTGCTGACTTGACAGATGTCCAGAAGGCAGTCATTGACACAGTCCACAAGGAGGGTAAGCCACAAAAGGTCATTGCTAAAGAAGCCGGCTGTTCACAGAGTGCTGTATCCAAGCATATTAATGGAAGTTGAGTGGAAGGAAAAAGTGTGGTAGAAAAAGGTGCACAAGCAACCGGGATAACCGCAGCCTTGAAAGGATTGTTAAGAAAAAGCCATTCAAAAATTTGGGGGAGATTCACAAGGAGAGGACTGCTGCTGGAGTCATTGCTTCAAGAGCCACCACACACAGACGTATCCAGGACATGGGCTACAAGTGTCGCATTCCTTGTGTCAAGCCGCTCATGACCAATAGACAACGCCAGAAGCGTCTTACCTGGGCCAAGGAGAAAAAGAACTGGACTGTTGCTCAGTGGTCCAAGGTGTTGTTTTCAGATGAAAGTAAGTTTTGTATTTCATTTGGAAATCAAGGTCCCAGAGTCTGGAGGAAGAGTGAAGAGGCCACAATCCAAGCTGCTGGAGGTCTAGTGTGAAGTTTCCACAATCAGTGATGGTTTGGGGAGCCATGTCATCTGCTGGTGTAGGTCCACTGTGTTTTATCAAGACCAAAGTCAGCTCAGTCGTCTACCAGGAAATTTTAGAGCACTTCATGCTTCCCTCTGCCGACAAGCTTATTGGAGCTGGAAATTTCATTCTCCAGCAGGACTTGGCACCTGTCCACACTGCCAAAAGTACCAATACCTGGTTTACAAACAACAGTAGCACTGTGCTTGATTGGCCAGCAAACTCACCTGACCTTAACCCCATAGAGAATCTATGGGATATTGTCAAGAGGAAGGTGAGACACCAGACCCAACAATGAAGACGAGCTGAAGGCTGCTATCAAAGCAACCTGGGCTTCCATAGCACCTCAGCAGTGCCACAGGCTGATCGCCTCCATTCCACGCCGCATTGGAGCCTTAACTAAGTATTGAGTGCATTTACTGAACATACATTTCAGTAGGCCACATTTCGGATTTTAAAATCATTTTGCAAGCTGGTGTTCTAATTTACTGAGATAATGACTTTTGGGTTTTCATTGGCTGTAAGCCATAATTATCAACATTAACAGAAATAAACATGTGAAATAGATCACTCTGTAATGACTCTATATAATATATGAGTGTCACTTTTAGTAATGAAGAACTGAAATAAATTAACTTTTTGATTATATTCTAATTTTGTGAGAAGCACTTGTATATCAGTAGATTGCAAAAAAAGCTCATAGTACCAGATGAAGCGTAGTCAGATGTGAAACAGCTGTAGTCCAGTCTGGATTCCCATATAACCTTGGAATAAAAAAGCACAAAATAATGTGCCAGTGGTGAGTGCCACTTACGATTTTTAATTTCGTCTCAAAATTTCGGGTATTGATTAACTACACTAAATAGAGGTCGTAGCTATCATGAGTCTGGAAAGCCCCTTTAACTTTTCATGTAGTCTATACCTTTTATATAAATAGTGTTTGAAGGTGAACACCCTTAGGCTATGTTCAGACGTTGTGTTTTGTTCCGCAGACAAAACCTGCTCTCTTGGCAGTAAAGAAGTACGTTTTGCTGCTTTTTTATTGCTTTGTTTTTGTTGTCTCTTGTACATGTTGATAAAGTTGAGTGGCCCCCAAAAAAAGCAAGATTTAACTTCCTTAGATTTTTGCACCAAAAACACATCAAAAACTGATGACTGCATTTTTATTGCATTTTGCACTTACCCATTGTTTCCTATGGGTGAAAAAAACGCTGCAAATACGCTGAAAAAAAGTGACATGCCTCAATTTCCAAAAACGCATCCGTATTCCAAGTCCGTCAGGAAAAAACCCAATGTGTGTATGAGATTTCTGAAATCACATAGACTTTGTTGGTACTGTAAAACTCAGCTTAAAATCTAAATCAAAAAACGCAGCAAAAAAAAAAAACCCGCTGCAAAAACGCAACGTGTGAACATAGCCTACACCCACATCCCAAAATTGCCACTAGTTTGGGCCGATTGCTACTAATCCAGCAACTGCAGGAATCCGGAATGGTTTCTCATAGTAAGTTCTACTGTATAAAACTTTTTTGCAGTTTATTATATTTTTCCTGTACAGATTTAGAATTGCATCCCGAGGATATTACAACATTTTGCATCACTAAGTAAGTTTCATTACTGTTCCCTGCACCGACAGCTGATTGACGTCAATTAGTGGCTGCGTCAGCTCATCTGGGGTAATCTCTGCCGTCCTCTTCCCGACACCTCTATTTCAAATATTACTGCATATACAGAAGGAAACTATAACGGAGGTACACCCCTGGCACTACAGTGTCACAGACTTCCAATTAATGGAGTAAGTGGAGGATTTCGAGCATGCCACCGCTCTGCATGCTTTATAAATTCATTTTTAGTACGACAATTAATGTCATCCGTAACTTAATGATGTGCGATATTGTAGAACCATCTGCTCGCTATGTTTACTCCGACAGTGAAAATAAACAGCACAATTTAAAATAAAGCTTCCCAAATATGTATGAGCTCATTATAAGACCTGTGATATATAGTTATGTTCTTCTTTTATTCCTCCTGGAAGAGTAAAAATTACTTAAAGGGGTTATCCAGCCTTTCTAAAACTTTATGAAGAAACTCAAAAAAAAAAGTTTTCTTTCCATTTATTCCTTGTGCGGCCAGTGATTGGCTGCAGCGGGCAAATGCCTGGTTCTAGTGGAACAGGAAACTTTGAGAACTGTGCACCGATACAGAGAAGGAACGTTGGATTGGAAAGTTAGAGTACGGTGGTTTTAAGAAGAATCCTACCAATAAAAATAATTTCAAAACATTTTTCCATTTTTATTGTCACCCATAAGCTGTGTAACGGAGGCCAGGGTTGCAGTAGTCATAGCTAACGGTGGCAGTTCAGTCTCACCCTGGCTCTCCGTCACATTGACACATTGCAGTCCACTCACTTGTAGATCGGGGTTCACTACACATGGCCGGGAGTCCTTTTCTTTCAACATCACACAATGATAGTCTGAGTCCAGATACATTTTCAGCAAAACAATTTTACTCAGCTCGCTCAGTTTTGTCACAGAAACAGCACAAGATTCATCGCAGAATATAATCATTCCGTTCCCTGTACTGTCCCTCTCTCCTCCAGGAATATCCCATTTTCGTACCATGTCCGCCGGTACCGTAGCTACCGGAGAGGACAGACTAACCGCTTCAGGAGTTCCCTGTCCACTTCTCCCTCTCCAAAGGTGAAGTTGAAGGATGGCTGTTCCATTCCTTACCAGGCCATAGGCCTCGGACGTTAAGGGTTGTTCCCATGAAGTTAGCTGCTACCATTCTTATGCTGCACTGATATTCCTCCACTCCCGTGTAACTGTCAGCTCTTAGGCCCCAGACTGCTGAGCTCCTTGACTTAAACGTTCCCCAGACACAACTCCACTCCCAGCTCTCACTAACTAACTCTAGGAAGCTCCCCAACTACTCTTCCTTAGCCCCTCCTAACTAGCCTAATCCTGTTGGTCCCACTAATTCCCTATTCTTTTCTACTGTGCTCCCCCTACTGGTCTAAGTCCTACACTGTCCCTATATCTTCACAACATATATGCGTAGGTGCAAAGCAATACACAATATATTGACATTACAAGACATATGGGGTATACCCATATTTACTAGTAACATATGCAAGGAGTGCAGGGCACTAAACTAGCCTCCATAACCCCTACAGCTGTACAAATCCATTAAAAATAAACTGAAATCTTTTGGGGTGAAAAAATACAAATAAATAACAAAAATTATGTGGTTACATAAATATGCACACTCTTAAACTAATACTTTGTTGAAGTGTTGTTGTAATTTATTACAGCATTTAGTCTTTTTGAGTAGGAGTCTATCAGTATGGCACAACCAGTATTGGCAATCTTTGCCCACTCCTCCTTGCAGTAACGCTCCAAATCTGTGAGATTGTGAGTAGAGATGAGCGAATTTGTAAGGATTTTGGCCCCGAATCTGATTTTGACATATTCGTGCCATATTCAAACACTATTCGTGCCGAATGTATGTCTTATGATTGGTTCCGAACATATTCGGTTGTTTCTACTCCCATTGACTCTAATGACGTTCAGCTGTGTTCAACGACTGTTTAAAAAACAATATTCAATTCTGATCATATTCGGAACCGAATCCAAACAAATTCGCTCATTTGTATTTGTGAGGGCATATCCTGTGTACAGCGCCCTCTCCAGGTCTACGCACAGAATTTCAATTGGATTCAGGCTTGGGCTCTGAGCCATTCATAAACTTTGATCTTTTTCTGGTGAAGTCATTTCTTTGTTGATTTAGAAGTATGCTTAAGTCTGTTGATGTGCTGAAAGGTGAAATTCCTTTTGATTATAAGCTTTTTAGTAGAAGCCTGAAGGTTTTGTTTGAAAATTGACTGATATTTGAAACTATTTATAATTCTCTCCACCTTGACTAAAGCCGAGTCCCAGCTGCTGAAAATCCACTCCAAATCATAATGCTGCCTCCACCATGGTTCACTGTGTGTATGATGTTATTTTGATGATTCTTAGTGTTTTCTTTGCACTTAAAGGGAATCTGTCACCAGGTTTGGCTGATATAAGATACGGCCACTGCCTTTCAGGGCTTATCTACAGTAATTTTATTATACTCACCCAGGGGGTGGTCTGGTCCGATGGATGTTGCGGGTCCGGGTCCATCGCCTTCCATCTTCTTGTGATGCCACCCTCCTGCTTGCTTCATGGCTCCCCTGAATCGCGTTCCTGTGCAGGCATACTTATCTACCCTGTTGAGGGCAGAGCAAAGTACTGCGGTGTGCACTGGGCCTCTCTGACCTTTCCTGGCGCCTGCACACTGCAGTACTTTGCTCTGCCCTCAACAGGGCAGATAAGTATGCCTGCGCAGGAGCACGATGCCGGGGAACCTGTGAAACAAGCAGGAGGGCAGCATCGCAAGAAGATTGGAGGTGCCGGACCCGGACCTGCGACACCATCGCACGGGACCGCCCCCGGGTGAGTATAAAAATCTTGTGTTTCTTCTCTTGCAGGTCGGTTTAGGGGCTTATCTACAGCATTCTAGATAAGCCTTGAAAGGCAGTGGCCGTATCCTATATCGGCCAAAACTGCTGGCAGGTTCGCTTTAACAAACCTTTTGAAATTATGATCAAACATTTAACCTTGGTATTATCAGTCCATAAAATGTTTTCCCACATACTTTTGGTAAACTTGATGTAGATTTTGCCAAAACATAGCCTGTCTTTTTTTTCTTTGAAATTAGAGGCTTATGTCTTGCCACCTTACCTCACAGGCTAGGCAAATGAAGATTACACTGTCACATATTGTCAAGAATGTTGTCACATGCAGTACACAGTCACTACTTGCCACAAATTCCTGCAGCTCCTTTAATGTTGTTGTAAACCGGCAGTCTCCCTGACCAATTTTTTTTTTGTTTTTTTTCATCATTTTTTGAGGAACATTCATTTTTAGGTAAAGTTACTGTTGTGCCTAATTTAAACCACTTGTTGATGACCGTCTTCATAGTATTCCATTGTATATCTAATGTCTTGGAAAATATTTTTGTATCCTTCTACTGACTGATAAACTTTGACAATGAAATCCCTTTGCTGTGTTGTAAGCTGTCTATGGACCATTGCTTTGCTGTAAAATACAAGAAAATGTCTGGAAAATTCTATTAGAACAGCAAAATTTTATATGGGGTAAATCAGAATTACTGTAAATGTTGTCAGCTGTGTATGACTACTATTTAACATTTAAATATTAAACTGCGACTGGTTAACTCTCAACACAACTACATCTCCAATTATAAGAGGGTGTTCACACTTATGCAACCACATTATTTCAGTTTTCATGTTAACCACTTCCTCTCCAAAAAAAAGATCTGTTTGTTTCTCAATGGATTTGTACAGATTATGGATCGCATTTAAGGTGGATAAAGTTCTGAAGTGATTCTTCATGGTATGATTTTTTTCCATGACCCGAACATGGTGGCAGTCATCCGTTAAGATGTACTAAAATCAAGCCATGTGGCATGTAAAGGCAGGAGCTCCAGCAAGTTGTGAGGTTGGATAATCCCTTACTAACAGCAAAGTAGCCATAATGAAGAAAAAGAAAACCCTATATTTAAATTCCAAACTGGCGCTACTTATTTGATGTCAGAGCTGTCTCTCCCGGAGGTCACATGACATTGGCTTCAGTCCCCATGTGTCTTAACAATCAGCAGCCACTCATCATCTGCAGCCTTTCAAAGTTGAAACTTAACGGGAACCAGTCACATGAAAAAATGCTACTAACCTGTAAATACAGGGTTAATTTGCAGGTTAATAGCCTTCTGAACCTGCCCGGCTCTTGGACTGCGATTAGGAAATTAACATTATTCCTCCCGGTAGCTTTCTGTTTTCAGTCACAGGGGTGGCGCTGGTGCGGTGTCAGTCACCGGTCTGTGTATGGTGAGTGGTGTCTGTAACCACACCCCCAGCACTGACTGACAGCTGTTCAGCATTAGACACACTAGCACTGGAGGTATGTGTTTTTTTTGTTTTTTATTTTTATTTTGTTAAGCAACAGTGGCCAACCCCTTTCAAAACACCTCTCAATTACTCATACATAGATGCAGCCGAGTAATTCCATGTATATTGAAAGAGTAGCTAAACTTTTTTGGTTTTAATTATTTTTACATTTGTTTATTATTCATTCCTAGTAAATTACAAAGATTCATAAATCTGTCATATACACCCATTACCTTATTCGGCATCCTTCTTTAGCACCATGCTGAAAGTTCTGCTTTATTTGCGTATTCCATGCTGTATTTGTAACTGATTTAAACTGCAGGGGTCTAGGAAAGATCGGTTCTCCTGTGCGATCTTCTCTGCTCACCTACCTCTTGTTCACACAGGATGTGAATAGTGGCTGTCTGATCATATCGGAGGGAAACAGAGAAACACAGGAGTACGGATTTTGCTAGACCATCTGTTCAAATCAGCTACAAAGACAGCATGAACTAGGCAGATAAACTAGCGCTTTCAGCATAGTCTTAAACATAGAGGAAAGCAAAATAATATAGTGGAATATATTAAGATTCATAACTTTACAAAAGCTGATCAATAATTAAAATAAAAAATTAAAGTTTAGTTACTTATTACAATCAGTTTCCCAAGCTGGAGACCTTTGCTTTGATGTCTATATGCCATATTAGCGCTTTTGGACGGGGGCTGTGTTTGAGACCACACTTTAATGTTCATGTCATCTTATCAGGTGGAATTCTATCCCCTTAAATATCTCATTACAATTTCATATTCTATCTTAGAGAAGAAGCTAGCATTGTGTACTAGATAAGGATGGTGAGAACGCCACGGGCATTGAATGTAACATGGAGATTATGATGTTCTTGAGAGGATTAACATTTATTTTCATGCAGCTCACGTGATAAGGATTGTATTGCCAAAATATTCAATGAATACATGAATTTGAGCAATAAAATTATACTTATCTTGAGTCCTTCAAATTATAATTCATGGAGATAAAGCCTTAAGTTTTTTTAAAAAAAGCAAAAAAACAAAGTTGTCACACCTGTCCATGGGCCGTGTGTGGTATGGCAGCTTAGCCTCATTCAGTTGAATAGAGTTGTAGTGCAATACCAAATCCAACCTATGTGCAGGGGTGGTGCTGTTTGTAGACAGAAGCAGCCGTGTTTTCCTAATTTCTTGCAATCCCTCTAAACTCTTTTTTTATCGAAGTCTCTGTACATGTACGAGACGTATATCTGTCTTCGATCAATAGAAAGCAGAGGGCTCTTACATTAAATACAAGGATTTGAAGAGACATGGAGGGCGGCAGAGTGCCCAAAAACATAGTAATGTAATCACACTGGCTTGTTCTAGAGGAAGAAGACCAAGAGACCAGAATGTAGTGAAACGTCAAGCTGGACCCACACTTACTCAATCCCTTATGCCTAAAGGAAAACTGTCAAATTGTTTTGGACTCTAAACCACCACCATGACTTATTTTCTGAGCGGAGATGTTTCTAAACATGCCTCTGTATTCTAGATTTGATGCAGCCAAATGACAAAAAAAATAACTTCTAAAACTCAGCATTCTGTATGCAACTTATAGTGGAGTCCCGTCTCCACCCTTCTTGACTTTATTGACGTAATCCAATCGATTTATGGCATCCCCAGCCTCCTCTTAGACTCAAATGTGCTGCTACCTTATTCTCTCTTTGACTTTTGGGAGTCCTGTTGTAGACTACAATGTACAAAGCCGGCAAAGCAAGACAGGCAAAGTGCAAAGCAAAACAAGCAAAGTACAAAGATCGCGAAAGTAAGGCAGGCAGAGTACAAAGCTGGCAAAGCAAGACAAGCAGAGTGCAACTCGCTACAATTTGTCCAAGGCAATGACTCATGTATGAGCTATAGTGGAGACTGGCAGGGATATAGAGCAGTCAGGACAGGTGGGGTTTGAAGACTTCCCTGTGGGACTCTTCCTGATATTGTCACCACCCAGATGGCTCTTTTTTAGTTAGTATACAGCAAGCAGTGTTATAAATGGTTGATTCTTGCAGTTTAGTTGCAGCAGATTTTGCACATAAGGACGTGTTTAGAAATATAGGTCACTTAATAAAGCAAATGGTTTAAAGGGGTTGTCCGAAACAAACATTTATTTCAATCCTAAATATCTATCTATTTAATGCAATAATCTCTTTTCTAATATACTTAAATTCAAAAGTCCCTATCAATCACTCACTCCTCTATTTACTGCTTTATTTACTGATTGAGTGCATGCTGGGATACTCAAATTAGACATCGGGGGCAAAGGCTGTTGTCACTGCTGCAGCCTCTTTGCCCACCCTGAAACAAAGCTTTATCAGTGATGTCTGTTTCAGGGACATGGTTAGTCCCTGCTCTATGGAGTGTGCATCATTTGTCAATTCTGATGTATGGTCAGTAGAATCTTGTCACTGTGCAATATTTTTAATGCACAATGGCAGTGTGCTCCCTCACGGACTCTGTTGAAATGTGATGAGCTGGCAAGAGAGCGCACTGTCAGTGCAAATTATAAGGAGAAAACCTGGCCAGCAGATACCATCCCCGCAAGTGATGTCACTTTTAAAGGCAGGGCTGGTCTCTGCTTTTCCTCCTTTCTCCTTGCAATGTGCACTGACAGTGCTCTCTCCTGCCAGCTGTCACTTCTTATCAGAGCCAGTGAGGGAGCGCATTAACACACAATTTGCCTAAGGCAACTTGAGATCTCTATTAAATATCCTAAAGTAAAACATAACTTTTAATTATTTTGCAAAGGAAACACACCTTTAAAATTACAAAACAAATGTGTGTGCGAGTGTACCACAAAAGTGATTTAGTGACAAAAGTGCAAGTGCATACAAGTCCAATTTTTATTATTTATTGCACTACCCTTATTGGCTCTAGCTGTAGAGGGAATTTTTCAGTACTACCATTCAAGGTGAAATTCATTCAAAAGCATCCCTTCACTCCGAGCTATAATGTCACTATCCTATACTAATATAGAACACGTCAATAGATCGCTCTATCGATTACTTTGTTTTAGTAGAGCTTAGGGTCCACCTTTGGGTCCACAATTTTAATATGTCCTGAAATATAGCAGAATACTATTTTAGTGAACTTGGATCCATATTAAATTGCATTAAAACTCACTGGTATTAGTGATATAGATGATTTTATCACTAAGGAATCATAATGTATTCCGCAGTGCAATCTCACAATCAGATCACTGCTGGAGAATCGCACATTCATATTCTCCACTAATATAAACTTGTAGGTGTATATGATCAAATCTGCAATGGTCACAAAGTTACATATTCATCTGACCACTAGTGCTATGTTATTTTCACACAGCTCAATTCACAGCCAGGAGACTATATGCAAGCGACTATCTTGTTGCCAGATCATATCAGATCCGTAATTATTATATCATTTAGAATCCATAGAGCATATGCGATTCGACATGTCTCTTTGATGCAGCCATTTTGCTAAATCACCAACTGGCAGTCATCTACTCTCATAAGAATCGTGTGCTCTGATCCATTAGGTCTGATATCACTAACAGAACTATATTCCAGTTCTAGACTATTGATCGTGTTTTAATTCCACTCATCACACATTGTTATGCTTGTTTAAAATTACGCAGCCATTAGTCTCCCCAACATGTTTCGCCTTACGGCTTGCGGTGTCATCAGGGGTTGAGACTATAATGAGCTGGCCGAGCTAAAAACAACCATTATATAACCTGGGTTATGATGCCATCATCGAGGGTCTGCCAACTGCTAATCTCCTCACATTCAACCAATGACCTCTGTTATTAGGTCTGACCAATTACAATTCCCATTAGTATGGTAATAACCAATCAGGCTCCATTTACTATAGGTTAATGTCGGAGAGCCAATAGGAATAGGGAGAGAAATACCTATGTTTCCCTAATTTGTAATTCTAATTAGCTCCTCACAGCATAAGACAGCTCCAGGACCTTTTGCAGGCATCACCTGATCAGACCATCCTCCATGTTCCTAGAGACCGACCACTAGAGGTCAAGGGAAAAAGAAATAGACAGCAGTAGACAGCTCCAGGACCTTTTGCAGGCATCACCTGATCAGACCATCCTCCATGTTCTCGGAGGCTGACCACTAGAGGTCAAGGGAAAAAGAAGGAAACCAGCGCACATGCTCATATTAATCTCCTTTACTCTATGCTTCACTGCCATTTTCCGTGTGAGATAGAACATCGGCACATACACGAACTACGCATCCAGCACTGCTTTAGTAAAGGCATAACTGGGTATACTACTGTATATAAGGACCCGGATCTGTTGTTATATTTATACTCACTGATAATAAACATCCGTGGCAAGATCAAACACATTTGTGCTAGATATAATTGCATTTTCCCAAACACCATACTATCCTCGTTCATAATTATTGTTTATCAAATGTAATTAATCATCCCATATTTATTACAGACTATTCCCTTAAGTTAAGGAAAGAGAGCGCACATAGGGCGATTAAAAGTGATATTTTGGGTGACAATACAGGGTTGGTGCACTCACCTTTACAGGTTGTGAACAGTCACAACCCCTTGGAGAATGGGAAAGGAACCAGTGGTCGCTGCAGACTCCCGTAGATGCCAATGTCACAGAGGAGGAAAAAAAAAAAAAAAGACCGGGTTTTCCAATGTATCCGAGCTGACCACACAAGGACAGAAATATTCTTAAAAGCATTTACTTGTGACGAACTGCTTTCGTGGACAAATCTGCCCATACTCAGGACAAATTCTTGGCCTGAGAAGTTTTAGAATCTGTTTGCCACGAAACGCGTAGTTTCCTCTGAGACTATTCCCTTAGACACATAACTCATTCATAATAAATTCATATCTCAGCGAGGGAGCGCATTGTCACTGTTTAAAAAAAATAATTATTGCACACTGACAAGATTCTAGTGCACATAAGTCAGAATTATTTATTTATTATGCTAAATTATAAAGTTCTAGAATTTTCCACAATGCTTTATCGATATTGTCACTGCTGTCACCACTGGAGCTCACGATCTAAATTCCCTATCATTATGTTTTTATAGTGTGGGAAGAAACCGGAGAACCCGGAGGAAACCCTGGGAGAACATACAAACTCCTTGCAGATGTTTTCCTTGGTGGGATTTCAGCTGAGGAACCAGCGCTGCACAGCAATAGTGCTAACCACTGAGCCACCATAACAGTGCTAACCACTGAGCCACCATACAGTGCTAACCACTGAGCCACCATACAGTGCTAACCACTGAGCCACCTTACAGTGCTAACCACTGAGCCACCATACAGTGCTAACCACTGAGCCACCATGGAATTGACAACCAACACCTACTTGACTATCCCATCCCCTGAAACAGATAGAACTGATGACGTCCAGTTTGAGTATCCCAGCGTGCACTGGGGTTCTCAAATGAAGCATCATCAAACTGGAAGAAGATAATAAAAATAAATCCACTAGATAATATAGTGAGGGAACGTTGTGGACTTTTTCACTAAAGTTCATTAGAAAAAAGATTAAATTATTACATTAAATAGACATTTAGGATTACAATAAATATTAGTTCTGGACCACCCCTTTAAGGCCAACATAAAAAAAATGGCCTGAGAGGTCTATAATCTATAACTGGTTGTATAACTGCAGTCTGTGATGGCAGAATATAGTGTAGAGACCTTAGTCTTCACTTCATCCTTCAAGACCAAGACATGGTTAAATGTCAACATGTGTAGTCAACACTGTTCAACACATGTTTGTAGTTCTTTTCCCTCCACTGAAAGGATTATACCGTACAAAATCCTATTTTGGATTCTACCACACCATTAGAAATTCATTAGATTATGACTTTGATTGTGTATCTATAAAGCAGGAACATTCTGACCTTTTGCGGCATGGAAAGTTCATGGAATGGATTACAACCGCTTCGACGCATGCCAGGCGGCTAAGAATTGAAATGAGGCGTCTTGAACCAATGATGGGGTTGGATTTCTTTATTAGTACTTTTATGCCTATGTGGAACTTTTTAGTAAAAACTACAAATCTGGTTACCATTCTGCGTTCTAGATTAGAAGTACTGTAGAAATTATGCCTGGATGTGTCGTCCACGAGATGCAGCCCCGACTGGTTATATTTTATATCCATGATTACTCTTCAACGAGGACTTTGTGACAAATGGCGTGATCATCTATAGCCATCTGTTACCAGACGTTTCTCTTATTATGCTTTACTGCACGCTGTATAATTGCCTGTGCAAAATGGGCAGTAATGGATGCCAGTAACCTCATTTACCCAGGGAGTGTCTTCTACGAGACATCTTGTGCTGCATCAACTTATATAGGAAGCTGAGCTAGATTAATTATATTATGTATAATTATATATTCATTATATTATATACTTCAAATTTGTGAAGGATTACTGCATTTCCCAAATAGTAGATTATATTTCTACTATTTTGTACAAAGCTCATGGAGAAATAACTCGCACAAGCATAGTCCATCCAGATACTATGGGGTGAATCATTAAAGGGAATCTGTCAGCAGGATTTTGTTATTTAATCTGAGAGCATTAGAAACACTAAAGACAGATGGTGGGTAAAAACCACCTGTTAAGAAGAGATTCCATACATTTTAGAGATAAAACAATATATTTTTATTGATATACAAAATTAAAATCACTTAAAAAGACAGGATAAGACCTCCAAATAAGGAGGGGAAGCTACTGTACCCCAAGAATTAGACAGTCTGATAAAGGGGGGTAGACACCGGGAAGGTAGGACAGGAGGGAGGGTAATGGAGTGAGACTGTGTCTTTATGGCAAGTAAATAAATATACTCTTGATTGTCATGCAGTCCCTCGTGGGGCTCTGCAAAATGTGCAAATGTGGTTACTTATTGCCAAAAACAGGTACCAGCCTGATGCATACCAGGCTGTAAAAACATGGAATAGTTATTAATTACCTCCACACAGATGGTAGTGCAGTCAGGATAGCATGCGGCGTTCCCCTTGCACCTGACGGGCATCGTTTCGCTATTGCTTCTTCAGGGGGCGTGAAGAAGCAATAGCGAAACAGCTACTGAGCATACCTCGGAATTGATAATCAACACATGCTCAGTAGAGCAGGGACTAGCCCAGCCCCTGAAATGGACATCACTGATGACGCTTCGTTTCATGGTGGGGACAGAGGCTGCAACAGTGAGCGCAGCCTCTGCCTCCTGATCACGTCCTGTTTGAGTTCCCCAGCATGCGGTGGGAATTCTCAAACAAAACATCATCAAAACGGAAGTAGGCACAAAAATAAGGCAGTTCGAATAGAGAGGGAACAATTGGGACTTTTTAAAGTATATTAGAAAAATTCTTAGATTATTACAAGAAATATATAGAGATTTAGGATTAAAATCAATATTGGTTTCAAACCACCCCTTTAAGCATATAACATATAAACAGCTTTAATTTTTTCTTCTTTGCAATGTTGGGAACATTTCAATTTAGCGATAATGATAATAAAATCTCATTTCATAGACCAATGGGTTTTGTTTTTTTCATCTTTATCACTATATACCCCAGAAAAAAAAATGTTGAATTGATAGTTTTATGAGGTCATTCGTCAGAACAGTTGTTGTGTAATGATTGGGATTTACTGGAATCAATGATAGGCAGAGACTTTGCTGTAGGAAGGGCTGACCAGCTATCTGGGGACATCATTAGTGAGGTGTTAGAATATCTGTACAGCTCAGAAATAGGGGAAAAATTCTCTAATGTAGCAAAAACAAGTTAAAACTTGGTTTTGTACATATCATTTCATATGCTCCGACTACTGCATGCCAATGTACAGGGTTCATTATTGGAAAATGTTCCATGTACAAAAGTAACGATTTGCAAAAACATGGAAAATTGATCCCATGTAGGTCATTATGTCTCCATATCCAAAGTAAAAGAACACAATTATTATTTTACATCATGTGCCATATCTGGATTAAGGCGGCCATGTGTATAGAGCATTGAAAAGCGTAAAGCTTATATTGACCACGTGCTGTAGAAACATAAGGAAAATTGCCTTTGTCATCTGACACAGTTACTTATTACACATCTTTCTTTATACATACATATTTGGAATCTGTAATAATATCCTTTGATCACTTTTTTTTCCCTTTCCTGTAAATGGACACAAAATGGTAATTCTTTTCATAAAACCTCTGTAGGTATATGCACACGTTGAGTATTTGGATGCAGAAATTTCTGTACCATTTCTGCATCTCTTGGCAGGAAAAACGGAGCTGCAAAAACTCGCATTTTAGTGCGTTTTTGATGCGGTTTTGCATGCATTTTTTTCACCTACGTTTTGCTAGCGTTTTTGGACAGCAATCAATCCTATAGAGATAGATAATAGAGAAATATATAGCTAGATATAAAACAGACAGACAGACTTATAGACATATAATTGCACCCACCCCCCGACATGTTATAAAATTGCACCCCGTGGAGATATTTATGATTAAATAAATGAAAAAAATGATGTGGCGTCTTCCCCATTTTTTTTAACCAGCAAATGTAAAGCAGACAGCTGAGAGCTTACATTATCAGGCTGGGAAGGTCTCTGGTTATTGGGCTCTTCCCAACCTAAAAATTCCAACCTGCAGCCGCCCAAGTGAGATGAGCCAATTCTGGCACTTTGCCTTGGCTCTTACCGATTGCTCTTGTGCATTGACAATGAGAGTAATGGGGTTTGGAGTTGATGTCCACTGTGTAATGTCCAAAAACACAGCTGACATCAAGCCCTGATGTTAGTAATGGAGAGGTGTCTATCAGACACCCCTATTACTAACCCAGTAAATAAAAAGAAAAAAACACACACAAAAAAATCTTTATTGAAATACACTTCCCAAACTTATGAGCTTGATATCAGCTGTTTGTTTTTTTTACAATTCACAGCTGACATCAACCCCAAGCGCTATTACTCCCATTGCCAACACACCAGTGCAATCGGGAAGAGCCAAGGTGAAGCGCCATAATTGGTGCATCTAATGTGATGCGCCATTTCTGGGGAGGCTGCAGTCTGGTATTTTTAGACAGGGAAGGGACCAATAACCAGGAACCTTCCCAGCCTGATATCAGCTTTTAGCTGTTTGCTTTACCCTTGCTGGTTGCAAAAAATGAGGGGGGTCCTCCACGTCGTTTTTTTTCATTTATTTAATCATAAAAAGCTGTCTAATAAATGCCACAGGGCTCAATTTTATAATATGTCAGAGGATGTGCAATTATATGTATGTCTGTCGCTCTGTCTATGTCTATATGTCTAGCTATATCTATTATCTATCTCTATAGATATCTATCTATCTCTATAGCATTCACTGCTGTCTAAAAACGCTAGAAAAGCGCATCAAATACTCAGCAAATCCGCAATCATTTTTATACCTGCTTTTTTATAGCTGTTTTGACTGACGTCATTGAAGTCAATGGATGAAGAAATACTGCAAAAATGCTGAAAGAACTGACATGCTGCAGATTTAAATCTGAACCAAATCTGCAAGGCACAAATAAGTAACCTGTGCATGAGAACTCAGGAATCTCTTCACTGGAATCAGGAAACCCTTCAGGTTTTATGACATATCCACACGGGAAAAACGCCGCAAAATGCGACGTTTGTACACAGCCTGATTTGTTTTCTTGATCCCCATGTGATAATCCCTCTGTGTTCAGCAGGAGCTAAAAAGATGGAAGATGTCCATCATATACTGTATATCATAAGTGGTAAGGGAGTGGTGTTTAGCCGAGACTTCATGTTGGGTGAGCTAGGTTAGGAGAGATTTCTACATACCGTAATTTGTACATCTGGTTATAACATTGTGTATTATTTATGATTTCTTTTCTAGCTCCTTGAAGTAGTAGCATTTTGTGTCCTGCTCTACGCGTACAAGATGAAGGGGGTGAATCATATTGTGGTTTTGCTTCTTCTGGTAGCTCTGTTGGGTGAGTGTTCATCGCTTTCCGATGACATCAAGACCTGTGCATCATCTTCTTCTCCCTTCTCATTACCGTCTGCTTAGATCAGATTCTTAGAAAATCTGTTCTTCTGGTGATTTTATTTATCATTAACACATGAGAAAGCTGGGTATTCTAAATTGTTGTTTTACGTAAATTAAAGGAAACCTGTCAAGTCACAAAATGCTAATAATCTGCAGGTATGGGGTTAATCTGCAGGTTAATAGCGTTCTGAAAACAGGCTGCCGTGCACTGAAAGCCCGACTACCAGGAGGATGAACTTTATTACTCCCAGCAGCCTTGGGCTGTCATAGAGGCGCAACGGTCCCTCTTCAGTCACCGCTCAGCACATAGAGAGTGGCAGCTGTAACCATGACCCCAGTACTTACTGACATCTGTTTTAGCACAGATACTGTACTGCTAAGCCAGCTGTCAGTCAGTGCTGAGGCATGGTTACAGGCGCTGATCACTATGTACTGAGCAGTGACTGAAAGCTGGATGCACCTCCATGACTGAAAGCTGGAGGTTGTCGGGAACAATAAGGTTCATTTCCTTTCGGCAGCCGGGCTTTTAGTGTGGCAGCCGCACGGTTGTAGAACCCAATAATCCTGCAGATTATCACTTTATCTGCAATTTAGTATTGTTTTGGGACATGATAGGTTCACTTTAATTCACAAACCAAAAATGTTTTTTTTTTTACCAATGTCTGAATAGTGTTTTGTTTGTATTTTTTAACCACTACAATATTAAAAAATACTATACAAGTTTGGTATCGCCGAAATAATCGTATTGACCTGAAGAACCATATTGCCATGTCATTTTTCACTCAACACCTTACAAGCAAATCCCTATAGAACAATGGGAAAATGTCATGTTTTTCACCATTAAATTCCATTTTAATTTTTGTTTCTGTTTTTCAGTACATTATTATTATTATTATTATTTATATAGCGCCATTAATTCCATGGTGCTGTACATGAGAGGGGTTACATACAAAGTTATAGATATCGTTTACAGTAAACAAATTTACAATGACAGACTGGTACAGAGGGGAGAGGACCCTGTCCTTGCGGACTTACATTCTACGGGATAATGGGGAAGAAACAGAAGGTCGGGGTGCGGCAGCTCTGGTGGTGGCGGCAGCTCTGGTAGTGGTGGCGGCAAGGCGGCAGCTCTGGTGGTGGCAGCGAGGCGGCAGCTCGGGTGGTGGCGGCGAGGTGGCAGTGAGGCGGAAGCTCGGGTTGTGGCGGCGAGGTGGAATGGTTATTGCAGGCTGTAGGCTTTCCTGAAGAGATGGTTTTCAGGTTCCGTTTGAAGGATCCAAGGGTGGTGGATAATCGTACATGTTGAGGCGTGGAATTCCAAAGGATGGGGGATATTCGGGAGAAATCTTGGAGGCGGTTGTGTGAGGAACGAATAAGTGTGGAGGATAGTAGGAGGTCTTGGGAGGATCGAAGATTACGTGAAGGAAGATATTGGGAGATTAGTTCAGAGATATAGAGGGAGGAGACAGGTTGTGGACGGCTTTGTAAGTCAGTGTTAGTAGTTTGAACTGGATTCGTTGGGGAATTGGGAGCCAGTGGAGGGATTTGCAGAGGGGAGAAGCAGGGGAGTAGCGAGGGAGAGGAGGATTAGTCGGGCAGCAGAGTTGAGGACAGACTGGAGTGGTGCAAGAGAGTTGACGGGGAGGCCACAGAGGAGGATGTTGCAGTAATCGAGGCAGGAGATGATGAGGGCATGCACAAGAGTTTTAGTAGATTGAGGGCTGAGGAAGGGACGGATTCTGGAAATGTTTTTAAGTTGGAGGCGACAGGAGGTGGAAAGAGTTTGGATGTGTGGTTTGAAGGACTGGGCAGAGTCGAGAGTTACTCCGAGGCAGCAGATTTCAGGTGCAGGAGAGATCGTGATGCCATTTACCATAATAGATAGATCGGGTAGGGAAGATACATGAGATGGAGGAAAGATGATGAGTTCGGTTTTGTCAACATTGAGTTTTAGGAAGCGAGAGGTGAAGAAGGAGGATATGGCTGATAGACACTCCGGGATTCTGGACAGCAGAGAGGTGACATCTGGGCCAGAGAGGTAGATCTGAGTGTCGTCCGCATACAGGTGGTACTGGAAGCCATGGGACTTTATGAGTTGTCCTAGGCCAAGGGTATAGATGGAAAAAAGTAGGGGCCCCAGGACAGAGCCTTGAGGGACTCCAACAGAGAGAGGGTGGGATGAGGAGGTAGTGTGGGAGTGGGAGACGCTAAATGTGCGGTCGGAAAGGTAAGAGGCTATCCAGGACAGGGCAAGGTCTTTGATGCCAAGGGAAGAAAGAATCTGTAGCAGTAGGCAGTGGTCGACTGTGTCAAAGGCAGATGACAGGTCAAGGAGGAGGAGGATGGAGAACTGTCTGTTAGCTTTAGCTGTGAGTAAGTCATTAGTAATTTTGGTCAGGGCAGTTTCAGTGGAGTGGTGGGGGCGGAAGCCAGATTGGAGGTTGTCAAGGAGAGAGTTAGATGAGAGGTGGGAGGAAAGTTGAGCATGGACATGCTGCTCAAGGAGTTTGGAAGCAAACGGGAGCAATGATATTGAGCGATAGCTGGGCATAGCAGTTGGGTCAAGGTTTGTTTTTTTGAGGATGGGTGTGATGGTGGCATGTTTGAAGGCAGAGGGAAAGGTACCAGAAGATAGCGATAGGTTGAAGAGATGGGTTAGGGCTGGGATGAGCGTGTTAGTGAGGTTGGGGAGCAGGTGGGAAGGGATGGGATCAAGTGCACAGGTGGTGAGGTGAGATTTGAAAAGGAGGTGAGTAAGCTCTCCTTCAGTGATGTTGGAGAGGGAGGTTAGTAGGGAAGGGCAAAGGTCTGGTATATGGAGTGGTTGGGGTGGTGGAACAGTAAAGATTTGCCTTGTTTAGTCGATCTTATTTTTGAAGTAGGTGGCAAAGTCCTCGGCAGAGATGAGGGGAGTTGGAGGTGGCAGTGGTGGGCGGAGTAGAGAGTTGAATGTGCTGAACAGTTGTTTTGGGTTGTAGGATAATGAAGATACAAGGTTTGCAAAATAGGTCTGTTTAGCAGAGGTGAGGGCTATTTTGAAGGCAAGTGTAGCTTGTTTGAAAGCAGTGAAGTCGTCTGGCAGGCGTGTTTTTTTCCAATGCCGCTCCGCGACCCTGGATGATTGTCGAAGTTTTTTGGTGAGATTGTTGTGCCAGGGTTGCCTATTAATTCGTCGCACTTTGCCGTGCGTGAGAGGGGCGACTGAGTCTATGGCAGATGTGAGGTGGTGTTATAGAAAGTGGTGGCGCTGTCTGTGTCGTGGAGTTAAGATATGGAGGACAGAGGTAGGAGAGAGTCTGAGAGTCTGTGAATGTCTAGGTGTGCGAGGTTTCTGCGAGGATGTGCCAGTGGCTGGACATAGGGGGCAGGTGAAGAGGACAGGGATGAGAAGGTGAGTAGGTGGTGGTCTGATATGGGAAGGGGAGAGATTGTGAGATTAGATAGGGAACAGAGGCGAGTGAAGATGAGGTCTAATGTATGTCCGTCTGTGTGGGTGGCTGTGGAGGACCACTGAGTAAGTCCAAAGGATGAAGTAAGTGACAGGAGCTTGGAGGCTGCTGGCTGGGGCTGTCAATAGGGATGTTAAAGTCACCCATGATAATGGTGGGGATGTCAGCAGAGAGAAAGTGAAGAAGCCAGCTGGAGAATTGGTCAATGAAGGCAGTGGCTGAGCCCGGTGGTCGGTATATGACGGCCATTTGGAGATTAGAGGGAGAGTAGATCGGACCGAGTGGCCCTCAAAAGAAGGGAGGATGAGGTTTGGATACGGTTGAAGGAGCAGTTATTAGAAAGAAGGAAACCACGTCTCCACCATGTCTGTTGCCAGAGCGAGGAGTGTGGGTGAAGTGGAGGCCGCCGTAACTCAGTGCAGCAGGGGAGGCCGTGTCAGCGGGCGTCAGCCAGGTCTCAGTGAGGGCCAGGAAGGAGAGGTTGCGGGAGGTAAAGAGATCGTGGATCACGTGGAGCTTGTTGCAGACGGAGCGGGCGTTCCAGAGTGCTCCAGAGAGAGAAAGCTGGGGGGTAGGGGTCAGTGGCACAGGTTTTAAGTGTGAGGGATTGCGGTAGTTTCTCTTACTGTGAGAAGTATAGGGGTGAGGATTAGTGGGATGTATGAGGCAGGGGGGCCAGGATTGGGGGATATGTCGCCAGCAGTGAGAAGAAGCAGAGAAAGGGAAAGCAGATGGGTGAAGGAGAGTGAGCGGCTTACGTTATATTTTAGTGGGAGAGGTCTGAGGTTAAGAAGCAGGTCTGCAGATGAGGCGATGTGGGGGGTAGGAGAGAGGGGGAGACAGTTATTAGGTTGGAGCTTGCAGGGGTTTGGGGATAGCGAAGGAGAGTGAAGATTAGTGGAGCAAAAACGGTGAGGGCAAATGTGAACATGGTTAAAGAACAGGGTAAAAGAAAGGCAAGTAAAATTAGAAGACAGGGATTATTCTTACCTTCTGACCGATTTCTGGACTATTTCTGGATATATTTCTGATGTAACACTTCAAAGATGTCACACTTAAAATTATGTCACATCTGACGAAGGCCATATCTGACCTGCTCCATTCAACTTATACCATTCAAATGTCCAAGAAATGAAGCCAGGTGAGAGAGAGAGAGGGGAGGAGAAAGGAACAGGAGGAGAGTTCACAGCAGGGAGCAATTAACAGATTGCAGTTAATAGAACATTTGCCTAGCATCACAGATGAAGAAAGACAGATTAAGATGGAGGTATAGGCTTATGAGTGAGGGTCACAGACAAATCAATATGTATTCAGTAAATCTGAAGGATGCTACATGAATTAAAATCAGGGAAAAGGCAGCAGCGTACCAGTTACTACAGAAAAAAGGAGTACATAGGATTCTGGGGTGCAGTGGGAATTCTGGATAGAGAGGTGGTTCAGACGTACCAGTTACAACAGAAAAAAGGAGTACATAGGATTCTGGGGTGCAGTGGGTATTCTGGATAGAGAGGTGGTTCAGACGTACCAGTTATAACAGAAAAAAGGAGTACATAGGATTCTGGGGTGCAGTGGGTAATATCTGGATTAAGAGAGGTGGTTCAGACGTACCAGTTACAACAGAAAAAAGGAGTACATAGGATTCTGGGGTGCAGTGGGTATTCTGGATAGAGAGGTGGTTCAGACGTACCAGTTACAACAGAAAAAAGGAGTACATAGGATTCTGGGGTGCAGTGGGTATTATGGAATACATTACAGGCAGTCCCCGACTTGCAAACATCATTCGACTTATGTACGACCCCCAGTTATAAACGTTGAATGTAAATGAAACAAAAAACCCTTAACCGCTGACTTTTCTCACTGCCGTCCAGTCCTCTTCTTTCCGCCGTTGTACGCCGTATCTTCACGCTATAGATGAGGACTTCCGTCCACGTCCAGGCTACAGCTCACTGCAAGTCATAAGGTTGCGTTGTCATCGCAACCTTATGACGCGCAGCAATCTCCAGCCTGGTTATGGCCAGAAGTCCTCATCTAAGGTGAAAAGCCGGTGATGCGGCGTACCCAACTACAGAAAGAAGAGGATAAGATGGCAAGGTGAATCTTGGTTAAAAAAAATAATAAATAACTAATATTCACCTCTCTGCTGCCCTTTGTCTTACTCTTGTCCTCTTCTTTCCACCATGATGTGCAGTAACATCCTTGGGCCTAGACAAAGCCTGAAGTCTTGGAGATGTTGCCAGCAATGGTGGAAAGAAGGGGACCATCAGCAGGGCAACCGTAGCAGTCAGGTGAGTATTAGTTTTTTTTTTTTTTTTTCCACTCCCCACCACATCCGCTGTTCCTGGGACCGCATCTAGATCGTACTTGTACCCTGGGGACTGCCTGCCTATGGTAAATTCATAACTACATTTCGTCCTGCATAAAAAAAAAAAAAAGCCCACACACAGCTAGGTTGACAGAAAACAAAATTAGTTATGGCTCTCGAGAGAAGAGGAGGAAAAAGAATAAACTGCAATAACAAAAAAAAAAACACAACGGAAAAGTCGCCTGGACCAGAAGTGGATAAAGGAATCCAACAAGAATAAAATGTAAAAAAAAAAAAGAAAAAAAGGCTTTTATTTAATATAGAAAAACATTCCTTAATATTTTTTACATTCATTATTCACAGTGGATTTTACAACCCAAAAACCCCAAAGAGTTTTTCAGGTGTGGGTTCAGATCACCATGTCCAACAATATGCCCATCCTACCAGGCTTGATGTAGTGGAAATTATGTGGGAATATACCGAAGATGTATTTGGTGATCTAATAAACAAAGAATTCAGTTCTATTGCAAATCTAGCTCTGCTACATCTGTATGGTGAAAGTATTAACATCTCCCTGCTATCAATGGTATACATAATGTCTGGCTTCCTCACAGTCCTTCCGTCTCTTTCCTTCTCAGCTTCGGTAGCAGTGATTTCAGTGAAAGCTGTAGCGGGTATGATTACGATGACCTTGAAGGGGGATATGCAGCTCACTTACGGCATCTTCTACGTCATGGTAGTTATAATGGTGGCATCATGTGTCTTTCAGGTCAAGTAAGTAATGCCGCATTTAGCTCCAAAGGTATTCTTCTGCATGACAGCCCTCATTTGTCTGTTTGACCAGACAGGTCCTTCTCTGAGAGAATCTTAATGACTGAACCGTCTGTCTGTGCCCAGACGCAGGACGTGTCGGGATCTGTGCTCACCGGTGTCTTCCTGAGAAATAATAGTTAAAACCTGGACTGAGAACCGGTATAATTAATCTTCATTAGTGGACGTCAGGGCGGTTTCATCCTTAATTGCGCTTAGAAATGTCATCTTCTATTATTTGCGCTTTAGAAGTAAAAATAAGATTATTTACTGGACAGCAAGTAAAATAAAGGCGCTGATTAAAAAAAACAAAAACGGAGCTCCGCTTCAAAGGGCTGAACATCTGTCCGTAATGAGCGTTTCTGTACATACGTGAGATAGGAGATCGACCCAAATATAAAAGTTGTGGGGAATAAATGCAAAAAAATGGCAGCTGTGTATATGAATATATGTATGTAAAGCTGGTGAGTAAGGCAAAACTGTGTGGACTCTGTAAAGAAAAAGAGGCAATAGTTACTAACACCAATCAGGTTTTTTACTCATTAACTACTAACTGGACTAAAGTATAGGACACACTTTTTAATCATTAAAGGGGTATTCCCATCTCCAAGATCCCATCCCAATATGTAGTTGGTGTAATTAAAACTAATATTAGCAAAACCTCCCAACTAGAAATGTAGTATAGTTCTTCAGATTCACTATGTCACTTACCTCAGGACATTGCAGTAGGTTAGGTATCCATGGTTACGACCAGTTAGACTTGTATGAGTGGTTATTACCATGGATACCTAAGCTACTGCAAGGTAAGTGACATAGCGAATCTGAAGAACTATACTACATTTCTGATTGGAGATATTTTATAATATTATTAATATTACACCTTCTACATATTGGGATAGGATGTTGGAGATGGGAATACCCCTTTAAGTTTAGGTTTCTTGTTCAGTCCCTTTGTCACCTGTGTATAACATCCGGCCTCTTGCCATGGTAAAGAACTCAATGGTATTAGAGCGGTCCTGTAATAGGAACCACTAGCGTAACAAGTTCGTTCATGACATTTTCTTTCCTCCAAAATATTCTCTCCTCACCTGTGATATTACTGGAAAGTGGAAATAAGTGCAGAAACTCAGCCACGAAGTGGGGACCCCGTAAAGTTACAGAGCGGGGTCACCGAGTGCTGAGGAGCAGGGGTAGAAATGTCACCAATTCTCTGCTGACTCCATAACTGCAGAGTCCAAACCTCCTCCGACATTGACCTCAGCACAAAAAGCTGTGCCCCTACCAGGAACTTCACGCCATGCAGCTGCATGCAAGCCTTACATCAGATTCTGGATTGGCTTTTATCCTACATGTGACAAGCCTCATTAAAGAGTTGCTATTGCTTCCAATAGTGGCACTAGAGTTCAACTCCTCTTCCTCTCTGAAGAGGCACTTTGCTTATATAATTTCCCAGAGGAGCATTGCATGGCCTGTAAGTCTCCTTACACTGTTATGTTAGGCAAATCGCTCTCCACAAGGAGAAGCAACACCCTTTATACTATGTAAAAAAAATTATACAAGTTTGGTATCGCCGCAGCTGTACTGACCTCGAGAATCATGTTTACATGAATTTCGTTAAAAGAAATCCCCAAAAAAAACAATTGCAGATTTTTTTTTTTTTTTTTTGGGGGGAGGGATTTGAAAATTTGGAATTTTTTTTCTTTATAGTCCATTGAATGGTATAAAGAACAGTGCTATTCAAAACTACACCTCATCCCACAAAAACAAGCCCTCATACGGCTATGTCAAGAGAAAAATAAAAAAGTTATGGCTCTTGGAAGAAGAGGAGGTTAAAACAAAAAACTCAAAAACAGAAAATCGCCCAATTGGGAAGAGGTTAATCGAGCTAGAGCAAAAACAATTAGTCTTGTAATGCAATCCGTCCCATGTTATTTATATAGGATGTCTTCAGTGTCCCCGAATACTAAGTACCCTAGGGATCTGCCTTACCTGTCTTCTCATGGAGGCCTGAAACACAGAGCACAAACTTTGGGAATCATTACATTTCCCTGTGACAACACTAAACTGTCAGAGCAGTAGGAAAGTTATCATAGGGCAAAATAGATCAAGGAGGTATGTACATCAAGTATGTATCTTCATTTAATTTCCTCTTGTCATGGGAATTAGGTACTGAATTAGGTTTTTTACAATATAATGTTTTGTTTTGTTTTTTTATTTCACTGCCGGAGTAGTATCACTGATGTCTGTTCTTGGCGTGTAGTAGTGTAGGAGAGCGAGCCCCCGCTGTGTGACCGGGCCAGAACCAAGGGGGCTGTCACTTAAGTTCCCGGGGGAAGGAACTGCAGGACAACCTAGAGACTGTTCTAGAAAGTACGGGGGCAGGACGACTATAAAAGGAGCTCAGGAGACCAGCAGGGGACACTTGACGTGGAGGCAGACAAGAGGCAGGAAGAAGGAACCTGACGGCATTGGGGAGCAGGACAAGGCCAGCAGCGATGCGTGAGAGAGTACAAGAACACACGCAACTCAGGGAGAGGACGATCCCGAGCGGAGCGAGGAGGAAGCAGAACCTTGACACCCGCGGCCGCCACTACCCAACTCCAGCCCTCAGTTGCGGCCTGCCCACTGCCACCCACGGCTGCCACTGCCCGCTCCATCCAGCGGCTGTGGCCTGTACGTCAGGATCTGTGGCTGCCATCACCTCACCTCCGAGTGGGGCGGTCTCGACGCCGGGGAACTTCTCCAGAGCCTGTTGCGCCCCCTCCGCTCCTGGGCGTAGGAATGCCCGAAGCCTACGACAGCTCCTCGTCGGCTGGGCCCAGCGGCTGTGACGCCGAACGGACACCTCCCGGACAACAGCTCTGCGGGCCATCAAAGAAGGATAAGTGACACCCCGTAAACTGCTCATTATAGTTCTAGGATCTTTAGACGGCCATAGCGCGGCCCTATAGTTGTTGGCACTTGCCTAGTAGTCGTTTGCTCAGTTATTTGGGTATTATTGTCTATTTTTTCTCCGAGGAGAACTACTGTCAGCTTACCAGTTATTCCTATAAGCATTATATAAAGGTTAAGTCTGAGCTTGCTCCGTCTCCGACTCATCACTGCATCCCGCTTACCTGAGAATACCACAGTAGCATACTCAAAGGCCACAATTCTTCTGTTCTCGGCGCAGCTTCGGTCGACTTGTGCAGTCTGTCACCTGCCGGATCGCCTCAGTGTTTGCTGAACGAGCAGGAGTTCACTTCTCAGTGGAAGGGCTCATTCACACATCCGATTTTTCCACCTGAGAAAAAAAAACGATTAGTTTGATCAGAGTGTAGTATGAGTGTCATACGTAGAGAAATAAAAAAAAAATGTTATTCCACCTTCTCCATTCTGAAAGTCGGACCGCATCAGATGTCATCCGAGTCAGGTCTGACTTGTTTCATGGACCCATTGACTTGCATTGCTGATTTTCATCTGACCCTTGGATCAAAATCGAACATGTCTCTGATATTTTCCCCGGACCACTCGGAGGAAAGAATCAGACGTGTACAGCCCATAGAATATCATAGGTACGAGTGCTGTCCGTGAAAACCAAAGATGGTTCTCATATGTGAAAACCGGACATGTGAATGAGCCCTAAGTCTACGAGAGCCTCCATGAGGCTTCCGGTCAGTCAGAAGCTGCGGTCAAAAGGTGACGGAACACGACCGAAGTGGTGCCGGAAAGAAGAGAAGACTTCAGTGGTTAAGTACCGTATATTACTAGAGGCAGGGTACAGACATTAGTGATAACACTCCGGCGGTGAAATATATAATAACTCCGGAGTGGTGCTTTAAATGTTCGGTAAAGAATCTTTTCTATATTGCTTTGCTTTAGTTTTCCTTTAACGAAGTGTCAGGATGTTGGACTCCTGTTGCCAGAGATAAGAGCACGGCACATTGCTTATTTTTCTACTTGGTTTATTGTCTGTTTTCCTGAACAATAACCGAACCATAACTGAAAATAAGTGCGGAAAATGAAATTTAATTACCACCGTTTGTCTCGCACATTGCAAGTGCATTTTTCAGGGATTAATTTAGCAGTGTGTCTGCCTTTTCCTCTCGTTTTTGATCTCGGAGGGGTAGTTATTTATTTAATTTGGCTTCCTGAGCGCATTACGAAGTAATTCTAGGTCCTGCTGAACGCCATTCTCTATATAAATATTTATGATGCTGGTAAATCTTTATTAAAACGTCTACTGCATTATTCTCACTTGTTTTTCTTGTATGTATTTTTTTTCTTTTTCTGTTTTTAGGTTTTTAAATCAGGCAATGCAGCTTTACAATGCAACTGAAGTGGTGCCAATTAACTATGTATTTTTCACGACCAGCGCGATTCTCGCAGGTACTGTGCTATTATGTCATAGTTTATAAAAACATCCAATAAAGCCTATCTCATTTTTACGTTGCCTTATAATATGTTATAATATGACTTCATGAAATCAGTCGGCGGCTGCTAATTTATAGCCATTTGTAATGGTTTAGACTAAATCCTGACAACTTTTATCTCCGCAGTGTTTTATTGGATTATTAGTCAGAAGCAGTGCCAGCTTCAATAAAAGTCTCATTTCCATGTTTGTTCTCTATCCAAATCAATACTTTCTTATTGCGTTTTTTGTTTTTCTCCGTGTAAGCGTTTGGCCTGAGGCTTTCAATGGCTAAAGTTAGTTTTTTTTTTTTGTGTAATGAGGTTCATTTTAAGTTTATTAAAAAAATGGCTTTAAACTTTACTTCTGTAAATTAAATAAAATTAGCTTGAAGGACAAATTGAGATTAAATTTGCCACGTCAATATTTCAATTTGAAGCATTAATCTTTTATATATTACTAAAATAAATTAGAACAGCGGCCATGCTTGAGTTATAATTGCAGAGACATGTGCAGTGAGCCTGTAGGTCATTGAGAACTTTACATTGTGTATCTCCATGTAGTGCTTCTGCTGGACACCATATTAGGCCTCCACCACACGTCCTGATTTTACCGTTACTGGAAAAATCGGTAGTGGTGTTATCAGTGTCGCATGTCCGTGTGACATACTTGTGTGCGTCATCCTTGTGCCTTCTGTCTCCGTTTCGGAATAGAAAGCAGAATAAAAAATACATTTGTATATGGTATATAGATATGGGGTAGGTAGATAGATAGATATGGGGTAGATAGATATGGGGATAGATAGATAGATAGATAGATAGATATGGGGTAGATAGATAAGTGCCTTGTCTGTGCAGCTTACTGTACATGTATTAACCTAATAAATAAATAAATGAAAAAAATGACGTGAGGTCCCCCCATTTTTGAAAACCAGCAAAGGTAAAGCAGACAGCTGTGAGCTGATATTATTAGGCTGGGAAGGCCCAGAGTTATTGAACCCGTCCCAGCCTTAAAATACCAGCCCGCAGCCGCCCCAGAAGTGGCACATCGCATTAGATTTGCCAGTTCTGGCGCTTCACCTTCACTCTTCCTGATTGCCCTAGTGCAGTGGCAGTCGGGGTAATGGGGCTTTGGGTTGATGTCAGCTGTGAATTGTCAAAAAACACAACTGACATCAAACCCTATGGTTAGTAATGGAGAGCTGTCTATTAGACACCCCCATTACTAACCCAGTAATAAAAAAAGGCAAAAAATACTTTATTACACATAACAGTGTAAGGAGACTTACAGCCCATGCAATGCTCCTCTGGGAAATTATATATGCAAATTGACAAATTGTTACTATTGCCATCCGTGTGTACGTGTGTGTCATCCGTGTGCTGTCTGTGTGACATGTACCGGAATAGAATGCAGAAAAAAAATTCCATATGTTTAGATGTTAAGGATGTTCAGATAGATATGGGGTAGGTAGATAGATATGGGGTAGGTAGATAGATATGTGGTAGATGGGTAGATATGATAGATAGATAGATAGATAGATAGATAGATAAGTTCCTTGCCTGTGTAGCTTACTGTACATGAATTAACCTAATAAATAAATAAATGAAAAAAATTACGTGAGGTCCCACCATTTTTAAAAACCAGCAAAGGTAAAGCAGATGGCTGTGAGCTGATATTATTAGGCTGGGAAGGCCCATAGTTATTGAGCCCTTCCCAGCCTTAAAATGCCAGTCCGCAGCCGCTCCAGAAGTGGCGCATTGCATTAGATGTGCCAATTCTGGCGCTTCACCTTTGCTCTTCCGATTGCCCTGGTGCAGTGGCAGTTGGGGTAATTGAGATTGGGGTTGATGTCAGCTGTGAATTGTCAAAAAACACAACTGACATCAAACCCTAGGGTTAGTAATTACTAACCCAATAATAAAAAACGCAAAAATACTTTATTTAAATAAACACTCTCACAAACTGTCCCTGATTCAGCAATTTATAAAAAAAAAAAAAAAAACATGGATGTCCGACGTAGGCCAGGGAATCCTACATAGTCCAAAAATGGAAACCTGAAAAACATGGTGAAAACACAGACATGTGTTCAGCCCTAAAGATCATAATGGGTGTGCGTGTGTACATGTCTCCGGTACATGTGAAAAATGACCACACATACTGGAAAGACGGACGTGTAAAGGGGGCCTTATACAGAATGTAGGGTTTGAAAGTTTTTTTTATAAGTGCCATATTACTACTTTGTACAACTTATCATAGTAATTACCGTAAAGCCTTCAACAAACTTTGCATAAATCAATAATGTAAGCAAATACCAAAAAAAAAAAAAAATTGCAATATATCATAGCAGTGAAATTTTTTTTTTCTCTCCATTAATAAGCTACTTCTTCCTGAAAATCTCGCCATTACAGATGAGTGAATTGATTCACAGGATCTTGGTCCAACAGCCACATCAATATGCTGTAACAACTGGACGGGAGCCCTTTGAACATCTTCCTACCTGCCGGCGTTCCCAGCCCCAGTTCCCAGCTGGCTAATCAAAGAGGAGCTGGGGTTGTCGACAGGTAGGAATTGGTTCATTGAGTTCCTGTCCAGCAGCCTTGGAATGGTCTGACCGCAGGTTCGGCAAATTTTTTTTTTAAGGTTGTTTCTCATTCAAAGTAAGATGGATAGCCAGCTCAGTGACCGTTTTCCTATTATTCCAGACAACCCTATTAATGTCAATGACTAAGAATGAAGTGGATTCATTCCAGGTATTTTTTTTTACTATGAGTCTAAAAACTAACAGGCAGGTGGTTGCTGGCTACCTGCCTGTTCTATGTTGCACCGGCTCAGACCTGTCCCCTACTGCTTCTGCTAGTGATTCAGCTGCTCCTCGTCAGCAGAGCAGCTCTTCTTCTTCTGGGTTGCTCTGGGCATCAGTGCTGACATCATTCTGAATGAAAGCCATCTCACTGCAGTTAGGCAGCGAGGAGTTGGCTGTCAATCAGCATGATGTTGGCAATCACACCACGCCAACAGAGGAAGGCAGCAGGAGAAGTCGCTGCTCTGTCGAATTGACATCAGTGGAAGCCGCTGAATTGCCAGAAGGAGTGGTCTGTGACCGTTCTGTGCCAGCAGAGATCGGCATCGGACACAACAAGCAAGTAGGTAGCAACTACCTGCCTGTTTGTTCTTAGGCACATTGTAAAAATGAAAAAAAAAATAGTCCTGGATAGCCCATTTTAGAAATTTAATTTGTACAATAAAAGACTATGACAACATATCAGAAGTGATGGCACACATACAGAAATGGGGAGGTTTACAAATTTCCCATTCCTACAAAACAAAGGTCTATATAGATTTTTACATATATATTGTTTAAATAAAAAATTTCTTTTTCCTCTTCACAGGAATCATTTTTTACCAGGAGTTTCGAGATGCGGCCTTATTGAATATATTCATGTTTATTTTTGGGTAGGTAATTTAATCGGATTTGTTTGTTGGTTTTCTAAACTATATAGATCCTCTGAAATATCTTGGCAGATCTTGCAATAATCTTTTAAACGCTCTCATTCTGTTCATCTCGTGTGATCTCTAATCTTTCTATATACGGTACCTCTTCTGAGCTGGATAAGGTATTTAGCGAACTTTTTAAAATAATAACTGGGGGGGGCAAATGGGCGAGTGAGCGAGTTTGTGGTGTCCACTTGTGTAGCCCTGGTACACAATACCAGGAGGATGAGTGGAGAGGTAACAGTTAAGGTCTCTTCATGACATCATGTACACTTCTGACACACCCAGCAGGGGTGTGGAAGGGAGTGATTTCTAGTCAGTCAGTTTCCTGTCCTTGGACAGAGTAGACGTGTCCAGTTTGAGCCTAGTCAGAGCTGTGCCCCACTGGAAGAAAGACTGAACTATCTATTAAGAGTCGAGCAAATCGAAGGGCAAAGTGGAAGGAAGATAATTGGAAAAGTGCTTTTGACTTGGAAAAGTCCTGCACATTGCTACCGGTCACTGGGGACCGAAGGATCACTATTAGCTACAAGCATAGTGAAGAGAAAACCAGAGATTTACCGGACCCTAGGTCGCGGCAAACAAGCCCCTTATAGTCAGTACGTAACTGGGGTCAGGGGGAGTGAAGACTTTGAGTCAGTGCACGACAAGATAAGAATTCAGCTCTCTCGCAGGAAGGCTCCTAACACAAATCTGACTGGGCAGAACAGCTTTGGAAAGCTGGAATCATAGAGGGAACTACGCTTCAGGCTGGTCGTACTCATCATTATTGGACAGTAAAGGAGGCCCCTAACTTGCTTAGCTGTTGCCTCAAAGCTCATCCTCCATCAACCCCATCAGCCTCCCTGGGACCTGCCTTATCATCTTGCAAGTAAAGGTATGGAAAGACGCTGACGGTGTGAGACTGAGTTATTATTGCATGCCTGCACAATCCCTACCTAACTACCGACCTGAGGGAAGAGTCCCACCTGTAGGGGACCCGACATCTAGCTGCCTCACCATCCCCTCAGAGATCTACAGCAGCGCTGGTATAAATTACCAGAAGACTACAGGTGGCGTCACGAACTGTATATAAATCAATCCCCTGTAAATATATCCCCAACATACGCCAGACCGCCAGGGCCACAGACCGAGCCACAGCTACCTGTGACAATCCCCATAGACTTCTACGGGCTCGGCTCTGAGTACCCCATTGCCCTGGTAACCCACAATTGTGGTGGCGGGTCGACACACACTAAGTGTTTGACATTGTAAAACAGAAGACATGTCAACTCGCCCCATGTACTGGCATCAGATTTTGCTAAATTTGGAGAGGGTGTATCGTAGACTTGTAGGCCCTATTCCTATTTTTGAAAAAATGTAATGTTCATTCTCTATTGGATTTTTCCAATATGTGTAGCGGCCTAGGTCTAGTCCAATAGATAGAACCCACCAGAGTGAACAAAAGCTGGGAGATATATAATCTGTGCTGGGTTATGTATATGTATTTTCTTGTTTGTTCTGAGTTTTATCAGAGATCTGAAATTATAGAAGTTGTCCAGGAACATACATATAATATATATTTTTTTACTATAGTATTGCAGATATAAAAAATGTACAAACCTACCAGTTCTCACCATTCCCAGGTCCTGTAGTGCTTCTCTACCGCGGCTCTGGTCTTTGTTGACTGGCCATAGGAGTGATGCTACTTTGCATGTGACCACTGCAGCAAATCACTAGGCTGAGGGTGAAAATATATTTAGAGAGTGTGGTTTGGGGTCTGAATTCCACTTAGGGGTTCTATATTGGAAGGTATGTTATTATAGGGGATCTGATTTGGAGTCTATATTAATATAGAGGAATTTCTTCCATTTAGGCCATGTCCCTCAAATTGGCAGCTTCCAGTTTGCCATGTCCTTCTGTTCAAGGGTCAATTGGTAAAAGACTCTCCAAAATTGTTTTCTCTGGTGTTGGCTCCTACCAGGCGTCCTACTTAGCTCCTGGGACCACAAATGCTAGTAGTCCTTATGGGTACACAACACCTTAAAGTGGTTGTCTCTTCTTTTAAAGTAATCTACACAGTGGATAAAGGGGTGCCAATCCCTTTAGGGTTGGTGCACACTACCGTTTTCTCTCCATCCGCAAAAAAACGGTCCAATTTTTCTGATCTAAGTATCAGTTTTTCTCAGAGGCGAAGAGGGAAAAAAGTTTCTCCACGTTCTTCATTCTGTCAGTCCAAGAAAATCATGCTGCACTCCGATGTGTTCCATGGACCCCAAGACTTAAATGGTCGAGTGTGATCCGATTCTCTAGCATTCTATGATTCTCAGATCAAAACCGGACATGTCACTGGTTTTTATTCCTCAGACCACTCGGTCCGAGGAAAAAATCAGACTTGTGCACAGCCCCATAGAATATCATGGGTACGAGTGCTATCCGTGAACACCACTGATGGCGCTCGTCCGATGTAATTGGTTGTGTGCTCGACCCCGTAATGTGATAATGAGTATGGAGGAACTTGTTGTCATCTCTCGGCTGTGAATTCTGTGGTCTGAACATCCTTGGGTTGGTGTTTAAAGGAAAATATTAGGCAAAACTGTGTTGGGTGAAAAATGGCACCAAGCACAACAGGCAGGTAGTTAAGTACTAAGTTAGTACTTAGGCAAATTTTTATTTTTACAAAATCACAGATATCCCCTTTAATGGTGTCTAAAAGCTACAGCTCGTCCCACAAAAACAAGCTCTTATTAGACTATGTTGATGGGAAAAAAAATAGAGCAAAAATTAAAAATTGCCCGGTCATGGAGAAATTACAGAAGAATGGTCTTTTTTTCCCTGAATAGTAAATGTGGTGTTTGACTTCATCTCTATATGAAATCCAGATCTCTGAAATCCTCTATTGGGCTGTACACACAGAGGACTCGCCTTGTTTTCATTAAATCATAAGCAATAAAAATAAGTTTATGGTTCTTTACAAGTCTATCTAATTCCAGGCCATAAAAAGGCACTTTATAAATGGACGATCCATTGATTAGTCTAATGCTCGGCTGTGATGAGGTCTGGCTTGTTTTAGAGTCACTTACATCGAAAACGAGGTTTCATTTTAGTCCATTTAGGCCTCTCAGACAGTGAAGCGCTTCGGCAGACGATGAATATCCTAATTATCGGAGATAATTGCTGCAGAAAGCGTCCTGGTGTGTGGGAAGAGGAGCTTCTTGCATATTAATGGATGATATTATGAAAGACATAAAAAGTGAAAGGAAATAAACGACTTTTGTAATGTGTTAATCGACGCTTTATGGAAAGTGGTTTTCAAATGAAATTATATTTTTCCAAGTGACTGATCTAATGGGGTTTGTGTTCAATAAATCATTACAATTTCATGTTTTAATCTCTGATTTATTCCTATTTATCATCGGTACCTCAATAATATTAAGTTTTTCTTACAAAAAGCTGACAAGGCTTTAGAAATCTATTATAAATGCAACTAAAATATAAGCGATGTTGTATCATGAATCCAGTCCCCATTCTAGACTGCGGCTGCTTATGAACATGGGGTGCCAATGGCCATACTGGGCTGGTTATATTTTTGCCCTTTAAACATAGTATTATTTGCTAGCCATTCAGAGCAATACCTGAGAAAGTCGGTCTACCAAAACCCATCTTTGGCTAAAATAATGGATTCTTGAGTGGGTATCGTGTCTGACATTCATATACCCTCATAGGGCAAATAAAAATGTGATGTCATATAAAAGGGAATCTGTCACCAGGTTTTCTCCCCCATATCAAGTACAGCTGCATCTGTAAGCCAACCTCTACAGCATACTAGAATTCTGTGTGTAAATCCCTAAGTGCAGGTAATGGAGAAGCAAATAGGTTAAATCTGTGCTGTCATGTCGAAAAGATGAAGGATACCAATCCGAGTTTACAGTAGGTGGTTTATTTGTCAACGCGTTTCGAAGTATACATAGTTCTTCAGAAAAAAGTATATATACTTCGAAACGCGTTGACAAATAAACCACCTTAATGTACACTCGGATTGGCAGCCTGCATCTTTTCCACATGGCAGTGCAGATTTAACCCATTTGCTTCTCCATTACTTGCACTTTCATCCTTTCGTGGGTCTGCAGCAGCCTAAGCGTTATCAGTAGAGATGGGCAGACTCCTGGATGTTCGGGTCCGACGGGTTCAACAGAAGAGTTAATAAAAATTTGGGTTCTGGAACCAGAATAGTACCCGAACCCGAACATCTTTTGTTTGCCATGCTGTCTTGTGCATGACAGCGTGGCAAACCCTGCTTCTGATTGGCAGTAAAATCATTACCACCGGTCATAGAGCCGCGTTCCCATGCTGTCAAATGACAGCGTGAGCTCGCAGCTGTGATTGACGGTAAAAAGTTTACCTCTGGTCACTGATGTCAGCTGATGAAACTACTGCTTCCACCAGCCTGCGCCTGCTGCCGCCAATAACAGTGAGAGCAGGCGGCGGCTAATGGGAGTATTCATCAGCCTGCGCTCTAAATAAATAAATTTAAAAAAAAAAACGGCGTGGATTCCCCTGTATTTTTGATAACCAGCCAGGCAAAACTGACAGCTGAGGGCTGCAACCCTCAGGTGTCAGCGTTGGTAAGGCTGGTTATCAAGAATAGAGGGATCCCCACGCTGATTTTTTTAATCATTTAAATAAATAATTTTAAAAAACTACGTGGGGTCCACTCCATCCTTGACAACCAGCCTTGCTAAAACAGACAGCTGGGGCTGGTATTCTCAGGCTGGTAAGGGACCATAGATATTGGGCCCCCCAGCCTAAAAATAGCAGCTCGCAGACTCCTAGAAAAGGCACATCTATTAGATGTGCTAATTCCAGTGCTTTGCCCTGATCTTCCCATTTACCTTGTACGGTGGCAAGTGGGGTTCATATTTGTGTGGTTGTGGTCACCTTTGTATTGTCTGGTGACTAGTGTTGAGCATTCCGATACCGCAAGTATCGGCCGATATTCGCTGTATCGGAATTCCGATACTTAGTTCCGATATTTTTCATATATCGTATACCGGAATCGGAAGTTCCCATAATTCTTTGAGAGGCAATGTGATTTTAGTCAGCCAATGAGGAATCTTATGAAGTGTGGGCACATCCTGTAATGTGCGGTCATCTTAACTAATGGCATGGCTGTGATTGGCTGCTGAAATTGATGTCAGAATGCACTATAAAAGGCGCCGCCTCCATTTTAGCGTCACTGTGCTGTGAACTCAGTTAGGGACAGAACGCTGCTGTGCTGACTCTGAGGGACAGTTAGACATTGCGATTTTGTGTACTCTACTGTGCTTTAGGCAGGCTAGTTTACCAACCGCTGTGTAAAGCTTCCTTTTGCCAGTGTTGTTTTAACAGCTCTGTGCAAGGTGTGTGTGAGAGTGCAGGTGACGCTGCAGTTTGCTCTGCATCCACCGCTGTTTGTAGGCATCTGCAAGTGTCACTCACTGACTCTTTTTTTTATTTGATTTTGTGGAATTGGTGCAGCTCCATTATATTTGCAAAAAATCTAATCTATTAGTGTGACGCGCTTCCATCCGTATACAATACAGTGGTTGCAAACACTATAGAAGTAGACAAAGGGGCCTTTCACAGCTACTGAACAGTTGTGTTTCAGTGTTCACTGTAGTCTGTGAGCTTTTCATTTTTTGAGTGCAGATCACGCTCCAGTTAGTTCTTCAACTACTGCTGGTTGTAGTCTGCTGAGCGTGTGTCACTGCCTCATCCTTCACATTTTTCTCTAATTGGTGCTGCTCCATTATATTTGAAAAAAATCTAATCTATTAGTGTGACGCGCTTCCATCCGTATACAATACATTGGTTGCAAACACTATAGAAGTAGACAAAGGGGCCTTTCACAGCTACTGAACAGTTGTGTTTCAGTGTTCACTGTAGTCTGTGAGCTTTTCATTTTTTGAGTGCAGATCACGCTCCAGTTAGTTCTTCAACTACTGCTGGTTGTAGTCTGCTGAGCGTGTGTCACTGCCTCATCCTTCACATTTTTCTCTAATTGGTGCTGCTCCATTATATTTGAAAAAAATCTAATCTATTAGTGTGACGCGCTTCCATCCGTATACAATACATTGGTTGCAAACACTATAGAAGTACACAAAGGGGCCTTTCACAGCTACTGAACAGTTGTCTGCAGTGTTCACTGCAGTCTCTGAGGAATAACCACACTTAGGCCTTATAACTTTTCTGACTTTCTTTATCAATCTACCAAGATGAAGAAGGCAGGGAGTAAGGCACGTGGTCGTGGCCGTGGAGTTTCAGCAGGGAGAGGACGTGGGGATTCTGTGGCTGCTGCCGCACCCAGTGACACAGCATCCACCAGTTTTCCCCGTGAGCGTTCCTTTATGCGCACTTTTGTAGGAGCTCAGCGTACCCCCCTGCTGCGGGAAGAACAAATTGAAGCCGTTGTTGGTTGGATGGCAGCCAATGCATCGACTTCAATTGCTTCCACCTCCTCTCAGGACCACAGCACTGTTGAACAACCATCTGTCTCTTCACCGCCTGCCAAATTGCCCAGGCAGTCAGAGAGTTCTGAACTGGAGCCAGCTGAGTCTCTGCTTCTGTTCTCAGAATCTGTTGGCTTGGAAACAGGGGCCCAGCCAAGCAGCATTCTGGAATGTGAAGAAGAGGCAGTATGCAGTGATGCGCAACAGCTGTGTCTCTCTGAATGTGAAGAGGCGGGTGAGCCAGTGCCGATGGTCAGCACACCGCAGAACGCATCTGATGATGATGAGACTCAGGTGCCATTTTCTGTTGAGCAAGGTGCTGGCCAGACCACCCAACAGCAGCAGGTGTTGGAAGAGGGTAGTGGAGATGATGAGGTCCAAGACCCAACATGGCGTGAGGAACAGGAAGGTGGTGGTAGCAGCTCTGAGGAAGAGATTGCCCGAACGGTCCAAACAGTAGGGAGAGGTAGGCTGCAGACTCGGTTGCCTGTACCCTCCAGTTTGGCATCCGTTCGTAGCAGTTCTCTTCCAACAGCCAAACCGGGCGCTCCCAGGACTTGCACTGCGTGGTCCTTTTTTGACACACTTGCAGATGATATTTGCTATGTCAAATGCAAGCTGTGTAATCAAAAAGTTAAAAGAGGTAAAAATATCAGTAACCTCAATACCACAAATATGTGGAAACATGTACGGACAAAGCACGTAGCTGAGTTACAAAGACACACTGGAGATGTAGGCCAACCTACAGCAGCACCTACATCTTCAGCTCGTGTTGGAGCCTCTTCCTCCAGCTCACACACAGCTGGTTCGGCTTCCTCACAGGATCGCCATGGAAGAACCTCTGTAACTGTTGTCCAGAGACCCAGTGTTATTCCACCCACAGCTGCAAGTTCCCTGTCATCCTCACACTCCCAGGCCACAAAACAGCCATCGGTAGCACAGGCATGGGATAAAAGACGGCCATACTCGGCAAACCATCCACGAGCACAGGCTCTGAATGCTGGCATTGCAAAACTCCTGTCCCTTGAAATGCTGTCATTCAGGCTGGTGGAGACTGACAGTTTCCGTGACTTAATGTCATTGGCAGTCCCACAATACAATGTGCCCAGCCGATTTTATTTCAGCAGGCAAGCCGTCCCTGGTCTGCAAAAGCATGTTGAGGGAAAAATTAAACATGCTCTACTAAACGCCGTCAGTAGCAAGGTCCACCTGACCACCGATGCGTGGACCAGTACCCATGGCCAGGGACGATACCTTTCCCTCACTGCCCATTGGGTCAATGTTGTGGAGCCGGGTACAGATCTTGCGAGTGGCGCTGTACGTGTTCTGCCAACAGGAATCAAGTCTGTCCACATTGACTCCTCCTCCTACTCCAGTTCCTCAGAATCATCGCTGCAGGAGCCGTCACGGTCTACCTCCACATGGACCCGTGAACGCTTACCTGATGCGACCGATATGAGCACAGCCGTGGCCAAACGTCAACAGGCCGTCCTGAAATTAATTTACATGGGGAATCGAAGCCACACAGCGCAGGAGCTCTGGAATGCCATCAAGCAGGAGAGCGACGTGTGGTTTTTGCCAGCGAATCTCCAGCCAGGCTTGGTAGTGTGTGACAATGGCCGAAATCTGGTGGCAGCTCTGGGCCTTGGCAACCTCACTCACATACTATGTCTGGCACATGTGCTCAACTTGGTCGTGCAGAGTTTTTTGAGGGACTATCCGGATCTTGATGCACTGCTGCACAAGGTCCGCCTAGAGTGCGCTCACTTGCGACGTTCCAGCATGGCCAGATCGCGCATTGCAGCTCAGATTTCGCCTTCCTGAACATCGCATCATATGTGACGTACCCACCAGGTGGAATTCCACGTTACATATGTTGGAGCGGTTGTGTGAGCAGCAGCCAGCAGTAATGGAGTATCAGCTGCATCAGGCGCAATCAAGTCGCAATTTGCGTCGTTCACACTTCACCACTACTGAGTGGGCCTCTATGAAGGACATCTGCCACGTTTTGCGTGCGTTTGATGAGTCAACGCGGATGGCGAGTGCAGATGATGCACTAGTCAGCCTGACTGTCCCCCTTATCTGCCTGCTTCAAAAAACACTGCAAGCAATAAGGGATGAGGTTTTGGAAGAGGTGGAGGATGAGGAGTCACAAATTCCATCACCTTCTGGACAGTCAGCGCAACGTGGTTCCTCACAAAGGGCTGGGCAGTGTTCACTTTGTGAGGAGGATGAGGAGGAGTCAATGGAGGAGAAGACATCGCTCCAGAGGGAGGTACACAACGCTCTAGTCTAGTCAGTATGTAGAGCGAGGGTGGGGTGATGCAGAGCAGTCAGAGATGACGCCTCTTGCAGGGGACAGCGTTTCTTGGCCAGTTGGGAGTCTGCAGCACATGGTTGATTTCATGCTGCAGTGCCTGAGAAACGACCGCCGCATCGCCCACATTCTCACCACGTCTGATTATTGGGTGTACACCCTCCTAGACCCTCGCTACCGGGACAACTTACAAAGCCTCATCACACCGTTGAACCGGGAGCGTAAAATGCGGGAGTACCAAGACATACTGGTGCAATCCATAATGTTCTCCATTCCAGCCGAGAGCACTGCTGCTGCTACTGCTTTACAAAGCAGCTCTGTGCGTCGAGGCAGTGGAGACAGCTCTGCAACAAGAGGGAGCACAAGCAGCGCCTCTGCACAGGGCAAGACCAGTATGTTCCAAATGTGGCGAAGTTTTGTGGCAGCGCCACCAATGTCTACACCATCCGAGACGGCTCCAGTCAGCAGGAGGCAACGTTTCCGTAAGATGGTGACAGACTACATGTCTTTCCCTCTCAGTGTACTCCCAGATGGCTCTTCCCCATTCAAGTTTTGGGTCTCTAAGCTGGATACATGGCCAGAGCTTAGCCAGTATGCATTGGAGGTGCTGGCTTGCCCTGCTGCCAGTGTATTATCGGAGCGCGTCTTTAGTGCCGCAGGTGGTGTACTAACAGACCGTCGCATGCGACTATCCTCCGATAATGTAGACCGGCTTACTTTTCTGAAAATGAACAAGGCATGGATCTCGCCAGAATTTGTCTGTCCGTTTTCAGATTAAATAACTGGTTCGCAACGTTATCCATGTCTCCTGTTATGTTCATCTTTCTACCACCTGAACTCTACTCCCTGGGCTACAACACTGCCAGTTGCTGCTCAGAAGTGTCGTGTCCACAGACCAATACACAAGCTATAGTGTTAGTGGGGTTCAGTAACGCCAGCTGTTCCCCTGCTGTGTGTCCGACAACAAGTCTCCTGTTCCCTACACATGCACAGAAAAATCCATGTCGAACATGCTCCAAATAGGGAAGAGCCGTCACCCTGATTGTTATGCTTAAAACAGGAAATTGTGAAGTTTTCCAGGCCTAGAATGATAAATTTTTATGACAAATATGGACAAATAATAATTTGTCATCACAGCGCATATCTGCACATGTCTATTATAAATGGTAACAAAAACTAAAACATAGTCTTCACTTTTTGAAATTAATGCATAAAAGTACATTTCATACTTATCAATTAATGCTTTTTAAGGAACTTTATCTGTACCTGTAAGATAATGCAGTCAATGGATGTACAAATCATAAAATCCTCATCATCATCATCACGATTTTTATTTATGACAGACATTATAAAATACACATACTGATGCCAACTGTAACTTCACACACCATATATGAAATGGCCAGCATCTAAACCTGGTAATAATGTGCAATAATAAATTATTACATCTAGAAAGTGCATCATGCATACTGACAATAGGTAGTACTAGTTATACCTGCAAGTGCTGTTGAAACAACCACAACAGATATAAATTAATAATGGTATATAGGTATCACAGTGCATAGTTACTCATGGACAATGTCGATGTAATACTGTACCTCAATAAAGTCAGCGTGAACCATTATGCTTGTTAGTCTTGTAGATTGTTAAAGAGGGAACGGTCTTTTTTTGTTGGTCATAGGTGGAGTATTAGACAGTAAATGATTACTGCTGTTGTATTTTTGGCGTCCCTAGGGCGCAATAACGCTGCGTAACGTCACATTTTATAGAGTCATCTAATTGACACACGCTACCCTACCCTACGCGTGACAGTAGGAAGGTAGTGTTGACGGATAAAGCCTTGCGCAACCAGACATGCTTTTACCCTCTTCAACACTGTCCAAGCAAAAAATGCATGATTGCAGCCGCAGACTTTATTGACGTACAGTATAACATCGCCATTACCCATCAGAGGCTGTCCACTGTCTGATACAGACATAGAATATACCTTTGCTATCCGTAGCCTTTCTTTCACCTACACTTGCAGGCACACACTTAAATTGTGACAATGCATTATGTTTTTTTAAATGGTTATTTTTTATCGTACATTATTGTGTCATCACATTGATGAGTCCATGCTGGACATGTCATACATGCTGTACAAAGTAACGATTTTATTAACTTAAATAATTGAAATGTCTGTGACTGTCACATCTAAATTGCAATGATGATGATGATGAGTGACGATTACAAAATCCATTGTCTTCACTATGTTATGGTTTAACATAGCGTTCCTTAAGCATTATTCATAAATACAAAAATGGACTTTTATTCTTAAATTTACAACACTATATTTTGTAACCAATTTTTTGGGTGGTGTGTTGTTCCATTTCTTGTTGGCATGTGCATATATGCGTTTATATTTGCAGTGTCTTTATTTTTATTATTGAAGTTAGGAAACATGTGTATCTTCGTACCGTGTTAGCCATTAGATAGAAAAATATTTACACTTGAGAGTCCACAGTGGTTGATACCTTTGAATGGATAACTGAAAAGATGGTAACAAATTGCAAGCTTTCGAGGCTACTCACGTCTCTTCATCAGGCAAAGACTAAAACAAAAAATGAAGCATCACATATTTCTATACACAACAGGACACAGGAATAGTGCAATAGGTAAGACAAGTAAGTGATGTGTAGCAGAACTGTCATTATCACAGAGGGATGAACATAAATATTGGAACAGTTCCTAGATAAGGATAGAAAGTTTTATTGCCCTCTGATTGGGGTCTGGTTTTGTGTTTTAATGCCCCTGGAAGGGCAGAGACGCAGATTCCTTAATTGATATAGAATGACATAAATCCGTGTGATCTATTCATTCCATCAGTAACAGTGTCAAAGGTCATGATGAGCTTATATTCTGAAACCTTTGTATCTTTGTCATATTTGAAGTTATATTTTAATACCAGTAATTCCATATCCATCATGCTATGACCGGGCATACAAAAGTGTTTTGCCACAGGTAAATCCATTATTTTTTGTCTTATCGTGTGGCGCTGATAATTCATCCTTGTTCTCATTTTTTGGCCGGTCTACCCTCACTTGTCCCTCCCTCACTTGTCTTACCTATTCCTGTGTCCTGTTGTGTGTACAAATATGTGATTCTTCAATTTTTTTTTTAGTCTTAGCCTGATGAAGAGACCTGAGTAGTCTCGAAAGCTTTGAATTTGTTACCATATTTTCAGTTAGCCATTAAACGGTATCAACCACAGAGGACTCTCAAGTATAAATATTTTTCTATTCTTGGAATTGAAATTCATCATTTTATTGTCCTAGTAAAACTTCATTTATTCTTGTTTAAAGTACATACATTTGCAATGGCCACGTAACAAGGCAATAAGTCAATATTTTGTGCCTACACCCTCCTTGACCCTGGGCTTCAACAATGCCAGTTGCTGCTCAGAAGTGTTAGATGCACAGATGAAAACAATCGCTGATGTGTTTGTGGGGTTCAGTAACGCCTGCTGTTCCCCTGCTGTGTGTCTGGCAAAAATTACTGCTGCTAACTACAACTTCAACTTCAAACGTCTCATACTAGGCCTCTGCCTACACCCTCCTTGACCCTGGGCTTCAACAGCGCCAGTTGCTGCTCAGAAGTGTTAGATGCACAGATGAAAACAATCGCTGATGTGTTTGTGGGGTTCAGTAACGCCTGCTGTTCCCCTGCTGTGTGTCTGGCAAAAATTACTGCTGCTAACTACAACTTCAACTTCAAACGTCTCATACTAGGCCTCTGCCTACACCCTCCTTGACCCTGGGCTTCAACAGCGCCAGTTGCTGCTCAGAAGTGTTAGATGCACAGATGAAAACAATCGCTGATGTGTTTGTGGGGTTCAGTAACGCCTGCTGTTCCCCTGCTGTGTGTCTGGCAAAAATTACTGCTGCTAACTACAACTTCAACTTCAAACGTCTCATACTAGGCCTCTGCCTACACCCTCCTTGACCCTGGGCTTCAACAGCGCCAGTTGCTGCTCAGAAGTGTTAGATGCACAGATGAAAACAATCGCTGATGTGTTTGTGGGGTTCAGTAACGCCTGCTGTTCCCCTGCTGTGTGTCTGGCAAAAATTACTGCTGCTAACTACAACTTCAACTTCAAACGTCTCATACTAGGCCTCTGCCTACACCCTCCTTGACCCTGGGCTTCAACAGCGCCAGTTGCTGCTCAGAAGTGTTAGATGCACAGATGAAAACAATCGCTGATGTGTTTGTGGGGTTCAGTAACGCCTGCTGTTCCCCTGCTGTGTGTCCGGCAAAAATTACTGCTGCTAACTACAACTTCAACTTCAAACGTCTCATACTAGGCCTCTGCCTACACCCTCCTTGACCCTGGGCTTCAACAGCGCCAGTTGCTGCTCAGAAGTGTTAGATGCACAGATGAAAACAATCGCTGATGTGTTTGTGGGGTTCAGTAACGCCTGCTGTTCCCCTGCTGTGTGTCCGGCAAAAATTACTGTTAGCTACCTAATCATGGTGAAAAAAAACTGACATCTCAAAGTGTCTAGTGCTACACATAGATATGAGGCTACACCCTGATTTCTAAGCTGTAAACATTTGAAACGTCAACTTTCAAACCATAAAATGATTAGTCTTTGTCACAAATCTGTAACAAAATAAATGTGACATATTATTACAGATATGCACATGTCGAAAACAAATGCAAACACAAAATCCTACTTATGCTATAGGATACTGATGGTCAACCTTGTCACTCCATAGCTTAGACAAATCCAACTCACATCATGATGACTCCAATGCTGCAATGTTGGAAGTGCATAATGTGGGTTGAACTTTGACAACTGCTGCAGTGCGAAGGTTATACTTCAGTGTTCTTGCCTTTGAAATAAAAGCATACAAGTAAATATAATAATCCAATGTTGATTAAGGGACGTGATGTACACGTGTAATATTGTGCAAACAATGCATGTAGGAATAGTCCTCTTCAACATTACTTATATTTGTGTCATTTTAAAAAATACATATTTGATTAGAAAGTTAACAGCCCATATCATAAAGGTCCTTCATGTAAACATGATAATCGCTTACAAAAATCATGCATTACCTTGGTAAAGTCAATAGTGCATAGTCACAATAGCAAAATATATACCTGTAAGTGGTGCTGAAAGAACGACAACTGATAGAATACGTGAATGATATATATTTATCAGACTGAATAGCGACATCTGTACAATGTCGATATAATACTGTACCTTAACAAAACAGCTGTGTCACACCTCACACTCGTTTTTCTTGTAGCTTGTTATGTAATAGGGCACATGCGTGTATGTTTCATCATAGGTGCATGTTTACTGAGGGCAGCATGGTGGCTCAGTGGATAGCACTACAGCCTTGCAGCGCTGGAGTCCTGGGTTCGAATCCCATCTAGGACAACATCTGCAAGGAGTTTGTATGTTCTCCCCGTGTTTGCGTGGGTTTCCTCCGGGTACTCCGGTTTCCTCCCACACTCCAAAAACATACTGATAGGGAATCTAGATTGTGAGCCCCATCGGGGACAGTGACGATAATGTGTGCAAAACTGTAAAGCGCTGCGGAATCTGTTAGCGCTATATAAAAATAAAGATTATTATTATTATTACTGAGTAAAGCAGTCATGACAACGCCTTTGTGTTGTCGGTACGCTTGCGATGATGAACGATGCGCACCGTGAATGTTAGTCTGCGTCATAAGACGTACAGACGCTCCAATACCCAACGCGTCACAGCAGGAAGCCAGTCTGTGCGTCCAAACAGAGGCGCAACCATACATGCACGTAACCTTTTATAAAGCTAGATAAAAAAAAGGATGTAGTAGTAACGCACACTTTATTGAGGTACAGTATTACATCGCCATTCACCATCTGTGGCTATGCAGTCTCATCTATATATACCTTATCTATCCGTTGTCATGCTTGCAAGTCCACAGTCAGGCATAAATATCTGTTTTCACTCTGCACTATGCACTTTTTAAATTTTTGTTTTGTTAATATAAATGATTGGCACATATTATCAGTATTACATGATGGAAATTTTAGATATTTTTTAAAAAATTGTAGTTATATTATTCACCAAATGTAAAGTTTTATGAATGTCAAAGAAAACTTGTAATGCTGATTATGTTTTTAAGTCAGCCATTCATTGTCTACACAATAAAAATGGTGTACATACTGTTACTTACCCATCATTAATGGATTCTGATGTGTACTTGTATGCTTTTATTTTAAACCGTATAGCAGATTATTTAACCTATTTTAATTGTGGTTTGCATTGCTTTTCAACATGTTAATGTATGCGTTTATGTTTGTAAATTTTTAATTTACATATATTTTTTTAAGTTAAATCATCATCTTATGGTACTAAAGTTTATATTTCTCTTGTTTGGAGTATAGACATTTTTAATTGACACGTAACAAGGAAAATACTTGATATAGTATTTAAACATCCTCCTTGACCCTGGGCTACAACACCGCCAGTTGTTGCTCGGAAGTGCTGTTAGCACAGTGAACACTTGCTCCTGTGTTACTGGGGTTCAGTAATGTCAGCTGTTCCCCTGCTGTGTGAACGGCAAAAAGTCCTGCTGCCTCCACCATGTTCTCTTCTCATCCCTGGGCTACAACACCGCCAGTTGTTGCTCGGAAGTGCTGTTAGCACAGTGAACACTTGCTCCTGTGTTACTGGGGTTCAGTAATGTCAGCTGTTCCCCTGCTGTGTGAACGGCAAAAAGTCCTGCTGCCTCCACCATGTTCTCTTCTCATCCCTGGGCTACAACACCGCCAGTTGTTGCTCGGAAGTGCTGTTAGCACAGTGAACACTTGCTCCTGTGTTACTGGGGTTCAGTAATGTCAGCTGTTCCCCTGCTGTGTGAACGGCAAAAAGTCCTGCTGCCTCCACCATGTTCTCTTCTCATCCCTGGGCTACAACACCGCCAGTTGTTGCTCGGAAGTGCTGTTAGCACAGTGAACACTTGCTCCTGTGTTACTGGGGTTCAGTAATGTCAGCTGTTCCCCTGCTGTGTGAACGGCAAAAAGTCCTGCTGCCTCCACCATGTTCTCTTCTCATCCCTGGGCTACAACACCGCCAGTTGTAGCTCGGAAGTGCTGTTAGCACAGTCTACACTTGCTCCTGTGTTACTGGGGTTCAGTAATGTCAGCTGTTCCCCTGCTGTGTGAACGGCAAAAAGTCCTGCTGCCTCCACCCTGTTCTCTTCTCATCCCTGGGCTACAACACCGCCAGTTGTAGCTCGGAAGTGCTGTTAGCACAGTCTACACTTGCTCCTGTGTTACTGGGGTTCAGTAATGTCAGCTGTTCCCCTGCTGTGTGAACGGCAAAAAGTCCTGCTGCCTCCACCCTGTTCTCTTCTCATCCCTGGGCTACAACACCGCCAGTTGTTGCTCGGAAGTGCTGTTAGCACAGTGAACACTTGCTCCTGTGTTACTGGGGTTCAGTAATGTCAGCTGTTCCCCTGCTGTGTGAACGGCAAAAAGTCCTGCTGCCTCCACCATGTTCTCTTCTCATCCCTGGGCTACAACACCGCCAGTTGTTGCTCGGAAGTGCTGTTAGCACAGTGAACACTTGCTCCTGTGTTACTGGGGTTCAGTAATGTCAGCTGTTCCCCTGCTGTGTGAACGGCAAAAAGTCCTGCTGCCTCCACCATGTTCTCTTCTCATCCCTGGGCTACAACACCGCCAGTTGTTGCTCGGAAGTGCTGTTAGCACAGTGAACACTTGCTCCTGTGTTACTGGGGTTCAGTAATGTCAGCTGTTCCCCTGCTGTGTGAATGGCAAAAAGTCCTGCTGCCTCCACCATGTTCTCTTCTCATCATTGGGCTACAACACCGCCAGTTGTTGCTCGGAAGTGCTGTTAGCACAGTGAACACTTGCTCCTGTGTTACTGGGGTTCAGTAATGTCAGCTGTTCCCCTGCTGTGTGAACGGCAAAAAGTCCTGCTGCCTCCACCATGTTCTCTTCTCATCCCTGGGCTACAACACCGCCAGTTGTAGCTCGGAAGTGCTGTTAGCACAGTCTACACTTGCTCCTGTGTTACTGGGGTTCAGTAATGTCAGCTGTTCCCCTGCTGTGTGAACGGCAAAAAGTCCTGCTGCCTCCACCATGTTCTCTTCTCATCCCTGGGCTACAACACCGCCAGTTGTAGCTCGGAAGTGCTGTTAGCACAGTCTACACTTGCTCCTGTGTTACTGGGGTTCAGTAATGTCAGCTGTTCCCCTGCTGTGTGAACGGCAAAAAGTCCTGCTGCCTCCACCATGTTCTCTTCTCATCCCTGGGCTACAACACCGCCAGTTGTAGCTCGGAAGTGCTGTTAGCACAGTCTACACTTGCTCCTGTGTTAATGGGGTTCAGTAATGTCAGCTGTTCCCCTGCTGTGTGAACGGCAAAAAGTCCTGCTGCCTCCACCCTGTTCTCTTCTCATCCCTGGGCTACAACACCGCCAGTTGTTGCTCGGAAGTGCTGTTAGCACAGTGAACACTTGCTCCTGTGTTACTGGGGTTCAGTAATGTCAGCTGTTCCCCTGCTGTGTGAACGGCAAAAAGTCCTGCTGCCTCCACCATGTTCTCTTCTCATCATTGGGCTACAACACCGCCAGTTGTTGCTCGGAAGTGCTGTTAGCACAGTGAACACTTGCTCCTGTGTTACTGGGGTTCAGTAATGTCAGCTGTTCCCCTGCTGTGTGAACGGCAAAAAGTCCTGCTGCCTCCACCATGTTCTCTTCTCATCCCTGGGCTACAACACCGCCAGTTGTAGCTCGGAAGTGCTGTTAGCACAGTCTACACTTGCTCCTGTGTTACTGGGGTTCAGTAATGTCAGCTGTTCCCCTGCTGTGTGAACGGCAAAAAGTCCTGCTGCCTCCACCATGTTCTCTTCTCATCCCTGGGCTACAACACCGCCAGTTGTAGCTCGGAAGTGCTGTTAGCACAGTCTACACTTGCTCCTGTGTTACTGGGGTTCAGTAATGTCAGCTGTTCCCCTGCTGTGTGAACGGCAAAAAGTCCTGCTGCCTCCACCCTGTTCTCTTCTCATCCCTGGGCTACAACACCGCCAGTTGTTGCTCGGAAGTGCTGTTAGCACAGTGAACACTTGCTCCTGTGTTACTGGGGTTCAGTAATGTCAGCTGTTCCCCTGCTGTGTGAACGGCAAAAAGTCCTGCTGCCTCCACCATGTTCTCTTCTCATCCCTGGGCTACAACACCGCCAGTTGTTGCTCGGAAGTGCTGTTAGCACAGTGAACACTTGCTCCTGTGTTACTGGGGTTCAGTAATGTCAGCTGTTCCCCTGCTGTGTGAACGGCAAAAAGTCCTGCTGCCTCCACCATGTTCTCTTCTCATCCCTGGGCTACAACACCGCCAGTTGTTGCTCGGAAGTGCTGTTAGCACAGTGAACACTTGCTCCTGTGTTACTGGGGTTCAGTAATGTCAGCTGTTCCCCTGCTGTGTGAACGGCAAAAAGTCCTGCTGCCTCCACCATGTTCTCTTCTCATCCCTGGGCTACAACACCGCCAGTTGTTGCTCGGAAGTGCTGTTAGCACAGTCTACACTTGCTCCTGTGTTACTGGGGTTCAGTAATGTCAGCTGTTCCCCTGCTGTGTGAACGGCAAAAAGTCCTGCTGCCTCCACCCTGTTCTCTTCTCATCCCTGGGCTACAACACCGCCAGTTGTAGCTCGGAAGTGCTGTTAGCACAGTCTACACTTGCTCCTGTGTTACTGGGGTTCAGTAATGTCAGCTGTTCCCCTGCTGTGTGAACGGCAAAAAGTCCTGCTGCCTCCACCCTGTTCTCTTCTCATCCCTGGGCTACAACACCGCCAGTTGTTGCTCGGAAGTGCTGTTAGCACAGTGAACACTTGCTCCTGTGTTACTGGGGTTCAGTAATGTCAGCTGTTCCCCTGCTGTGTGAACGGCAAAAAGTCCTGCTGCCTCCACCATGTTCTCTTCTCATCCCTGGGCTACAACACCGCCAGTTGTTGCTCGGAAGTGCTGTTAGCACAGTGAACACTTGCTCCTGTGTTACTGGGGTTCAGTAATGTCAGCTGTTCCCCTGCTGTGTGAACGGCAAAAAGTCCTGCTGCCTCCACCATGTTCTCTTCTCATCCCTGGGCTACAACACCGCCAGTTGTTGCTCGGAAGTGCTGTTAGCACAGTGAACACTTGCTCCTGTGTTACTGGGGTTCAGTAATGTCAGCTGTTCCCCTGCTGTGTGAACGGCAAAAAGTCCTGCTGCCTCCACCATGTTCTCTTCTCATCCCTGGGCTACAACACCGCCAGTTGTTGCTCGGAAGTGCTGTTAGCACAGTCTACACTTGCTCCTGTGTTACTGGGGTTCAGTAATGTCAGCTGTTCCCCTGCTGTGTGAACGGCAAAAAGTCCTGCTGCCTCCACCATGTTCTCTTCTCATCCCTGGGCTACAACACCGCCAGTTGTTGCTCTGAAGTGTCATTGGCACGGGTACTCACTCCTGCCCAGACTGGTTACAGCACGCCATCTGTTTCCTCTCAGTGTAAACGTCACTTAGCCTCCAATAAGTTGTCCTGTCGTGTTGCGGTCGGGTTAGCCTGACTTTATGGTGCTTGGAGTTTAGGTGCTTCCTATGTGTGCTGCGGGATATGCAAATAAAGGCTGTTTCCGTTGTGACAATAGGACAATCACCCACTGTAGTACTGTGGGATTCGGTAACTGCGGCCGACTCGCGGCCTGTCATCTTAAATTTCCATGGGTACCTTCTGCTACCCGTCCAGGTTCCAGTACCGTCAGCTGGTTCTCCGCAGTGCCTTTGGCCTAGGTGCCTCCATCTCGGTATCCGAGTTCCAGCAACGTCTGCTGGTCCTTGGTAGTGCTTTGGAGCACTGGTACCTCCTGCTTAGTAACCGTGTCCCAGTAACGTCAGCTAGTCCTCGGTTGTGCCATTGGCTCTTTTCCTTCTGCTGCCCCTCCGGGTTCCAGCACAGTCAGCTGGTCCTCGTTACTTGCATTGGCTCTTGTACCTTCTGCTACCCGTCCGGGTTCCAGTACCGTCAGCTGGTTCTCCGCAGTGCCTTTGGCCTAGGTGCCTCCATCTCGGTATCCGAGTTCCAGCAACGTCTGCTGGTCCTTGGTAGTGCTTTGGAGCACAGGTACCTCCTGCTTAGTAACCGTGTCCCAGTAACGTCAGCTGGTCCTCGGTTGTGCCATTGGCTCTTTTCCTTCTGCTGCCCCTCCGGGTTCCAGCACAGTCAGCTGGTCCTCGTTACTTGCATTGGCTCTTGTACCTTCTGCTACCCGTCCGGGTTCCAGTACCGTCAGCTGGTTCTCCGCAGTGCCTTTGGCCTAGGTGCCTCCATCTCGGTATCCGAGTTCCAGCAACGTCTGCTGGTCCTTGGTAGTGCTTTGGAGCACAGGTACCTCCTGCTTAGTAACCGTGTCCCAGTAACGTCAGCTGGTCCTCGGTTGTGCCATTGGCTCTTTTCCTTCTGCTGCCCCGTCGGGTTCCAGCACAGTCAGCTGGTCCTCGTTACTTGCATTGGCTCTTGTACCTTCTGCTACCCGTCCGGGTTCCAGTACCGTCAGCTGGTTCTCCGCAGTGCCTTTGGCCTAGGTGCCTCCATCTCGGTATCCGAGTTCCAGCAGCGTCTGCTGGTCCTTGGTAGTGCTTTGGAGCACAGGTACCTCCTGCTTAGTAACCGTGTCCCAGTAACATCAGCTGGTCCTCGGTTGTGCCATTGGCTCTTTTCCTTCTGCTGCCCCTCCGGGTTCCAGCACAGTCAGCTGGTCCTCGTTACTTGCATTGGCTCTTGTACCTTCTGCTACCCGTCCGGGTTCCAGTACCGTCAGCTGGTTCTCCGCAGTGCCTTTGGCCTAGGTGCCTCCATCTCGGTATCCGAGTTCCAGCAACGTCTGCTGGTCCTTGGTAGTGCTTTGGAGCACAGGTACCTCCTGCTTAGTAACCGTGTCCCAGTAACGTCAGCTGGTCCTCGGTTGTGCCATTGGCTTTTTTCCTTCTGCTGCCCCTCCGGGTTCCAGCACAGTCAGCTGGTCCTCGTTACTTGCATTGGCTCTTGTACCTTCTGCTACCCGTCCGGGTTCCAGTACCGTCAGCTGGTTCTCCGCAGTGCCTTTGGCCTAGGTGCCTCCATCTCGGTATCCGAGTTCCAGCAACGTCTGCTGGTCCTTGGTAGTGCTTTGGAGCACAGGTACCTCCTGCTTAGTAACCGTGTCCCAGTAACGTCAGCTGGTCCTCGGTTGTGCCATTGGCTCTTTTCCTTCTGCTGCCCCTCCGGGTTCCAGCACAGTCAGCTGGTCCTCGTTACTTGCATTGGCTCTTGTACCTTCTGCTACCCGTCCGGGTTCCAGTACCGTCAGCTGGTTCTCCGCAGTGCCTTTGGCCTAGGTGCCTCCATCTCGGTATCCGAGTTCCAGCAACGTCTGCTGGTCCTTGGTAGTGCTTTGGAGCACAGGTACCTCCTGCTTAGTAACCGTGTCCCAGTAACGTCAGCTGGTCCTCGGTTGTGCCATTGGCTCTTTTCCTTCTGCTGCCCCTCCGGGTTCCAGCACAGTCAGCTGGTCCTCGTTACTTGCATTGACTCTTGTACCTTCTGATACATTTACAAATTGAAGATTTTTTCAATGCTTTTTTGGGTAATCACTCTGGATCTCCAACAATGAAGACGACGACCCTGATGACCACCCCGAAGAAGATGACGACCACAAGGACGACGAGCATCAAGCCAACCAGCCTAAACACCATCACAAAGAAGAAATAAAAGATTACCAAACAGGACTAAGAAGGTTAAGACAAACTACAAGATACAGAACAAGAGACTTAAGAACAATAAGCAGAAGATCATGAAGTATAAGACCAAAATGAAGAGCAAAATATATGCTCTAAATTCTAAGCAGAAGAAGACTAAGCAGTGTATGGGGGTGAGTCCGTTCCTCCTCGTGGTGCCCCTGGAAAATGCCTGCTGCTGCAGGCTAAACTGAACACGGACAAATACTGTGGTAATTTAAATCTTTTGTGACAGCAAGAACGGAAGGATGAAAAATTCATACTTTGACAGATTACAAGTACAGGATTCTCTGTCACAAATAAGAATATGATGAAGAAGATGAAGTACAATATGAATAAGAATAATAGTTTAATAAGAAGAATGAGTAATGTTAACAAAAAGATGAATAGCAAGAAGTTTAAGAAGAAGATAAAGAAGGTGAAGATGAAGAATAATTTGATGAAAAAGATGATGCTGCTGAAGATTATGAAGGAGAAAGTGTGTGAAAAGTTAAAAAGGTGAAGAGCATGGAAGTTGTGAAATATACATATTTGCCAAAATAGAAAAAACGTTAACAACATTGTCAATTTATTCGTCAATCCGAACATCTTTAAAAAAAAAAAAATATTAATGCTATTCCATTTGATTGGGTTAAACATCTATGCCTTTAATGTCTCCTCAACCTCCCCCAATACATTCTACATTACTCTTTGTTGTTTTCCTTCATGTACAATTAACCAACAAGGCAAGAATGGGGTTTTTTTAATTCCGATATTTTGTTCCCATAGACTTACATGGGACTTCCGGTATCGGTATCGGGTATCGCCGATATTTTAATGGTATCGGCGATACCATTCCGATTCCGATACTTTTGGATATCGGAAAGTATCGCTCAACCCTACTGGTGACATCAAGCCCACAGGTTAGTAATGGAGAGTCGTCTATATGACGCCTATCCATTACTACTCCTATAGTTGTATGGTAAATAAACACACAGCCAGAATAAAGTCTTTTATTTGAAATAAAAACAAAACATGCCTTTCCTTTTTTTGGTTAAAATAACAAACACAGTTATACTCACCTAACGCCCATTCCATTGAATCCAAAAATAAAAACACAACAATATCCCTCACCTGTTCGTCCTCCTGTCCCACGCAGTAATCCATGTCTGGGGATTACTTGTTTTCAATCTGGACGGTGCCAAGGTGCGACCGTCCAGGCTGAGAACCACTGATGAATGACCTGCTGTGAGATAACACAGTGAGAAAAAGTCTCACGGTGCAGAGGCGAGTTCACTGCAGTTCAAATTCACCGCAGTGAAATTCTCCCCGTGAACTGCGGTGAACTCACATCTGCACCGTGAGACTTTTTCTCATTGTGCTAGCAGTGATCTCAGTGGAGGGAGGCCACCCCACTTCATTGGCCCAGCTGGGAACGCAGTCTCGGTAACCTGCGGTAACCTTGATGAGGTCACCGCTGCTCACTAATGCAGTGCTCACAGCAGCTCATTCATCAGTGGTTCTCATCATTGACGGTCGCATCTTGGCACGATCCAAAACTAGTTATCCCCAGACATGGATTACAGCATGGGACAGAACGACGGACAGATGAGGGATATTGTTGTTTTTTATTTTTGTTTTATTAAAGGAGACGAGGGATTCAATGGAATGGGCGTTACGTGAGTATAACTGTATTTGTTATTTTTAAATAAAAAAAAGGAAAAGTGTGTTTTTGTTTTTCTTTCAAAGAAAAGACTTTATTCTTGCTGTGTGTTTATTTACAATACAATTACAGGATTAGTAATGGATAGGCATCTTCTATAGATACCTCTCAATTACCAACCCCCTTGCCAACGCTACAGTGCAAGTGGGAAGAGCCGGGCAAAGTGCCAGAATTGGCGCATCTAATAGATGGACCTTTTCTAGGCGTCTGCGGGCTGCTATTTTTAGGCTGGGGAGTGCCAATATCCATCGCCCCTTACCAGCCTGAGTATACCAGCCCCAGCTGTCTTCTTTTGCAAGGCTGGTTGTCAATAATGGGGGGACCCCACAAAGGTTTTTTAAATTTATTTATTTAAATAATTTAAAAAAAACAGCGTGGGGACCCCTCTATTCTTGATAACAAGCCTTGCTAACGCTGACAGCTGAGGGTTGCAGCCCCCAGCTATCAGTTTTGCGTGCCTGGTTATCAAAAATACAGGAGAACCCACGCCGGATTTTTTTTAAATTATTTATTTGGAGCGCAAGCGCCAGCTGATGAATACTCCCATCAGCTGTTCCTGCTCTCGCTGTTATTAGCGGCAGGAGGCGAAGGCTGATGGGAGCAGTTGTCCCATCAGCCGACGCCAGTGACCGGAGGTAAACTTTATACCTCCGATCAGAGCTGCGGGATCAAGCTGTCATTTGACAGCGTGGGAACTGCATCTGTCTGACCGGCGGTAATGATTTTACCGCCGATCAGAAGCAGTGTTTGCCACATTATTGATTTAGCAGTGGATCAGTGATCTGGTAGTCATATTCTTGTAGGGATGCAGCAACCACCTAGTTATCAGGGCTGTGGAGTCAGTAAGCCAAACTTCCAACTCCTCAATGTCCTCGACTCCGCAGCACTGCATTACTACTGAGCATGTACAGAGAGTGCAGCACAGATTCATCTCAACTAAAAGTCGAGATCCTTGGATCAGGACCAGAACAGACATTTATAGGACATTTCATAACTTTCCCAAATTATTATGATAAAATGTACAGTACATCATGCACTGAACCACTGCACCCAATTTATTATATATTTTAGGAGTCGGTCCATTTTATACTTGATCTAACTCCACCAGCATGAACACCGACCATGACTCCGACTCCATAGTACTGCTTGTTATAGCCAACTAGAAATATGCCCGATGCTATCGCATCGGGAGTGCGGTGAAAACATCACCGCTATTCCCCACCCAGGTGCAGTAACAGCTGTGTCGTTACCGCTCATGCGCGGGTAGAGCGAGCAGAGCGCACAGTTGTGGCTGTTACTGCGCATGTGCGGGAATAGCCGTGACGTGAATGTCACTTGCGCAGGCGCAGTTCAAGTCCTTGCGGCCACGAACTGCCACGGTGCCTTATGGGATTCGGGGACAGCGTCCGGAAGTCCCAACTGGCAATTATATAATAAGATGGTTCCCGGCCTGCTGTTGGATGCTAGGTCGAAATCCTCAGAGCCATTGTCAGACTTTACAATGGAGCAGTGGGCCCTAGGTTTCTTCTGATGCATGGCAATGCCCATCTTCAGTATCTGGATGAGTAAGGCATCAATGCCATTAACTGTCCTTCACGTTCCCCAAACCTAAATCCAAATGGCAACCTCTGTGATATTATGTATCAGTGAATCCGATGCCACCATGTAGCTCCACAAGCTGTCCACATGAACGACCTGATTCAGGTCTGGAAGCAGATCCCTCAGTGTACCATCTGCCATCTCATCAGGAGCATGCCCAGACATTGTCAGGTGTGCATACAGATACATGGGAGCCATATATACCACTGAGTCACATTATGAGTTGCCATGATGACATTCACTCAAATTGGGTCCAGCTGTGATTTCAATTTTTTTCCTTTAATTTTTCAAGTGATTTGCAATCCGGGTCTCAATTATTAGTTAATGATTTTTATTCCCATTGACCCTTGTTCTGACTTTACGCTCTCAAGGAATTGTACAATTTATATCTGTAATGATTATCAACTTGGGTCTTTCATCGAGATCTGATGTGTAATTTAAGTGTTCTCTTAATTTTTTGGAGTATTGTATAACGGATAAAAAATGGCATTAATATTAACGTGGGACCATTTGTAAAAGTAGATATCAATGTATTAGTGTGCTCTCTTGTTGTACACAATTGTAAAATCACTGGGCAGAAGGATTGGATAACTGTAGTAATTGCTGCATGGCATCGGGTTCCTGTCTTGTTCCAATACATAAAACATTAAACCTCGTGGCTTGACGTGGGCCGGATTATTAAAGGAAAATCAATTTCAGCTTATGAAGGTCTCGCGTGTCTATATTACAGTGTCTGGCGCTATATAGCCCCAGACGTGACAAGCTGAAATCCACTGTGTGATCTTACCCCTGAGTACATCAATATCATTCCCTTCACCTGCCCTTGTTACAGGGAATGTGTCATCAGAAAATAGCAGATTGTATATATCAGTTTTTCCTGTAAATTGTATATTCTAAAAACATTTTGGCTATGTTTTTTTTCCATGTCATAATTTTTATTAAAAATTAGAAATCTTGCTATTCTCTCAATGGTCACTGGGTTTTTATTTAGACTCTTAACTTCCTATTCTTTCAGAAAATTCACATGCACATTAGCATCAATGAACACAGTCTAGCATCTAATGAGCATGTGCAAAGGTAATATTGAAGGGAGATGTGATATCTCCTATTGTGACTGGTGGATCCTGTGTATTCAGCTGTTACTGGTCATTGTAATCCTGTCTCTAATGATAAGGAAACTAGCACAAAGTTTTCCTGAACAGACTGGAAGTGTGAGTCAAAACAAGCCCCAGTGGTCAGTTTAGACCACTAATTTAGGGTTTTGTGCTTTTTTTTTATATAAAGATCATGATATAGAGAGAGAAATCGCCAAATTCTAAAAAAAAAAAAGTGTAACACAAAAACCCGATTTAAACAATAGGTAATTTTCTGACATCGGAATTGGGCCCCTAACCAGATAACCCTTATTACAACTACGGTGGCGCACCATGATTGTGGGTATAGGGGAAATCAGCAGATGACTAAGCTGTTGCTGGAAATATATCTCTACACAAAAAACAAGATCTATATTACCGCCATATAGTGACCATATAGTGGTAGATACCACTGCTGCTGACCAGATAAGAGATACAATACAGTTATACAGTCATGGCCAAAAGTTTTGAGAATGACACAAATATTAATTTTTACAAAGTCTACTGCTTCACTTTTTCTGATGGCAATTTGCATATACTCCAGAATGTTATAAAGAGTGATCAGCTTAACAGCAATTACTTGCAAAGTCAATATTTGGCTAGAAAATGAACTTTATCCCCCAAAACACATTTCAACATCATTGCAGCCCTGCCTTAAAAGGACCAGCTAACCTCTTTTCAGTGATTGCTCCATTAACACAGGTGTGGGTGTTGATGAGGACATGGCTGGAGATCAATCTGTCATGATTAAGTAAGAATGACACCACTGGACACTTTAAAAGGAGGCAGGTGCTTGGCATCATTGTTTCTCTTCTGTTAACCATGGTTATCTCTAAAGAAACACGTGCAGTCATCATTGCAATGCATAAAAATGGCCTAACAGAGAAGAGTATCGCAGCTAGAAAGATTGCACCTCAGTCAACAATCTATCGCATCATCAAGAACTTCAAGGAGAGAGGTTCCATTGTTGCCAAAAAGGCTTCAGGGCGCCCAAGAAAGACCAGCAAGCGCCAGGACCGTCTCTTAAAAGTGTTTCAGCTGCGGGATCGGGCTACCAGCAGTGCAGAGCTTGCTCAGGAATGGCAGCAGGCAGGTGTGAGTGTATCTGCACGCACTGTGAGGCGGAGACTCTTGGAGCAAGGCCTGGTCTCAAGGAGGGCAGCAAAGAAGCCACTTCTCTCCAGAAAAAACATCATGGACAGACTGATATTCTGCAAAAGGTACAGGCAGCGGACTGCTGAGGACTGGGGTAAAGTTATTTTCTCTGATGAATCCCCTTTTCGATTGTTTGGGACATCAGGAAAACGCCTCATTCGGAGAAGACAAGGTGAGCGCTACCACCAGTCTTGTCTCATGCCAACTGTTAAGCATCCTGAAACCATTCATGTGTGGGGTTGGTTCTCAGCCAAGGGAATCGGCTCTCTCACAGTCTTGCCTAAAACACAGCCATGAATAAAGAATGGTACCAGAATGTCCTCCAAGAGCAACTTCTCCCAACCCTCCAAGAGCAGTTTGGCGATCAACAATGCCTTTTCCAGCATGATGGAGCACCTTGCCATAAAGCAAAGGTGATAACTAAGTGGCTCAGGGAACAAAACATGGAGATTTTGGGTCCATGGCCTGGAAACTCCCCAGATCTTAATCCCATTGAGAACTTGTGGTCAATCATCAGGAGACGGGTGGACAAACAAAAACCTAAAAATTCTGACAAAATGAAAGCATTGATTGTGCAAGAATGGACTGCTATCAGTCAGGATTTGGTCCAGAAGTTGATTGAGAGCATGCCAGGGAGAATTGCAGAGGTCCTGAAGAAGAAGGGTCAACACTGCAAATATTGACTTGCTGCATTAACTCATTCTAACTGTCAATATAAGCTTTTGTTAATCATATGTTTGCAATTATTATATTTCTGTCTGTGATAAAAACATCTGTCAAACACATAAAAACCAGAGGGCAGCAGATCATGTGAAAATATAATATTTGTGTCATTCTCAAACTTTTGGCCATGACTGTAGATGGTAACAGCTGATGTTCTTTCTGATGGAGTCATTCACTTTTCCATCTTGTTCAGACAGACATGACTTCTCACATTACCAGCCCCGTTCCCATCGATACCCAACCTGCACGAACTCCTTATCCTGCTGACACCCCAATACTGAGCCGCTGCTGCCTTGTGTCCCTATTACTGCACATACTGTGTGGTACAAAACCAGCGCTCCTTTTACTGCCCCACATAGTAATGCCCATTACTGTGCCCCTTATATAGTAACATACCTTCTTTTTGCCCTTTAGATGGTAAAATTGCCCACTAGGAAATATTAATGCCTTGTACAATTGCCCTAGAAAAGTGCCCACATTTTGCTCCTAGAAAGTAATAAAGCCCCATGTGCACATTTTGATTGTCACAATACTGAGTGCCCCTATAACAATAATACTTCTTAAGTGTCCACTTAATATTTAATAATCTCCCAAGTCCCCTCCATGTACAGCTCCCCTATACACAGTATGATGGCCCCACAGCTCCTTCATACACAGCATGATGGGCCACAGCTCTCTTATACACAGTATGATGGGCCCACAGCTCACCTATACACAGTATCATGGGCCACAGCTCCCTTATACACACTATGATGGGCCCACAGCTCCCTTATACACAGTATGATGGGCCCACAGCTCCCCTATACACAGTCTGATGTGCACACAGCTCCCTTATACACAGTATGATGGGCCCACAGCTCCCTATACACAGTCTTATGTGCACACAGCTCCCTTATACACAGTATGATGGGCCCACAGCTCCCCTATACACAGTATGATGGGCCCACAGCTCCCCTATACACAGTATGATGGGCCCACAGCTCCCCTATACACAGTATGATGGGCCCACAGCTCCCCTATACACAGTCTGATGTGCATACAGCTCCCTATACACAGTATGATGGGCCCACAGCTCCCCTATACACAGTATGATGGGCCCACAGCTCCCCTATACACAGTATGATGGGCCCACAGCTCCCTATACACAGTATGATGGGCCCACAGCTCCCCTATACACAGTATGATGGGCCCACAGCTCCCCTATACACAGTATGATGGGCCCACAGCTCCCCTATACACAGTATGATGGGCTTACAGCTCCCTTATACACACTATGATGGGCCCACAGCTCCCTTATACACTATGATGGGTTCACAGCTCCCCTGCACACAGTATGATGGGCCCACAGCTAACCTATATACAGTATGATAGGCCCACAGCTCCAATATACACAGCATGATGGGCCCACAGCTCCCTTTTACACAGTATGATGGCCCCACAGCTCCCTTATACACAGCATGAGGGGTCAACAGCTCCCATATACACAGTATAATAGACCCACAGCTCCCACCAAAACAGTATAATGACCCCCACAGTAGTCCACACACTGAGTAATGGCCCCCACAGTGTTTAATAACCACCACACTGTACAATGACCACCACAGTAGCCTCCAAACTGTATGATAGCTCTGACAGTTTGACGGCGCTACATGGTAGCCTCCAAACTGTATAATTGCCCCCACATTAGCTCCTACACTGTATAATGGCCCCCACAGTAGTTCCCATACTGTATGGAAGCCCCAAACTTTATAATAGCCTCCAGATTAGCTGCCACCCTGTATAATGGCCCCCACATAAGCCTCCACATTAGTTCTCAAGCTGTATAATGGCCTACACACCTTATGGAGGCCCGACATTGTATAAGGATTCCTCAGAGTAGTCTCTAAAATATACACTGTATGGGTCTCCCCCATAATTTATGTTGCTCCCACCGTCACGACGACACACATTTTAATTGAAATAAAAAACATCATATACTAATCTAATCCAGGATTCTGCTGAAGTATAGCACAGACGGACTAATGTGCTGTTATCGCACGCACAGGACATCAGACTCCCGGCACAGCACAACAGCATCACCGTGTCGGGACTCTCCTGTTTGTGGCCAGTGCATCACGATGCTGTTCTGTAGACCGCAGGCTTAAAGCAACCTGCAGTCTACAGATTGGAGAGCGGTAGTGCAAGGACTTCATGTCTCCTTGCTCTACCACAGGGCTTCACATTATCGGCGTGCTGCTGTAGTTAACAGTGGCAATAGCTCCGGTTGGACCCCTCTGAGTAAGCAGCCCGGGGCAACCGCATCCTCTGCCCTGCCCCAGTAGATACTCTACTGATGGATGTGTATAAATGGTTTACTAGATGCTTTAAAGATCACAATTGAACATCTTGCTGCCTAAAATCATTTGCTCCTAATGGCTGATCTGTAACGGCCACAATCAGACAGTGTTACAACCTGAGGTTTCTTCCCCAGTTTATCCTAAATACATTGTGACATTTCTAAAGGAGAACAAATTGTCTTGACAGACATGTTTTCTGGGAATGGACAGAGCAAGCAGTGACGCATCCTGTCGTGCTTGTACTCACTGTTAAATCCCTCTGTCAATCTCTGACCGCGGCACTTAACACTTGATTGGCAGGGGAGCACGTCATTCCACACACCCTTAGGCGCTCCTGGGATGTGATCGTGGGACGCCGATAGGTTGTTATTAAAGTCGGTGATCTGCTGAAAACCCCCATACCTGTCATTATGATCCTCCTGTGGAAGCCAGCGGTTTTTTTTAGTTAGCGTTCATAGGAAATCGTGATTTTAGCTAAACATGGCAGTGCCTGATCTATCAGAATATTAAACTAAATGAATTGGATCGGTAAACAACATATGAGAAAGCAATCGAAATTTCCAGAATTACTTTTTTGTTGACAGATCGCTGCGACATTGGAATAAAATGCAATAAGAGGTGACTTATCTGTACCAAAAAGGCATCAGTAAAAACGTTCCCCCTCAGGGGACAAAAAGTAAGCCCTCACACAGCCCAGATCCTGAAAATGAAATCGTTACAGGTCTCGGAAAAAGGCAACACAAAGAAAATTTTGCTTTTTTTTTTACGAATTTCTGAATTTCCTTTCAAAACCCCTTTAAAAAAAAAAAAAACTATGCATGTTTGATATCTGCGTACTCGTTACTGATGTGGAGAATCTATTACCGATCAGTTTCACCATATAGTGAACATGGTGAATAAATGTAAAAAAAAAAAATAAATAAAATTGTGAAAAATTTCACTTTTTTTGCACTTGAATTTTTTTTCCTCATCATATGATAAAATGAATGATGTCATTCAAAAAGTACAACTGTCCTGCAAAAAAAACAAATAAGCCCTCCCTTTCGGTTTATTGGCGTATTATATTGAAAAAGTTTGGGCTCTTGGATAGTGATGAGCGAGTATACTCATTGCTTGGGTTTCCCCGAGCACGCTTGGGTGATCTCCGCAGTACGCTCGGGTGATCTCAGGGGGTATTTGGAGTGCTCGGGATTTTTGTTTTGTCGCCGCGCTGCATGATTTATGGCTGCTGGACAGCTTGAATACATATGAGGAATGCCTGTTTGTTAAGGAATCCCCACAAAGTATTCAGCCTGTCAAATAGCCCCAAAAACATGCAGCTACGGCAACAGAAACTAAATGTCCGAGCACTTCCCAAAAACTTGGAGATCACCGAGCATTGTTTGGGGAAAAACCGAGCAATGAGTATACTGTTGCTTTATCACTACTCTTGTAAAAAAGGGGGGGGAAAAAACTAAAGTGAAAAAAAAATGGCCATAGGTGAAGGGGTTTTAAA
>JARQOD010000006.1:395587052-395672403 GCA_033576555.1 Oophaga sylvatica | reverse complement strand
CCCCAGACATGGATTACAGCATGGGACAGAACGACGGACAGATGAGGGATATTGTTGTTTTTTATTTTTGTTTTATTAAAGGAGACGAGGGATTCAATGGAATGGGCGTTACGTGAGTATAACTGTATTTGTTATTTTTAAATAAAAAAAAGGAAAAGTGTGTTTTTGTTTTTCTTTCAAAGAAAAGACTTTATTCTTGCTGTGTGTTTATTTAGAATACAATTACAGGATTAGTAATGGATAGGCATCTTCTATAGATACCTCTCAATTACCAACCCCCTTGCCAACGCTACAGTGCAAGTGGGAAGAGCCGGGCAAAGTGCCAGAATTGGCGCATCTAATAGATGGACCTTTTCTAGGCGTCTGCGGGCTGCTATTTTTAGGCTGGGGAGTGCCAATATCCATCGCCCCTTACCAGCCTGAGTATACCAGCCCCAGCTGTCTTCTTTTGCAAGGCTGGTTGTCAATAATAGGGGGACCCCACAAAGGTTTTTTAAATTTATTTATTTAAATAATTTTAAAAAAAACAGCGTTGCAGCCCCCAGCTATCAGTTTTGCGTGCCTGGTTATCAAAAATACAGGAGAACCCACGCCGGATTTTTTTTTAAATTATTTATTTGGAGCGCAAGCGCCAGCTGATGAATACTCCCATCAGCTGTTCCTGCTCTCGCTGTTATTAGCGGCAGGAGGCGAAGGCTGATGGGAGCAGTTGTCCCATCAGCCGACGCCAGTGACCGGAGGTAAACTTTATACCTCCGATCAGAGCTGCGGGATCAAGCTGTCATTTGCATCTGTCTGACCGGCGGTAATGATTTTACCGCCGATCAGAAGCAGTGTTTGCCACATTATTGATTTAGCAGTGGATCAGTGATCTGGTAGTCATATTCTTGTAGGGATGCAGCAACCACCTAGTTATCAGGGCTGTGGAGTCAGTAAGCCAAACTTCCAACTCCTCAATGTCCTCGACTCCGCAGCACTGCATTACTACTGAGCATGTACAGAGAGTGCAGCACAGATTCATCTCAACTAAAAGTCGAGATCCTTGGATCAGGACCAGAACAGACATTTATAGGACATTTCATAACTTTCCCAAATTATTATGATAAAATGTACAGTACATCATGCACTGAACCACTGCACCCAATTTATATATATATTTTAGGAGTCGGTCCATTTTATACTTGATCTAACTCCACCAGCATGAACACCGACCATGACTCCGACTCCATAGTACTGCTTGTTATAGCCAACTAGAAATATGCCCGATGCTATCGCATCGGGAGTGCGGTGAAAACATCACCGCTATTCCCCACCCAGGTGCAGTAACAGCCGTGTCGTTACCGCTCATGCGCGGGTAGAGCGAGCAGAGCGCACAGTTGTGGCTGTTACTGCGCATGTGCGGGAATAGCCGTGACGTGAATGTCACTTGCACAGGCGCAGTTCAAGTCCTTGCGGCCACGAACTGCCACGGTGCCTTATGGGATTCGGGGACAGCGTCCGGAAGTCCCAACTGGCAATTATATAATAAGATGGTTCCCGGCCTGCTGTTGGATGCTAGGTCGAAATCCTCAGAGCCATTGTCAGACTTTACAATGGAGCAGTGGCCCTAGGTTTCTTCTGATGCATGGCAATGCCCATCTTCAGTATCTGGATGAGTAAGGCATCAATGCCATTAACTGTCCTTCACGTTCCCCAAACCTAAATCCAAATGGCAACCTCTGTGATATTATGTATCAGTGAATCCGATGCCACCATGTAGCTCCACAAGCTGTCCACATGAACGACCTGATTCAGGTCTGGAAGCAGATCCCTCAGTGTACCATCTGCCATCTCATCAGGAGCATGCCCAGACATTGTCAGGTGTGCATACAGATACATGGGAGCAGGGGCGTAACTAGGAACGGCAGGGCCCCACAGCAAACTTCACAATGGGGCCCCCCCCCTCGCGCGCGTTGCCAATCCCGGTCTACCCAAGTTGTGTTAAGAAAGATACCTTTATTATCCAAAATTAGAGGTTTTTGGAGTAATGATAGTGAAATAACAGAAAAGAACCAACTCCCAGGAAGCAACTGAGGTAGTGACGAAGGTAGGCTTTCTCCAGAGTAAATATGTGAAGAAACTTGTAATCCAGCCTGCAAATTGCTTTCAAAACGGATGATTTATTCAGTAGAACAACAACAAATAATCTAAGATTGTTCTGTATACCGTACTTCTGCACCACGCCCTCACCAATTACACATGTGAGTTGACAGCCTCAGCTCTGCTGCATGTGAGTGACAGCCTCAGCTCTGCTACATGTGAGGAGTGACAGACTCAGTTCTGCTACATGTGAGGAGTGACAGCCTCAGCTCTGCTACATGTGAGGAGGAACAGCCTCAGCTCTGCTACATGTGAGTAGGGACAGCCTCAGCTCTGCTACATTCGAGGAGTGACAGCCTCAGCTCTGCTACATGTAAGGAGTGACAGCCTCATCTCTGCAACATGTGAGGAGTGACAGCCTCAGCTCTGCTACTTGTATAGCAAAGCTGAGGCAGTCACTCCGCGCATGTAGCAGAGATGAGGCTGTCACTCCTCGCATGTAGCAGAGCTGAGGTTGCTACTTGTCACATGTAGCAGAGCTGAGGTTGTTACTTGTCACATGTAGCAGAGCTGAGGTTGTTACTTGTCACATGTAGCAGAGCTGAGGTTGTTACTTGTCACATGAGCAGAGCTGAGGTTGTTACTTGTCACATGAGCAGAGCTGAGGTTGCTACTTGTCACATGTAGCAGAGCTGAGGTTGTTACATGTAGCAGAGCCGAGGTTGCTACTTGTCACATGTAGCAGAGCTGAGGTTGTTACTTGTCACATGTAGCAGAGCCGAGGTTGCTACTTGTCACATGTAGCAGAGCTGAGGTTGTTACTTGTCAAATGTAGCAGAGCTGAGGTTGTTACTTGTCACATGTAGCAGAGCTGAGGTTACTTGTCACATGTAGCAGAGCTGAGGTTGCTACTTGTCACATGTAGCAGAGCTGAGGTTGCTACTTGTCACATGTAGCAGAGCTGAGGTTGTTACTTGTCACATGTAGTAGAGCCGAGGTTGCTACTTGTCACATGTAGCAGAGCTGAGGTTGTTACTTGTCAAATGTAGCAGAGCTGAGGTTGTTACTTGTCACATGTAGCAGAGCTGAGGTTACTTGTCACATGTAGCAGAGCTGAGGTTGCTACTTGTCACATGTAGCAGAGCTGAGGTTGCTACTTGTCACATGTAGCAGAGCTGAGGTTACTTGTCACATGTAGCAGAGCTGAAGTTGCTACTTGTCACATGAGCAGAGCTGAGGTTGTTACTTGTCACATAAGCAGAGCTGAGGTTGTTACTTGTCACAAATATCAGAGCTGAGGTTGCTACTTGTCACAAGTAGCAGAGTTGAGGTTGTTACTTGTCACATGTAGCAGAGCTGAGGTTGCTACTTGTTACATGTAGCAGAGCTGAGGTTGTTACTTGTCACATGTAGCAGAGATCAGGGTGTCACTCGTCACTTGTAGCAACCATGAGGCTGTTACTGGGCCAGGGGGATGCTACTGGTGACTGAGGTCCCGTGCCCAACAGGGCCCAGGGGGAGGTTAGTGGTGACTTGAGGCTTGCGTCAAACAGGGCCCAGGAGCCCGAGGCCCTGTTGGAATGCGGGCCCCTTGCTACCTGGGCCCTGTGTTGAATGTGGGCCCCCTGCACTGCAGCCTGGGGCCTGGGCCCTTTGAATGTGGGCCCTGTTAGATCCTGCCTGCACCTGCCCTCCCAGTCACCATTGAGCAGCCAAGCCTCTTCTCACTGTTGAGAGACTCACGGTACTCACCCTGCTCGCCCGGGCTTCCACCTGCTTGTCCAGTCAGCCTGCTGCTTCATGTGGTCTGCCTGGCCGTCTGCTGTCCGCCCCCACATGCACACACGCTGTGACAGACGGACCATAATGCACTGGGCCGCAGCTTAAAGCTACAGTGCTCATTTCTGTTCGCTGTCTGCATTTACATCACTGTAGTGTCTCTTTAAAACAACACAGTGTTGTTATGCATCAGCGTTCAGAGTCAGAAGCCTGAACAAAATGTTGGGAGGGGGCCCGAGCGCGGATCCATTTGCCAGCGTGCTCGGGCCCCCCTTTTTGCTCCTAAATCACAGGGCAGCTGCAGCAGGGACGGGCCCCCTTCTAGCCCGGGCCCTGTGGCAGCTGCTTCCCCTGCTTCCACTATAGTTCCGCCCCTGCATGGGAGCCATATATACCACTGAGTCACATTATGAGTTGCCATGATGACATTCACTCAAATTGGGTCCAGCTGTGATTTCAATTTTTTTCCTTTAATTTTTCAAGTGATTTGCAATCCGGGTCTCAATTATTAGTTAATGATTTTTATTCCCATTGACCCTTGTTCTGACTTTACGCTCTCAAGGAATTGTACAATTTATATCTGTAATGATTATCAACTTGGGTCTTTCATCGAGATCTGATGTGTAATTTAAGTGTTCTCTTAATTTTTTGGAGTATTGTATAACGGATAAAAAATGGCATTAATATTAACGTGGGACCATTTGTAAAAGTAGATATCAATGTATTAGTGTGCTCTCTTGTTGTACACAATTGTAAAATCACTGGGCAGAAGGATTGGATAACTGTAGTAATTGCTGCATGGCATCGGGTTCCTGTCTTGTTCCAATACATAAAACATTAAACCTCGTGGCTTGACGTGGGCCGGATTATTAAAGGAAAATCAATTTCAGCTTATGAAGGTCTCGCGTGTCTATATTACAGTGTCTGGCGCTATATAGCCCCAGACGTGACAAGCTGAAATCCACTGTGTGATCTTACCCCTGAGTACATCAATATCATTCCCTTCACCTGCCCTTGTTACAGGGAATGTGTCATCAGAAAATAGCAGATTGTATATATCAGTTTTTCCTGTAAATTGTATATTCTAAAAACATTTTGGCTATGTTTTTTTTCCATGTCATAATTTTTATTAAAAATTAGAAATCTTGCTATTCTCTCAATGGTCACTGGGTTTTTATTTAGACTCTTAACTTCCTATTCTTTCAGAAAATTCACATGCACATTAGCATCAATGAACACAGTCTAGCATCTAATGAGCATGTGCAAAGGTAATATTGAAGGGAGATGTGATATCTCCTATTGTGACTGGTGGATCCTGTGTATTCAGCTGTTACTGGTCATTGTAATCCTGTCTCTAATGATAAGGAAACTAGCACAAAGTTTTCCTGAACAGACTGGAAGTGTGAGTCAAAACAAGCCCCAGTGGTCAGTTTAGACCACTAATTTAGGGTTTTGTGCTTTTTTTTTATATAAAGATCATGATATAGAGAGAGAAATCGCCAAATTCTAAAAAAAAAAAAAGTGTAACACACAAACCCGATTTAAACAATAGGTAATTTTCTGACATCGGAATTGGGCCCCTAACCAGATAACCCTTATTACAACTACGGTGGCGCACCATGATTGTGGGTATAGGGGAAATCAGCAGATGACTAAGCTGTTGCTGGAAATATATCTCTACACAAAAAACAAGATCTATATTACCGCCATATAGTGACCATATAGTGGTAGATACCACTGCTGCTGACCAGATAAGAGATACAATACAGTTATACAGTCATGGCCAAAAGTTTTGAGAATGACACAAATATTAATTTTTACAAAGTCTACTGCTTCACTTTTTCTAATGGCAATTTGCATATACTCCAGAATGTTATAAAGAGTGATCAGCTTAACAGCAATTACTTGCAAAGTCAATATTTGGCTAGAAAATGAACTTTATCCCCCAAAACACATTTCAACATCATTGCAGCCCTGCCTTAAAAGGACCAGCTAACCTCTTTTCAGTGATTGCTCCATTAACACAGGTGTAGGTGTTGATGAGGACATGGCTGGAGATCAATCTGTCATGATTAAGTAAGAATGACACCACTGGACACTTTAAAAGGAGGCAGGTGCTTGGCATCATTGTTTCTCTTCTGTTAACCATGGTTATCTCTAAAGAAACACGTGCAGTCATCATTGCAATGCATAAAAATGGCCTAACAGGGAAGAGTATAGCAGCTAGAAAGATTGCACCTCAGTCAACAATCTATCGCATCATCAAGAACTTCAAGGAGAGAGGTTCCATTGTTGCCAAAAAGGCTTCAGGGCGCCCAAGAAAGACCAGCAAGCGCCAGGACCGTCTCTTAAAAGTGTTTCAGCTGCGGGATCGGGCTACCAGCAGTGCAGAGCTTGCTCAGGAATGGCAGCAGGCAGGTGTGAGTGTATCTGCACGCACTGTGAGGCGGAGACTCTTGGAGCAAGGCGTGGTCTCAAGGAGGGCAGCAAAGAAGCCACTTCTCCCCAGAAAAAACATCATGGACAGACTGATATTCTGCAAAAGGTACAGGCAGCGGACTGCTGAGGACTGGGGTAAAGTTATTTTCTCTGATGAATCCCCTTTTCGATTGTTTGGGACATCAGGAAAACACCTCATTCGGAGAAGACAAGGTGAGCGCTACCACCAGTCTTCTCTCATGCCAACTGTTAAGCATCCTGAAACCATTCATGTGTGGGGTTGGTTCTCAGCCAAGGGAATCGGCTCTCTCACAGTCTTGCCTAAAACACAGCCATGAATAAAGAATGGTACCAGAATGTCCTCCAAGAGCAACTTCTCCCAACCCTCCAAGAGCAGTTTGGCGATCAACAATGCCTTTTCCAGCATGATGGAGCACCTTGCCATAAAGCAAAGGTGATAACTAAGTGGCTCAGGGAACAAAACATGGAGATTTTGGGTCCATGGCCTGGAAACTCCCCAGATCTTAATCCCATTGAGAACTTGTGGTCAATCATCAGGAGACGGGTGGACAAACAAAAACCTAAAAATTCTGACAAAATGAAAGCATTGATTGTGCAAGAATGGACTGCTATCAGTCAGGATTTGGTCCAGAAGTTGATTGAGAGCATGCCAGGGAGAATTGCAGAGGTCCTGAAGAAGAAGGGTCAACACTGCAAATATTGACTTGCTGCATTAACTCATTCTAACTGTCAATATAAGCTTTTGTTAATCATATGTTTGCAATTATTATATTTCTGTCTGTGATAAAAACATCTGTCAAACACACATAAAAACCAGAGGGCAGCAGATCATGTGAAAATATAATATTTGTGTCATTCTCAAAACTTTTGGCCATGACTGATGTTCTTTCTGATGGAGTCATTCACTTTTCCATCTTGTTCAGACAGACATGACTTCTCACATTACCAGCCCCGTTCCCATCGATACCCAACCTGCACGAACTCCTTATCCTGCTGACACCCCAATACTGAGCCGCTGCTGCCTTGTGTCCCTATTACTGCACATACTGTGTGGTACAAAACCAGCGCTCCTTTTACTGCCCCACATAGTAATGCCCATTACTGTGCCCCTTATATAGTAACATACCTTCTTTTTGCCCTTTAGATGGTAAAATTGCCCACTAGGAAATATTAATGCCTTGTACAATTGCCCTAGAAAAGTGCCCACATTTTGCTCCTAGAAAGTAATAAAGCCCCATGTGCACATTTTGATTGTCACAATACTGAGTGCCCCTATAACAATAATACTTCTTAAGTGTCCACTTAATATTTAATAATCTCCCAAGTCCCCTCCATGTACAGCTCCCCTATACACAGTATGATGGCCCCACAGCTCCTTCATACACAGCATGATGGGCCCACAGCTCTCTTATACACAGTATGATGGGCCCACAGCTCACCTATACACAGTATCATGGGCTCACAGCTCCCTTATACACACTATGATGGGCCCACAGCTCCCTTATACACAGTATGATGGGCCCACAGCTCCCCTATACACAGTCTGATGTGCACACAGCTCCCTTATACACAGTATGATGGGCCCACAGCTCCCCTATACACAGTCTTATGTGCACACAGCTCCCTTATACACAGTATGATGGGCCCACAGCTCCCTATACACAGTATGATGGGCCCACAGCTCCCCTATACACAGTATGATGGGCCCACAGCTCCCCTATACACAGTATGATGGGCCCAGCTCCCTATACACAGTATGATGGGCCCACAGCTCCCCTATACACAGTCTGATGTGCACACAGCTCCCCTATACACAGTATGATGGGCCCACAGCTCCCCTATACACAGTATGATGGGCCCACAGCTCCCCTATACACAGTATGATGGGCCCACAGCTCCCCTATACACAGTATGATGGGCCCACAGCTCCCCTATACACATTATGATGGGCCCACAGCTCCCCTATACACAGTATGATGGGCCCACAGCTCCCCTATACACAGTATGATGGGCTTACAGCTCCCTTATACACACTATGATGGGCCCACAGCTCCCTTATACACTATGATGGGTTCACAGCTCCCCTGCACACAGTATGATGGGCCCACAGCTAACCTATATACAGTATGATAGGCCCACAGCTCCAATATACACAGCATGATGGGCCCACAGCTCCCTTTTACACAGTATGATGGCCCCACAGCTCCCTTATACACAGCATGAGGGGTCAACAGCTCCCATATACACAGTATAATAGACCCACAGCTCCCACCAAAACAGTATAATGACCCCCCACAGTAGTCCACACACTGAGTAATGGCCCCCACAGTGTTTAATAACCACCACACTGTACAATGACCACCACAGTAGCCTCCAAACTGTATGATAGCTCTGACAGTTTGACGGCGCTACATGGTAGCCTCCAAACTGTATAATTGCCCCCACATTAGCTCCTACACTGTATAATGGCCCCCACAGTAGTTCCCATACTGTATGGAAGCCCCAAACTTTATAATAGCCTCCAGATTAGCTGCCACCCTGTATAATGGCCCCCACATAAGCCTCCACATTAGTTCTCAAGCTGTATAATGGCCTACACATCTTATGGAGGCCCGACATTGTATAAGGATTCCTCAGAGTAGTCTCTAAAATATACACTGTATGGTCTCCCCCATAATTTATGTTGCTCCCACCGTCACGACGACACACATTTTAATTGAAATAAAAAACATCATATACTAATCTAATCCAGGATTCTGCTGAAGTATAGCACAGACGGACTAATGTGCTGTTATCGCACGCACAGGACATCAGACTCCCGGCACAGCACAACAGCATCACCGTGTCGGGACTCTCCTGTTTGTGGCCAGTGCATCACGATGCTGTTCTGTAGACCGCAGGCTTAAAGCAACCTGCAGTCTACAGATTGGAGAGCGGTAGTGCAAGGACTTCATGTCTCCTTGCTCTACCACAGGGCTTCACATTATCGGCGTGCTGCTGTAGTTAACAGTGGCAATAGCTCCGGTTGGACCCCTCTGAGTAAGCAGCCCGGGGCAACCGCATCCTCTGCCCTGCCCCAGTAGATACTCTACTGATGGATGTGTATAAATGGTTTACTAGATGCTTTAAAGATCACAATTGAACATCTTGCTGCCTAAAATCATTTGCTCCTAATGGCTGATCTGTAACGGCCACAATCAGACAGTGTTACAACCTGAGGTTTCTTCCCCAGTTTATCCTAAATACATTGTGACATTTCTAAAGGAGAACAAATTGTCTTGACAGACATGTTTTCTGGAATGGACAGAGCAAGCAGTGACGCATCCTGTCGTGCTTGTACTCACTGTTAAATCCCTCTGTCAATCTCTGACCGCGGCACTTAACACTTGATTGGCAGGGGAGCACGTCATTCCACACACCCTTAGGCGCTCCTGGGATGTGATCGTGGGACGCCGATAGGTTGTTATTAAAGTCGGTGATCTGCTGAAAACCCCCATACCTGTCATTATGATCCTCCTGTGGAAGCCAGCGTTTTTTTTTAGTTAGCGTTCATAGGAAATCGTGATTTTAGCTAAACATGGCAGTGCTCTGATCTATCAGAATATTAAACTAAATGAATTGGATCGGTAAACAACATAATGAGAAAGCAATCGAAACGCCAGAATTACTTTTTTGTTGACAGATCGCTGCGACATTGGAATAAAATGCAATAAGAGGTGACTTATCTGTACCAAAATGGCATCAGTAAAAACGTCCGCTCAGGCACAAAAAGTAAGCCCTCACACAGCCCCAGATCCTGAAAAATGAAATCGTTACAGGTCTCGGAAAATGGCAACACAAAGAAAAGTTTTGCTTTTTTTTTACGAATTTCTGAATTTCCTTTCAACACTTTAAATAAAAAAAAACTATGCATGTTTGATATCTGCGTACTCGTACTGATGTGGAGAATCATATTACCCGATCAGTTTCACCATATAGTGAACATGGTGAATAAATGTAAAAAAAAATAAATAAATAAAATTGTGAAATTGCACTTTTTTTGCACTTGAATTTTTTTTCCTCATCATATGATAAAATGAATGATGTCATTCAAAAGTACAACTCGTCCTGCAAAAAAAACAAATAAGCCCTCCTACGGTTTATTGGCGTATATATTGAAAAAGTTTGGGCTCTTGGATAGTGATGAGCGAGTATACTCATTGCTTGGGTTTTCCCCGAGCACGCTTGGGTGATCTCCGAGTACGCTCGGGTGATCTCCGAGTATTTGGAAGTGCTCGGAGATTTAGTTTCTGTCGCCGCAGCTGCATGATTTATGGCTGCTGGACAGCTTGAATACATATGAGGAATGCCTGTTTGTTAAGGAATCCCCACATGTATTCAGCCTGTCAAATAGCCGCAAATCATGCAGCTACGGCAACAGAAACTAAATGTCCGAGCACTTCCAAATACTTGGAGATCACCCGAGCATGCTCGGGAAAAACCGAGCAATGAGTATACTGTCGCTCATCACTACTCTTGTAAAAAAGGGGAGGGAAAAAACTAAAGTGAAAAAAAAAATGGCCATAGCGTGAAGGGTTAATTAAATACTGATCGCAATAATGGAATGCGTGCCTTATTCACCTCCCTAAAAATTTTCTTTCGTTGTACTGCCCTATTGACGCAGCTGATAAAGAAGGGACGTCAGGTTGGGCTAGCGGTGTCTACTTTATGGAGTTTTTGGGATATTTCTAATATGCCTTCGCCGTCATGTCGGATTTCGTTTTTCGGGTGACGAATGCCTGATATATTTATAACTCTGGCTTTAAAACTTTTTTTTTGCATTAAACAGATTAACATAGTGCAGAGATAAGTATTCCTCTGCCGAATAATAATGTGTGTTCTCGTCATCTATCAAACTCTGTGTTCTTATTTATGGCGCCTTTTGCTTGGCTTTCCACCATCAGATTAAGCTTTTCTTACCGTGTCTCCAATTTTAAGATGTTTTCCTACGTCTTTGTCTATAAAGTTATATAATGTAATTATTTATATTTAGCCTTGAAGCTGCGGCACTGGCCTATATGACATTGCCTATATGTATCATTCATTGTGTTCTGCAGGTGCTGCTTGTCTTTCCTTGGGGTCTTTCTAATAGCTAGAAACCAAGAGAAAAATACTTTCCAAGAACCTTATATCAACTTTGGGGAAATTCCTGGTAAGTAATAAAATAATATTGATTGTGTATAAATCAGTATGTTTTCGTAGAAGGCGTTTTATTGCAGAGTGTAAATTAATGGCTGGTAATTACAGTGTTTACCTACTAAATGAGCGTCTCACGGTCAATCATGTCAGCGGATAGATGACCGCCAGGAGCAGAGCGCCATTCTGCATGCGCCATCCTATTCCTGCCTCATTATGTGGCTGTAGTAAAATGAGACATGAGCCGACATCTCGATTATTGCTCCAAACAGGCTGATTGGTTGATAGCTGCGTTGGTATAGATAGTAGGGAGTCGGAGTAGGGTATGAAATAGTTGCATTTACAGGAATCCAGGATTTGATGATGAAAATAAGTGGTGAAAAAAAGTTCTAACTTTTATTTAAAAAAAAAAAAAAAAATCCGATAATTTTTTTAAAAAGATTTCTGTTGATTGAGCTGTTTTCTTGTTTGTTTCGTTTTTTTTTTTGGCGTGGTGAGTTGACAGTTTTATTTATAATAATTTGAGGTACATAAAACATTTGTATCGCTTTTTATTGCATTTTTTTTTCAGAAGGGAAATTGACCAAATAATTTATATAAAAAAAAAAAAACTTTTTTACATTTTTATTTCATTATTTTTTAATCTACCTTAGTGGACTCGAACCTGCAATCTTATGATCGCTTATGCTACATACTGTAATGGCACGTTATTGTAGTACATAGTGAAAATCACGGTCTCCTATGAAGCTCAGCCTTACAGGAGTACCAAGATGGCAGTAACAGTGTCTCTAGCAGATCTCGACAATGAGATCTCGTTGCCGAGATATGAATCTGAGCATGCGTCGCCCCTAGCGACCATTTTCCCGGAGGCCACCGCATCGCAGCAATGGAGCTGCGGGGGCCTTCAGGCTTTGAGAAAATGCTGGCGGAGCACCGCCACCCCCCAGCACAGAGCGCCGCCACCGCAGCACAGAGCGCCGCTGGCGCCGCACCTGTCGCAAAATGCTGGCGGAGCACCACCACACCACAGAGCACCAGCCTGGGATGGTATTTACCAGAGGCCACCGCACCAGCCTGGACCACCGAACAACACCTGTGACCACTCCTCCACCTGTGCCGATCTCCCCCCTGGTAAGCTGAATTTGGACTGTAAAACGGACCCCCATTTGACACATTATTTTTTTTCCCAATTTTCCTTTTGAAAATTTGGGATGCGTCTTATGGTCCGTGCGTCTTATAGTCCGAAAAATGCGGTAGTAATCTTGAAATTCTCACACTTGCCACTTCAGCTATATTAGGTGCATATTTTCTGTCCTTTTAGAAAGAGTTTACAGCAGTTTCCTTATCAGCAGAGGCAGGATTACAATAACAAGTAACACTGCTATATACAGCTGATAACACAGGATCTACCAATCACAATAGCTGATGTCACAGCTGCCCCTCCCTTCACAATGGCCTTTGTACAATTGCTTCAATACAAAAGATAGTCAGTCAGTCTATTGCTGCTAATGTACATGTTGATTTTCTCTGAGAACAGGAAGTGGGAACCTAGATAATCCCAGTGGTCAGTGTGAAAATTGTAAGATTTCTATTTTATTTAGTTTTTTTTAAGTTCGGCTTACGATATAAAAAAAATCCAAAAATGTAAAAAAAAAAAAAATACATTTAACATAAAAAATTTATTTTAAAAGGTCATTTTTGAGAACACAATCTGTTAGAGCTGATGCATTAAAATAGAAGATTTTCTTAGTAAAATGCTCAGTTTCATATTATCTCATTCACCGGCTCTGGCATTAGTCTAGAAGCCCTACACCGATGAAAAAATATATATACATACATACGCTACTACTGGTGTATCTTTAATTGTGTGAGATTGTAGAGCCTTCTTTTTGATTTTTGGAAACCGCACCATTATCGCCTATGAGCTGCATATAGTATTTCAGCTAAAGCCATTATCTGATGTTAAAGGGGTTGTCAACCTCTTCTTAAACTAAATGTTCAACCTCGATAAAATAATAAAGCCTATACTCCTCTCCTGTGCCGGCACTCACGGTCCCGTGGCTGTGATGCGGTGTTGTGACACCGGCATCCAATCAGCGCTGGCGTCACTGTCACCGTCTTCTTACAAACTGAACATGAAGAGGAAGCCAGCGATCAGCTCATCCCAGACTTCCTCTTCATGTTCAATTTGACAGAAGGCGGGGACAATGACACCAGTGGGCGCCAGGCATCACGTGTCATTCCACCGCATCACAGCCCCACGGAGAGCGAGTGCCGACACCTCGGGAACAGCACCTGCACGGGAGGGGAGTACCGGCTTTATCATTTTATTGGGGCCGAGTATTTAGTTTAAGAAGAGGTTATACTAGTAGTGGACAACCCCCTTTTAATGTGTGGATTTCCTGAAACAACAGGAAGTTAGTCTAAAATAGCCCTAGTGGCCGGTGTGAAAATTGCAAGAATTCTAATTTTTATTTTTAATAAACATTGTGTTATGGGAAAAAAAATATACGATACGATACACTTTATTGATCCCGGGGGAAATTACAGATATTGCTAAAAATGAAAAACAAAAATACTAAAACCTGATTTTCTATGTCATTTTCTGATGACATGTTCCCTTTTACACCACACAGATATAGAATTCTAGTACATATATAGAAAACATATAATTTTCAATTAACATTTTTCAGTTATTCAAACTTTGATAATGAATCATCATACACTTACAGCGTGAACATATCTTATTTGCAGCCCTGCTTAACCCCTTCACGTCATATGACATTTCTGTCGTATGTCATGCCCCTGACTTTGATGTGGGCACACCGACCCCACATCTTTTCTGGCACATGATAGCTGATTTAATCAGCCATCATGTGTCTTTAACAGCCGCAGGCGAAGCTTCTAAATGACTCTGTCATCCTCTGGCAACGGCATTTAACACACACAGGCGGGGAGGCATCTTTTCACGTGCCCATCGACACACCTGGGACGTGATCACGGGGCGTCGAAGGGTTGCTATGACGGCTGAGGGTCTACTGAAGACCCCCTTGCTTGTTATGATGATTATTCTGTGAAAGCCAGCCTGTAGCTGACGTTCATAGGAGATCGTGATTTTCACTACACATGCGGTGCTGTAGCGCTACATGTATAGCACAAGCGATCAGATGATCATGGCTTCAAGTCCCCTTAGGGGACTAACAAATACAGTAACAAGTAAAAAAAAAAGTTTAAATCGCCCCCCTTTTGCCCCATTAAAAATAAAACAAAAAATATAAAATTACACACATTTGGTATCGCTGTGTTCGTAAAAGTCCGATCTATCAAAATATATAATTAATCCAATTACATGACGGCGTTACAAGGAAAATTAATCAAAATGACAGAATTATTTTATTTTTGGCTGCCGCAACATAGAAATAAAATGCAATAAGTGGAGATCAAAGCCTTGTACCTATCCCATATATCGGTAAAAACGTCAGCTCAAGGCACGAAAAATAAGCCCTCGCACAGCCCCAGATCCTGAAAAATTTAAAACGTTATAGGTCTCAGAAAATGACGACACGAGCAAAAATATTTTTTGTCTTTTACAAATTACGGAATGTTTTTTCACCATTTGAAATAAAACTATACACGTCGCCAGGTCAGTTTTACCGTCTAGTGAACATGATGCATAAGATCACAGATCAAGGACTACTAAAACAAAAGGGCATAGTAAAATAGCACCAAAGGAAGGGTATTTCTCACTGAGTTTTAGATGTGGACTTTGATGCTGATAATATTGTAAAATACTAAGCCTAGAAGAAAGACGCATGATTGGTTGTACAAAAATCTTCAAGAATATGGACACCGTCAAGAACCTTTCTTTTTTAAATTACCTGCATGCAATTTTGATTTAAAAACTTGTTTTGCAATAGGGTGTTATCAAATATATAGGATGTTTGGTTTCTGTGTATCAAAATACATGGCAGAATGAGTTAACGTTGAATCCATCAGTGAGCTTGTGTGACTCCTTTGGTTTCGGTCTCTTTGTCGATCTACTTCTGAACCAATCTTGTAAACTAATTTTTGACCACTTGAAAGTTGAATCTGTCTCTTCCTGCCTCTCATTTGCTTAGCCTGTCATTGGCACAAGGGTTGGGCTTCCTGCACCAGGGAGTGAAATCTCTGAGAAAAAAGGTAAAGAAAACCCACAAGCCTAACCAATGAATGTGTGCTGACTAATCTGACCAAGTACCGATCACAGCCCTTTAAAAAATACATTTCTTCTAATTTTAACTAACAGATCAATAGGAAAACCATGTGGTCCGTGACTACCGGCATTGACCATTTTTAGGAGTAGTTGTCCATGTTGGGGCGTGTGCACACCCGTCGGATATGCGGAGGTTTTTAAAACAGAAAATCAATACTAGCGTTGTGCATGAGGTTTTGGGTCTTGTAAAATCTGATCGATACGTTACACAACCAAATGGATCTGCGCTGTGGATTTAAAATACGGATTTTCACCACTTGTAATGCACTGGGTGAAATCTGCTGTAAATCTAGACAATTTCTGCATCCACTGTGAAACACTGTATTCATCTGCAGGTTAATAACGTTCCAAAGCTGCTCGGCTGCTGCAGTGAAAGTCCGGCTGCTGGAGAAAATGTGCTTTATTCCTCCCGGCGGCCTCTGGCTTTCAGTCATGGAGGCGCGGCATCAGTGACTGCTCAGTACATAGTGAGCGCTGCTGTAACCGATACTCAGCACTGATACCCAGCACGGACACCCGACTCTGTAGTGCTGTGCTGCTGAGTCAGCTGTCTGTCAGTGCTGGGAAGGCGGTTACAGCCGCCCCACACTGTGTACTTGAGCGGTGAAGCCACGTTTCCATGACTGAAAGTCGGAGGCTGCTGGGAGGAATAAAGTTCATTTCTTCCCAGCAGCCAGGCAACTTTGGAATGCTATTACCATGAAGATTAACCCCATATTTGCCGGGTAATAGTGTGACAGGTTCCTTTTAAGCTTGAACGTAGTTGTTCTGCAGAAGAATATACTAATAGGATCTCTTATTTAAAGGAATCTGTGCCCAGGTTTTTGCCACCTAATCTGAGCAAAGCTTGATGTAGGGGCAGAGACCTTAATTCCTGATATGTCACTTACTGGGCTGCCTGCTGTAGTTTTGATAAAATCACTGTTTTATCAGCAGGAGATTATCACTAGAGGACGAGTAAACCTGCTGACCACTAGTCCTCCATATTCATGAGTTCTGTATAACCCCGGCCCCATCATTTATTGGCTGCTTTCTGTGTACACTCTGACATCTTTCTGCCTATGTAATCAGTGGTGTGGGCGGGGTTATACGGGGCTCAGCATTTAGAGAACTGCTAGATCTGCAGCAGCAAATACATTGATTGTATCAAAACTACAGCAAGTGATATGTCGCTGGAATCATGGTCTCTGTCCCTAAATTATGCTGCTCTCAGATGGGCTAGCAAAAAGCTAGTGACAGATTTACCATTAATAGCCTCTTTTAATAAGGACGTCTTACTAATTTTCTAATAATGGTTTATAATTGTTTTCTGCCGGACATTCAGCTGCGTTGAAATGAAGAGAAATCACGGAAGTTTAAATGACTAGCCCCCACGGTGTATGAAGAATCGCCCACATAAGAAAGCACAGAGGGGACGGGGTGTGACTGAAGGACATGAACAAGGATTAAAATAAGAGGCCAAAAAATACAAATTTGTAAATAGCGATGCAGGTTTAGTTACAAAATTCAGTCATCTGTCAAGAGCAATAAACTTCTTGTCCCAGTCAGAACGTCAGCTCTGGAGCATAAACTGCTGCTTCACAGGAAAAATATGACATTCAGGGGCCATGGCTTGTATCAAAGATCAGTGCTGAAGTGATAATTGTCCGGATTGCTGGCAAGTATCGATCTTGTTAGAAAAGGCTAGAGAGGTCGTTCTTCATCGTTGCATGTTCGGAGATATTGGTCCATAGCACTCCATGTTTTGATGGTTTCCACGTTGACAGATGTTTGAACTTCCCAAATGAGGACTCTCATATTTTCCACACTCAGAGATTTCCACAGGCAGGGAATTGGGAGCGTTCCTCTTGAATGCAGCATACTATAGGAATCCCAATTAGTCCTGAGCCAGAATAGGTCCCATAGGTGACGGATTATCTCATCCAGTCTTGTGAGCAACAGTGAACCGTGCCAGACGCAGGATGAGCGGAGTATGGGCCGCACCAGTCCAAGAAAATATTCTTAAACACACAAGTATGGCAAATAAGAAATATCACGCTGAAATTTTTGTCACCAAAAATAAAGACTTAAAAATTGACAGATTAATTTTACTTTTTGCGCGTCGATTCCTGGATTTAAAGGTGTGGTCTCATCTAATTAACCCGGGCGCGCATACTTGCTGGTTGGATTTGGTTTCAGTGTCACCACCCCCGCACTACTCCAGTGCTGCAGAGGAAAAGCTGCCTTTTCTTGACTTTCAGAGATCAGACAGATTAGGTTTGCGGTTCCGCCATGTTACTGGCACGACCTGTCAATCTTCAGGAGCGCACCATCCCCTACCCAACAGGAGGTTGGGAGGCGAAAGCGCTGCGCTCCTGAAGACAAGAACCACCCCTTTAAATGTTCACTACAGAACATTATGACCCCAATTCATCATTTGTTGGGGTTTTTAAGTTCTTTTTTCTGTCTTTTCTTTCGTTTTGCATCAAATTGATCACAGTGGAACATGATGTTTGATGAATTTGGGGAAAACGCGAAGATTCTTTTTGCTCTATTGCACTTTGCCGGTAGTGAAATGTCGCTTTTCCCCCGTAATAAGCTTTAAAATGTCGCACGTTAGTTTTCAACAGTTCAAACAGGAAAAAAAACTTTAAGGCTAAGTGCACACGTTCAGGAATATTTGCGTTTTTTCCGCGATTTTACGCGGTAAAAACGTGAAAAAAACGCAAGCATTAAGCATCCTATACATGTTAATTGATTCCACATGTTTTGGCCACATGTTGCGTTTTTTTTCCGCGAAAAAAACGCTTCGCGGAAAAAATAGCAACATGTTCATTAATTTTGCGGAATGTAAGCGGTTCATGTGCGGTGGTACCCAGGGTCTGGAGGAGAGGAGACTCTCCTCCAGGCCCTGGGTACCATATCCCTGGTAAAACAATAATTAAAATAATAAATAATGACATTTTCACCTTCCGGCGGCCCCCGCAGCCTTCCCGCCTTCAGCGACGCTCCCGGCAACTCCCGGTCCCAAGAGTCCTTTGCGAGAATCACCCAGATGGCGTAGCGGTCTCGCGAGATGCTACGTCAACTGTTATGTTTAGGTAGCTGAGGAGTGCAGGCAAAAAAGGCAATACACCAGAGCAGTTGGAATCTATGAGATTGCAGTACCCTGACTAACCACAACAACTAGAGGCAGCCGTGGAGCGTTCCTACTTTGGTCCTAGACGCCTCGTCACAGCCTGAGAAACTAACTACACCTAAAGATAGATATAGGAAAGCTATCTGCCCCGGAGCAGAACACCAAAGATAATAGAAAGCCCCCAAACATGTAATGGCGGTTAGACAAGAAGAAATACTGACACAGACAGAAAATAGTATGAGCAAACGTTGGGGCCCAAACTAACTAAATAGAAAAGGATAGGAAGGGTACTTACTGCAATCCCAGAAAACCCTGAAAAGCACCAACTCTACTAATTTCAAAAACACCTGAGATCACACGACCTCTACCACCTAAATTAGTTCTCTGGTGTAACAAAATCAAAACAGCAGCCACTGAAAAAACTTGGAAAAAGCAAAAGTACAAACATCAGTGGCTGAACTAAACTGAGAGGGCAAAAGCCCCCGGAGGGGACCCTGAAGGCCCCCACAGAAGTGCAGGACAAAATGCAAAAATCAAGCACAAAAACAAAAAGAAGAAAATGTCTTATCTGTTAGCAGGAGATGCAGACACGACACAGCAGGCTACAAGGGAAACAGGAATCAAGGATGGAGACCAGAACAATTGATCACCGGCAACCCTGATGGGAAGGTGACTCCCTTATATAAGACCAGTCAGTAACACCTGATTCCCAATCCTCACAATCTTCACAATCTTCACTGGACAGACCAGTACCGCTTGTAACCACCAGAGGGAGCCTCTGCTCAGAACTCATCTCAAGCCCATTCACAACAGTCATCGGTGTGATTTGTCGCAATGCATCCTTGGGACCGCGAGTTGCCGGGAGCGTCGCTGAAGGCGGGAAAGCTGCGGGGGCCGCCGGAAGGTGAGAATATCATTATTTATTATTTTTTTTATTATTTTTACATTAGATCTTTTTACTATTGATGCGACATAGGCGGCATCAATAGTAAAAAGTTGGTCACACGTGTCAAACACTATGTTTGACTCGTGTGACCAACCTGTCAATCAGTTTTCCAAGCGATGCTACAGATCGCTTGCAAAACGCTATTATTCTGGCGGGAATACGCTTACAAAAAACGTGCGTATTTCCCGCGGGAGAAGTGCGGGATTGCCGCGGAAATTTCCGCGGCAATTCCGCAACGTGTGAACTTAGCCTAAATATTTTGCACTGCAGTGTGGAATTGGAATAAATTGTGTAAACATTTTGCAACATTTTAAAAAGTCTGCAATGATGAATTAGGCAAAATATCCGGATAATGAAAACCGCGGCCACGTTGCAAAACAAAAAAAAAAACGACAAGGACTGAAAAATCACATTTTAATCCAAAAAGAGGCGCAAAAGTAAAGATTAATCGGGACCTAAATCTTGAAATTCCTGAAATGTAATTTTGCTTAAAGGGTTTTTTATGTCCCCGGGTTATATTTGATATTACAGCTAGAGTTGAGTGAATTTTTCAATATTCGGTTCAGATTACGATCACCGGCAAATATTGTATTTGCAATATTCGCCGAACGTCGTTGGAGTCAATAGGAGTAGAAATGAGCGAATATGTTCGGCAACGATCGTCAAACATAAATTCTGCATAAATAGGATAACAATATGGCAAATTCGGATTCAGCGACCGATTCCGTACATATTCGCTCAACTCTAATTACAGCTCTGCCTTCAGCCAAGCTAGTACGAGCGTATAAAAAAAGAAATCCGAGTATCATCCAAAAAAAAACAGACTTTAATCTTAATTGTCACCCTTACACACCCATTTTTATACATAAGCAACTGCCAGGGAGATCAGTTTCCTTCACAGACCCTACAAGCTGTCATAACGGTGTTGCCGAAGCCTGGGAAGGATCTTTCAAGTTGTGGTAACTTTCGCCCTATCTCGCTCATTAATGTAGACATGAAGGTCTACGCTAAGGTCATGGCGTGGCGGCTTCGCCCACACTTGCCTGGCCTCATACACAGGGATCAGGTGGGCTTTGTTCAGGGTAGGGAGGCGGGAGATAATACCCTAAAGACATTGGCTCTTATGGATCATGCACGTGCTTTGGAGTCACCTCTCTGCCTCCTTTAGAAGGCGGTTGACAGGGTGCATTGGGGCTTTTTGGCAGCAACTCTCTCACGGATTGGTCTGGGTCCCCGTATGCGCTCTTGGATTTTGGCTCTATATAGATCGCCTACGGCTAGGCTAAGAGTCAATGGGTCGCTTTCCATGCCTTTTCGTATCGGGAATGGAACGCGCCAGGGTGCCCCCTGTCACCGACCTTATATGTCCTGGTCATGGAGGCGTTGGCTAATGCCTTACGCAAGGATACCACTCTCCAGGGGTTCTGTAGGGGTGGTTTTCATCAGAAAGTGTCCTTGTTTGCTGATGATCTCCTCATATATATGTCCTCGCCACATATAGGGATTCCTACGGTGATGAAACATTTCCAAACCTTTGGCGAGCTTAGCAATTTTAAAGTTAACCATAAGAAATCGGAGCTGCTCAATGTGTCCGTCGGGAGAGGAGGCGGAGAGGATAAGGCTCAGTGGGGTTTTTGCGTGGCAGCCTTTAGCCATCACATATCTGGGGGTGAAAATAGCATCGGACGCTTCCAAATTATTTGACCTTAATTATGGCGCTCTGTTGCGTCAGATTGAGGAGGATCTCAAAAAGTGGAAAGTACTGCAATTGTCTTGGTTCGGCAGAGTCAATGCTTTGAAGATGAATATCCTTCCCAGACTTCTCTACCTGTTTCAGACCATACCTTTGGTTGTGCCTAGACCCTTTTTTGATAGACTACGGCGCGCAGCTTCGAGGTTCGTATGGGGGTCCTCCCGTCCGCGCATACGGCATTCTATTTTGATCCGCCCAAAACTGAATGGGGGGGTCGGATTACTGGACTTTCTGTTGTATTATAAAGCCACTGTTTGCAAGAAAGTCCTAGACCTGACTTACCGAGGAAGGAAAAACTATGGTTAGAAATAGAGAGACATAACGGCCCAGTAGCGGCACAGGGCATATTTTGGCTGCCAAAATTGGCATGCTATCGCGATGGGGACTTGTCCCTGATCTTGAGGACACTGCTGACTATATGGGACGGCTTCGCGCCCGGGGTCGGTTTAGTGTCGGTTCCTGGTCCCCTGACGCCCCTTGTTGGTAATGCTGCTTGCCCATCTTTAACGAGGGGGTTCCCTGCTCTGCCAGTTCTTGACACCTGGGTTTTTTCCCTGCGCAATTTTTACACGCAATCAGGCTACGTTGGCCTTGGGGACATTCTGGGGACGGGAGCTGGTACAGCAGGCGCGTGGTTGATATACTTTCAGATGCGTAGTTATGCCTCCTCATTGGAGGCACTGGTCCGCCCACGTTTGCGACTTACAGACTTTGAACAGCTATGTACAGGTGGGACTGCCCCTGTCCATGATGTTTCTTTGGTATATCGCCTCTTGGTTGCGGGAGAGACAGGGGACTCTTTGCCCCCATTTGTGAGTGGTTGGGAACGGGAGTTGGGTAGAACATTCTCGCCAGACTTATGGTTTAAAGCTTTTCACATGACTCACAAGGGCACGATAGCTGGCCGTGCTCAGGAGGCGAATTACAAACTGTTGTCTCGCTGGTACAGAACCCCTTCTAGACTGGCGAAGATGTACTCCACTTGTACTGATGAGTGCTGGCGCTGCGGCAGTGGCTTCGTCCACATTTGGTGGAATGTCCCAAGATAGTCCCAATTTGGAGGGAGGTGGGGTTATTGTTTTCTAAATTTAGTGGGAGACCCGTCTCAATCACATTAGAAATGGCCCTTCTATCAATGATCCCGGGAAGGGTGCAGCTCATTAAAAAAGGGCTCCTGCATTTCTTTCTGCAGGCGGTCCGTCAATTGATCCCCAGGTGTTGGAGATCTATCCATCCACCCTCGAGAATCCAATGGGTGGAACTCATGGACGACATACGTTACATGGAGGAGCTTAGGGCAGCTGATGCAGGGAGGTCTGAGTCCTATATGCGAATGTGGAGTGAGTGGGTGATATTTAGGGGCTCTCCGGAGTTCCGGGATTGGCTTTCTCGGGCTGTTGAGGCTTCCAGGGTAGAAGTGGGTGGCGGTGAATAGACTTTCTGATGGATATGGGCAATGAGTGGCTGGGTGGACAGGCGAGAGTCGGACCTTTCTCTATCTTTGTTTTTCTATTGTCTTTTCTTCCTCTTCTCTTCTTTTTCCTTTTCTTCAGCTTTTGCTTTTCTTTACTCTTTTCAGTTTCTTCTTATATTTTCCTTTTATGGTGGATGATGCCTCTCTCATTCTGTTCTTGAAGTTTATTAAAGCAAAGTGCCTGGGTATTGTGAACAATGTTCCTATGAGTTTACCAGAGCCCGGAATACTACTGAATGCTATGTTTCTAAACATTACTGTAAAATTCGGTGCTGGAGGTTGTATTGTGTTCTAGATGTACTTGCTCTATTTCATTGCTGAGAGAGGCGCTGCACTATGACTGTTTACGCAACTTGTTTGTTGCCTTTTGTATTACATAAATGCTATAATAAAAACTATTTGAACCATATACATAAGCAACTAATACAATTTACAAGACCAAATACAGTTGATTAAAAATTGCAAGGTATCCATAAAAATCTCATGCTATACAGTTGATCCGTATGGGATCCAAGTTTTTTTTTTTTTTTTTTTTTGCTCACCCAAAGACGTCAATATTCAAGCCTAATCCAAAACATGGAAGACACTAGTGGATGCTGTGATTTTTTTTTTTTTTCTTTTATTCACGTGCAGTTTTGGTTTGTGTGAAAAAAAAAAAAAAAAAAAAAACGTTCATCTCAACATCCCAGTGGAATAATATTTGTCCTAGTATTGTCAATTATTTCAGTACTCGGTCCAAAAATACAGTTTTGCTCAGATGAGTATACCAGAAACAATGGCAGTGTCTTGGCGACAAAGTAGATTTTGTACATGGAAGGAAAAATCTTTTTCCATTAAACATGTATAATAGCAGTGTGAACAGGTTTTCCAGTTTCGGGAAAAACAATCTTCCCCAGAAATATATATAAATATATTGTGGTGTAATGACCCCTGATGCAGCTAGGGGGCACTGTGCTGGCGGGTGGTGGCAGTACCAGCAGGAGCTGGTGAGGTACCAGAAGGACCTCAGAGGTCCAGAGTGGGTGACCTCTTAAAGGAACAGTACCAGCCCAAAGAGACATAAGGGTCTGTGCGAACTGGGATCTGGTAGAGCCGTGGGGGAGTCCACGGTGTATAACCCAAGGAGGGGTGATGGCCCAAAAGGGGGCGGAGTCCCAAAAGGGGGCGGTTGGCAAAAAGGGGGTGGAGGATCCCAACGTTAAAGGGGAGGTGCAGACAAACTGTTGCCCGGGGCAAATATGTTATATGTGTCCAGTCTGCCTTAGGAACTATCCACCCGGCACACTACTACGGGGTGTGACCTGCCGATAAATAATGAGGATATGGTTGGTCTGATCGACCCGGGGAGTCCGGTGACTTTAGTCAGAGTTGCACCTGACGGGTTTCAAATACCTGGAAGAAAGGTCGGGGTCACCTGTATCCATGGGGACACTAAGGAGTATCCCGTGGCCGGGGTAATTTGGGGATGGGCTGGGACATGAGGGAACAGGAGGTCGCTATAGTCCCAAATTTGGTGTGTCCAGTAGTTGTAAGCCGGGACTCTAAACTGTTCTCTGACTTGTGCGACAGGGGAGTTCCTCTACAGCAGGAGGGAGGCCTCTCTACTGTTGGGGTGGCAGACATTGGGACAGTGACACCTCCCAAAACTGACGAGTCAGACGGTGACACAGGAGGAAAGGGTGGGTCTGCCCGACTTACTGACATGATGTCCTCTGAAATGTATTACCGTAGAACCAATGACGATGTGGTAGATAAGAACTCTAGAACGGACACCCGGTTAGAGGGTAACGGGAGGGGCCCCGAGAGTGACTCCTGTCCAGACTGTGACTCGACCGCAAGGGAAAGCGAGTGCAGTAAGGTGGAGCCGAGTAAAAATGGCCGATCTTCCTCTCTCTGCAGGGGCCGCGGAAAGGCGGGACAGGCTACATCCTCTAAGAAGAGAAATGATGAGGAAGAGTCAGGGTCAGGTACTGGTCAGGTGACTGTCCTTGATAAGGAGGCAGAGCTGGAGCTCTCTGAAGTTACCGGGAGTCGTGAGACAGTGGAAACTGCGGATGCAGGAACAGGTGGAACTCTGGAGACGCAGAGTGTGCGTGGGCAAGAGTGCCTATCTGAAAATGTAATTAAAGAAGTAATGGTGCGACAGGTGCTGGCTAAAAGAGAGCAGGACCAGGAGATAGAGCTGTGTAAAGAAACAGTGAAAGAGGCAGTTGAGCATGAAAGGGTCCTGAGAAGAATAATTGAGCACAGAATGGAGGAGCTGGAGAAGGAAGTCTCTAAGCTCAGAGAGGCCCAAGTGAAGCACCAGCAGGAGCTTCTCCGGAGGGAGGATGAGTGTCGCTGCTTGGCAGGGGAGCGAGATTAAGTTCTCCGTAAGCTCAAGATACAGGAGGAGACTGGTGTCCAGCTCCAGAAATCTATGGGAAAGAAGTCCAGCAGGGGAAGTGCCATGCAGATGGCCACACAAAGGAGAGCGAGGTCTTGGAAAACCGTACTAATGCTCAGGACAAGGAGGTACAACAGTCTGTCCAAGAAGGTGACGGGTCCGTTTTCAAGTGTGTAATAGAGATACCCGAAGACAGGCGAGAAGTGTGTGCCATTGAGGAGGTACATGAGGCCTTTAGAAAGGCAGTAGAAGCATGCAGTGTGAACTGGGTGCCAGAATTGAAACAGTTGGTCATACTGTCGACTAGGGAAGTCACGATGAAGCGGGTGGCTATCCTGAGGGACATGCACCTACATTGTCTCCGCACGAAACAGGTGATCCTGTTGAGAAATAAAGAAGCCGCTCGATGTCTGGAGCAAGCAAGAAAGACTCAAAATCAGCTTGGCTTGATGGAAGACATCATTCAAGTGCCCAGAGGTCTGGTGAAGAAGGTCATCGGAAGACTCGGGAAAGTGATGCAGGAGATGGTGAATAAGTCCGGTGTGACGAGAGTCAGGATTCCGGCTGATGACGAAGTCCAGGTAGTGGCTAAAGATGGGATGGTTCCGTTCCTCATTATCGGGTCCAGGGAGAGCCTTGGGAATATCCGGATGCTCCTGGAGTATCGTGTGTCGTACCTAAGAGAAGTAGAGCTGCTACGACTTGAGAGGGACCAGGTCAACAGAAACCTGCAGGAAATAGAAAGAAGATGGCCTCCACCTTCAACCCGTGGTATAGAGAGGAGAAGAGGTAGAAGTAGTGATGCCTCAGTTAGCTCAGTGATGAGTGACCTAAGTAGGAGAACCTATAGTGGAAAAAATGAAAAGGACGCAGACCAGACAGGACGTAGGGGTGCAAGAGAATTGCGACGCCGTACTGACCGCTGGGGATGTGGGTGGTCTGACAGGGGGGCGTCAGCAACAGATGTGACAGAGTCGGAGGACAGATGCCTACAAAAGAGATCAGTAGCAGGGCCCGACTTAGAGAGCCGGGGTGACTGGCAGAGACGACCGAGAAGGATCTCTGGTCGGGTAACAAGTGTTCAACCCCACAAGTTTGAACAGAGGGGGGAGGTATGTGGTGTAATGACCCCTGATGCAGCTAGGGGGCACTGTGTATGGCCCTCGGGATATGCATGGAGGCATGTGATGGATGGACGGTATGTATCGCAGAGGTGGGTGGCCCTGTGATGGAAGCCTGGATATGTTTTGGTTCAGCAGATCTACTGCTGAGTTGTGCTATACATTGGGAGGCTTCCAGGTGACTTGGAGAGCTGGGCGGGTCCAGTCACCTACAAACCCACGCAAGGTGTATGTGTTTGTATACCCGGGATAAAACCTGTATGTAATGGTGTGTTGTGGTAAAGGACCTGTGATGAGGTCATGACCAGGTGACCTAACCATGTGATCCTGACCTCATCTGTGGGTGGGGTTACACCTATGTAACAGAAGTGTGTTTGGCACCTGGAGGGAGAGTTGTGGGAGTCTGCCAGTGTGGACAGACTTCCGTGTGCCCTGGCGGTACATTACAGAGAGGTCTCTGTGTCTGAGGAGTGAGGCTCCAGGCAGGAGCTGAAGTACTGAAGATTTGTATTGCATGTGACTGTAAGGTTTATGATGTAATAAACCTAAGGACTTTTTGCATAAGAAAAGTGTCTCCTGATTACCTCTGAAGCAGCCGAGTGAGATGAAACCTTACAATATATATATATATATTTTTTTTTAAAAAGTGCTGTATTCAAATTCCCCGAGTCCAGTGCTGAGTCTCCGCTGCAGCTCCCTGTATACTATTGTCTGCAGTGTTGACGTCACGTTGACAGTGCTGCAGCCAATCGCTAGCGTGTTACAGTTTCAGCATAGTGGATGGGGTTTATAGAAATCTTACTCCCGCTGTGCTTTTTGTTTTTTTACGCAGCGTAAACTGACCTGCGGTGCGTGTTTCTAATCCGCAACATGTCAATTTCTCTTGCGAGTATGTTGAGTTTTATGTGCAGATTTTCCCCATACAATTACATTAGATGAAGAAAAATCCACAGGTAAAATACTCATAAGCGTATGTAGTGTTTTCTCACTGCAGGCACGCACTAAAACGCATGTAATCCACACATGACTATATCAATAAAATGTTGTCAAAGCCAAATACCAGGAAGTATAAAAAAAAAACCTGCAGATTTATTTAAATCATGACACAACAAAAACAGCAGTGTCAAAAATGGAATAAAAACGCATGTACCAAAAATGCAGTCAAATACAATGAAAAAATTAACATAAAATAATTTACATAATAGGTGGAAAAAATCTGCAACTTCAAAAACTCACCAAATACTCATCGCGGGAATGTAGCCTAAAACGGCAAAATAAACTCATTTGCCACCACATGGTGTCTGCCATACAGCACAATATGACAGAGATAGTCTAGAGAAGAGTTGCTCCATACTATGGCATCCAAATGGGCAAGGAACAATTTTCTGTTGAATTCCCATGAGATTGGATGTGAAACCTTCAGTATGCCCCTATGTGAAATAAAACTTGATGGATCTAGGTATTTTTTCAACCTACCTGTAAGAGAGTGTGCCCAATATTTCCAAGATTTTGAGGTTGTGTTTAGGCGCAGTATACCCATATGTATGAAGCCTTAGGGGCTTATTCACATTTCAAAATTTTCATGTATGAGAAAAACAAAGTGAATTTCTTCAATGATTTTTAACAGAGTTTCATCAGTTTCAGTGATGAATGAAAAATATAAGTTTAAGTGTTGTGTGATATTTTTGTTCACGACCCATAGACTTGCATTGCCGATTTTGTTTCGACACATGGATCAATATCGGACATGTTTTTACGATTTTCCATGAACGACTCGGCCCCATAAACTGTCACAGTTATGAGTGCTATCCATGAAAAAAAAAATGGATAGCACTTGTACATGAAAAACTGACATGTGAATGAGCCCTTATTTTTACCGGTGACATGGGAATCTGCCCAATCACACTAGCTAATACTTCCCGCATTGGATTAACGCTGGTAACCCCCATATAACACGTATTATTCATTATTTCACAAATCCTCTGAACGTTTTAAGATTTTTCTGGATTGTTTCTAGTAACAGATTGCGTTCTCTGGTGTCTTGTGCGTATTTTAATAGGGCGTCTTAACATTTCCTGATAGCAACTTGTCAAAGTAACACCACTCATATCCTATTGGGAAAATAGAATAGAAAGATTTTTTTATTTTTTTTTAATTAATTTCATTTTTTTTTTCTCTCTCCAGGAAAGGAATCAGTGGATAAAATTCAGCCCAAATCAAACAGCATTACGTATGGGTCTCTGCTTAATTAGTTACTTACACGGCAGCCAAAGCGGAAAGATGAAAGTCAAAGAAAAGAGGTCACGGAGTAGCAGCGTTTATTTATTGCCCAAGATTTTCAGCGCTGCGTCGTGTCTGTGTCTCAGATTATTTTCTGTTCAGTTTTTATGTGTTTAATGCGAGAAAACTTGTTACGTTTTCTCTAGAACCTTTGATGTCTTTACAGTTTCGAAACTCGAATGCTGCACAATCTCAAGAGTTTGGACTGGTCTTCATGTGCTAATGATAAACTCTGAGCAGTCGCTCTGTGTAATTTCTGAATATGACCTGAGGAAATTACTTGTTTTTTTTTGTTTTGTTTTTGCCACAACATCTCAGGGAGGTGGAAGTTCTGTAAAAGTCATGTGTTCATGTTTCTAGGTACCTCAAGAGTAAGGAGAGTTGGCAACAAGGTGCAAATGTTTTGCTTTAATTTACTGGTCAATTGACTTTTTTTTTTTTTTCAGTTTCGAGCCCATTGACCTGAATCCAAAATTAATATTAAAACATTGCACACAAATCGCATGAAAGTCGCATGACTGTTACTAATGAAGCTGTAGATTATGTGCCGGACTACATCGGAGATTGGAACTGTTGCATGACTAGAGTGTATGTGTGCATTGCCCCATCCCGAAACTGTACCTCCTCTGGAAAGGTAGTTCTGTCCCCTAGGCACTCGTGTGATCCTGGAAACTTCTCCTACTAAGGAGATTTACAACAGCGGTTTCCAGTAGAGAACTATGCCAGTGTTCTCCATCTCAGGACCAACGAACAGATCATGTTTTTAGGACTTCCTTAGTATTTCATGAGAGGAGATAATTCCATCACCTGTACAATACTAAGGAAAACATGATCCGCGAGGACTGGAGTTGTGGAACACTGTTCTACACATCTAAGACTGCCGCCTATCTTGGTTGCGTATCACCAAAAATTCTTACGTTGGATAGAAGTGCATTCATATCTGGAGATGCACGAAGTTGGTTTCGGGTATAGTGTTTGGAAAATTTAGTGTTTGCCGTTTTTGAGCCAAAGTCAGAAGTAGATCAAGCAGGAAGGAGAAGTATAAGTCCTTGCAAGGATGGGGACTGAGGCACCAGCGAACGATAACAACATTGGGTGTAGCCTTATCTCCTTTTGAGAGTTTATGTAACAATTGGAAAGATCAGGGTGCTAATGCTCAAAAGTATAACGAAACTGTCATTAATAGAAGCAGAATGAGCAGGACTTGCCAATCCTTTAAAATGCACAGTCCTTTACTTTTCAAATCATCGGACATCCAAAAGGTATGCAGGACTCAACAAGTCAATCTCCTTGTAAGATAGTTTTTTATTTCCTTGGAGAGCCATTGCGTATTTTTTTGCTGTGGAGAATTTGCCAGTTAAATTGCATTTACATTAGCCAATTAGACTTGGCAATTAATAGGAAATGCCGGTAAACAGGTTGCCAATCACCCAACAATGGCGCAAAACTCTCGTTAGTCAGATTAGATGATTCTTAACTTTGTGAAAAATCATTGTTCTCGGCAGCACATTTTCCTGTGTAAACAGGACGTGCTGCTGAGAACAATGGCACTCCATGCGCACAGAACAATCATGTTAGCGATCGTTCTTTGTGCATGGTTGTGCGGTTGTTTAATGGCCTCCGCTCAGTAAGTCTGAAACCCATTCTAAGTCTTAAAGGGATTGTCTTAGGTTAAAATCCCTATCATGTTCTCAAAATCTGGGAATTTTTAATTCTATAGTTTACAGCTCGATACCTGGGTCACCGGCCACCCTGCTGTCTCTGAGTGGCTGGTTACCTGGGCAAGGAGCACACACCACTTGCTCTTTGCTTGAGAGCCTGAAAGTGCCGCGCTGAAGCTGACTGGATCCGGTCATCTTAAGGGTTTTTCCATTTTATATGGAACATTTCCCATCACAATAATCTGTAATATATCCGCAGATTCTCCAGCTCCTCAAAAAAATCGCTGATGTGTCAATTTTCATTTTGACAGAACATGGAAAAAAGTCTCCCATGGACTATCCAAGAATATGTAACTGGTTGGTCGCTCTCCCCATCAGCGCTGTATAGGAAGGGCAGCCAGGCGACCATCATTCCTTCAAAATGGAGATCCCCAAGTGAGATAATACTAGGAGGGAGCCTCGCAGCGCTGAATGCTAAACCAAATATTCAGTGTTACCTAGAAATTTTGATGATTGATGGTATATGACAGTAATTTCCTCCATATAATCACTATATTCACATCAGTTATGGTCCATTGTATTGGAAATTCTGCATATACAGTATTTTTTGTTAAAAGCTGCTATGTAACCAAGTGAAGGACCTTTCCGAATGATCCGTTCCTTTTTCATTTCTCACCCCTAATTCCGTTCTGTTTGTTGATGTTGTGTATTTTGTTGCTCCTGTCTATAAAAAGGTGCTGAAACGATCATCTCCGATGTATCTGCATTCGTTGTAAATATGTAATATGCACAGAGCCACTGTATATTTGGAGAGCAATAAACGAGATAGATCTGATTCATTTGTGTATAATATTTCTTTCCCTAAACAAAAAGCCATTTTCTATTTTAAAAGGCGTCTGTAAGCCCAAACTGACATTATAACTAAGCACATGTAGCCGATGTAGCCCCTATAAAAATCGCACCTTCTAATTACTGCCTCTCTTCTGCAGAAACTGAAGTTTAAAAGAGAACCTGTCAACACAATAAAATGAAGGCATAGCCATATTGCACTGTTATGCGGATTAACTAGATCCCTTTAGTGAAGGAATCTGCTTGGTGGTTGTTCTGTAATCCGCATTTGAAGTTTTGGTGTAATCAGCTTTAGGTCCTCAGGGGCGGGACTGTGAGTAGGGTCTTTAGCTCATGTCCCAACCCCTCCACTTTCCTCTGCTGTTTGTATCTACCTCCTGTTTAAAAGTTTGCATCAGCACTGTCATTGCCGCGGGTGGCGCTTGCGTAGATTGACTTCCTGGCAGTCTTCAATAAAATGGCAAAGCTGGTGGCGCATGCGTAGATTGAGATCTCAGAAATGCTGTTGGAGAGATCAGCGCAAATATGGTCTTATCCAACACAAAACAAATTGATAAGATCAAATTCTACTCACCAGATGGAGCTTTTGATAAAGCATATAGAGTTATCCCCTGCTGCAGATCCACAGCTCAACAAGTGACCATGCTGTAGATAAATGAACGGGTTAATGTGGAAATAATCTGCGCTGCTGAATGATCGTATGTCCAGACGTGTTTCACATAGAAAAAGGTGGTATATTCAACGTGTTTAAAAGTCTGTGACTTCTTCACCAGGAAATAACACACAAAACTTTGAAACGCGTTGAATAAACCACCTTTCTTTATGTGAAACATGTCTGGACACACGATCATTCAGCAGCGCAGATTATATCCACATTAACCCGTTCATTTATCTAGATTGAGATCTCCGCTCATTGTGTAGCTGAGATGGACGCAAACGCCACCCATGGCCAACAGGAGTTTTGTCACTCACAACACAGTCACCTGTCATACAGACACGAGAGGCAGTCCCTGAGAACCTAAAGATTATTGCACCAAAACCTCAAATGCGGATTAAGGAACAAAATAGGAATAAAATAGTAAATGTCTTATTATACGTCTGGAGTATTTTTTAATATATGGATTGGACCCTTGCACACCATATAAACCAGTCTTTTTAGCATACTTTTTACCCTGTCATGGGCAGCCCATTCTCCAGACCTGAACCTCATTGAAAACCTCTGTAATGTAATCAAGAGGAAGATGGATAGTCACAAGCCATCAAACAAAGAAGAACTGCTTACATTTTTGCGCCAGGAACAGTGTGAAAGACTGGTGGCAAGCATGCCAAGGCGCACGAAAGCTGTTTTCAAAAATCACGGTTATTCCACAAAATATTGATTTCTGAACTCCTCCTGAGTTAAAATATTAGTATTGTTGTTTCTAAATGATTATGATCTTGTTTTCTTTGCATTATTTGAGGTCTGAAAGCACTGTTTGTTTGTTTTTTTTTAATTTTGACCATTTTTCTTTGTCAGAAAAAAATACAACATTTTTTGCTTGGAAATTCGGAGACATGTAAAAAGTTTATCGACTAAAAGAACAATTTACATTTTACTCAAAAATATACCTATAAAGAGAAAAATTAGACAAACTGAACATTTGAAAGTGCTCTCTTAATTTTTGCCAGAGCTGTATTTATATATATATATATATATATATATATATATATATATATATGTGTATATATATATATATATATATATACACATATATATATATGTATATATATATATATAAATATATATATATATATATATATATAAATATATATATATTACACTGGCCTTCAAATAAGATACCCTTTTCTATGAACCAATGGAAACATATACTTACTGACTTCATATTTGTGCATTTGGGTTCTCACCACTAGTCTAAGACTAAACTTGCTGATTTGTAAATACATATTCTAGTCTGGCCATACATATACAATTAGCCAAACACGCTGCCGATGCCCGGCTTTTGTATGATGGCGTCTTGACTTCCTCTTGACAGATGTTGGGGAATTAAGGGTCAGGCTGTTGGATATTAATTTGTTCCTTTCCTTCTTAAAGGACATAAGACTATCGGTGGTGCCTGGCAGCACCTCTTTTCTTCCTACGGAAACACATGCAATAGACCAGGAAGAAAGGGGACGTCAAGGAAAAATTGTTCCAGTGCTCCTTTGGCCAATTACAATCAAAAGCTTATGTCAAGTCTTGCTCTTCTTCTAAACCCTAGTGACAAGCTGCCATTTACTTTACAGCATTTTTTTTACTGTCTGCTCTACTGAAAAAAAACTGCCTTAAAGAATCATCATTCAATTCTATTGAAAAAAAAACAAACACTTATCCAGTCATATGTTCAGTCTCTTGAGCATTTTTCTTCTGTTTCAGGGGTTAAAAAGTTTCTGATGGGAGAAAACAAAATGATTATCACTTCTCTGATACATCAACTGATGCAAAAGGTCCAAACTAGGCATTGTGTAAGAAGGCTGCACAAAAAGGATTAGAAAAACAAAAACTCCAAAAATGCTTCGGGAAATGAAAAACTCTCCAAAGAAGGAGCATTTCCTGAAGTGGTTACCTGGTTTCCATAACCCAACGCTCAAGACAGTCTTGAATTCTCTTAGTGCTCAGATTTCGCAATGTAATTGGCATCTCTACATAACAGTCCTCAGTAAAAACTGTACCCAACACTATGGCCACAGGATACCAACACAATTCTGACAACTTAAAGCTCTCCCCTGTTGTGCCACAGTAATATCGACAATTTCATAGCCATGGCAAAGAGTAGTTCCCTAAAGAACAAAGCCCATAGAAATGTGCCAGCTTGATACCGGACCATAGGAATAACCCAGACACTGCATAGTATTCTAAAAAGTCTTATGTAACCATATTAGTATAATCCATCTTTCTGACTGATTTCTCTTGTCATGCCTTGTTTCAAGTAACTTTTTTTGTTTTATTGTGAGATTTTCCTCTAATTCTGAAGTATTAGAGTAATCCTACCCTGTGAAATTGGATTTTAATGTAGTCCATTGGGACAATCTTCCATTTTCTTCTCCTCTGTGTGTGGATATAATCTATCAAAGCAGCGGAAGAATCCATTTTGTGGTTTGTTCTTTTATTCATCAACACTGCACTATTACCTTTTGGGAAATCAAACCGATATTGATCCAGAGGAAACCTGTTAGCTGGACGCCTCTTAAAACACTCACGGAAGGTTATGGGATGTTAAACGTCTTGCAATCCCCTCAAGAGAAAACAATTTGAGAAAAAGCTTTTCTATATTAAATCGAATAATTTGTAGAGTGCATTCAGCCACAGACAGGTAGTAATAATTGAACATGAAATTCCTGGTCAAATAGGGTGAACTTATCAGTCAGCAAAAATTTATAGAGCCTGATGTTTTATATGATTTGTGCAGATATTGTTGGAAGTATGGGGAAAAAAGTACACTTTTCTCATGGCAAACAAATCACAGCTGTTTGCTATAGTCAGTAGAGATGAGCAAACCTTTCAAGGTTCCGTTCAGCGAACGTCACAATGTTCGCCAAACAGTTCGTCGAACATACCAAAACCTCATTAAATCCATTAGGAAGCAAAACCAAACATATACAGAACTCCTTAAGGGGTGACAAAAAGCTTCCCGAACAACTAAAATTAGGGGCAAACACCATGAAAAGTGGTATCAATTGACTCACAGCATCAGTCAGCCATGGTCCATGCATGAGGTATCAGGATCTGGACCAGCATTTACAGCTTTGAATTTAGGTTTCAATTAAGATATTGTGGATAAGGGAGCGGTGTAAGACTTCTATGTTCAGAGCCCTAATACCTCATGCAACAGCTCAATTTTTTTCCCCCAACCACACTCAGGTGCACAAACATCAGTTCCATAGAGTACCATTAGTCGAAAATGTAAGGATAGTAGTTGAGGGAAAGTAAGTGCAGGCCTGCCAGTCTGGGAGCCCTGCTGCTATAGGCAACACACATGAAGGAGACCCAACTTCCACTACAGGCATCCCAACAGTTGGAGACCCAACTTGTAGTCTCCACATTTAAAAAAATTGTCACACACCACTAAAGTGGCATAAATTTCCACAGAGTAGAAACTGTATAATAGGCCTCTGATACACCTTCCACTACAGGCAACTCACCAGATGGAGACCCAATTTGGAGTCTCCACATTTCAAAAAATAGTTTGTAAAATCAGCAGCAGTAGCAACAGTAGGCACAGAAGCCACAACAAAGGTGTCAGAGACCATAATAATGCAAGATCAATGCATGACACTAAAAGTGACACCATCGCCTAGTCTGTTAAATCTGCGCCTGGGGTTCAAAAGTCACTGGAGATCCATGACTTGTTCATTTTGATGAAAGTTAGGCGGTCTACACTTTCAGGGTACAGCCGGATGCACTTATCCATCAGTACACCACCAGAAGCTCTAAAGACACGTTCTGAAACAACGATGGCTGCCGGGCATGACAAGACCTCCAAGGCCTGACAGGAGAGCTCAGGCCACTCTTCCATTTTTGAAGACCAAAACGCAAAAGGGTCCAAATACCCCCTGATGTCATTGATAGTGATCTCGGCATACTCCTGCACCATCCTCTCCAGACGATCACAATGTGTCAGACTTGTACTCTGTTCTGCTGGTGCACCGGCTGGTCAAAAAAAAATGTGTGAAATGACTCAGAAATTGCTTATGCCACTTACACTGCTGCTAATGTTTTTGTGGTGACAGCTTGACGATCCTGGGATTGGAAGTCTATAACCTCACGGAAGTGTGTGCTTTACTTCTGTCTTGGGAAAACACTCCTAAGATTGTCTACAAGTGTGTTTCGATACTCCAGCATTCGTGTGCCCCATTCCAGGTGGAGAAGCATCTGGAAAAATTTACTCTTGTACTGTGGATCTAACAGAGTGGCAACCCAGTAGTCAGCACTATTTCTAACCCTAAGAATACAGCCATCATATTGAAGATAGTGCAGCAAGAATGTGTCGTGTTGGGTGCTTCCATGAGGTCCAAGTCCATGGTGTGCTGGTGGCTGGGTAACACTCAAGGTTGCTTCTTCCATCCCCTCCCGCCAACCACGGACTACTGAGAGGATCATTATCCTCTTCAACTCCTGACTGTTGCACGTCCATCACCTCTTCTTCCTCCTCCACTTGTTCCTCGACTCCTGCACCTTCACTAACAGTTTGTCTGGTACCATGAGCCCCCTTTGATCGCTGTAATCTACCCTTCCCTGTGCGATAACAGTCCGGAACTTAGAGTTATTAATCCTTCCGCATCCTCCTCTGCTTCCACCTCTTCCTCTGGGACCACCACCTTCTCACCCAGACTATTCAAAGTGAGCTCCAGCATGTAGATGAACGGAATAGTGATGTGGATGACTAAATCGTCAGCGCTAACAATCTTAGTAGCCATTTCGAAACTGCAAAAGGGTGCAGAGGTCCTTCATCTGTTCCCACTTTGCAAGCGTGATTTGCACCACATCTGTACTGCGTTGACCAGGCTATGCAAAAGGACATACTTCACCAGGGATAGTCACCACTGCCACAGTCGCTGCAACATGTGCAGAGTGGAATTCCACTGTCGGAACAAGGCAAATCAAACGGTTAACTGGTAGGCCGAAGGACCTCTGTAGCAATGCAAGTTGGGGTGTGATCGTCGGAAGTAAGCATACAGCGATCGTGCTTACTGCAGCAGCGCATCTAGGCCGGGATAGTGGTGGAGAAATTGCTGTACCATCAGGTTGAGGACGTGAGCCATGCAAGACACGTGTGAGGTCTCAAAATGGATCCTATAAAGGTTACTGTTGTTCTCTCCTGGCCTCGTCCCCAAGGAATGTGGGCCATCCAGCGGTTCATTGGTTTTGTCAATTTCTATAAACAATTTATTCCGCACTTCTTGTCTCTCATGGCACATATCTTAATCTTGACCAAGAAGGGGGCTAATGCCAGAGTCTAGTCTGAGTCGAACATGTCGGTTTTCTAGCATTCGAAAGAGGCCTTCACGACAGCTCCTGTGTTGCATCACCCAGATTATAACAAATCGTTTCTCTTGGAGGTAGTAGATGCCTCATCTATCTGTGCCGGGGAAGTTCTTCTGCTAGGAACTTATTCAGGAAAGACAGTTCTGTGTTGCTTATTTTCTAAACTGTTTTTGCCAGCCGAGCAAAACTATGCTATTGGAGATTATGAGCTTCTGGCCATTAAGATGGTGCTTGAGGAATGGCGACATCTACTGGAAGGCGGCAGCTGTCCATTAATAATATACACGGACCGTAAGAATTTGACCTTTCTACAATCCACCCAATGGTTAAATTCTAGTCAAGCCCAGGGTACACTCTTCTTCACTCATTTTGACTTTGAGTTACTTATCTGTCCTGCGGAGAAGAATATCAAAGCAGATGCCCTGTCTTGATCCTTCAAAGTGACTTTTTCCATTTAGGAGTCACAACGCATCATGAACTCGGCCTTGATTGTTGAAGCAGCCTCTGTCCTCTTTAAAGATATTCCTCCAGCTAAGACCTTTGATCCTGCTGCCAGGAGGAGGAGAATTTTGTCCTGGGGACACAAATCCAAACTAGACTGCCATGTGGGTGTAAGCAAATCTACTGGGCTGATTGCTCGTGACTTCTGGTAGCCCTCTATGGCTAAGGATGTTCAGAACTTTGTAACCACTTGTTCACAGTGTCCCAGAAAAAGGTCCCCCAAGAACAAGCATGCTGGCCTCGACGGTCTTTCTCTCCACATTCAAACAAATAAGGCAGCACTCTGTAGCGCCATAGCATGCAAATTTGAAATATTAAAATTGAATTTCATTACTGCATTAAAAATCTGAAAAATTGAGAATGCTTAGCGCATATGTGGCGCCCCTGAGGGTCCAGTCACCACAGAGGTACTGCACCTCAGCCAGATGTGTGGTACTCAGCTCTCGGGTAAGGAGGGAGCACTACCCGGTACTCGCATATGTGCATCCAACATTACACCATTCCTAGGGAAGGGGGAGAATCCCCAGTTCAAGCCGGAAGTGAGTGTGACAGTTGGAGGGATAGTAGTGAGTTGTTGAGGAGTAGTTGAGAGGAGCAGTGGTGAGGAAAGGAGCTCCTGAGGAAAGAAGTGGTTCTAGGGGCCAGGGAAGTGAAGAATCCACTCATGGAACCCAAATCCAGGCCAACCATAGTCAGAAGGAAGGACCAGGTCGCAGTGGGGGACCCGACCCAAACTAGTGGAGAGACTGTAGGACTCAGCTAGCAAACCGGAGGCTGCAGTGACTGTATGTGCATCAGCCAAATCCACACACATTCGCTGAAAAGGTAGCCACATAGGATCAAGGGGACCAAGAGGATGTCGCCAGACAGGATCTGAGGCTGCTGGCTTGGGACACTGCGTGAGGCGCAGGGCAGGAGTGGCATGAGTTGGCGCTGAGAGAGACGACAAGAGAAGGTACACAAGAAGGGGGTCCTGGTAAAGTGTACCCCAAACTACCTGAGAGCTGGCTGGACCACCGACCCGGAGAACACAGCACCCGGCTGGTGATTGTAACCTAAAGACCGTGAGTTAAGTGTGAAGACTGCACCCTGCTGTATCCTCAGTTTAATTTACTGCGTCACCTACTCTGCACTACAACCGTTACCATCATCATTAACTCTATAACTGCCCTGGGGCCTAGCTCTACCCGTGGAGAGCTGTAACATCTCTGCTGCGTTACCAACTGCCCCAGTGTACCTGAATCGCAGCGTCAGCCTTTTTTTTTTTTTATTGCCGAACACCACAGGTGGCGTCACAACTTTATTCCCCTATAAACTATTCCTATGCCTTTTCTTGACATTTTATTGGACACCCAGGGCCACGGACTGGGTTGTGGCCCCGTGACTTCCCCTGAAGAACTGTCCGACCCGGACCGAGTACCCCACGGCTCTGGCGGGTGCTCCACATAAATTGGCCAATTCATGTGTACCTGGAAGCCACGTTAAGGCGATTAGCCTCATGCGTTTTTAATCATAGCAGGATCACTACCCCTCCACAGAGCTATAGATTTCAGTCTAAGAGAGGATTCACATTAGAATTCCATACAGATGAAGACTTTAGTCTAAGAGAGAATTGGCATTAGCTTAGGTCCTGGAAACGAGAATCGTCGAAACGTGGCTTCCAGGTACACATGAATTGGCCAATTTATGCTCTAAGCATTCTCAATTTTTCATATTTCTAATGCAGTAATGCAATTCATATTTGCATGCTATGGCGCTACAGAGTGCTGCCTTATTTGTTTGAGTGTATATGAGTTGGTGACTCTGGGTAAGCACCTGTTCACACCTAGTTTATGTTTGGATGTGACAGTCAGTTTTTTTGAAATTTGTATTCATTAGCCTTCTGACTGAGCACTCCGCCTCTTAGCCACAGGCATTTTTAATCACAGCAGGATCACTACCCCTCCACAGAGATATAGATTTCAGTCTACAGTCCCATACAGATGAAGACTTTAGTCTAAGAGAGGATTGGCACTAGGTTAGTGGAGCGCCCGCCAGGGCAGTGGGGATACTCAGTACCGGGCCGCTTCTTAAAGGGGAAGTGTCACAGTGGCAGTGACCCAGTCCGTGGCCCTGGGCATCCAGTAAAAGGGGATGATGATGAAAAAGTGGAAAAATAAAGAGTTTGTAATAGTGTTCGTGACGCCACCTGTGGTACTCGGCAATAAAGATGTTAGCCGATGCTGCAGATTTAGTCCACTGGGACAGTTGATTCAGAAGAGCTGGTTCAGCCCTCCACAGGCAGAGCTATGTCCAAGGCATATAAGATATTAAAGGTGATGTTGGTGGTGAATGTGGTGCAGGGCAGGTGACACAGGAATAATTCAGAGGACACAGCGGGGTGCAATTTCCAATGCTTTACTCACAGTTCTCTTATGCATAGATGCCCGCTTGGTGCTGTGTCTTCCAGGTGAGGGATCCAGCAAACTCCCAGGTAGAATAGAATACACCTTTCTAGGACTCCCTTCAATATGTTCCTTTCCTGGCCATCTCACTGTGCTGACCTTTCGCCCTTCCTGACCAGCACCTCACAGTCAGTGTCCCAAGCCAGCAGCTGCGGACCTTGTCGGGCGACGTTCTCTAAGTCCCCTTGCTCCCTTATGGCTGCCTTTTCGGAGAAGATAACTGTGGGTGTAGCTGAAGCACCTAGAGGTGCCCCTGCCTCCAGCTTGCTAGCTGAGTCTGGTGATTTCTCCACTAGTCTCGGGGGCTGGTACCCCACTGTGACTTGGTCACTCCACTACTCGATCGGGCCCCACAGATGGATTTTTCACTATCCGTGCCCATAGGTCCCCTTCCGTCCTTCCGGGAGCTTCCTTCTTTCTCTCTCTTACTATTCTCTTTCCTCGTCCGGGGACAAGCTCCTCACAGCTTGAGCTCCCTCCTGTTCTGACTGACTACAGTCTCCTTCCCGATCACTAAGCTCCACTCCCTTCCTTCTACACCCACTCTCCCAACACCCTTTACTAACCAGCCAAGCGGGCATCTGCGCATAAGAGAACTGTGAGTAAAGCATTGGAAATTGCACCCCGCTGTGTCCTCTGAATTATTCCTGCGTCACCTGCTCTGCACCACATTCACCACCATCACCTTTAATATCTTAACTGCCCTGGGACATCCTCCCTTAGGTTACGTCCAGGGTGCCCTGCTGCTATAGTCTGTGTTGGGTGCAGGTGGTAGAGTCCTGGGTGGTGCACCCTCCTTACCTGAGAGTGAGGTACCACACCTCTGGATGAGGTGCAGTACCTCTGTGGCGACTGGACCCTCAGGAGCGCCACATTAGGTCTTGGAAACGAGAATCGCCTTAACGTAGCTTCCAGGTACACATGAATTGGCCATTTTATACATAGTGTCATAGTTACATAGTTATTAAGGTTGAAGGACGACTTTAAGTCCATCTAGTTCAACCCATATCCTATCCTAACCTGCCCTAACATGTTGATCCAGATGAAGGCAAAAAAAAAACATGTGGCAAACAGTAAGCTTCACATTGGGGAAAAAAAATTCCTTCCCGACTCCACATATGGCAATCAGACTAGCTCCCTGGATCAACGCAACATTTATGCGCTAAGCATTCTCAATTTTTCATATATCTAATGCAGTAATGCAATTTAAATGTCATATTTCGTATTTGCATGCTATGGCGCTACAGAGTGCTGCCTTATTTGTTTGAGTGTATATGAGTTGGTGACTCTGGGTAAGCACCTGTTCACACATAGTTTATGTTTGGATGTGACGGTCAGTGTTTTGAAATTTATCTCCACATTGTTTCTGGCTGTGAAGTTCAGTTCACTTAAAAATTTTGGAGAGCTCTTTGCAAGCTGCTGGAATTTTCCTCTGCATATCATACATAGACCAATGGGCAAGTGGAACAGGTTAATCAGATTCTCGAGAACTACCTTTGGCACTTTATCTCTGCCCATCAGGATGACTGGGTTTAACTACTCCCCTGGATGGAGTTTTCCTACAACAACCACTTTGGGGAGTCTCCTTTAACATCTTCATTCTTCGTTGTATACTCCCAGCAATCTCATGCGCCCTCTCCCATATCTGCTTCCTCTAGGGTGTAGCAACGTATTCCTCTTATGGCAACTTCCTCCAGTTCTGGCGACAAGCACAGGCCTCCCTCAAGTCCATGTCTCTGAATCAGATTAATGCGGCAAGAAGAGCGGATCACCACCTCAGTATCGCTCTGGAGATAAAATCTGGCTGTCCTCCCGGAATAATCACCTGATGGTGCCTTCATACAAGTTCCCCCCCACCTCAGTACCTCGGTCCGTACAAGATCCTCAGGCAACTTTATTCGGTAACCTGCTGTCTTCAACTCCCGGCTTATCAACGGATCCCAAACACATTTCATGTCTCACTGCTGAAGCCAGTGGTCCTGAATCATTTCTCGAAGCTCCATTCTTCCTTTGCTACCTCTGATTCTAAGGGTCCCTTGGACATCTTTGAGGTTAGGAACATCCTGGATTCCTAAAAGGTTCAGGGGAGGACCTTTTATCTGGTGGACTGGAAGGGCTTTGGTCCTGAGGAAAGATCCTGGGAGCCTGCGGAGAGCACTTATGACTGTCATCTTGGAAAGTCTTCTCCATTATTCTAGCCAAGTAAGGGAGGGGCGTAAGTGGGGAACTGTCATGGCTGTAATTTGCACACATCCCCAGGGCCATGCTACTCACTGCGTTCGCTGCTCTGCTCCTTTCTATGTAAGACCACTGTGTTGTTACTTATTGCAGCACTTCCAACTCTACTGCATATTCCTGCTGTTTCCTTCTGGCCATAGGGAGGTGCGACAGATTTTGCATGAATTTAACCCTGCTGTGCTCTGCAGGGTTTGTCTTCCCCAGCCTATCTCTTGCCAGTAGGTGATATATTAGGCTGCTCCTTTGGTTCTTGTTCCTGTGTGCCTCCAGTGTTCTCTCTCTCTCTCTCTTGAACAACATGTGCACAGTTCAGAAGTTCAATTCGGCAACCTTGACGGATCCGTCAGAAAACTGATCCGCTGCATCAGTTTTTCACAATCCGCAACAGATCCGTTTTATTCACACTTTGCCGGATTTTGACTGAAGCAAAACGACTGAAGTGTGAAAGAGGCCTTAGCGGACTATCACACATGATGAGAATACATACTGTACTGTACATGGCTCAGCGGACTATCACACATGATGCGATTAGATGCACAGCTCAGTGGACTGTATGACACATGATAGGTTTAGATATACAGCTCAGCAGACTGTGTTACATATGATGGGATTACACAAATGGCTGTGTTTTGACACACTTTACAAATGCAACAATACAGCTTCATTCAGATATCCCTGCATTACAGACATCTGAACGAGGCATTATGTGTGTGTTAAGGCTGGGTCTCACATAACGATACACCAGCGATCCCGACACAAAGATATGCACTTGTCAGGATCGCTGGTGTGTCGCTACATGATCGCTGCTGAGCTGCCAAACAGGCAGCTCAGGCAGCGATCTGGGACAGCGACACTGCGGGTAACATCGCTTAGTTACCCGCAGTGTACCTTGGATACCAGCGCGCTGATGCAGGGAGCTGGTATCCAAGGTACACAGCGGGTTTCCAAGCGCTGCGCGGTGCCTGGAAACCTGCTGTGTACCTTGGATAACAGCTCCCTGCATCAGGGCGCTGGTATCCAAGGTACACAGCGGGTTTCTAGGCACAGCCCCGCGCCTGGAAACCCGCTGTGTACCTTGGTTACCAGCGGATCGCTGGTCTCCCGCCTGTCACACGCAGCGATGCGTGCCTGTCAGCGGGAGACCAGCGATCAAAAAAATGTCCTGATATTTCAGCGACGATCAGCGATACCCAGCAGGGGGGCTGATCGTCGCTGAATGTCACACACAGCGATATCGCTGGTGAGCTCGCTGCTGCGTCACAAAACTAGTGACTCAGCACCGATCTCGGTAGCGATATCGCTATGTGAGACGGGCCCTTAAGTGTTGAGCTCTGACTCTTGTACAGCAGGAAATAAAATTGGCAGCCCCCAATGGCTGCAGAAAAAGCATTCTAAATAAATAAATGTTAAAACTTTATCTGCCATTTAAAAAATAAATGATTATATCATGAACGATTAATAATACAAAAATAAAAAGCCTGACACATTCCCTTTATCTTGACAAATACTGGGAATGTAGATGTTGATTGATACATTGATAGTGTAGCTTGGATGTTCTGTAACGGCCGCTAGTCGTCTCCTCATATAGGAAAGTTGGATATTTTTGGCCGTCTCCAGGCTCTAAAATCAAGAAATATTTTAGGCATTGACTCTTTCATCCTAATAAGCCGGACATTTGTCCATGTCAGCTTTAGGCTGATGCAATGGGAAACAATACTTTTTGCACTCATTTTTATCCCAGATCTATCTTTTCTTTAGTTGCCTCCTAAAGGAACCGAAATCCAAAGGATTAAAATAATTGGGTGGATATTTCTTTGGTTGCGTTCAGTTTTGTCCTTTAGGTGGAATGTGCAAGAAAATTAAGGGAAATTAGAATATTTTGGATGTTACATATAGACGAAAGCCTCTGAAAACACATTATTTTTTGCAATTGTTCAGTAATAATGTAAAAAATGTTTCTAGGATGTAAAATCAGTCAATCCTCAAGGCTTCAAATAATAGCAGACTGAATATTTTGAGGAGCAGCTCAATGGCAGTGATCCAGATGCCCTTGTCAGTATAATTGTTGCTGAAGACAAGTCCTATACCAGTTACTCTGGCTATTTGTGGTCTGTGCTAAGAAGCAATCAGTGCAATGTTTTATTGCTTCTCGCTAGAGTGCCATGGTAATGGCTCCACAATACCCTGCACGGCTAATGGCCTGTTTTCATGTCAGTGTCCTGGCTTTCTTAAAATATAAATGACATATAAAAGTGGAAGAATGTCTTTATAGGGAACCGGTCAGCAGGATTTTGCACAGTAACCTACAGACAGTGTCAGGTCATGGCGCTGTTTTACTGATTAAAATGATACCTTGGTTGATGAAATCCATCTGGGGTTGTTGTTAAATCTTTATTTTCAGTTGTCAGTTAATGATATGCTCGTGCTGCGGGGCGGCCTGTGGGGGTCTTCATGTGGTGTTCTGATTAGGTATCCATACTGAAGACTGCAGGCAGGTCACTGATCCCTCAGTGACCTGTCTTCTAGTTAACATCATGAATATTATATATACATTCTAAAATAAAAAAAAACAAAGCATAATCACAAGTGTACAGTTTCCGCAACAGAGAGGGGCTAGAAGACCGAGGCGTCTGATTGCTTCCACTCCTGCACTGAGAAGAAGCACTTCTTCATTTTAATGGTGTTTATTTCTTATGGCAGAACAGGGGTTAATCAGCCATGTTGGAGAGCCCTGAGCTCGCAGCTGAGCTCAGTTAGCCACTCCCATTCCCTTTATAATCTGGACTCTGATGCAAATCCATGTCAGAGCTAGCATTTGCTGCATGGCTTCAGAAGGGAGTGGTGATCATATGAGAACGAGTGTTGGAGGAGTTATCTGTGACTGTTGCATAGTTTGTAAGTGTGGTAATTCCCTCCCTTTCTCTATTTTTTTTTTTCCTCTACCTCCACTCCCCGGTGCATTCCTCTGTTATATGCGAGTGAATATTTTGTATACCTGGAGTTTTCTGTTAATCTTTGTTTTTAAGCCTTGTCGGGTTGCTGTACTGATTTTCTGGATTTTATTTTTGATATTGTATCTCTCAATGTTAAAATTAACCTACCCTTAAAATTATAGACTTTTCATATCTTTGTCAGTGGGAAAACTTACAAAATCAGCAAGGGATCAAATACTTATTTTCCCTACTGTATTCATGAATACAAGTCAATAAATCTGTTTTTGTGTATATGGCCCAATGATTTTGTGCCATTTTTGCAAGTTGACACCCAACTTGGTGTGTTAAATGCTCGGTCTAGAAGTGTGGCATTAACATACATGACCATGGCCTCTGGAAGTCTAAATAGAGCTAGATTTTTCTGAGTTATTTCCTAAGAGGTGCAAACACATGCAGACAAGCTTCCAAGGAAAAGCAAGCAAGGAGAGAGGTCCAGCAGAGAATATCTGCATGAGTAACGCTCGCCAATAGGTGCCAACCCAGGGAACTCACTAGCATCAAGGAAGAGCGTGTAGGAAGTTCTTTCTGCACTACAGTCGGTATAGTTTGTTCCAGAAGGAAATGATCAGTCTACCAGGCTAAGAGAGAGAAGATTTCCTCTCCAGACAGGAACATACAGTACATGCTTATTCCTGTCTCTGAGTGAAGAGTGTATCCACCAACAGAGTGAAGATTGCTTTCTACTAATAGTCTACCTCTTTTCCAACTCTCAGTGGTAAAAATCCAATTGAACTGCAACTGGTGTCCGTCTACACTTCTTATGCCAGCACTGAGTGGAGAAACTACTCTGCCCAACAAATACCAGATCATACTTATTATTTAAAGGGTCTCTGTCAGCATAGAATGACTGTTCAAATCAAGTACAGGTGCTCGGTGCACCCTCAGTGTGGCAAGACATTTAAGTGCACCTCTCCACATACTTGTTTTCCATCTATCTCGGCCCTCCTCTTATCTATGGAGCCAGAGCTGTCAATCAAAAAAGAGGGGGTTGAAATAGATGGAAAACAAGTAGATGGGAAGATGCACTTAAATGTTTGGCCACACCAAGGGTGCACCGAGTGCCCGTAATTTCTTTGAACAGTAGTCATTCTGTGCTGAGTATCTTTAAAGTGGCCCACCATCCATATACACCTCTTATATGCCCCTCATTGAGCCAAAACAAAGGTCTCCTATGCAAGAAAAGTCCGATCTCTGCAAGCGTCGCGCCTTTCCATCATGTATACTGCTTATCTCTCAGAGAGAGAGAGGATTCAAAAAGATATAAATAAACTTGAGCAGTGGGCAGCAACTAGCAGAAGTTTTTAACAGGGAAAAATGCAAAATACTATATCTGGGCAATAAAAATGAGAAAAGCATATACAGAATGGGAGGAATAGGGCTAAGCAACAGCACATGTGAAAAAGGCTTGGGTATACTAATTGATCACAGACTGAACATGAGTCAACAGTGTGATGCAGCAGTAAAAAAGGCAAATACAATTCTAGGATGTATTAACAGAAGCATACAGTCTAAATCACGTGAAGTCATTATCCCCCTCTACTCCTCTTTGGTCAGACCTCATCTGGAATACTGTGTCCAGTTTTGGGCACCACATTTTAAAAAACTGGAGCAAGTTCAGAGAAGAGCGACCAGAATGGTGACCGGTCTGCAAACCATGTCCTATGAGGAACGGTTGCAGGATTTGGGAATGTTTAGATTGCAAAAAAGAAGACTGAGAGGAGACTTAATAGCTGTCTACAAATATCTCAAGGGCTGTCACATTGTAGAAGGATCATCTTTATTCTCATTTGCGCAAGGAAAGACTAGAAGCAATGGGATGAAACTGAATGGGAGGAGACACAGATTAGATATTAGAAAAAACTTTTTGACAGTTAGGGTGATCAATGAGTGGAACAGGCTGCCACGAGAGGTAGTGGTGAGTTCTCCTTCAATGGAAGTCTTTAAACAGAAGCTGGACAGACATCTGTCTGGGATGATTTAGTGAATCCTGCTTTGAGCAGGGGTTGGACCAGATGACCGAGGAGGTCCCTTTCAACTCTACCATTCTATGATTCTATCTCAGAGTCTAACATTGCAGACAGCAATATTGACGGTTGACTACTTATTTTACACAGCATCATGGAAAAGGGCGCCTAGACTAACATCCAAATGTTATACATTGATCTAATGTGGCTAAGCTAAATTTTCAAAACTGAACATAAGATTCTTCTTTAACATTTTGATCAAAATGTATAAGCCCACTACCACATCATGGTGAACCTCTGGGTGGTTGCAGTCGTAAGTATAAATCGGACCGGGATCGGAATGCAGAGCACGGACTGACCGGCGGCTCTCAGGACCCAATTGTGACGGGCGGCTTCATGTATTCCTATGCAGCTGTTACTCTTGGGTTCTGGAAGCTTGCCAGCAGGTGTGTTCAATGCATTCCAATCTAGGACCGATTTATACGGCTATATGAGTTCGTCCTTGGACATTGTATGGGTCACCTTTACGTCAGTGATGGATAGAACATACTTGTCAAACAGGAAATAGACAATTCATCTGGTTTATTTTTTTCTCCTAACATGGACTGATTAAATGTTAGATGCTCAGTTAAAAAGCTTAAACTTGTTTGTTTTCAACACTTATCCTATTGATAGGTCATCAAACATAAAAAGTCATGTTGACGCCCCACCACAAAGACTAATACCGAAAAAACAGCCAGTTTGCTGTGGGAAATCTCATACATGGTTTTTCCCATTCAAATTATAGCCATGAGGATTGCAAAGAGCGTTTATCCTGCCAATTCCTTCACGCATACGCACCGAGTTCCTTAGAAGAATTGATCTAAAAACAGTCTGTTCTTAGAATTTCATGGAGGACTCAATGGTCCAACCTCTACAATCAATATTTAATAATCTATTCAATTGATTGGTCATAAAACATTATGGTTGGAAAAAAACACTTTAAGGTTCATTCTCTGCTGCTAATCCCTATGGCAGAACCTTATATGCATACTATTTGGAAGAAGATGTTCACACGCCGTATCATCAAATCCCAACATTGATTATTTTTAACAGCAGCGGTATATATATTCTAGTCTCATCTTCATTTGTAGGGGAAACTTGGAAAAGTTTAGTTTTCTTCGAATAAAGATTGAATCTGATTTTATATGCTTTCTGGATGACAAATCAAATATTCAAGAGTTTTCTAATGATAACTTTTGCCTGGAGGCTTTTGTGTAAATATGCACATACTAATGGGAATGTGGAGCGCTCGGCTGCAGATAACAATCTCACAAGAGTTTATTTCTCCCTTGTTTAGAGCTGGTGGAGAAGTGTAGCCCTCTCTGCTCTGGCTAATTAATGGAGATCATGAATAAAAAAAAAAACCCAAACCTGTCAAATTGAGTGGGTGCTCTAAACCAGAAAACCGATTTAAACAATATATAAATGGTCACTACTTTACACAACGTGATCTAATATATGTTAAATATAAGAACCTGCAAATCAATTTTGTTAAAGTATGTCATGCTACCTACAAAAAATCTTCCTTTTGTATAACTTACAGTCCACTGTCCATTGTCAGATGTAATATGTGAATAGTAGTAGCGAAGATGTTGAAATGGTGGGAGTCTTTGTCTCTCTGTTCTCCCATCTATAAAACTGCATAAAGACATAACCGAGGGGCGGACTATCAGAGGGGAGTTTGAAAGCCATCGGCAAATGGCATGAGCAATGTATGAAAGGTGAAAAAAAAAGTTCCAGTCCCTATAGTGCTGGCAGAATGCTGAGGAAATATGGCTAGTTAGTAACAGAGTGTGTGAATTAGGATAGTTCCTGGACATATCAGACTGGTATGTGCACCAGAAGATGGTCTAACGTGTGAGGGATGAGAAGCATACGGCCATGTACCGGTATACTTTAAGAATTTAAGTAATGTTTCCATTTTATGCCATAAACGAACTGTTAATACTGCAGGAATACTCAATACCAGTTTCTACCTGACCTTCATTGATACTGAAGTTTGTGATGGAAAAAAATGTGAATGTTCAGGATTACATGACACATTTTAGAATACTGCATTCTCAGAAAAGTTTTTCTTTTATGAACTTACAGTGAATGCAGCAGATTTCTCACATCCATCAACCTTCAAAGACTGTCTGGTGAGTGGCAGGTTCATTATTATTCCTTCAAGACAGATCCTTAAGCTCCTGGAAAATTAAATATTACAAGCCAGAGGTCTAATTAGATTAGGGCTTTTGCCAGACACATTGTACCCTGGGGAGCTGTTTCGGATGTAATTATTTAGTATTACTCGGACATTATTAACATAATTTCCTTAGATATTTCATTCTTCTGCGTATTCTAGACAAAATATAATAAAATAATAAATATCTGTAAAATGGTGTATGACAAGGAAGCAGAAAATCAACTCGGTTGTTCCTTATGACAATTCCCTCTGGGAAGAGAAAGGGTTGACGCTAAAGCTGCAGTCATAGTGATAAGTTGAGACGTTCTTGGCTAATGATTGGTATCGAAAACATAATCTGAATATTTAATTCTCCAATCAGAACACATCAAGTTACATGCTCAAATTCCAAAGGTGACACAACTAGGGATGAGTGGACCCATGTAGGTTCGGGTTCTGGTACCTGAAGTTCGTTTCAGGTACCAGAACTGTACCCGAACTTGAACATGAACCCCATTGAAATCAATGGGGACCCAAATTTAGGAGCTGGAAAATCTCTTTCTCTCTCCGGACTCCTGAACTATTAAGTATGGACTTCCAGAGGAAGTCCATGTTCGGAGTTCAGCACAGCACCTGACACCAGATGTCCGGTATGAACCCCAAACTTTACAGTTCAGGTTCGCTCATCTCTAGACACAACATTTCCAATATAGAAGAGTCACGTTGTATTCTTGCTCTGGCCACAGAGTACAATTTGATCATTGGGGTTTTTTTCCTACACCAGGGTTTAACAAATACACATACTGTAAGGGCTCATTCAGACAGAGGTATAACATGGGCATGTGCTGTCCAAGTAGAAATGGGAGGGCACACTGACCAATGTAGGGGCAGAGACCCTGATTCCAGTAATGTATCACTTACTTTACCTGGTGCTACAGTTTTGATTAAAAAGCTGCAGATTTACCCCTAATTTGAGTGCTGAGCCCTGTATAACCCCGCCCATACCACTGATTGGTAGCTTTCTGTGTACACTGTGCATAGGCAGAAAGTTGGCCAATCAGTGGTGTGGGTGGGGATATACAGAGCTCATGAATATGGAGGACTACCTGGCAGCAGGTTTACTAGTCCTCTAATGATAAAATCATTATTTTAGCAGCAGATTATCAAAACTACAGCAAGCAGTCCAGTAAGTGACACACCACTGGCATCAGGTCTCTGTCTCTATTTATCAGTGTTCTCAGATTAGGTGGCAAAAACTTGATTATACATTTCCTTTTAGGCCCTAACGCTGATTGTTATGACGTATGAAAGTATCATTGATATAAGATACATCTAACGCTTGGTGGAAGAGGAATGGGACCAGGGATTAAGTAAGTCGGCTGCAGTTTAAGAATGGTTATCTTTGATTAGCCAACCCCTTTAAAGTATATGGACACATTGGGGGCAATTTTTCTTTTATTTAAATGCATGTATTTTGGTCTATAAACATTTGCTTTTCTCACCACCTTTTGAGACCCCTCGCGTTTTCATTTTTCGGGATCTGAGGCTGGGTGACGGCTTATTTTTTTCACCCTGAACTGACGATTTTCTTGATACCATTTTGGGGTAGATACTATGTTTTGATTGCCTGTTACTGCATTTTATTGCAATGCTGCGGTGGCCCAAAAAACATAATTCTGGCTCTTAAATTTTTTCTCTCATTACGCCGTTTACGATCAGATTAATCTATTTTATATTTTGATAGATTGGACATTTTTAACTCTGCGATAGCAAATATGTGTATTTTTTAATTGTTTTATTTCCAATGGGGCAAAAGAGGGGTTATTTGAACTTTTTTCAGTTTTAAATACTTTTTTTTTTTACATTTTACTGTATTTAATTTAGGGAACCTGAAGCTGCGATCATCTGTTCATTTGTTCTATACATAGCAGTGCATCAGCACTTCTGTATTATACTGTATATATATATATATATATATATATATATATATGTATACAGACCAAAAGTTTGGACACACCTTCTCATTCAAAGATTTTTCTGTATTTTCATGGCTATGAAAATTGTAGAATCACACTGAAGGCATAAAACTATGAATTAACACATGTGGAATTATACATTACATTTTACAAAAAAGTGTGAAACAACTGAAAATATGTCTTATATTCTAGGTTCTTCAAAGTAGCCACCTTTTGCTTTGATTACTGCTTTGCACGCAGAAAAGGTGAACGGATGGACTCTAGATGCCTGGTTCCCACCGTGAAGCATGGAGGAGGAGGTGTGATGATGTGGGGGTGCTTTGCTGGTGACACTGTTGGGGATTATTCAAAATTGAAGGCATCTGAACCAGCATGGCTACCACAGCATCTTGCAGCGGCATGCTATTCCATCCGGTTTGCGTTTAGTTGGACCATCATTTATTTTTCAACAGGACAATGATCCTAAACACACCTCCAGGCTGTGTAAGGGCTATTTGACCAAGAGGAGAGTGATGGGGTGCTACACCAGATGACCTGGCCTCCACAGTCACCAGACCTGAACCCAATCAAGATGGTTTGGGGTGAGCTGGACCTCTCACCGCTTCAATTTTGAATAAATCCCCAACAGTGTCACCAGCAAAGCACCCCCACACCATCACACCACCTCCTCCATGCTTCACGGTGGGAACCAGGCATGTAGAGTCCAGCCGTTCACCTTTTCTGCGTGCAAAGCAGTAATCAAAGCAAAAGGTGGCTACTTTAAAGAATCTAGAATATAAGACATATTTTCAGTTGTTTCACACTTTTTTGTAAAGTGTAATGTATAATTCCACATGTGTTAATTCATAGTTTTGATGCCTTCAGTGTGATTCTACAATTTTCATAGTCATGAAAATACAGAAAAATCTTTGAATGAGAAGGTGTGTCCAAACTTTTGGTCTGTACTGTATATATATATATATATATATATGTATATATAATCAAGAGCTCCAATGAACACCAGCTAAATGCTAGCTTTCCAAGGAGAAGGATCGTAATGACGTGTGGAGCCAGAAGACCGCAGCGTCTGATTGCTCATACTTCAACGCTGAGAAGAAGCACTTCTCATTCATTTTAAATGTGTTTATTTCTTCTGGCAGAACAGGGGTTAATCGGCCATGTTGGAAATCCCTGTGCTCCCAGCTGAGCTCGGTTAGCCACTCCCTTCCACTTTATAATCTGGGCTTTGTTACTAATCCTCGTCAGAGCTAGCATATGCTGCATGGCTATTGGTGGGAGAAGAGTTCACATGAGAAGAAGAGTTGAAAGAGTTATTATTGACTGTTGCTTGGTTTGTATGTGTGGTAATTCCCTATCCTTCTTTATTTTGGTTTATTCCCCTACCTTCACTCCCTGATGCATTCCTCTCTTACATGTAAGTGAATATGTTGTATGCCTGGAGTTTTCTATTAACCCTTCTTTGTGTTGTCCCGGGGAGCAGGGCGAGCTAGGGCGCTCTCTAGTGTTAGGGACAGGGAAGGAGCCCCTGGTACTGGGACATCCGACAGCTGTATCGTGAGACTGATATAGGTTCCAACTGCTGCAGACCCTCTGGTTGGTTGAACTTCTTCAGGAGATTTGTGGTTCTCCTGAAGAAGTTGTAATACTTGGAAACGCGTCGAGAATAAACCAAAACTGTCAATATCTTTGCTCGATTCTGACTCCTTTATTGGTTGCACACCAGCAGCGCAGAATAACTGCTATCACCTTTCCTACATATCTAGCCTAAATGGCATAACAAAACCTAGGTATGGAGTTATAGCACAAGTAATATGGGTATTCTTCTAAACGTGCAAAAAACAATGCAGGTCTTCATGAGTGTAATTTCCACTTTGCCAAATATTCTGATGGTATTTTTGAAAACAACCTTCCTTTTTTGTGAGACTGTAGCTATAGATTAAAGAAGACGGAAGCTAAAGCCATAGGGGTATGACTAGTGTACATACTCACATTGCCATACATGGGACCCGGCGTTCTCCCCACCACAAATCTGCTCTTCTCCGGTTAGGACGTCATGTCAAATGACATTATACACACTATTTGTTTCAGCAAACCTCCTGTTTCCTACACAGAATTCAGCCCAAAGATATTTTTATTCAGAGCAGAAAACCCTCCAAACCACTAACAGGAAAAACAAACTTTTCCATTCTTTCCAGATACGTTTACTGGACGGTAATTAGCTTACCAGATGCGTACAGTCAGTGATCCTAGAGAAATGCAAATCAGTGCTGCGAGGTGAGGCTGCTCTCTTGCATACGGAAATAAATAGAAAATTTGAAATAATATTTATGATTAGGACCTTAAAAAATATTTACTTGGCGAAGAAGGAAATAGAAATACGCAACAATCTAAAAATTGTAGATTTGAACGTATTCAATGTAGATAAATTTGTGTGTGCTAATATATGGATGAGACAAATGAAAACTGAGGGTTCCGTGGACTCTGGACCTGGGACTAAAGGCGTCATCAACCCAACACACCAACTCTCTCTGGGCTCTTTCAGATATCCGATTTTTCCACGTATGAGAAAAATGGACCAATTACCGTATATACTCTAGTATAAGCCGACTAGAGTATATGCCAAGGCACCTAATTTTGCCACGAAAAACTGGGAAAACGTATTGACTCGAGTATAAGCCGGTTATGCATTAATCCCTAATTCTGGTATGCATGGTTCCTCATCCCTATCCTTGGTATGCATGTCTCCTTATCCCCATCCTTGTGTGATGGTTCCTTATCCCCGTCTTTGTCTGTATGCCTCCTTATACTTGTCCTGGTATGCATGGCTCATAATCACTATCCTTGTATCATTGGCCCCCCATGAGAAAAGCATAATAAAAAAACAAAAAAAAACTCCTACTTACCTTCCCTGCAAGCCCTCACAGCACCTTGTTGTTCCGGCTTCCAACAGCTCCTGCTGCCGAGCGATCACGTGTCCTCGCTCATTAAGGTAATGAATGTTCACCTCTCTCCACTCAGCCGGGACACGTGATCACCCGGCCACAGGAGCTGCTGGTACCGGAACAATATGCTGTGAGGACACACAGGGAAAGTAAGTAGGAGTTTGTTTTTTTAACAGCTGCTGGAAGTAACTGTGTCGGCTTATACACGAGTATATACGGTATTCTGATCAGAGTTTGGTCCAATTTTCTTGAACGTGGAGAAATAAAAAATTTTTTCTCTGCCTCCTTTCTAACAGTCCATGAAAGTGGGACCTCACTCTGATGATATCCGAGTGCAGTCTGATTTTTTCACACACCCATTGACCCTTGGCTCAAACTTTCTCCGTGATTTTCCACGGACCTCTCGGTCCGAGGTTAGAGTCAGACATATGAATGGCCCCATAGACTGTCACAGGTACGAGTGCTATTCGTGAAAACCACGGATAGCATTTGCATGCAAAATTTTGACATCTAAATGAGCCCTAACACAGAGACTACAGAGTTAGTGCAGTAGTGAGTAATGCACTCTGTGTACAAGGAAAGTGCCTAACTACAATTTATATAGGGTTGAGGGTAGACTCTCTCAGTTGCTGACCCCCTTAGTCACTATTCTATCACCGGACCACTCAGTCCAGTTACTTCATAATATTTACTCCACGAAAGCTCATGACTCACCATAATTTGAGAATGTCTAATTTTATGGCACAACACTAGTACCCCTATACCTGTCACTTAACCCAAAACTATAGCAAAAGCTATTGATTTTCACTAAACAATCCAACTGCCCTAAGTTTCTAGTCCTTCTGAACGTATCTTTTAACCCCTTAAACCCCGGAGCTTTTTTCGGTTTTGCGTTTTCGTTTTTCACTCCCCTTCTTTCCATAACTTTTTTATTTTTCCATCAATATGGCCATGTGAGGGCTTATTTTTTGCGGGACGAGTTGTACTTTTGAACAACACCATTGGTTTTACCATGCAGTGTACTCAAAAACAGGAAAAAAATTCCAAGTGCTGTGAAATTGCAAAAAAAGTGCAATCTCACCCTTGTTTTTTGTTTGGCTGTTTTGCTAAGTTCACTAAATGCTAAAACTGACCTGCCATATGATTCTCCAGGTCATTACAAGTTCATAGACACCAAACATCTCTAGGTTCTCATATCTAAGTGGTGAAAAAAAATTCCAAAATTTCCTAAAAAAAAAAAAATGCGCCATTTTCCGAGACCCATAGCGTCTCCATTTTTCGTGATCTGGGGCTGGGTGAGGGCTCATTTTTTGCATGCTGAGCTGATGTTTTTAAGGATACCATTTATGCGCAGATCCATTCTTTTGATCGCCCGTTATTGCATTTTAATGCAATGTCGTGGCGACCAAAAAAAGTAATTCTGGCGTTTTGATCTTTTTTCTCGCTACGTCATTTAGCAATCCGGTTAATTCTTTTTTTTATTGATAAATCGGGCGATTCTGAACTCGGCGATACCAAATATGTGTATGTGTGATTTTTTTTATTGTTTTATTTTGAAAGGGGGGTGATTTGAACTTTTAGTTTTTTTGTTTTTTTTAATTTTTAGACTCTTTTTTTCTTTTACTTTTGGCATGCTTCATTAGCCACCATAGGAGGCTAGAAGCATGCACAACTAGATCGGCTCTGCTACATATATGGGCAATGAGCAGATCGCCCATATGTAGCTGATTTACTGCATTGCTATGAGCGCCGACCATCGGGCGGCGCTCACAGCAATGTGCTGGCAACAACCATAGAGGTCTCTATGAGACCTCTGGTTGTCAAGGCAACGCGTCTTCGACCCCCGATCATGTGACGGGGGTCGGCGATGCGCTCATTTCCAGCCCGGCGGCCGGAAGCGCTGGGTAAATGCCCGCTGTCAGCTTTGATTTAACTAGTTAATAGGCGCGTGCGGATCGCGATTCCGCTCGTGCCTATTGCGGGCACATGTCAGCTGTTTATAACAGCTGACATGTCGCGGCTTTGAGGTGGGCTCACCGCCGGAGCCCACCTCAAAGCGGGGGATACTGCCAGCTGACGTACTATTCTGTCAGCTGGCAGAAAGGGGTTAAAATGCCCTTAGGATAGGCCTTTTCCCTGAACCGTTTCCTCAGAACCCGTGACTACTGAAGAAAATCACTATCATTCGTGCACTTTTTTCATATCTGCCAATATTGGCTGTACGGCACATTCCTAAGCCATTTAGGTAAGTGGCTACTTGAGAGATCCAAATAACTATTTACATCCACTTTCTTGACGTGCGTAGCCGTGAAGATCCCTACTGAGTCATTCTTAGAAATAACCAGATCTAGGAATTCTATGCAAGTATCAGAATGAATGAACCCTAAAACCCATGAGTTTTTCTTCAAATTGTCCACAAAAATTTGGGCTTCATCTCGTGTCCCTGTCCAAACGAAATATAAATCATCTATAAATCTCTTGTAGAACAGGATGTGGCCCATCGGCAGGAACAACTGCCCAACGAATAGGGACTCAAAACGCCCCATGAACAGATTGGCATAACTGGGTGTGAAACGTGCCCCATGGCACAGCCCCCTCAGCTGCCAATATGTCGTATCCTCAAAAGAAAAAACATTATGATCCAAAATGAGTTAAAAATTAATTAAATTATAAAAGATTTGCAAAATGCTATGTGAACATTGCAATAGTCATTTTTAGGTTTTCTCCATCAGGGCTTTTAGGGGTTAAACTATAAGTCCGCAGTCATTCTGTGTGACTGCAGAGTTGTGAATCCTCACATCGCACTCTATACGAGAATTCAATGTGTCAGCGCCGGAGGCAGGCAGTCATGTGACTGCAAGTACGCTATTTGCCTATTTCTGGCCACATTCAGACTAGACTGTATCTGACCTCGCTCAATACACTGGCATTGAGTGCACAATGTAAGGATTCACAAATCTGCAGTCACATAGACTGACTGCAGACTTCTAATGTAAGACCTTTCAACCCCTTTAAAAGGAAAAAAATTAAATAAAATTTTTTTATATGCTTTGTTTGCACAAAAATTGTGTGACATATTACCATTTTGTGCTTTCCTTCCCCCCACATTTCAAAACTGTGACAAATGACGTGGACAGTGGTTATGGGAGGTGGTTGACAGATTTGCAATAATTTATGCTAGAAATTGGAATTAATTATAGAACAAATCTACACCTGCTATGATTTCATTTTCTGGTCCATGGACAGATAAAGAAATGCCAAATTTATAAAGTGAAGTGAGCCTCTTATATTTGGTTCATCCTGCTCCAGCACCACTGAATGTAAGATTGATATATGACACGCCAGTCATAGTAAATTCTGCCCATAATCGTGATGTTCGGGGACGTTTTATATGAAGTGTATACAGAAATGTCCGCCAAAGTCATCATATGCAGGGCTCCACGCCACAAGGACAGAACAGAGAGAACATGGATTCCTTTCTTGTTTCTCAGGCTGATTATATCACTTTGTGAAGTCCAGGTGTCGTTCCTCAGATAAGTCGGGACTGGCCGTGTCTACACACAGACCACAGCTGATTGGGGATGTTTTGATTGGTTTTGGTCAGATACGTAGAATGTGGCGCAGCTGTGGATTACATCGTCCTGTTTTATATATCTACGTCAAAAGCTTTGACATATGTTTATTGACATTTCTGTGTTTTTGTGGAGTAAGACAAGGGAATTTCAAAGTGCTCAGTGCAATCAAAAGAAGCCCAAATTATGAGGTCAGTTCCAGAGCAAGAAAATTGTGATTACCAAAACTTTACAATATCAGGAAAACGCTACCTGACATATTTTGAAGAGGACCCGTCATCTCTTCTGAGATATCTGCTTTTGTATACAGTACACAAAAATAACATTGCTGGAGAATATTTTCTTTGAACTCTGAGTTGTACTGTTCTCCTTTTATTCTCTTGCCCCTGATGGTTGTCTGTGCTCTACCCAATCCTCCTTTCAGTGTTAGAGATAGCAGGAGAGATAGGGCCTTGTAAACAGAGGCGAGAGAGTATTTTGGAGGGCACAGAAAACAGGATGAAAACGCATGCTGATACAGGAATGCAAGTGAAGACAGTAGCAACCTGGATATATACAGAGCTCACATCCAGCCTATATTACTGGAAGAGACACTCTCACAAGAGAATCTGCTACTTGGATCAAACTGCAAACTGCACATCAGGGGGTTGAAAATTAACAACAGAAAGAAGATTACAGGATGAAACTTAGTGGTTACCTTTACTAAAATTGTACTAATACAGTTGTGTGAAAAAAAGGGTTTTTCTCCTTCCTGATTTCCTATTCTTTTGCATGTTTGTCACACTTAAATGTTTTTCATCACTAAACAAATTTAAATATTAGACAAAGGTAACACAAGCAAACACAAAATGCAGTTTTTAAATGAAGATCTTTATTATTAAGGGAAAAATAAATCCAAACCTACAGGGCCCTGTGTGAAAAAGTGTTTTCCCTCCCCCCCTTGAAACATAAATTAACTGTGGGTAATCACATCTTTAGGAAGCTGAGTTCAAATTCCCTAGCCATACGTAGGCCTGATTATTGTCACAGCTGTTCTCAATCAAGAAATCACTTAAATAGGGCCTGCCTGACAAAGTGAAATAGACCAAAAGATCCTCAAAAGCTAAGGGGTAAGATTTCTCCTTGTGGAAAGTGACATACCAGCTCTGGAGTGTCAAGGTAAGGAGGCTTATTAGCCGTGCAACGCTCCTCTGGGAAATTTAATATGCAAATTGCCTCTTAAGAGAAAAAGAGGACTTGAACTCTATAGCGCCACCTGTTGGAAGTAGCAATCCTACAAGTCACAATTAACCCTTTAACGAGTCTTGTAATGTGACTTAGGATAAAAGCCAAATCATATCTCAGTTTGCAGACACGGTGTTTCGGACTATTGATCCTCGTCAGTACAAAGTATGAGATATGATTTGGCTGTGTGAGAGGCTCTGGACTGAGGTCTAAGGGGTAAGGTTTCTCCTTATCGAGAGTGACATACCAGCTCTGGCGTGTCAAGGTAAGGAGGCTTATTCGCCGTGCAATGCTCCTCTGGGAAATTTAATATGCAAATTGCCTCTTAAGAGAAAAAGAGGACTTGAACTCTATAGCGCCACCTATTGGAAGTAGCGATCATACAAGTCACAATTAACCCTTTAACGAGTCTTGTAATGTGACTTAGGATAAATTTCCCAGAGGAGCATTGCACGGCGAATAAGCCTCCTTACCTTGACACGCCAGAGCTGGTATGTCACTCTCCATAAGGAGAAACCTTACCCCCTAGACCTCAGTCTAGAGCCTCTCATCTAGCCAAATCATATCTCATACTTTGTACTGACGAAGATCAATAGTCCGAAACACCGTGTCTGCAAATTGAGATATGATTTGGCTTTTATCCTAAGTCACATTACAAGACTCGTTAAAGGGTTAATTGTGACTTGCAGGATCGCTACTTCCAATAGGTGGCGCTATAGAGTTCAAGTCCTCAAAAGCTAGACATCATGCCGCAATCCAAAGAAATTATGGAACAATTGATAAAGTCATTGAGATCTATTTTTCAAGTTTTGGGACTCCAGCAAACCACAGTGCAAGCCATTATCCACAAATGGTGAAAACATGGAACAGTGGTGAACTTTCACAGGAGTGGCCGGCCTACCAAAATTACCCTAAGAGCGTAGGGACGACTTGTGCAAGAGGTCACAAAAGACTCTACAACAACATCCAAAGCACTGCAGGCCTCACTGACTCACTTAAGGACAGTGTTTATGACTCCACCATAAGAAAGAGACTGGGCAAAAATGACCTGCATGGTAGAATTCCAGGACACAAACCACTGCTGAGTGATAAAACTTAAAGGCTCCTCTCAGTTTGCCAGAAAAAATCTTGATGATCCCCAAGACTTTTGGGACAATATTCTGTGGACTGACGAGACAAAAGTTGAACTTTTTGGAAGATGTCCCATTACATCTGACATAGTAGTAACACAGTATTTCAGAAAAGGTACATCACACCAACAGTAAAATATGGGTGAGGTAGTGTGATGATCTGGGGCTGTTTTGCTGCTTCAGTACCTTGAAGACTTTCTGTAGTAAATGGAACAGTGAACTGCTGTCTACCAAAAAATCTTGATGGACAATGTCCGTTCGTGACCTCAAGCTGAAGCACACATGCGCTATGCAGCATGACAATGATCCAAAACACACCAGCAATCCCACTTCTGAAGGGCTTAAGAAAAACAAAATTAAGACTTTGGAGTGACCTAGTCAAAGTCCTGACCTTGATCCGATTGAGATGCTGTGGCATGACCTTAAAAAGGCGGTTCATGCTTGAAAACCTTCCAATGTGGCTGAATTACAGCAATTCTGCAAACATGAGTGGTCCAAAATTCCTCCAGAGCGTTGTAGAAGACATATTGCCAGTTATCACAAATGCTTGATTGCAGTTGTTGCTGCTAAGGGTGGCCCAACCAGTTATTAAATTCAGGAGGCAATCACTTTTTCATACAGGGTCCTGTAGGTTTGGATCTTGTTTCCCTTAATAATAAACACCTTCATTTAAAAACTTCATTTTGTGTATACATATATTATCTTTGTCTAATATTTAGGTGTGACAAACTTGCACATGAATAGAAAATCAGGAAGGGGGTAAACACATTTTCACACAACTGTACTGTATATGTAAAAAAAAATGCTTGTTCATTGTATATGTAAAAAAAAATGCTTGTTGCAATGCTCAATACTATAGGCCCCCACACTAATGTGTCTGACAACCCCCGACAGATGATGTTGAAGACCCAGCATATCTGATTTTGGAATTCTTTTGTTCCCTATGAGATTAGCCGCCACCAGAGATGTCTGACAGTGACTTTTTAAACAGAACACATGAGCTCGGCAGAGCTAGTGCTCCTGGCAGGGACGTAACTATAACAGGTGCAGGGGTTGCAATCGCGACCCGGGCCCTGGAGCCGAGGGGGCCCAAAAAGTCTCTTTGGTCTATATAAAAAGACCAAAGTTATGAAAGACTTGCGATAATTGGGGGCCCTGTTGGAGCTTTTGCATTGGGGCACATGAGATTCGAGTTACGCCACTGGCTCCTGGTAATAGAGAGTCCGGCAAGATACCAGACAGCCGAGAAATCGGCCAAGTCATTTGTCTGTCAGATATCCAAAGTGTATGGGGGGGCTTAAGAGTACTATGATGGCAGACACAGGGACTGTCATGTTACTCATCAGTATTTTGCTGCATTGTACATGATAATCACCAGAATGGTTTCCTATCACATTGGCGAATTCACAGCTCAGTACAGAACCTCTTGGTGAAATGTAACACTGTTAACCTCATTACATCCTGCAGACAGCACAGTACTCCTCCATTTATCTGCAGCATAAAGGAAATATGTGATGATGCTGAAGCGGTTGCCTAGTAACAGCCGTCAGTACAGTCACCTGCAAAGCAATGAGCACGAAACTTCAGGCTGAGATGTTCCCATTAACACCTCAGGGACAATTCAACATGTAGCCAAGAAAATCAAATTGATGTCTCCCCCTTAGAAAACACGTCTGTGTAAACCGCGCAATATAATGACTGAGCTAGAGCAAATGTGCTCAGTCTAATGTATCTCCCTGCTATCCATCATATAAATGCAATATATGTATCTATCTATGGAAATCCCAGGATGGATAGACATGTGAATGATATGCAAATTATTTTAAAAATGGAAAAAATCTTTTGAAACAACTCGATTTATTCAGTATCGAGTATGAGCTCCATGCACAGAAATCCCACCAGTTACAGGCCTTGGCTGCTATACAAGAGGATATTAATGGTTGCTTGAGGAATGTGTAACGTGGCACGGTGCGGTAACTGTTGGCGAAGAACTTGTGCTTAGTGGCCAGGCACGCTAAAAGAAAATGGGTGTCCTGGATGGGTGTGTGGACTTTAGCTGTGGTGGCGATACGACCTTGCAGACCATATGGTGCCATTGTTCTCAACCGGCCAGGACCAAGTGTTGCAGAGATCAATGGAAGAGACCATAGCTGATAAATAAACTTATTTCTTACTGAACAATAACTTCTGAGGAACTATGTTCAGCAGTTAGTAGGCATTCATCTTCGTGGAACAATATTACGCACTTCTTCCTCCCTTTCCTGGCATCACTCCTCTCTTCACTTCTCTTAGCTTTCTTCTGCCTCAGCACAGCCAAGCACACTACCCCGGGAGCCTCCTTGTCCCCCCAATAACGGCACTACAGTCCAGCAAGCACGAGTCTTAGGGTATGTTTCCATGGGGCGTAATCCTTGCGCTTTGGACGCAGCGGAAACCCCGCTACGCCCAAAGCGCCGCCCCCCTTTGTACACGCAGTGAATCACCGCATCGTATCCATAGACAGGGTTATTTATCTTGTGGAGACTGAACGTCTCTGTAAGATAAATAGACATGCTGCGGACTGGAAAGACGCATGTCCGGATGCGGCCCTGCATGCATAGTGGAGACGGGATTTCATAAAATATCTTCCACTATGCTGTAACATCTGGACACTGCGGATTAAACGCTGCGGTTGTATGCAACATCCAATCCGCAGCAAATCCTGATGTATTACGCCACGTGGAAGCATAGCCTTATACTTTCACTTGCGGTTTCATGTACTTCTCCCTTAGTTAGTTTTCTATGCCAATAATTGCACTACTTAGCTTTCCACTTTATTGACACCTCTGGATCATCACACAGGGCACTTCCTCTTCATTTTGCTTATCTTTCCTTCTCTGGTCCATTACCCAACTGCCAGACAAGTTAAGGGTATGCCACACTAAACAAGAACGCTAACGAGATCGCTAAAAAAGTCACTATTTAGCGATCTCGTTAGTGACGCTATTGTGTGTGGCATGTAGCAACGACGTGGCCCCTGCTGTGATCTCGCTGATCGTTCACTAGAGTTCTGGACCGTATTTTGATCGTTGGCGTCCCGCTGGTGAGCGCTATATCGCTGTGTCTGGCACCTTTTGTGAACGATGTGTGCTGTTTTTTACAGCGCAATGACCGCCAAAGTCGTTAAGGAGATCGCTAACCGCTTATGCGTCGTTAACGAGATCGTCCACTTTGGCAGCTACTAGCGACATTAAAACGATCACAAAAACGATCGCATTAGTATGCGTCATTATCGTGATTGTTAGCGGGAGCGTGGCAGTACCTTTAGGCTTCCTCCCCCATTCCCTATACTTCTTACTTTCCTCTCTTCCACTCTGGACCGATTCCAGACTGTGACTCGCTTCTCTGTAGGATTTTACTATCCGCTCGGTTGTCCTTCTCTTGTCACAGGACACCCACTGCACGTGGTTCTGCTTCTCAGTCAGTCCTAAGGTCTGTAGTGCTTCATGCTCGTCCCTATCTGACCCACTACCAGGAAGTTCTCTGTTGTGCCGTTACTTAGTTCTTCCCACTTTCCCCTGGTCTATTCCCATTATTAACTCCACCTATTTCTGTCAACTACCTAGTGTTGGGCAGAACAGAACTCCATTACCTACAATACACTGTAAATCATTAGACACTTCAAACACCATAAGGCATAACATCATTTTACAACACACGTGGTCAAAATTGTGGGTACCCCTTTGTGTAATGACAGAAAAACCCACAATGGTGACATAAATAAATTGAATCTGACAAAAGTAATAATAAATCAAAAATCTATGAAAATGAACAAAAGTCAGACATTGCTTTTCAACTATGCTTCTGCAGAATTAAAAAAAAAAATAAAACTCATGAAATAGGCCTGGACAGAAATGATGGTACCCCTGAAAATAATGTGACAAAAGGGACAAGTTAAATCGCGGTGTGTCCACTAATTAGCATCACAGATGTCTACAATCTTGGAATCAGTGAATGGGCCTGTATAGAGGGCTACAGATACTCACTGTGCTGTTTGGTGACATGGACCAAAGAAAGCGAAGGAAAGAGTTGTCTCAGGAGATTAGAAAGAAAATTATAGAGAAACATGTTAAAGTTAAAAGTTATAACACCATTTGCACATATTCAGAAATTTAAACTCCATGGTACTATAGCCAACCTGTTATGATTTGGTAGCTGAGGAGAGCAGGCAAAAACGGCTATGCACCAGAGCAGTTGGAATCTACGAGATTGCAGTACCCTGACTAACCACCACAACTAAAGGCAGCCGTGGAGCATTCCTACGTTGGTCCTAGACGCCTCGTCACAGCCTGAGAGGTTAACTACACCTAAAGATAGAAAGAGGAAAGCTATCTGCCCCGGAGCAGATCCCCAAAGAACATAGGAAGCCCCCAAACATGTAATGGCGGTTAGACAAGAGGAAATACAGACACAGACAGAAAATAGTAAGAGCAAACGTTGAGGCCCAATCTGCCTAGAAAGAAAAAGGATAGGAAGGACACTTACTGCAATCCAAAAAACCCTAAAAAATACCAACTCTATTAATTGCAAAAACACCTGAGATCACACGACCTCTACCACCTAAATTAGTTCTCTGGCGTAACAAAACTAAGCCGCAGCCACTGAAAAAACTGGAAAAGGCAAATGAACAAATAACAGTGGCTCAGATAAACTGAGAGGAGCACAAGCCCCCGGAGGGGACCTGGCTGACTTCCACAGAAGTGCAGGGAACAATGCTAAAAGCAAGATAAAAATAAAAACAGAAAATATCTTATCTGAGAGCAGGAGAAGAGGCAAGACTCAGCAAGCTTCCAAGTGAACCAGGAACCACAGTTGAGACAAGAACAATTGATCACCGGCAACCATGATGGGAGGGAACCTCCCTTATATAAGACCAGTCTGTAACTCCTGATTGCCAATCCTCATTGAATGGTTCAGTACTGTTTGTAACCACCAGAGGGAGCTTCTGCTCAGAATTCATTTCTAACACATTCACAACAGTACCCGCCCCCCCTTGAGAGGGGTCACCGAACCCTCATTTGGGCAACCAGGTCGGTCAGGATGAGCTCTGTGATACGCACGGATCAGTCTTCTAGCATGGATGTCCGAAGCAAACACCCACTTAACCAAATACTGGAGATTCCGTCTAGAAAAACGAGAATCCAATATTTTCTCAACCACATACTCCAGATTGCCCTCAACCAAAACAGGGTCAGGAGGCGCAGCCATAGGAACCACTGGCTCGACAAACCTCTTCAATAAGGACTTGTGGAACACGTTATGGATCTTAAATGTCCCTGGAAGAAGTAAACGAAAGGAAACAGGATTAAGAATCTCCATGATCTTATAAGGTCCAATGAACCTAGGCTTAAACTTAGGAGATGCAACTCTCATAGGGATATTTCTTGAGGACAACCAGACCAAGTCCCCCACTTCAAACCGAGGACCATCAGTCCTATGCCGGTTGGCAAACCGCTGGGCCCTCTCCTGAGAGAGGGACAACCTCTCCACTACCTGGTCCCAAATCTGCTGCATACGCTCCACAACAGAGTCAACACCTGGACAGACAGAAGCCTCCGTCTCTCCCGAAGAAAATCGAGGGTGAAACCCAAAATTGCAGAAAAATGGAGACATCAAAGTGGCAGAGCTAGTCCTATTATTAAGAGCAAACTCAGCCAAAGGCAAAAAAGAGACCCAGTCATCTTGATCAGCAGACACAAAGCATCTCAGATAAGTCTCCAATGTCTGGTTTGTTCTCTCAGTTTGTCCATTGGTCTGAGGATGAAAAGCCGAGGAGAAAGACAATTGAACACCAAGTTTAGAACAAAAAGTCCTCCAAAATCTGGAAACAAACTGGACTCCTCTGTCAGACACAATGTTCTCAGGAATGCCGTGTAACCGAACCACGTGCTGAAGGAACAAAGGCACCAATTCGGAGGAGGAAGGCAACTTAGGTAATGGCACAAGATGTATCATTTTGGAAAACCTATCACAAATCACCCAGATAACGGTCATTCTCTGAGAAACAGGTAGGTCGGAAATAAAATCCATAGATATATGGGTCCATGGTATCTTGGGCACAGGCAATGGCATCAACAAACCACTAGAGCGAGAGCAAGTCCCACAGGACTGCACAAATTCCCTGACGTCACGAGACAAAGTAGGCCACCAAAAGGACCGACTAACCAAGTCTCTGGTACCAAAAATTCCGTAATGACCGGCCAACGCGGAACAATGAATCTCAGACATCACACTCTTTTTCCACCGGTCTGGGACAAACAATTTCCCAATAGGGCAGCGCTCGGGTTTATCCTCCTGACACCCTTCCAGAGCCAGTCTCAAATTGGGCGAGATGGCGGAAAGAACTACACCCTCTTTCAAAATAACAGCAGGATCAGATAACTCAGGAGAGTCCGCAAGGAAACTCCTCGAGAGGGCATCCGCCTTAACATTCTTAGTGCCAGGAAGAAAGGAAACCACAAAATTAAAACGTGTGAAAAACAAGGCCCACCTGGCCTGTCTAGGATTAAGTCGCTTGGCTGATTCCAGATAAACCAGATTCTTATGGTCCGTGAGGACCACCACCTGATGTTTGGCTCCCTCCAGCCAATGTCTCCACTCTTCAAAAGCCCACTTCATGTCCAATAACTCCCGATTACCCACGTCATAATTACGTTCAGTTGGAGAAAATTTTCGAGAGAAAAAGGCACAAGGGTTACTTTTAGAGGTCTCTGGATCTCTTTGGGACAAAACGGCACCTGCCCCAATTTCAGAGGCATCAACCTCCACCTGAAATGGCAGAGAAACATCAGGCTGCCGTAGAACAGGAGCAGAAGTGAATCTCTGCTTAAGTTCCTGAAATGCAGAGACTGCCTCAGGAGGCCAATTCACCACATCAGAACCCAGATGGCCTGAACTTAGACCGAGTCCATTTCAATAACAGATGGGGACAAAATGAATCCCAGAAATGAGATCCTCTGTACGCCAAAAAGACACTTTGATCCCTTCACATACAGAGCATTCTCTCTCAAAATCTGGAACACAGTCCGAACATGTTTCACATGAGAGTCCCAGTCATTGGAAAAAATCAAGATATCATCCAAATAAACAATCAGAAATTTATCCACAAAATCCCTGAAAATGTCATTCATGAAGGACTGGAAGACGGAAGGAGCATTAGTGAGCCCAAAGGGCATCACTAGGTACTCAAAATGCCCCTCTGGGTATTAAACGCCGTCTACCATTCATCCCCGTGCTTAATGCGAATAAGGTTATACGCCCCCCTGAGGTCAAGCTTGGTAAACCAAGTAGCACTTTTCACCCTGGAAAACAGGTCAGAAATCAAGGGTAACGGATATTGATATTTCACAGTGATATTGTTCAAGAGACGATAATCAATACACGGCCTTAATGAATCATCATTTTTGGCCACAAAGAAAAAATCTGAGAGCAGGAGAAGAGGCAAGACTCAGCAAGCTTCCAAGTGAACTAGGAACCACAGTTGAGACAAGAACAATTGATCACCGGCAACCATGATGGGAGGGAACCTCCCTTATATAAGACCAGTCTGTAACTCCTGATTGCCAATCCTCATTGAATGGTTCAGTACTGTTTGTAACCACCAGAGGGAGCTTCTGCTCAGAATTCATTTCTAACACATTCACAACACCAACCTCCCTGGACGTGGCCACAGGAGGAAAATTGATGACAAATCAAAGAGACGGATAATACGAATGGCAACAAAAGAGCTCAGAAAAACTTCCAAACAGATTAAAGGTGAACTTCAAGCTCAAGGAACATCATTGTCAGATCCGTTGTTGTATGAGCCAAAGTGGACTTCATGGGTGATGACCAAGGAGGACACCATTGCTGAAAAAAATCATTAAAAAAACAGACTGGAATTTGCCAAACTACATGTTGATAAGCCACAAAGCTTCTGGGAGAATATCCTATGGACAGATGAGACAAAAATAGAACTTTTTGGCAAGGCATATCAGCTCTATGTTCACAGACGGAAAAATGAAACATATCAAGAAAAGAACACTGTCCCTATTGTGAAACATGGAGGAGGCTCTGTTATGTTCTGGGGCTGCTTTGCTGCATCTGGTACAGGGGTGTCTAGAAACTGTGCAGGCTACAATGAAATCTCAAGACTATCAAGGGATTCTAGAGAGAAATGTGCTGCCCAGTGTCAGAAAGTTTGGTCTATGTCGCAGGTCATGGGTCTTGCAACTGGATAATGACCCAAAACACACAGCTAAAAACACCCAAGAATGGCTAAGAGGAAAACATTGGACTATTCTGAAGTGGCCTTCTATGAGCCCTGACCTAAATCCTATTAAGCATTTTTGGAAAGAGCTGAAACATGCCGTCTGGAAAAGGCAACCTTCAAACACGAGACAACTCGAGCAGTTTGCTCTTGAGGAGTGGGCCAAAATACTTGACGAGAGGTGCAGAAGTCTCATTGACAGTTACAGGAATTGTTTGATTGCAGCGATTGCCTCAAAAGGTTGTGCAACAAAATATTAAGTTAAGGGTACCATCGTTTCTGTCCAGGCCTATTTCACGAGTTTTATTTTTTAAAAAATTTTGTGGAAGCATGGTTGTAAAGCAATGTCTGACTTCCATTTGTTAATTTTCATAGATTTTTTTTTATTTATTATTGCTTTTGTCAGATTCAAGTTATTTCTGTCACCATTGTGGGTTTTTCTGTCATTAAACGAGGGGTACCAACAATTTTGACCACGTGTGTGTCTTCAAATTGCACACTTCCACTTCCTTACAAATGTTCTGGCACACTGATTGCACTTGGGCATCAAGATCCACTGCTGACAGCTCCCTATGCCTATGGAATTGCCAACGAAGGACATCCCAGATGTGCTTGATGGTAGGCAAGTGTGCAGTTGCAAGAGCGGTAATCATGACCGAGCTGCTCTTCAGTTTCGAACTGGCCCTTTACAGAAAAACAATGTTTCAGTCTCATAGGTGTGGGGTGCATCACACTCACTTGTAGACCGCAGGCCTCCGCTGTCTTGGGGCCACCATCTTCATGAGCCCCCGCACACAATTCAAGGGATACCAAGTTCATTGCAACAAGCAATTGTTTACTAGCTTAAATTTATCAGGTTGTGACATGTGGGATAAGGCACAACACTCCATACTTCCTTAGTACAACACTTCTTCAGCCCTACCACTTGTTCATTCTGGACTATCCCTAAGCCCACTGACTCCGTCAGCTTCAGGAATTTCTGGCCACCTCAACAGTGCACCTGGGATCCAGTATCTTCCATCTACACAGGTCCCGGTCCATCTTCCCCTGTACGCCAGAGGACAAGATGTGCCTCACAGCACCTATGCCAGACAGTGGGCTCCAGCCATGACAAGAGCGCCCTCCCAGGATTTCAATATGGCCTCCCACTTTTTCGAACGACTGGTACATGCCAGCCCTAGCATCCCACTGTACTTGAACTTGTCCTTGTCACTGCACTTCCCTATCTGACCTACTACCTACCAACAATATCCCTCACCCACTGTGGGCTAGTTCTATACATTAACTGTATCTTATCTTTCTAATATCAACTAACTACCATCAATGTACACTAAGCATTTTATCAGTATCTTGACTATGTCTAATCCTACACTATACACTAGTCATACTGTACATTAACATCAATCAAAGCCACAGAGGTTGGCACCCTATAAGTAGGATGTTGATCTAAAACAAATCAATAAAACTGGCCAGACCGAAGTAAAAACCATGTATATGGGTAATAACCACAGGGAACAAGAATTCACATGGAGTCAGAATTGGAAAGAACCTTATAATTAATGAACAAGTATCTAACCACTTGGTTGGCATTAGCATATACATATGCTGTCAATACTCTAAATTGCCATACTATAAAGCATTTTAGTGATGAGCGAACATGCTCGGATAAGGCATTATCCAAGCATGCTAACCAAAGAGTTTGGTAGGCAATAACTGCATGTGTTGTGGCTGTCGAGACATGCACCTGCGGGGACTGACCATATATTTTTCGAGCATGCTGAAGACAGTCGATTAGCACACGAGCTGCTCGGATAACACATTATTTGAGCTCGTTCGCTGATCACTAATGTTTATATGTTAAATGGTAGTGTAAGGTCGGGACCGCCACCATCTTAGATATGGCCTATACCAGCCTCCATTTTGTCAGTTCACAGAGCCACAGACTGCTAACTACACAGGGCCTGTTAGCATATCCAGTACGACCGGTTTTGATGTCCACTATGAATCAAAAGGGCTTTAGTATGCTAATTAGTTTAGGCCAGTGTCTGAATAAGATGGTCATTAGTATGTTAAATAGCTCAGACTCAAGCCAGTATTTCCTGCTCCATATGAATTGCAGGCCAGTTAATATGCGTGCTTCAAAGCAAAGGGGAGGGGCCTAACAGGTTTAAGAACTGTAGCCATGAACAGGCTGCTATCAATCCATTTTACACACAGAAGCCAAGAAGATGGTCTAGGAAGGACAAGGGACAGATTTGATTTGCCTTGCCAAGGGAGCAGCAGCACATGCTTTGGGGACTGTCCAGCAACTAAAGACTGTTACCTGGGGACCGCAGAGCTCCCTGCCTCCCCATGTCCATACAACCCGGTAATATTGATCTATAGCTTATACCTTTAAGCCTTGTACATTATTGTGGTATTTTATTCTGACTGCAAATCCATTGTAATTACGTTGTATAGCTTTACTGTATATTTCTGTAATTATCTAGTGCACCCTTAAGGCAGTTAAACCATAAAATTATTCTTGGGCTGATGCTTTTACTCTGATCACGAATCTTAGAATACCCAGTGGGTAACAGGACACCTTCCCCGGCGGCCATTTGCTCTAGGTGCAGTTCCCTTACTGACCTGAGAGACAAAGGGGGCGCCGGAGAGCTGTACCTGTGGAGTTACGTCCCATTGGTGACGTGGGAGGAAAGGGGTCATCCTTCACATTTGGTAGCGGCGGTGGGATCAGAAGCTGTGATACCATGGCTACCGTGTGGCGGTCGGCTTAGTTCCTCACAGGTAGGATAATAAGCCCCAATAAATTTCAATGTAGGAGGCTAAAATGCTTCCAAAACAAACACCAAAGAACCCTGTTGAACCCACAAAGCTAAATACATATGTCCTATAAAACATAATAAAATACAGTGTCAAAGACAAACAAGCACGGGTAGAGCCAGAATGGCCTGAAGTAAAAAAGGTACTATGTTCTGACTATGCCTATTATCCAGAAATTCATAAGCTAAGTACCTTTTTACTTCAGGCAATACTGGCTCTACCAGAGCATGTTTTTCTTTGATCCTGCATATTAGGTTTGAGTCAGTGATGATCACCATCCAGGACAGGTGGTGGACACCACCAACTAGGACAGTGTTCCCCAACTCAAGTCCTCAAGAGCCACCAACAGGTCATGTTTTCAGGATTTCTTTAGTATTGCCCAGGTGATGGAATAATTGCCTGGTGGCTCTTGAGGACTTGACTTGGGGAACACTGACCTAAGACATACTCATTTTGTGGGAAGAAACTGCATTGGCATTAGTTTATCATCACGTCTATTATCTATTTCATAGGACACATGCATTTAGCTTGTGTGGGCTCCACAGAGTTCAAATTTTTGTCTTGAAGAATGAGCTTTTAATAAAAAAAAAAATTAAAAAGTCCCTAACGGACGATATACAAGAACATGAAGTGGATGAGTTATTATTCTCAATAACATTTTGGACTTCACGGTCTGAGAAATTCCATGTAATTCCTCTCCACATCTCCGTTTAGAGGTCAATCATTATCAACCCTATACACTAGACATCTCAGCCAGATGCAGGGTGTAGTACTAGTAATGCATGTATATACTGTAAATATAAAAGAGCATCACATTAAATTGTTACCTTTCACCTCATTACATAATTCCCATAAAAATGCTGATCTACGAATATAAATGTGTTTATTTCGTAGTACAGTTACTGGCCAACGTTTAGGGAATGTGCACACAATGCCTTTTAGATGATGCTTTATCCAGAAGAGTCTTTTGGTGCCTTTTTTATTTCTGTTTTATAACCTATTGAGCGATTTCCAAGTGGAAGTCGCCTGAAGAATAGTCAGGTCACTTTGTTTTCATAACTTTGGAAACCTGAAGAGGTTAAAATAATTTCAAAAGACAGATCATATGTACAGCGAGTCTTTTTTATATAGAAAAACATGTTAATTCTTCTTAGAATTTACTTAGTGCTTTTGTAAAGTGCTCCTGAGTGGTAGTCACAACGGAGCTGCTGTCCGGTTACACTCTGGCACTTTACAGACAAGGGGTGTGTAAGGAGGTCAAGGGTATTAACCCTTGAAATGTTTGCATTCTTTTGGGTGTGTTAAGGTATGCCTTTTATGTACTGTATGACGTCATCTTTCCGTGTTATGTCTGATTAGAGGGGTGTATAGATGTAGATAGACAGTGCTTCCTTGGGGTCACTAGAGGAGGGCACTTGTAGTGTAGGATATATATATGTGTTAGATATAGCTTGCGAGGGATCACTAATGGGGCATGTTAGAGATCCAGTTAGGAAGTTATAAAAATATGTCAATGCAGTACTTGGGTAGGACTCTAGATGGGGCATTGAGCACATCCAGTCCAGTAGGGACAAGTGGTTAGGGACTTTTTGACAGGGAAGGATTCCCTCGTAGCGGGAGTCTGTCAGGAAGATTTCCTCGTAGCGGAAGTCAGTCAGGGGTGGACCTTGCTAGAGTGAGGATGTCCAGGTTCCTGGGCCTTGGGCAGAGACAAGTAGAGTGGAAGGTACCAGCAACCTGAGAGCAGCCGGTGTAGGATTCACTGTGAAAACGTGAGCCCAAAGTCTGTGGGCTGACGTAGCAGAGGCCAGTGGAAGATCCACTGTGGGAACGCTCAGCAGAAGTGTGCGTGCATGAGCGTAGTAGTGAGTGGGCCACCAGCAAGTATCCGGGCAGGATTACCAGAGAGGGGTGGACGACCTAGTAGATGTGTATTTCTATACTGGATTGAAGTGTCTCCAGGGAAAGAGATCAAAGTGCCGTTTTCACCGGGCTCCTCGTCCCGTCAATACTTTGTGGTCTATTTCTGGTGTAGTAGAAGAGAAGAAGCGGAGTTGTGGAAAATGTACTGCTGGTACCGTATAAGACGTGCTAATGGTGTTTTGGATGTGCTATGTCCGGAGGAAATTAAAGCAGAACTGTTTGACGTGATACTGGACTCTGATTCTAATTATTCTGTATACTCTGTTACAGGGGAAGAACACCCCATGAAAATAGAGGTTGACCGGAGTGAAGAATGCAGCTGCTCCCAGTAAGTTCACCCCTCCGCCAACCCTTTACAGGTGTGTCTGTCCCAGTGTGCTGTGGGGTCTGGGGTGCATCACACTCACTTGTAGGCCACAAGCCTCCGTTGACTCCATCCTCAGAAGCCGCCACACACAATTCAGGGGACACCAAGTTCTTTATAACAGGCAAGCGTTTACTAGTCAGCTTAAGTTCATCAGGTGGGTAGAGGTGGAATAGGGCACAGCAATTTACATTTCCTTCCTCCTTAGTTCAACTCTTCTTCTGTCTCGCCACCTGTTCATCTTGAATTACCCCCAAGCCCACTGACTCCATCAGCCTCTGAGATTCGTTGTCCACTCCGGCAGTGCACCAGCCTCCTGTTCCCAACCTAATTCCACATCTATTGACCTCGTGATGTCAGAAGACCAGGCCCCCTGGTATCTGGGCCAAGCCCTAGGCTCCAGACATTGCAGAAATATCCATCAGAGAACTCTATGCCGTCTCCCACTACTTCGAACAGTTGGCTCATGATCCCCAGCAACTCACCGCACCTGAACTTGACCTTCACTATACACTTCTCTAACTACAATGGATGAGTGAATATTTCAATGTTCGGTTCACGATCGCCGAATTTGCAATATTTGCAGATTTAATAGTCGATTAAATCGCCGAATATAGCCGAACATACACAGCACAAAAGCCTGTGTTTCGCATGCTGGTGACAGCATGGGAAAAACTGACATAGCACTTCTGATTGGCAGTGAAATCATCCACGCCGGTCAGAGAGCCGCGGTTCCCACGCTGTCAGAAGACAGCGTGAGCGCTCAGTTGTGATCGGAGGTATAAAGTTTACCTACAGTCACTGGTGTCAGCTGATAGGACTCTGACACCTGCTGCCGATAATAAGTGAGAGCAGGAGCGGCGGATGGAAGTATTCATCAGCCGCTCCTGCGCTGTAAATAAAACTCACAGCTGAGGGCTGCAACCCTCAGTTGTCAGCTTCAGCAAGGTTGGTTATCAAGAATAGAGGGGACCCATGCCATATTTTTAATTATTTAAATAACTAAAAAAAAAGGTGTGGGGTCCCCCCATTTTTGACAACCAGCCTTGCTAAAGCAGACAGCTGTGGGCTGGTATTCTCAGGTTGGTCCATGGATATTGCCCCCAGCCTAAAAATAGCAGCCCGCAGCTTCCTAGAAAAAACACATCTATTAGATGCGCCAATTCTGGTGCTTGCCTGGTTCTTCCCACTTTCCCTGTAGTGGTGGCAAAAGGGGTTCATATTTGTGGGGTTGATGTCACCTTTGTATTATCAGCTGACATCAAGCCCATGGATTACTAATGAAGAGGCGACTGTAAGACATCTATCCATTACTAATCCTATAGTTACATGGTAAATAAAGACACCGCCAGAATAAAGTCCTTTATTAGAAATAAGACTAAACATAGTTTTCCATTTTATTTAAAACTAAAAAACAGTTATACTCACCTAACGCCTAATTCCACCGAAGCCCTCGTTCTCCTGCAATAAAACTAAAATATAAAAACAACAATATACCATGCCTGTCATTCTGTCCTACGCCATAATCCACGTCTGGGTGATTAATAGCTTTCAACCTGGACGGTGCCAAGATGCGACCGTCCAGGCTGAGAACCACTGGGGAATGAACTGCTGCGAGCGCAGCCTTAGTGACTAGCAGTGACGTCAAAGAGGTTACCTCCGGTCACTGAGGCTGCGTTCCCAGCCGGGCTGAACTGCTGTGACCTTGGTGAGATCCCCGCTAGCACCGTGGGAAAAAGTCACCGCAGTTCAAACTCAGTGGCTTCACAGCAGATCACCGTGAGAATTTCTCACGGTGATCTGCAGAGAAGTCGCTGAGCTTGAACTGTTGTGACCTCACCACTGACTTTTTCCCGATTCTGGCGATTCTGAACACGGCGATACCAAATATGTGTATGTTTGATTTTTTTTATTGTTTTATTTTGAATGGGGCAAAAGGGGGATGATTTGAACTTTTATATTTTTTTATATTTTTAAAAACATTTTTCTTTTCACTTTTGGCATGCTTCAATAGTCTCCATGGGAGACTAGACGCTGCCATAACCTTATCGGCTCTGCTACACATACAGGCGATGATCAGGTCGCCTGAATGGAGCAGAATTGCTCACTTTCTATGAGCGCCAATCAACGGGCTGCGCTCATAGCAATTAGGCAGTGACAACCATAGAGGTCTGCTGGAGACCTCTGGTTGTCATGCCAACCGATCGGTGACCCACGATCACGTGATGCGGTCACCGATGGGTGGGATTTCCAGCGCGCGGGTCACATGTGGGGATTGCCTGTTAGGGAATCCCCACGTGTATTCAGGCTGTCTAGCAGCCGCAAATCATGCAGCTGCGGTGACACAAACTAAATCTCTGAGCACGCCCAAAATACTTGGAGACCACCCGAGCGTGCTCGTAAAACTCGAGTAACGAGCATCTCGCTCATCACTAGTCCCCGGTTAAACAGGGGGTGTGCTGCCAATACTAAGTTGTTCCAACCTCATACAGTTTCTAGCAACTGGTTGGAAATCGTTTTGTATGAGAACCGATGAACTCGTGGACAGGTGGTCAGAGATCTAAGGCCTCTGTCAGTAATTTCCTTTTACACCAAAAAAAATGAGTTTCATCAGTGATTTTTCATGTATGAAAAAGGAAAAAAAAATAGAATGCTTCACCTACAGTGAGGAAAATAATTATTTGATACACTGATGATTTTGTAAGTTTTCTCACCTACAAAAAATGGACAGCTGTCAATGTTATCACACTTCAACTGTGAGACAGAATCTTAAAAAAAAAATCCAGAAAATCACATTGTATGATTTTTGCATAATTTATGCAATAAAATGCAAATTAATTATTTGATCACATACCAACCAGCAAGAATTCTGGCTCTCACAGACGTGTTAGTTTTTCTGTAAAAAGCCCTCCTGCTCTGCACTCATTACCTGTATTAATTGCACCTGTTTGAACTTGTTACCTGTATAAAAGACACCTGTCCATACACTCACTCACAGGCCAACCTCTGCACCATGGCCAAGACCAAAGAGCTGTCTAAGGACACCAGGGCGAATATTGTAGGCCTTGATGGGCTACAGGACAATAGGCAAGCAGCTTGGTGAGAAGGCAACAACTGTTAGAACAATTATTAGAAAATGGAAGACACCCAAGATGACTGTCAATCTTCCTCGGTCTGGGGTTCCATGCAAGTTCTCGCCTTGTGGGGTAAGGATGATTCTGAGAAAGGTCAGGAATCAAAACAGAACTACACGGGAGGACCTGGTCAACGACCTGAAGAGAACTGAGACCATAGTCTCAAACATTAACGTTAGTAACACACTATGCCGTCATGGATTAAAATCCTTCAGGGCACACAAGGTCCCCCTGCTCACACCAGCACATGTCCAGATCCATATGAAGTTGGCAATGACCATCTGGATGATCCAGAGGAGGCATGGGAGAAGGTCATGTGGTCAGATGAGACCAAAATAGAACTTTTTAGTGTCAACTCAACTAATGATGAGTGAGTATGCTTGTTGCTTGGGTTTTCCCGAGCACGCTCGGGTGGTCTTCGAGTATTTGGAAGTGCTCAGAGATTTAGTTTCTTTTGCCGCAGCTTCATGATTTGCGGCTACTTGACAACCTGAATACATGTGAGGAATGCCTGTTTGTTAGGGAATTCCAACATGTATTCAGGTTGTCAAACAGCCGCAAATCATGCAGCTACTGCAACAAACTAAATCTCCGAGTACTTCCAAATACTCGGAGACCACCCGAGCGTGCTCAGGGAAACCAGAGCAATGAGTATACTCGCTCATCACTAAACTCTACTCGCCGTGTTTGGAGGAAGAAGGGTGAGTACAACCCCAAGAACACTGTCCCAACCATGAAGAATGGTGCAGGAAACATCATACTTTGGGGACGACAGCATCATATTGAAGGGAGGATGGATGGGGTCATGTATCGTGAGATTTTGGCCAACAATCTCCTTCCCTCAGTAACAGCATTGAAGATGGGTCAGGGCTGGGTCTTCTAGCATGACAGTGACCTGAAACACACTGCAAGGAAAACTAAGGAGTGGCTCCGTAAGAAGCGTTTTATGGTCCTTATTTCATCCCATAATATGCAAAATATGTAAAAATCATACAATGTGGCTTTATTTTTGCAGACACAAAAAACACTCCAACTCCACAGACAATAACAGGTACATTTTAACATTGAAATACAATTGGTAGAACATGTATATTGATTAACAGATGTCTGAATGAAGCCCATCAATGACTATGGATTGTCTGCAGTGGTTATATGCAGAAGCCAGTAACCATAAGACCGGAAGAAATAAACAAACATCAGTGCTGAAAAAAAACTAATGAGAATGTTGCTTTCTAACATTTGCATAGGCAAATATGAGGCTGTCAAGTTTGGGTTGGGAGACTCACAGACAGCCTGAGCATTGGGGATCCGTGCTCAGAGTTCCACGAACCCCTGCATTAGCCCAATGTCAAAATTTAACATCTATACTGGAAACCTCTTTTGCTTTGCTTACGTATTTTGGACATCAGTCCTAACCTATGGCCCAAGTACAGTAGAACAAGTGCAATAGGATTCTGGTATAGTGGGGTGGCTGTAATCAGTGTCAGACTGGGGTGCCAAGGACCCACCAGTAACCAAAGCCAGGATCCCATATTTTAACTAGATGCAAATGTGACATTAATCTTAATCACAATTCTATAGCAATGATCAGGGCAGATTGTGAAATCAATAAGATTCTGCCTGTATATACATATAGGAAAGATGTGTATCTTTGTACCGTGTTAGCCAGTAGATAGAAAAATATTTAGACTTGAGAGTCCTCAGTTGTTGATACCTTTTAATGGCTAACTGAAAAGATGGTAACAAATTGCAAGCTTGTCTTACCTATTGCATTATTCCTGTGTCCTGTTGTGTATAAATATGTGATTCTTCAGATTTTGTATTAGTCTTCGCCTGATGAAGAGACCTGAGTAGTCTCGAAAGCTTGCAATTTGTTACCATCTTTTCAGTTAGCCATTAAAAGGTATCAACCACTGAGGACTCTCAAGTCTAAATATTTTTGTATATACATAGTCAAGTGTTTAGTGCCAAGTACTGCTCATATAAGAAGGTAGGGGCCCCACCAGAGGATTCTCCTGTTCTCTTGTGGGCCAGTCCATGCCTGGCTGTAATAGAAGTTCTAGAAATGTGTCCTGTTTGGGTGAAACTGGCTTTATTTAGTGGCTAATAATAATCACTACTCTGATTTTAGTTCCAGGAACTCACATGGTTAATACATCCCAAATAGCACATGGTATTGAAATTGGCAATCATTTACACAATGTTCCATATTCAGAGACCTGTACAGAGGAACTAATGCCATGTATGACCCAATTCACTATACAACAATTCAGTGAGAAACTCAGATTTCATGGCCCGAGCTGCTGTAACTGTGGCTATTCGCCAGCATTTATCTGGCTGACCTAGTAGATCAACATATACAAGTGCTTCTCTCTAAATTAGATTATCATCAAAAAGTTAATTTCAGTTCTTCAATACAAAAAGTGAAACTCATATTATATAGAGTCATTACACACAGAGTGATCTATTTCACAAGTTTATTTCTGTTAATGTTGATGATTATGGCTTACAGCCAATGAAACCCCAAAAGTCATTATCTCAGTAAATTAGAATACTTTATAATACCAGCTTGAAAAATTATTTTAAGATCCATAATGTTGGCCTACTGAAATGTATGTTCAGTAAATGCACTCAATACTTGGTCGGGGCTCCTTTTGCATCAATTACTGCATCAATGTGGCGTGGCATGGAGGTGATCAGCCTGTGACACTGCTGAGGTGTTATGGAAGCCCAGGTTTCTTTGATAGCAGCCTTCAGCTCGTCTGCATTGTTGGTCTGGTGTCTCTCATCTTCCTCTTGACAATACTCCAGTAGATTCTCTATGGGGTTAAGGTCAGACGAGTTTGCTGCCAATCAAGCACAGTGATACTGTTGTTTGTAAACCAGGTATTGGTACTTTTGGCAGTGTGGACAGGTGCCAAGTCCTGCTGGAGAAGGAAATTTCCATCTCCAAAAAGCTTGTCGGAAGAGGGAAGCATGAAGTGATCTAAAATTTCCTGGTAGACGGCTGCGCTGACTTTGGTCTTGATAAAACACAGTTGGACCTACACCAGCAGATGACATGGCTCCCCAAACCATCACTGATTGTGGAAACTTCACACTAGACCTCCAGCAGCTTGGATTGTGGCCTCTCCACTCTTCCTCCAGACTCTGGGACCTTGATTTCCAAATGAAATGCAACATTTACTTTCATCTGAGAACAACACCTTGGACCACTGAGCAACAGTCCAGTTCTTTCTCCGTGACCCAGGTAAGACGCTTCTGGCGTTGTCTATTGGTCATGAGTGGCTTGACACAAGGAATGCGACACTTGTAGCCCATGTCCTGGATACGTCTGTGTGTGGTGGCTCATGAAGCAATGACTCCAGCAGCAGTCCACTCCTTGTGAATCTCCCCCAAATTTTTGGATGGCCTTTTCTTAATAATCCTTTCAAGGCTGCAGTTATCCCGATTGCTTGTGCACCTTTTTCTACCACACTTTTTCCTTCCATTCAACTTTCCATTAATATGCTTGGATACAGCACTCTGTGAACAGCCAGCTTCTTAGCAATGACTTTTGTGGCTTACCCTCCTTGTGGAGTGTGTCAATGACTGCCTTCCGGACATCTGTCAAGTCAGCAGTCTTCCCCATGATTGTGGAGCTACTGAAACAGACTAAGGGAGCTTTTTAACTGCGTAGGAAGCTTTTGCAGGTGTTTTTTGTTAATTATTCTAATTTACTGAGATGATGACTTTTGGGTTTTCATTGGCTGTAAGCCATAATCATCAACATTAACAGAAATAAACACGTGAAATAGATCACTCTGTTGTAATGACTATACAATAGAGGAGTTTCACTTTTTGTATTGAAGAACTGAAATAAATTAACTTTTTGATGATATTCTAATTTAGTGAGAATCACCTGTAGAAGATCAATAAGGTCTACATTACACAGACCCGTATGTTCTCTACCCTGCAGGACACCTCCCACATTACTGAGCCGCAGCGCCTCCTGATCCAGCCTCAGGGTTACAGGAGACTAATTAAAAAATACAGGAAGCCGGGGATTGAATGATCAGATTCTAAAAACACATTACTTTCCACAGGCTGAGACTACGCTCCACTGCGCCTGTAATTCTATTATATCCTATGACACAATCCCCATCCCTTGATGTACGCCATTTACTAGAATACTAACAATTGCTGTGCTCCAGTGAAAGGATAACACTGCGTCATTTATAGCTCTGACCTATTGCTCCATCCGCTTTCTTCCTCCCCAATAACAGGAGAATGGAAGCAATTTTAAAGAGTAAAGGTTAGAAGAATAAACAGTGAGAAACGTGTGCCTGAAGGAAAGGCTGCAGAAATGGCAGATTATGAAACGGTTACTCCATAGAGGAGGCAGCATGCGATGGTTCTTATACATTGCATTTGGAGAGCAGGTATCCTGCACATAATATGTTAAGTCAAACATGAATCTTTTCATTTTACCATTTTTATGACTTTTCCAATAATCAAGAATGATGGAGAAATTGGTTTATTGCTCCAACAGCGCCATCTAGTGGCTGAAATAGAATACAGCATTTAATGCAACTGCATGAATTAAACCGTCACTTTAAGCCGTCATTCAGACGTCCATGTTGTTTGTACATGTTCTAGCCCCTTTTTTATCTCGCAGATTCAATTCGTACTCATTATAATCCATGGAGTCATTCACAGACCCATGTCTTTCACAGACTGTTTGTGCAAAGGTCTCGGAAACCTGTCTGCTTGTCGCCGGTATCACAGATGAAAATAACCAAATACAAGATCTATGGGTCTGTGAAAATACGTACAGCGCCAAGATGGCAGAAGTGTCAAGTTCGCATTCAATATTGCAAAGTATAGGAGAAGCTTTCTAACACATGACACTTCAATGGCAAAAACGGACACACGGTCCATACACCGAACCCACGGTCCATACACTGAACCCACCGGTACCATTTTTTCACATATGTCTTTAAAACACAAGTGTGAATGAGGCCTAAAAGTCTGGCAGACAAAAAAAAAATTACTGTTAAATTAAAAACAGGCGCACGGTGCACCCCTAACCTGGTCAAACCGTTTATTGCACCTTCCTGCCTAAAATTTGTATTTATTTATGTTACTCACTTATATATCACCATTAATGCCACAGGGGGTCACAGACATCATCACTGTCCCCAATGGGGCTCACAATCTACAATCCCTCAGTATGTTTTTCTTTTTTTGGGGGGGTGGAGGGTGTGGGAGGAAACCCACACAAACATGGGGAGAACATGTTTGTTGTCCTTGGTGGGATTTGAAACCAGAACCCCAGTGCTGCGAAGCAACACTGCTAACCACTGAGCCACCATGCTGCCCTATATACAGTACAGTGATAACCACTGAGACACCATGCTGCCCTATATATAGTACAGTGCTAACCACTGAGCCACCGTGCTGCCCTATATATAGTACAGTGCTAATCACTGAGCCATCATGCTGCCCTATATATAGTAGTGATTACCACTGAGCCACCGTGCTGCGCTATATAGTACAGTGCTAATCCCTGAGCCATCGTGCTGCCTATATATAGTACAGTGATTACACTGAGCCATCGTGCTGCGCTATATAGTACAGTGCTAACACTGAGCCATCTGCTGCCTATATATAGTACAGTGCTAACCATGAGCCACCGTGCTGCTATATATATATATAATCATATAAATTATATATATATTAAGTACAGTGCTAGATCACGGAGCCACGTGCTGCCCTATATATAGTACAGTGCTAGCCACTGAGCCATCATGCTGCCTATATAGTACAGTGCTATCACTGAGCATCGGCTGCTATATATATATATATATATATATATATAGTACAGTGCTAACCACTGAGCCACCGTGCTGCCCAAATCTTTGGGCTGTGGTTCCACGGCCTGGAACCACAGCGCTTTGGACGGAGCGGAAATTCCGCTCCGTCTAAGCCCCGCCCCCTTTCTGACGCGCGCTCTTTCCGGAGGTGTTCAGGACACCTCCGGAAAGAACGCAGGGCTACATAGCCCTGTGTGAAATTCTGTTGCGGCGACGCACCGTCGCCGCAACACGCTAGGACATGCTGCGGTCTGAAAAGACGCGCCGCATGTCCGTTTACGCAGGTCTCCCGCCTGCGTGTTGTTACGCATAGTGGAGACGGATTTCTTGAAATCCCCTCCACTATGCTGTAACATCTGGACGCTGCGTGTTTGGCGCTGCGCCAGTGCACAGCGCCAAACACGCAGCGTTTCCTGACCGTGGAAACTCACCCTTACCGTCCATCTCTATACTTTTCCTGGATTGACAGCTCTGGCTTTACAGGAGCTGAGAAGGACAGAAGTAAGTGGGAATGTGCACAGAAGCCAAGGGTGCATTGGATACCTGGTGCTTGGGTTGAGTAGCCATTTTGTTCAGACCCCATTAAAAAAAATATATATATAGTTACTGACATCATAACTAAAGATTAGAAACCCTTTTTTCGTCCATCACTGTGATTACCCTGGTAGTAATCATGGCCAAATGTCAACCTGACATTTGGACTATCAATTCCTTTCTGGAGCAATATGGAGGGGAAACAAATTCTAACAGTATGCTTATGGGCGGAGGTGAAAATCCCTTTTTGCCTGAATAATTTACCCTCCCAATGTCCAATACATAAAGCTAATGTATAAAGAAACCAGACACGTGAGCCCGAGCACTTCTCACCATTCAGCTGACAATGCCGATGTATTCTGCACCCGACGGCAACGATGGTAACCCAGGTGTCAAAATATTAATTTCCAGGAGGAGTAACAGAGAAATCACAACCATTGCTCTGACATTGTTATTTGTTGAAAATATGCAATTTTTGAATGATTTTCCTTTTAATCCAAAAATAGTCATACCACAGGAAAACATTAATAAATAACATTTCCCTTTTGTCTGCTTTACATCAGCACCATCTGGAAAATGTGCTTTACTTAAACCTTAGTAGAAAAAAAAAACGTAGCAGTAATTTTAAGAAAAATTTAGTTATTTTTTACGGACGTATTCGTTTTTTGACGCGATTTTAAAAAGGGGCTTATTAATAAACTCCCAAAAGTGACACCATTTTGAGAACAGCGTCAGTCAACAGTCAAACCTGATTTCAGGTAGTCAATTAACCCTTCAGGTGCTTTTCAGGAATTAATAAATTCTATGCAGGCCCCTATAGCAGGCTAACTCTAAGGCCGTTGTTTGGCGATGGCAAACCATAAGGGCCCACAATAATATCTCAGGGTGCCGAGGGGTTTTAATGAGGGAGCACCCAATTCTGTTGCCTTTAAAAATCCGTATCCATTTGTCCAGTCCTAAAATCCCTAGTCCCCTCGACCAGATTAAAAAATTTAAAAAGGGCCCAGGGGTCGTCCCAACACTATCGTGGATGATGCGCGGGGTCCAAAATTCACATTGACATCTTCACCTTTCGGGTGCTGTTCACTTTACAGGGTCGGAAAAAATTTTGACCCCTTTGGGATTTTCACCTTTGTTTCATTTCAGCCATTTGGGAAATTCAAAACGTTCATTTTTTTTCATTAAAGTAAGTATTTTAAAAAAAACAAGAGAAATTTTTTCAAAATTTTTTTAAAAAAAAAAAACTGAATTACATGGGCATAAAATATTTAGACCCTTTGCTCAACCCTATTTAATTTTAAAGCTGTTCATTTCCTTTTGACCTCCTTGAGTGGTTTTAATCCTTCAATGGAGCCGCGGTTTTAATTAAACTGTAGGACTTTATTTGTAAGGCACACACCTGTCTACACCGTGGTCAAAATTGTGTTACCCTCGTTTAATGAAGAAAAACCCCCAAAGGGGAAAGAAAAAAACTTGAATCGACAAAAAATAAAAATAAAAAAAAAAATCTATGAAATTTCAAAAAAAGTAGACATTTTTTTTCAACCTTGCTTCCACAGAAAAAAAAAAAAAAAAACTCGTGAAATTTGGGCCCGGGGAAAAAAGATGGTACTATAACTTAATATTTTGTTGCAAACTTTTTAGGCAACCTGCATCAAAGTTTTTTAAAGGGTGTGGTTCCCCGGTCGGAACCACAGCGCTTTTTACGGGCGGAATTCCGCTCCCTTTAACCCCCCCTTTCTGCCGCTCTTTCCGGGGGGTTTAGGACACCTCGGGGAAAACATCCGGAATGTTTTTCAGGGGGCATAGCCTGTGTGAAATTCTGTTGCGGCGACCACCCTGCTGCAAAAACGCTAGGAATGTGCGGTCTGAAAGGCCCCCCGCGC
>JARQOD010000006.1:395481650-395586952 GCA_033576555.1 Oophaga sylvatica | reverse complement strand
ATGGACGCTACCATTTTTCCCAGGACCTGCATGGCAAACCTCAGGGAGCAAGGCTGAGACAGAGATCGAACTCCTCGGGTGAGAGAGATCTTGTCCGGAGGGAGAAGAACCAACCCTCGGGAAGTGTCTAAGATCATCCCCAGAAAGGGAATTTGCTGGGATGGAACCGGGGAAGATTTCTCCAGGTTTACCAGCCAACCTAGACAGGACAAGGTGTCGATGGCGATACTGACGCTTTCTAGACAAGCCCGATAGGACGGACCTTTGACAAGGAGATCGTCCAGGTAGGGTAGGATCACCACACCTGGAGTGTGTAAAATGGACATGACGGCCGCCATGACCCTTGTGAACACTCTGGGAGCGGTGGCGAGGCCGAACGACAGAGCCGTGAATTGGAAGTGTTCGTCTCCTACCGCAAATTGTAGGAATCTTTGGTGACCCTTGAAGATTGGAATGTGGAGATATGCGTCCTTTATGTCGATTGATGAAGAGACCACTCTCCTTGCAAAATATTCTCCTTTTTCCAGTGAAGCGATGACAGAGCGTAGGGACTCCATCCTGAAGTGACGCACCGAGACAAATTTGTTCAGAAGCTTCAGGTCTAGAATAGGACGCATGGTTCCATCCTTTTTTGGGACCACAAATAGGTTTGAGTAAAAACCCTTGAACCTTTCTGTGGGAGGAACAGGGATGATGACAGCGCTGTTGCAGAGAGCGGATATGGCCTGATAAAAGGAAACCGCCAGCGTCGCGGATTGTGGTAGCCGGGACCGGAAGAATCGTGTTGGAGGAGGGCATGAGAACTCGATTTTGTATCCGGAAGACACGAGATCACTTACCCAACGGTCGTGGACGACCGACAGCCAGACTTGGCGAAACAAGGACAGGCGGCCGCCCACCTTGCCTGTGTCTTCCAGACACAGCAATGAGTCATTGTGAAGAGAACTTGCGGGCCAGGGTACCTTTGGTCCTGGTCCGAGATCTGTTTCTCCAAGAGTTAGAAGGTCTGAACGAAGGGTTGGAACTTCCGCCTCTGCGTGGGGGCCGAGAAGGGTTAGTGGAGGTGACCGGAGATGACCAGCCTGTGGAACTGCGAAAAGGCCGGGAGCGGGTTTGGAATTGGCTCCGAAAGGGTCGAGTTAGTCTACGCTGGGGGAGAAATTTGCTTTTTCCTCCGGTAGCATCGGAGATAATTTGATCATGCTTATCTCCGAACAAACTGGTAAGGTGGAGAAGTCAAGGATTTTTTAGACGCAGAGTCTGCCCTCCATTCTCGAAGCCACAAAGCTCTCCTTATGGCGACTGCGTTGGCGGCTGCAAGTGCAACACAATTAGCCGCGTCTAGAGAGGCATGAACTACATAATCTCCTGCCTGAGCGATCTGATGGGCAAGATTGGTGACTTCGGGTGGAAAGTTATGGTTTCCACTGGTTCTAACTATGGCCTCTGCCCAGGTCACCATAGCTCTAGCTACCCACGTGGTGGCGAAAGACGGAAATAAGGCGGCTCCAGCAGCCTCAAAGACAGATTTGGCCAGATTGTCAATCTGCCGATCTGTGGGATCCTTGATGGATGATCCATCTGTCAAGGACAGAAGAGTTTTTGAAGCGAGCCTTGATATGGGCGGATCTACTGCAGGGGACTCAGTCCACTCCTGTCTTAGAGTAGATGCAAAGGGATACCGTGCTTCTAGAGGTTTAAGGCCCGAGAAACGCTTATCAGGGCGACCTCTATGCCTCGTGAGGATGTCTGTAAACTCTGGATGGTTAGCGAAGAACCTATGGGGGCGTTTAGTTCTTTTAAAAGCCACCGGATGGTCTGGATTGGTACCGGGTTCCTCGTCTATTTCCAGGATATGATTAACTGCTTCTATGAGCGAATCTATAGACTCCTGGAACTCAGGGGAGTTAGGGTGTGGGGCCACCTCAGACTCACATTCTGATTCATGCTCACTGGCACCCCCTGGTGAAGGGGAGCGAGACGCAGAGCTAGCGGAAACAGTAGGCTCAGAGTTCCGTGAAGATGAATCACGGATACGTTTCCTAGAAGAATGCATGGTTGAAGGGCCCGCTGAAGGGGGAGAGGGGAAGCCCCGGCTGGCAGAGGGACCATGAAAGGATTCTATAGCCTTTGCGAGGGAAGCCACGGATTGCGCTAAAGAATCAGCCCACTCAGGTGGGTTAGTCACAGATTGCATTAACGAAGCAGCCCACTGTGGGGGGCTAGCATCGCTTTGCTCCACGGTAGTGGGAGGCTCTTGAGGCCTTAAGGCTTCACAGAGTCCGTACAGAGAGGGTTGGGATGCTTCCGTGGTAGGGAAACATTGCATGCGGTGCATGAGGCATAAATCACCGTGTGTGTCTTATCCGCCTTTTTGATTGCCTTCGATTGAGACATAATGCAAATTACCTAAGGAATCTGCGTACGGCGGCTGACCAGGATTGCCGGAATTATGTGCCGCCTGTTGCTGCTCAGAAATATCTGCAGCGTATGGTCACCTGAGCGAACCCGCCGCTGAGAGGATGGTGCCTGCAGCGGAGGGGTTTAACGGCTGTAGCTGAGGAACTAATCCCTGCTAGAGGAGGGTTAGTGCCTGCGGCTGAGGGGTTACAGCCTGAAGCGGTGTACCTGCTGTAGCGCGGCTTGCCCAGGTTCAGCGTGTCCCCAGAGAAGAAGTGATGCCGTGCTGAGGAAAATGGCGTTCTCCATAGACTTCCGGTCTAGGACGCGCCAGGAAGACAGCCCCGATAACTGAATTGGCGCTTCTCGTGTGTAGCGAGAAGCGCCAGACACAGAAGGCAGGAAGAGAAGGGAGGGGAATCTGTCTCTGCCCGCTCTACAGACCAGGCAAGGAGTGCTGGAGAGGGGGCATGGTCGGCCGAATGGGTCGGACCAAGCCAATAGATAGGCGGAACTGGGCCTAGGAGCTGCCGAAAGCCGGGGCCTAAATTAGAAGCCGGGACCGTGCGACATGGCGGCGGCCGCTGTGTTACCTCGCTCCATTCTCATCTGCTTGCATGAGGAGAGTCGCGGCAGTGAGAGGCTGCGCTCTATAAGGCAGACGGCCACAGCGGAGCGCTGGGAACTCGGGCATGGGGGACATTCTGTACTCACAGTTAGGCCGCTCTGCGATGCTCAATCCGCCAACGTCTTTACTAGGAGGGCGGAGAGGTCCCCGGCACCAGCCACTGTCTCAATCTATCATCCCTTTAATAGGGAGATAGAGACAAAAAACAAAATTGTCGCTGTGGAGTATGGCCTGCAAATGTGCCATGCTGCGGGTCTGGCTTCGGAAGGGGGTAAGTGGGGGGACACCCCACGTTCCCGTCCGTTGCAGTTGTGGGGAGAGCGGACCCATTGAAGGATCCGTCGCCTCTGGAGCACAGACCAGGGTTGCAGGAGGGGGTACGGGGAGACGACACTCCGCGTTCCCGCCTGTTGAAGATGTATGGAGATCGGAACCATGAAAGGCCCGTCGCCATTAATTCGTTATTTAGAAAAAAATGAAGTTAAAAATGAAAATAAGAAAGTTGGGGTCTGAAATTAGACCCTAGTGCCTCCTACAGACACTAAGCAAGAACTGGTTCACAAGAGAGAGCCAGCAGGGGGTGTATACTGCGGAGGAGGAGTTAATCTTTTAACATATTTTGCTTAGTGTCCTCCTAGTGGCAGCAGCATAACACCATGGTAGTGTGTCCCCCAATGAGGCGAAGGAGAAATTCATGCTGCTGTGGTGCCAATCTTCTAATAAGGGTTCGTTCACATGAGCATGTAAATCGGACGAGTGCAATGCGAGAAAAAAAAAAAAGGAGATTTTTGTGTACTCACTGTAAAATCCTTTTCTCCGAGACGCTCATTGGGGGACACACAGACCGTGGGTGTTATGCTGCTGCCACTAGGAGGACACTAAGCAATACAAGCACAAAAGATTAACTCCTCCTCCTGCAGTATACACCCTCTGTTGGCTCAATCCTGAACCAGTTCGGTGCCAAAGCAGTAGGAGCTCATAACAGAGTGCAATATGCCAACAATTCAAATGAACAACGAGGCTACAAGTTAAACCAGGGTGGGAGCTGTGTCCCCCAATGAGCGTCTCGGAGAAAAGGATTTTACAGTGAGTACACAAAAATCTCCTTTTCTCCTTCGCCTCATTGGGGGACACACAGACCGTGGGACGTCCCAAAGCAGTCCCTGGGTGGGAACTCATCAACAGATGAAGCCTCGTGAACCTCATGCATATAACGCTTAACTAGTCAACAGACAACTTACAGATGCGCAACAGCTGATTGCAGAATCTGTCTGCCAAGAGCCGCATCTGAAGAAACTTGAGCATGAATTTGGTAATGTTTGACGAAAGTATGAAGACTGGACCAAGTCGCAGCCTTGCACACTTGCTGTGCCGAAGCCTGGTGCCGAATGGCCCAGGAGGCCCCCACAGAACGAGTGGAGTGTGCCTTAATCCCAGCCGGGATAGGCTGACCTTTAACACGGTACGCCTCTTGGATCGCCGAGCGAATCCATCTGGCTAACGTGGCCTTGGAAGCAGGAAGACCCTGTCTGCGTCCTTCCGGAAGCACAAACAGAGCGTCCGATTTTCGGAAAGGTGCCGTTCTCGAAATGTACCTTCGGAGAGCCCTCACCAAGTCTAAAGTGTGAAGGGCTTTTTCAGTACGGTGAATTGGCGCCGGACAGAATGAAGGCAAAACTATCTCCTCATTGATATGAAAAGCCGAAACGACTTTTGGCGTGAAAGACGGAGAAGTCCTAAGGACTACCTTGTCCTGGTGAAAAATGAGGAAACGATGTTTACAAGATAAGGCTGCCAATTCCGATACTCGTCTGATAGAGGTAATCGCCACTAGGAAGACCACCTTCCAGGACAGAAGCGATAAGGACAGTTCCGACAAAGGTTCGAAGGGGGAGTCCTGTAAGGCACTGAGGACCAAATTAAGATCCCAAGGCTCCAAAGGCCTTTTGTAAGGTGGAACAAGATGAGACACTCCCTGAATAAAAGTCTTGACCTGAGACGATCCGTTGTTGGAAAAAGACGGACAAGGCAGAAATCTGGCCCTTGAGGGAAGAAAGGGCTAATCCCGAAACCATTCCTGCTTGAAGAAATTCCAGGATGGAAGGGATAGAGAAAACCAAAGGGGAACGACCTTTGTTCTCACACCAGGAAAGGAATGTCTTCCAGACACGATGATAGATGCGGGCGGAAGCCGGCTTCCTGGCATTGACCATTGTAGAAATGACTTTGTGAGAAAAACCAGCCTGAGTTAAGATCCAGGCTTCAATGGCCATACCGTCAAATTCAGCGCTTTTGAATTGTGATGGTAAATCGGACCCTGTGAAAGGAGGTCCGGCCGATCTGGTAATCTCCAGGGAACGTCTGCGACCAGACGCACTAGTTCCGCATACCACGGACGGCGAGGCCAGTCCGGAGCAATCAGAATGAGAGGAACGCCTTCCGCCTTGATCTTCCGAATCACCCTGGGGATTAACGGAAGAGGAGGAAAAATGTAAGGAAGGCGAAAAGGACTCCAAGGGAGGACTAGCGCATCCGAGCCGACGGCTAGTGGATCGCGAGAACGACTTATGAAAGTCTGAACCTTGGCATTCAGTCTGGATGCCATGAGGTCTACATCCGGCAGGCCCCATCGCTGGCAAATAAGATGGAACACTTCCGGGTGCAGGGACCATTCCCCTGAGTCTAGGCCCTGGCGACTGAGGAAGTCGGCCTCCCAATTGTCCACTCCTGGAATGTGAACCGCGGAGATGAGCGAGCGGTTTTTCTCGGCCCAGCGCAGAATGTGCGATACCTCGAGCATCGCTGATCTGCTCCGAGTGCCCCCCTGACGGTTGATGTACGCCACGGCCGTGGCGTTGTCTGACTGAATCCTGATGGGACGACCGGCCAGGAGATGATGGAAATGCACGAGAGCTAACTTGATAGCTCTGATCTCTAGGATGTTGATCGGGAGACGGGACTCTGACAGAGATCAGCGGCCTTGAGCCGTGTGATGAAGGAACACAGCTCCCCATCCGAGAAGACTGGCATCGGTGGTCACCACCAGCCAATGGACAGGCAGGAAAGATTTGCCGTGATTCAGTGATGAGGCATTCATCCACCATTTTAAGGAGCTTCTGACTGTGGGAGACAGACAGAAACGGCGACCTAGAGACGCTGGGTTCCTGTCCCAGACTGATATCAATTCCTGTTGAAGAGGGCGGAGATGAAACTGGGCGAAAGGTACTGCTTCGATGGAAGCTACCATTTTTCCAAGGACCTGCATGGCGCTCCGCAGAGAATGAGGGCGGTTTAGCGACAGTAGGAGCACTCCCCGCTTCAGAGAGATAATCTTCTCTGGAGGGAGAGATACCAATCCTTGGGAGGTATCCAAAATCATTCCCAGAAAAGGAATCTTCTGAGAGGGAATGGGAAGAGACTTGTCTAAATTGACTAACCAACCGAGCCGGGAGAGGGTGTCGATAGTGATTTCGACGCTCTCTTCGCAGGCTCGAAAAGTCGGACCTTTTATGAGTAGATCGTCCAGATACGGGAGGACTACCACACCCCGAGAGTGTAAAATTGACATGGCGGCCGCCATGACCTTTGTGAACACTCTGGGAGCGGTTGCGAGACCGAAGGGCAGAGCGGTAAACTGAAAATGATCCTCTCCGACAGCAAAACGCAGAAACTTTTGATGTCCGCTGAAAATTGGAATGTGCAGATACGCATCCTTGATGTCGATAGACGCCAAGTATTCTTTCCTCTCTAGAGATGCGACAACAGAACGGAGGGATTCCATCCTGAAATGACGGACTCTGATGAATTTGTTTAGCAATTTTAGGTCCAGAATAGGACGCAAGGAGCCGTCCTTCTTGGGAACCACAAAGAGGTTTGAGTAAAACCCTTTGAATTTTTCGTTGTGAGGAACTGAGACGATGACTCCGCTGGAACGGAGCGTGTTCAGAGCCTGAAGAAAAGGAATTGCAAGATCCTTGGACTTGGGAAGCGAGACTGAAAGAAACGTCTTGGGGGAAGGGACAAGAACTCGATTTTGTAACCTGAGTGTACTAGATCGAGGACCCACTGGTCTTGAACTACTGACCCCCAGACTTTGTGGAACAAGAGTAGGCGGCCGCCTACCTTGTTTGGGTCCCCCATCCCCAGCAAGGAGTCATTGTGATGACAACTTGCGAGAGGAGGAGCTCCTATTTCCTGCCTGAGAAGACCTGTTTCTCCAGGGCTGAGAGGATCTGGACGATGGTTGCGAGCCCCTATCTCTACGAGATGACCGGGATGCTCGAGCAGAGGACGAAGCAGGGGACCAATTAAAGGAGCTACGAAATGGTCGGAAACGACTTTGGAATTGAGACCGAAAAGGCCTATTGATTCTGCGCTGTGGAAGAAATTTGCTTTTGCCACCAGTAGCGTCAGAAATAATCTGATCAAGGCGATCTCCAAAAAGACGCCCTGAGTGATAAGGCAATGAAGTCAAAGTCTTCTTTGAAGCAGCGTCTGCACGCCACTCACGGAGCCATAGGGACCTCCAAATGGCGATAGCATTGGCGGCCGTGATAGCAGCGCAGTTAGCTGCATCCAGGGACGCATGAACCATGTAGTCACCTGCCCGAGTAATCTGATAGGCCAGATTACGTGCCTCGGGGGAAAGAGGGATATGACTAGTCATTTTGACTAGGCCCTCAACCCAAGCCACCATAGCTCTTGCCACCCAGGTGGCTGCAAAAGAGGGAGATAGAGATGCTCCAGCCGCCTCGAAAATTGATTTGGCGAGGTTGTCAATCTGTTTATCTGAAGGGTTCCTAATGGATGAACTATCAGAAACAGAGAGTAGGGTTTTTGAAGATAGACGAGATACTGGAGGATCTACAACCGGAGATTCAGTCCACTCTTTCGCCACGGTTGCTGAAAAAGGGTATCGAGCTTTCAGAGACTTCAGTCCTGAAAAACGTCTGTCCGGACGCTCCCTGTGTCCCTGAACAATATCAGTAAATTCAGGGTGGTTACTAAACACCTTGTGAACACGTTTTGCCCTTTTGAAGGAGATAGGATGATTCGGCTGAGACCCAGGTTCTTCTTCTAGTTTGAGGATTGTATTAATTGCCTCAATTAAAGAGTCTAACGACTCCTGAAATTCTGGTGAGTTGGGATCATCACCAATGTCCGACTCGTATTCAGAATCATGGTCACTGATGTTTCTGGGAGAAGGTGAACGAGAACCTGAACTCGCAGATGCTGAACCACTAGATGGATTGGGAGATGCATTATGGCGGCGTTTTTTGGACGACCGCTTTGCGGACGCCGTGAGACGGCCCCTGTCAGATGAGACATCTCTGAAGGCTAAAGGACCCCTCTCTGGAAAAGGGGCGCTATGGCTAGGAGCAGATCCACGAAAGGTATCCAAGGCTCTAGTCAGAGAGTTTATGGAGTGCACCAGATATTCGGGCCACCCTGAAGAACCTGACTCAATGGGATCAGGAATAGGTAGGGACTCCTGCTCGGTAATAGGGGGCTCCTGAGCAGAGGAAGCCATGGGCTCCTGGGCACATGATGCACAGAATTGGGAACTATGCATTGATGGCAGGGGAGCGTTGCATGAAGCGCAGGCGGCATATACTACAGAGTAGTTCTTGTCAGCCTTTTTAATTCCCTTTGATTGCGACATATTTCCTCACCAGAGAACCTTCTGCAGGAGAAGGGTTAAGCGCTGTGTAGACCTAGTCGCAGCGTGCACTTACCCAGGGCCTATGTGTGTGCACCAGGGAAGTGAGAGGATGGCGATGCAGCGCTGTCCCAGGAGAATATGGCGCCCGAGATCTTAGAAGCGCCTCCCGTGTGAGACGAGAGGCGCCAGAAACAGTGGGAGGAGAGGGGGAGGAAACAGGGAAGTCCCCTGTTAACTGGTGACGGCCAATAGCGTGCGGTGTGGGCGGAGCCACACGGACCGCCCCTCCCCTTGAGGCCTATCCCGGCCCGAAGCCGGGGAGTAAATTTTAAAGTTGCGGCCTACCCTGGGCCGGAGCCGGGGACTAAATTTGAGGCCGTGGCACGATAGGGAACGCCAGCGGCGCGATTGTGTGCTGCGGCGGCGCAACGCCATGCGTGCGCAGAAGCGGTCGCAGTGACCGGTATAACAGTGCCCCTCATATACTCACTGCGGGGAGAGCCCGAAGATGGAGGAGGGAGAACTCCACAGCACTACAGCGACTATGGCTGTACATCCTCTATCCACCAACCCCTTTCAATAGGGGGTGGAGAGGCTCTTACATGCCTCCAGACCGCCACCGCTTTCAGGAGAGGTGGTGGGGGTAACCATCCAAGGTGCCACGCAAAATCATCATCATCCTCAAGTAAGGGTATCTCATGGGGAGAGCGGCCTGTTATAAGGATCTGTCGCCCCATGGTAGCGTGGCAGGAGGGGTACGTGGAGGCGACACTCGCACGATGCCGCCTGTTGGTTTTTGGGAGATTGTGACTTTTCGTACAAGTCCCGTCGCCCATCCGTGCGTGAAGAAAGTAAAATAATAAAAATTTTAAAAATCAGAAAAAAAAAAAATCAGAAAAAAAGTGGGGTCTGAAAGCAGACCCTAGTGCCTCCTACAGACACTAAGCAAGAACTGGTTCAGGATTGAGCCAACAGAGGGTGTATACTGCAGGAGGAGGAGTTAATCTTTTGTGCTTGTATTGCTTAGTGTCCTCCTAGTGGCAGCAGCATAACACCCACGGTCTGTGTGTCCCCCAATGAGGTGAAGGAGAAAAAAAAAAATTGGAAGCCATACAGACCACCAGTATGACATTTGATTTTTACGGACACCATACAATTCTGTAGCATAGGAAGCTGTAAATGGTCCTGTAAAAGATTATTAGCTGCTGAGTATGATGCGGAGGAGATATCCCAAGGGCAGGTGCACAGGACCAAATCTCTCTCATCCGAGAGAACTGGGCTGACCATGCAGATGACACGTTGATCAAACTTTGATCAGCATAGTGTGACCCGATTCTCTTGAATGAGTCGGAGCACACCGAGGAGAAGATGGAGAACAAAATTTGTCTATCTTCTCCATTGTGTCAGTGTGTGGAAATTAGAGGTCATCATCTGTGCGCAGTCCGATGATTTCCACGCACTCATTGACTTGCATGGCCGAGTGCGATCCGATAATCGGATCAAACCGACATGCTGTAATCTTTTCCACAGGCCGGCTTGATCCAAGGGGAGAATATAGGTGTCACAATCTATTTGTGGATCTATGGCAGATGTGGCTTTTTATATTAAAAGTTTTTTTTCTTTCAGGCCATTGGGAGTTTATGTCCGTTTTTTCTCCAGGTGGCCTGTTGGTGTAATTGCATTTCTGCAGTGTTGCTGGGTCAGCTGATGTAGGTGGTGACTACTCCCACTATCCTTTATAGAGTCACCTGATGCATCAGCTGACTGTTGGTGATACAGGTCCTTCTGGAGACCAACCAAGCAGGAGGAGCTTGCCGAGTTACCTTGATCTGGAGCCTCGATCCTGCTGTGTGGAGCTTTGCAGAAGAAAGCTAAGTGTTGTGTTTTTGTTGCCTTTACCCTTTGTTGTCTGTTCCTTTCCTTTGTGTTTCATTAGTGCAGTGGTGTGAATAGTGCTCTCACCGGCCTGCTCCCTACTTAAGGATTAGCACAGGGCAAGTGAGGGTTTTAGGTATCCTGCTCAGCGATGGGGTGAAAGAACCCGATAGGGAGATCAGGGCTCATACTTAGGTGAGTGAAGGAGGTGTCCATTTTCCCAGTTCCCCATCGCAGGGCCCACCGTTGTTAAAGTTTCCCAGGTGTTCCCTTGTGTGTTTTGCCATCTGGTGACCGACCAACCGTCGGGTCGCATCACACCAGCACAGTCACTTCGTGACAATATGGGGAGAAAAAAAAAAAAAAAAAAAAAAAAACAGCATGAGAAGTCTAAAAATCTCATTTCCTTTTCTGGAACTGTAAAGGGTATGCCACACTAAACAATATCGCTAACGGGATCGCTAAAAAACGTCACTATTTAGCGATCCTGTTAGCGATGTTGTTCAGTGCGGCAGCTTCCAGCGACGAGCTTCCTGCTGTGATCTCGCTCGTCGCTGGAATCGTTCCGGACCCTATTTTCTCGTCGGCGCTCCCGCTGGGTAAGTATCTAATCGCTGTGTGGCACCTTTTCTTAGCGATTTAGCGGTACTTTTGTACCGCTAAAGTCGTTAAGAAGATCGCTAACGGCGATAGCGTCGTTAACTATATCGCTAAATGTGGCCGCACTTAGCGATATAGAAACAATCCCGCTAGCGATCGCATTAGTATGCGTCGTTATTGTGATCGCTAGCGGGATTGTTTAGTGTGGCAGTACCTTAAGACCATGTGGTTTTTTGAGCAGTGAAAATTTACAGCGTCAAAAACTCATTAGGGCAGCCTAACCTAAAGGTTGCATTCATCAGAATACTTTCTGGTCAGGCCCACCTATTGTTAGTATGTAAGTAGAAGACCTCACATGCAGAAAGAGCAGCAGTGACTGAGCGGAGTGGGTGTACAAGGGTTATGACGACATTTAGGAGTCTAACATCGCAAAGGGCCAGTGGTCTATTATGGCACTCAGCAGCCCAACTATGGCCTCTAAGTCTGCTAGAGCCATCTTTCTGTTAGGCTGCCATATAGTTTGAAGTTTCACAATAACACCCAGGATTTGCTCGATTATGATGCCCCAAAATAAGTTTGTGTCATGCCTATATTCATTACTTTGCTTGAAATCAATGTAAACACAATGTACAAGGCAATATTTCTTCTGACAGGGCAAAATGCAGCCGCGGGCCCCATACAGTGCTCTAGCTGTCTCAAGCCAATCGTTGATCAACAGTCGAAGGGCTGAAAACCATGCCCTCCGCCACCCACGTCCTGTTAACACCGGTATATCCTGGAGATGCAGATGGCAGTGAGTACATTGGTGGAGAATGGAGCCGCCAGCTCCTTCTTAAATCAATCAGCCTGTGCGACAGACAGCAGCCGCCACTGCATCACATCTGCTGCGCGGAGTCAGTGCACCGGAGACCGAAGCAGGGTGCCCGGAGAGGGAGTATGTTTTTTTTTTTCTAATTATAGCGTATGGGATGCGTGGCTGTATATAGTTGGTTATGGGGTGGGAGTGGGGTACGGGGGCTGGAAGGAGATTCCGCATACTCCATTCTGCTCAATACTAGGCGATTATAATATTAAAACAATTAAAAACAATAATATTGAGCAGAATTAAAATTTCAGCCCTCCACAGTCAGTGTCTCTCATGTGGCCCCGTTGGGAACATTGATTGCCCACCCCTGCCTTAGAGATATTGCCCTGCATTCACCTGCTCTGACATTTTATTATCCATCACGTGAGATCGCACATCAGAAGACCAGATGAGACTCTCTGCGCACTCCACGGGAACTCCTGCCACTGTTAAGGACTTCACCTTCTCTCCATCTAGAGAAAGAAAAAACAGAGGACAAATTCCATCCATCAACAGGCAAACGCTGCCAAATCCTGAGCATCTGCAGAGATCGCAGCGACAGGCTCCAAACCGTTCACCCAACTCCACCAGTGACCTTTAAGGGAAATTCCAACCATCACCGGGAGCATATACATCTATATATACACACACACACCACCAGGAACAATGCATGAATCAGTAAGAAAGTCAGCAGCATAGTCTATTAGGCCAAGCCAGGAATCGAACCTGGGTCATCTGTATGGAAAGACAGAGGCTCCCACCGAGCACAAGGCCAGTAGAGAAACAAAAGGGCAACCTAAAATCATCAAAAGATTGCAAGAAGATCAGAGCTTCACCTGTAAAGTTTTTTAGATTTGGAATGGATTTTGTCCTTTTATTGGGCAGGTTCAGCCTTGGATCCCCAACAGTGAGGCCCAAAACGGTTCCGGCCGGTATCTGTGCGGGAGACTCTATGCCTGGAAACACACAAACACACAGCACAATTGGTTTATACAGATTTGTGAAATTAAAAAAAAAATGGCTAACATGGGACAAAATTAAGAAAAAAAAAAAAAAAAAAAAAAGCTTTTTTATACAGATTTATTACAATCATTAAAAAATTAACTATACTTTATTGATGCAAAGACGGGCAAACAAATTATGATAAAGTATTAGAAAATCATGGATCAATCATCCTCATAAGCAGCACCACACCTGTCCGCAGGTAGTGTCTGGTATCGGAGCTCTACCTAAATGAAGTGAATGGGTCAGAGCTCCAAGACAGATGTGGCACTTTTTTCACATTGGAACTAGCAGCCATGTTTCGCACCTATTAATAGTTTAGAGCCATAAAGGATACGCTCTATTTACTGAGAATTGTGCCAAAGCTGGACATAAGAGTTGTGCCATCAGGACAGCCTCTGTTCAAGGTCTTGTAGGCGTATGAGCTTTCCTTTCCGCAAACTTGAGTTCAATGTAATACTGCAGCACTTATGCGATACACCGAGTGTGCACCTCATTGAATTCTATGACAAAAATGTAGTTCTAAAAAAAGAGGGGTTTTACAGGGACTTAACATTCAGATTTAAGGTGGTCCGACTCCTGGGAAACTGGAAGTGGCATAGCTCTGTACATTGTGTAGGGGCTATGAAGGGTGCAGAAAGCTCCCAACCATTCACTTACGGGATGTCCGCTACTGGCAACATTAACCGAGTAGCCCAGATTGCTGCATAAAATTAAAATAAATGTATACTTACCTCCCAGACCAGCGCCACCCCTCTGTTCTGTGCCCAGTGTTCCCTGGAAGTCAGCTCTGATAAATTGTGAAGGTTGCAGGAGATCGGATGCAGCGGTCAAATGACATTGTCAGGGGACAGCGCGTCAGGGCGACAAATATAGTTGCGCCATTAATAAAGGTAATCCAGTAGTGGACAAACCTCTAAGTGCATGGATTACTCAAAGGCAAGATTTGTGAATTTAAGTGTTTTTTCCTTAATCTTCAAATTTAGAGCCGTTTTCATTACAGATTATGGATAGATAAGTTCTCGTCACACAAATATTAAATGAGCTTTATTTAAAAAGGGAAGAAGAATAAGGTTCTGACATGTCACTAAGCGACTTGGTGAAGCAGTGCTGTGAACCAGCAGACCCGGGTAGTGATTTCAGCTGCATTACACAATATCCACCTGAGCAAATTTGTAGCTGTGAAAACCTAAGCACTTATTATAGGTCTATTTGACAATGCTCCGAGGGTAAAAAAAAAAAAAAAAAAAAAAACCTAAAACCACTCCCCCCCCCTTCCCACCCACAAAAGCTCCACAGCAGATTAAGTGGATATAGACACTAATATAAAACATGCAGATGCGGAATAGGAAACACTTACTTTTCAGTAACTTAAACAAGGATTCCTGACTGCCATGACGAAGAACATCATCTGGATTTCGGCAATAATCTTCCCACCAGTTGTGCGGTCCTGAATCTTCAGTGTCCTGTGTGGGAAACCATTACTCGCCATCATAGTACAGTTTATTATATCAAAAGCAAAAAAAACATGTAAAATATTTTGTCTTCTGTGAGATGAACAAAAACAAAAATATTTTTTTAAATGTAATTAGAGGAGACATAAAAATGGCAGGCGGCAATCATTTTCTCACCTTATGCAGCGGGGCAACTTGCAGGGCATCACCAAGCACAGAATTGGACATTGGCCCAACAAGTCTATAGCGTACAATTTCCATTGTCAGGTCTCTGAAAAAAAAAAAAAAAAAAAAAAAAGTTAATTTCTGTTGTTTATTATTTTGCTGTTGAGCATTTATTGAGGTCGACTATAGAAAGTGCTACCGTAAAAGCCAAACATTGTGCAGTACACCCGGCTAACAACTTATAATAAAAAAGTAGAATGAGTCCAAACCACCTCACGCCACCACTACCCGAGCTGCCGCCTCGCCACCACCACCAGAGCTGCTGCACGCCCGACCTTCTGTTTCTTCCCATTATCCTATCCCGTAGAATGTAAGTCCCCAAGGGCAGGGTCCTCTCCCCTCTGTACCAGTCTGTCATTGTAAATTTGCTTACTGTAAACAATATCTATAACTTTGAATGTAACCCCTTCTCATGTACAGCACCATGGAATTAATGGCGCTATATAAATAAGTAATAACCTTATGTATAAGAAATAAAAAAAGCAAATGTATTTAATCTTGTCCACCCTGACAATGGGGCCAGAATATACTGTATGTCTAGCTAGACAATGTAATCTCTATACGAGTTTTAATTCTCAGGACATACAGCAGATCTAGAAAATCTGCATGTTAAAAAAACAAAAAACAAAAACAGGATTTTTTTTTTTAACAATACCAGAAAGAAATCCTACAAAGAAGAAGCATTTAGGAACTTTTTGAACCTTTAGGCTATGTTTCCATGGAGCGTACTGTCAGCGCTTTGGACGCAGTGGAAACCCAGCTCCGCCCAAAGCGCTGCCCTCTTTTGTACGTGCGGAGATACCGCATGTGTTCATTGAACACATGCGGAATCACGCATCCTATCCATAGACTGGGTTATTTATCTTGTGGAGACGGAGCGTCTCTGCAAGATAAATAGACATGCTGCGGTCTGGAAAGACGCGCCGCATGTCCGGATACGCAGGGCCGCCGGATGCAGCCCTACACGCATAGTGGAGATGGGATTTCAGAAAATCCCCTCCACTATGCTGTAACATCTGGACGCTGCGGCTGTACGCAGTGTCCAATCCGTAGCAAATCCTTATGTAATCCGGACAGTGGAAACATACCCTTAAAGTGGTTGTCCACTACCAGGACAAACCTTTCTTGATCCAAAATGTCTGGCCTCGATAAAATAAAAAATCCTGTACCGGTGCCGATCCTAAGTGTTCGCATTTGTGGTACCCAACGCCCAACTAGTGCTGGAGTCACTGTCCCCGCCTCCTGTCGAATTGAGCAAGAAGAAGTCCGAAATCAGCTGCAGCCCAAACTTCCTCTTCATGTTCAATTTCATATTAAGGCAGGGACAGTGACGCCAGCACTGATTAGTCACCACATTACATGTTATCGCACAGGAACCCGGGAAAGCGAGTGCTGACACTGCTGGAACAGCGCCGGCACGGGAGGCAAGTATAGGTGTTGTTACTTCATCGAGGCAAACATTTTAGATCAAAAAGGGGTTTTCCTAGCAGTGGACCACCCATTTAATGTCGTCATAATCTGTACAAATCCACTGAGAAACAACCTGACCTCATTTTGAAGGGGAAAATAAAAGTATTCAAACTAAAATGGTTGTTACACAAGTGTGATCACCCCTTCTAAATCGGGGATGTGGTTGTGTTCCGAACTAGCCACAGTTAAACTCATGTTGAGTAGTAGTCACACAGCTGTCATCATTTAAAAGGATTCCAATTATCCTCATATAAAAGTTTAGCTGTTCAAGTAAGATTTTATTTATTTTTTTGTTGCATTTACAGCAAAGGGCATGGTCTGTAAACAGCTTACAACACAACAAAGGGATCTCATTATTGAAAGTTATCAAGAATTGTCAAGAGAAGGGATCAAAATGGTTTCCAAGGCATTAGATATACCAGGGAACACTGAAGACTCATGAAGTTGCTTAACTCCATCCCTGGGTGATTTTCCATTTTCATTTTTTCCTCCAAGAGCCACAACTTTTTTTTATTTTTCATAGCCATATGAGGGCTTGATTTTTGCAGGACAAGTTGTACTTTTGAATGACAGCATTAATTTTATGATGCAATTCACTGTAAAGAAATCTTGAATGTGTATATCTATTTTTTTTTTGAAAGGGGGGGTGGGGGGGAGACACATCTAAATGCCATTAACAGAGATTGACAAGTTAACAGACGCAGGTGGAGCAGACCTCCACCTGCAGCTGTTGAGGCACATGACGGCGAAAGACGCAGGCTCAGCATGTGAGCCTGCATCAAAGGCAGGAACACGACATATGACGTACATGTACATTAAAAGTCGCAAAGGAATTTAACTTGGCTCAGTGATATTACTAGAACTGGATGTCCCTCAAAATTGATGAAAAAACAAGAAAACTGGTCCAGGAGGCTCCATGAGGCCCACAGCAACATTAGATGAGCTGCAGGAATTTCTGGCAAGTACTGGTTGTGTACTGCATGCGACAACAATCTTTCATATTCTTTATATGCCTGGCCTGTGAGGTAGGATGGCAAGCTGGTAGCCTGTTCTTGCAAAGAAAAACCATTCATGTCCATCTATATTTTTCCAAAATTTACATCAACCCTGCCAAAAGCAGAGGGGGGGGAGAAATATGTGTTATAGACTGATGAGACCAAGGTTGAATTTTTGGCTACAATAAAAAAAAAAAAAAAAAAAAGTAAGTGGGTTTGGTGCAAAGTCAACACTTAACAAAATAACACCATACCCACAGTGAAGCATGGTGGAGGAAGAGGGGCTGTTTTTTTTTTTCCACAGCAGAAACTGGGTCTTTAGTTAAAGAGGATGGAATTAAGAGCAGCTCCAAATATCAATCAATTTTACAATCAAATGGTCAGGCCTCTGATAAAAAACTGAAGGGGAATTTCATCTTTCAACAACAACCATGAGCATAACTCCAAATCAACAAAAGAATGGCTTTGCCAGAAGATGAACGTCTTGAAATGGCCCAGCCACAGCTCAAACCTGAATCCAGTTGAAAGTCTGTGCACTGATACACAGGAGATACCTTCATAATATGAGAGATTTGGAGCGGCTACATGAGTGGGCGAAGTTTGGCAATTCTAGATGTGCCATGTTGATAGATTCCAACCCAAAAAAACGAATGCTGTCATAAATTCAAAGGGTACTTCAACAAGTTATTAGTTTACAGGTGAGGATATTTATGCAACCACATTATTTTAGGTCTTTATATAATCTACTTCCACCCAAAGAGATTTCAGTTTATTGATCAATGGAAATGTACAGATTATGAGTGACATTAAAAAGGTGGAAAAAATTCAGAAGTTTTTCTTCTTTGTATGATTTTTTTTTTTTTACATTACAAATTGACATTTTAAAACAGGGGTGTGTAGACTTTATATCCGTTACATCAGTAATATCAACCCCCCTATGTCTACAGTATTCCCAGGCTATAAACTCCCACACCACCAGATCAAATGAAATTTTTTTATTCCCAAGAATTGGAACATTCAAGAGCCAAGGTCTAGACAAAAAAGATGGAACAAAATACTATTCCAACAGTAAAGAAAGTTAAATAAATAATATATAAAAATATATGTGGAAGTAAGGAACACCTTAAAATGATAGAATAAAAAAAAAAAAAAAAAAAAAAAAATAAAAAATCAAACCCGATAATAGTCTGTTCGTACCGTACGGTAATGCCAGTTTGTGTTGAGGTCCAGTAATAAGGTTCAGGGGTTGCCCTTGTTCCATCCCCGATGATCTTTTTCACAGGCACAGCTTTTTCTCCTTCTTTGTCACGCAATTTCCTCTTTCTCCCTGCGCTGGTCACCTTGTTGGCGGCTCTTCCTTTGGAGGAGGTTGTGCAGGCTCTGAGATACTTACAAAGTTGTCAGGCCGGTCTTCACACACGCAAACAAGCCGGAGCTCTTTTAAGCAATCCTGACAAAGAAAATCACATGGGAGCACTAAATATAACATTAGATGCCTCCTTGTCTTGGTAAAAGTCTACATGCATGTGATTAGTCCATGTTCCTCCTGTAGATCCATTTTTCCTGTAAAACTCAGTTTAGATTAAGTTTTTATTTCAAAAAGGTCACAATTTAGGTGTAATGGGAAAAAAAAGTCAATGATAAATAGTCCTACTCTAGCATAGTGATACGGTATACACATCAGTGAGGAGGTGGTCCATTATTACCGCTTTTAGAGCAGGATGCATCCATATCCAGAGCTGTCTCTTATCACTTGCGGTTTCTGAAACACTCCTGGGCTTCCAGATAAAGCTGACGTGACCGAGTGCCTCCGATGGATATTTATCAGCTCTGTAGAGGACCAGGGAGCCCTGACGTCTCCCAGATATACATGGGGCAGCCATAAATGTTGGACCTAGGAACAACAATATATAAACATAATAACCAAAGAGTAAAAATAATCTAGAAAACTAGAAGGTTCTCCACAGACCATAGTAATTAGTAGAATGGAGCAAAAAAAATTTGATCTAACCTGGTCCAATTAGGTCTGCCATTGCACCCGGACCAGCGCAGTGTTCACTGGCAATGCGCCATCTTATGCCTCTGCCGTTTTCTAGGCTGCTGCACAGTCAGGAGGTTGTGTGAGGTCTAGTAAGCAGCAGAGGGGCCCAGGATGCTGGTCAGAGGATTGTCAGCGCACAAGAAGTGAACCCTGACCTGGTCCGGCTGCCATAGAAAAGTGAACTTTATGCCGGACCGGGTGACTTTGAATCTTTTGCTCATCTCTAGTAATAATGCTGCACTACAAATACGACGTTACATTCACCAAGTGTCCCACCAGATATGTACAACTGGATGCTATTGCACGCGTGTCACAGATTTATACTAAATCCAATACACTTTTTTTCTTTTATACATTTGTAATGACGCCACCTTTACATTTAATACAGTTGGAGTTGTGTGATCTCTGAGCACTATGGCCACGTCCGTGGACAAACTGATATTTTCTGCAGGGTATTGAGAGTGTATTGTCAATTTTGGAAACAATCCCTTATTCATAGGATAGATGATAATGTCCTCATCGTTGGTTGTCTGACCACCAAGACCCCCACCGATCCCCAGAGAAGTCCCGTGTGAATGGAGTGGTGGTCGATCATGCGCTCTGCTGCTCCAGTCATTCTTATGGGGCTGCTGAAGACCCACCGGCGGTTCCACTAAATGACTGTCAGCACAGAATGACTGTTCAAACCAAGTACAGGCACTCGATGCTTCATGGCGGAGCCCAACCTTTAAGCATGCCTTCCCACCTGCTTGGTTTCCACCTGTCTCCATGAAGTCAGACCTGTCAAAGACTAGGGGGAGGTGGAGATAAAGTGAAAGCAGGTGGGAAGGTGTATATAATGACTGGCTCCGCTGTGGAGCACCGAGCTGCAGGCCTTTGTCAGCACAGAATGACTGTTCAAAAGTCCCTTTAAAAATTAATTGAGCAGTACACATGATCGACCACTACTTCCAAGTACTCAGGTCAGACACCCAGTGAGTGGGTTGTTATCCTCTATCCCATAAAATTAGGGATAATTTCCAAACCCGAGAATACAGCTTTAAGCATTGGAGGGTCCAAAAGATGGTCTTTAATGTTCTTGGCGAGTTAATTAGCGTTGCCATTTTATTATATGCACTGCAAAATGGTAAGACAATGAAATGTTTTCTAACATCTTTTCAGAGCACAAATGCATAGTTAAAATATTATTAATACCTGTATCTACACTGCAAAGTCTGGACAACGCCTTCACAAGATCTTCCTCTTTGCCCAATACCTCCACACAACAGTAGTAAGACAGATCCTAGCAAGACAGAACGGTCATAAAATAAATGTCACCAAGATGTAAGACTAATGCATGTACTTCTTTGGGTTAAAGTTCTATTAGTAAGACAGACTGAGGAAGAACCAATAATCTAGTAAGGTGACACAACCCCATGCAATCGGCCAACTCGCATGTTGTCACCTATCTTTCCTCTAGGATATTCCGACAATATTTAACTAGTGGCACACCAACCACCATGATGCTTGCGGACTGCAGGCACAATGTGGCAGCACCGTGCCCCTTTGTCTCCACTTTGCTGAATAGCGAGCTAATAAGATCGTTACCTGGAGAAGACAGTGATTAGACTGGGCGCGGTAACATGCTCGGTAACTCTTCATTGTAGGCCGGTCTGCCAGGCAGTAACCCCACTTCTTCAACATGTGGAAACGCTTTGCATGCCATATGTGGGTCTCCAGCCAGATGTTCTTCCTCTGCCTTCGGTTAAACTCCAACTGCAGATTGCCATGGCGTCTAAGTGCTTTACGACATTTGCTTTTTGACTGTTCCTTCTTCTGGTGCACAGTTTTCTCCATCTAAAATATACACAAATGTAAATACTTTTAAAGATTTGGCAGCTACAGAAAAACTAAATATTGCAGTGGTTTTAGTGCTAACTACAAGATTACTAAGAAGTTCATGAAATCTGCCTTAAGAATATCCTGGAAATTGCCACATTTTACTTCCACAGTGACAAGTTTTTACCTATATGGCAAAAGTCTGCAACCCGAGGGTCAAGACATGCGAGGCCAAAAAATCCATTACTGACACGTGCAAAGGGGAAAGTCCAAGTTCAGCAGAACATCTTAATGACTATTCTGCGCAGCACATACCTCTTTTTTCGCAAGCTCACGCAGTCTTCTAGGCAATCGTTTAATGTTGTGCCCCATGGCTCGCCTCCGCATGTGTCTAGGCAAAGTCTGAAACACCAGGGAGTTGGAAGATTTCTGAGAGACAGCCTTCAGCATGGCGTTGATTTCTGCGGCACGGGCCTGAGCAAACATTGTGGCTGGAGGATAAATGCCGAGTGTTATAAAGGACAGCAGTGCCATAATGTACTAACTAAAGACCAATAGATAAATCCTGAAATGTAAACGACCCTACAGTTCATATGAGCCTAATAAAGGGAGATCACGCCAAGAATTTTCTACATCGCAATGATTAATTTCTGCGTTAAAGAAAAAGTCTGCTGATAGGATTCCAAGTCCATGCAGCTCAGTTACTGTACTTTATAGAAGGGCTGTGGCATCTGCGTCTATTTTGGTGGCTTCGGCATAAAATGGACCGACTCCTAAGATATATAATACATTGGGTGCAGTAGTACAGTGCAGGATGTGCTGTAAAGGTTTCCATAATAATTTGGGAAAGTTATGAAATGTCCTATAAGTGTCTGTCCTGTTCCTGATCTAAGGATCTCGGCTTTTAGTTGAGATGAATCTGTGCTGCACTTTGTGTACATGCTCAGTAGTGACCAGTGCTGTGGGGTCGGAGTCATGGAGTTGGAGGTTTGGCTTACTGACTCCACAGCCCCAATTTATAGAGCAGAACACAGGACGCCTCTTTATGACATTCCTATTGGCTGTCAATCATTTCAGACTTTTTAAAGGAGACAAGCAATGACACAGGAGAGTAGAAAAACATTAAAAGAGGCACTCCGCCACAGCACACACTTACCGGTCACATATTTTGGAGTTGTCTGGGACTCACTGGGTCCTCCCCTTCCTCTACCTCCCTAGAGTGGAAACGTGACTGGTGGTAATCCCTCTGCTGCTGGCCAGAGGAACCAGGGCTACATCCTGAAGAAAAAAAAATATATATTTTTTACAAGAAATGAAAAAGCAGTTTGTGTATAATAATTAGCAGATTGTGCTAGCCTCAACTTACCAATTTTTTTTCGATCTAGAATTGCCCCTTCCAGCCCATAAAATGCAGTAATGAAACATACAGGCAATGTCAAGTGACCACGATGATCCATCCCATGCTCAAACAAGTGATGTGCTGTTCTCAATGATGCCACATGGTAGCAGATAGCCACTATGGTGTCACCTTGATTAATCCTCAAGGAGGTGGATAACAATTGGAAGCTCCAGTCATGTAATAGACATCATGCAATGACATTCATTTAAAAACCTGAGGCTGGCAAGTAGGACACGCAGAATATTTTTTTCCGCTTTTTTTTTTTTATAAACTTTATTTTTACATTTTAAAGAAGACCTTATACTGGAGGTTATTTAATGTAAACGGGGTACTCCCTATAATTGGCACTACGCTTCCATTTCTGAAGCGTTTTTTATTCTTCCATTCCAAAGTTATGCTCCATAGTAATAAAAGCGCAAATTTTCAATTCAACCAACTAGTCCTCTACCACGAAACGTCTATGAGCGTAGCCATGTTTTCAATGCTTTTTCTCCTCGGATATTGGCCAAAGCCAAAATAGAAATTCTGTGTCCATGTCCAAGAGATTGACAGGAAAATTTGCATCTTTATTACCACGGGCTATAACTGTGGAACGAAGGGGGACAGAAGACAAAAGGAGATTTTTGTGTACTCACCGTAAAATCCTTTTCTCCGAGACGCTCATTGGGGGACACACAGACCGTGGGTGTTATGCTGCTGCCACTAGGAGGACACTAAGCAATACATTAAGCACAAAAGATTAACTCCTCCTCCTGCAGTATACACCTCCTGTTGGCTCAATCCTGAACCAGTTCGGTGCCAAAGCAGTAGGAGCTCATAACAGAGTGCAATATGTCACAAATCAAATAACTACTTACAAATATACAACGAGGCTTCAAATAAACAAGGGTGGGAGCTGTGTCCCCCAATGAGCGTCTCGGAGAAAAGGATTTTACGGTGAGTACACAAAAATCTCCTTTTCTCCTTCGCCTCATTGGGGGACACACAGACCGTGGGACGTCCCAAAGCAGTCCCTGGGTGGGAAACCATCAACAGATGGAGCCTCGTGAAAACTTATGCATACAAAACGCTTAACTGGTTAACGGTCAACTTACAGATGCGCAACAGCTGATTGCAGTATTTGCCTGCCAAGTGCCGCATCTGAAGAAACCTGAGCATGAATTTGATAATGCTTGACGAAAGTATGAAGACTGGACCAAGTCGCAGCCTTGCACACTTGTTGTGCCGAAGCCTGGTGCTGAATGGCCCAGGAGGCCCCCACAGATCGAGTGGAGTGTGCCTTAATCCCAGCCGGGATAGGCTGACCTTTAACACGATACGCCTCTTGGATCGCAGAGCGAATCCATCTGGCTAACGTGGCCTTGGAAGCAGGAAGACCCTGTCTGCGTCCTTCCGGAAGCACAAACAGAGCGTCCGATTTTCGGAAAGGTGCCGTTCTTGAAATATACCTTCGGAGAGCTCTCACCAAATCCAGGGTGTGAAGAGCTTTTTCAGTACGGTGAATCGGCGCCGGACAGAACGAAGGCAAAACTATCTCCTCATTGATGTGAAAATCCGAAACGACCTTAGGCGTGAAAGAAGGAGACGTTCTAAGAACTACCTTGTCCTGGTGAAAAATAAGGAAAGGAGATTTACAAGATAGGGCTGCCAACTCCGATACCCGTCTGATAGAGGTAATCGCCACTAGGAAGACAACCTTCCAGGAGAGAAGCGATAAGGGCACTTCAGACAAAGGTTCGAAGGGTGATTCCTGTAAGGCACTGAGGACCAAATTAAGGTCCCAAGGCTCTAAAGGCCTCTTGTAGGGCGGAACAAGATGTGACACTCCCTGGATAAAGGTCCTGACCTGAGACTTAGATGCGATCCGCCGTTGGAAAAGGACGGACAACGCAGAAATCTGTCCCTTGAGAGAGGAGAGAGCTAACCCTGAATCCATTCCTGTTTGAAGAAACTCTAGAATGGAAGGAATAGAAAAAACCAAAGGGGAACGACCCTTGTCTTTACACCAGGAAAAAAATGTCTTCCAGACTCGATGATAAATGCGTGCGGAAGCCGGCTTCCTGGCATTGATCATTGTTGAAACCACGTTGTTAGAGAAACCAGCCTGACTTAAGATCCAGGCTTCAATGGCCATACCGTCAAATTCAGCGCTTTTGAATTGTGATGGCAAATTGGACCCTGTGAAAGAAGGTCCGGACGATCTGGTAATCTCCAGGGAACGTCTGCGACTAGACGCACTAGTTCCGCATACCACGGACGGCGAGGCCAGTCCGGAGCGACAAGAATGAGAGGAACGCCTTCCGCTTTGATCTTCCGAATCACCCTGGGGATTAACGGAAGAGGTGGGAAGATGTAAGGAAGGCGAAATTGACTCCAAGGGAGAACTAGCGCATCCGAGCCGATGGCTAATGGATCGCGTGATCGACTTATGAAAGTCTGAACTTTGGCATTCAATCTGGATGCCATGAGATCCACATCCGGAATTCCCCAACGCTGGCAAATGAGTTGAAACATTTCCGGGTGAAGGGACCATTCCCCTGAGTCTAAGCCTTGGCGACTGAGGAAGTCGGCCTCCCAATTGTCCACTCCCGGGATGTGAACCGCGGAGATGGGCGAGCGGTTTGCCTCGGCCCAGCGCAGGATGTGCGATACCTCGAGCATAGCTGTTCTGCTCCGAGTGCCCCCCTGGCGGTTGATATACGCCACGGCCGTGGCGTTGTCTGACTGAATCCGGATGGGACGTCCGGCCAGTAGATGATGGAACTGCACGAGAGCTAACTTGATAGCTCTGATCTCCAGGATGTTGATCAGAAGACGGGTCTCTGATAGAGACCATCGGCCTTGAGCCGTGTGATGGAGGAACACTGCTCCCCATCCGAGGAGACTGGCATCGGTGGTCACCACCAGCCAATGGATCGGCAGAAAGGATTTTCCTTGATTCAGAGATGAAGCCTTTGTCCACCATTTTAAGGAGCTTCTGACTGTGGGAGACAGACGGAAGCGGCGACCTAAAGGCGCAGGGTTCCTGTCCCAAAGCGATATTAGCTCCTGTTGAAGAGGACGAAGGTGGAACTGAGCGAATGGTACTGCCTCGATGGACGCTACCATTTTCCCCAGGACCTGCATCGCGCTCCGCAGAGAGTGCGAGTGGCCTAGAAACAACAGGAGTACTCCCCGTCTCAGAGAGTTGATCTTCTCTGGAGGGAGAGATACCAACCCTTGGAAGGTGTCCAGAATCATTCCCAGAAAAGGAATCTTCTGAGAAGGAATGGGAAGAGACTTGTCCAAATTGATTAGCCAGCCCAGGCGAGAAAGGGTGTCGATAGTGATCTCGACACTTTCTGCGCAGGCCTGAAAAGACGGACCTTTGATGAGTAGGTCGTCCAGATACGGGAGGACTACCACACTCCGAGAGTGTAAAATTGACATGGCGGCCGCCATGACCTTTGTGAACACTCTGGGGGCGGTTGCGAGACCGAAAGGCAGAGCGGCAAATTGAAAATGATCCTCTCCGACAGCAAAACGCAGAAACTTTTGATGACCTCTGAAAATTGGAATGTGTAGATACGCATCCTTGATGTCTATAGACGCCAAGTATTCTTTCCTTTCTAGAGATGCGACCACAGAACGGAGGGATTCCATCCTGAAATGACGGATTCTGATGAACTTGTTTAGTAATTTTAGGTCTAGAATAGGACGCAAGGAGCCGTCCTTCTTGGGAACCACAAAGAGGTTTGAGTAATACCCTTTGAATCTTTCCTTGTGAGGGACTGGGACGATGACGCCGCTGGAGCGGAGTATGTCCAGAGCCTGAAGGAAGGGAACTATGAGATCCTTGGACTTGGGGGAACGTGACTGAAAGAAACGTGTTGGGGGGAGAGACAAGAATTCGATCTTGTAGCGGAGTGTACAACGGACCACGTCTGAATGACCGACCCCCAGACCTCGCGAAACAAGAGTAGGCGGCCGCCTATCTTGTTTGGGTCCCCCGTCCTCGGCAAGGAGTCATTGGGAGGACTGTTTGCGAGGAGCTTCTATTTCCTGCCTGAGAGAATCTGTTTCTCCAGGGCTGAGAGGACCTGGACGATGGTTGCGAGCTCCTATCTCTGCGAGATGGACGGGGTGCTCGAGACGAGGTCGAGGTGGAGGACCAATTAAAGGAGCTACGAAATGGCCGGGAACGACCTTGGTATTGATACCGAAAAGGTCGATTGATTCTGCGCTGCGGAAGAAATTTGCTCTTGCCCCCAGTGGCGTCAGAAATAATTTCATCAAGACGGTCTCCAAAAAGACGTCCTGAAAGATAAGGCAGCGAAGTCAAAGTTCTCTTTGAAGCAGCATCTGCACGCCACTCTCGGAGCCAGAGGGACCTCCGAATAGCGATAGCATTGGCTGCTGTGAGTGCAGCGCAATGAGCTGCATCTAGGGACGCATGAACCATGTAGTCACCTGCCCGAGTAATCTGATAGGCCAGATTACGTGCCTCGGGTGAAAGGGAGATATCGCTAGTTGTTTTAACTAGGTCCTCAACCCAAGCCACCATAGCCCTTGCTACCCAGGTGGCCGCAAAGGAGGGAGAGAGAGAGGCTCCAGCCGCCTCAAAAATTGATTTTGCGAGGTTGTCAATTTGTTTGTCAGACGGGTTCCTAATGGATGAACTATCTGACACAGAGAGCAGGGTTTTTGAAGATAGGCGAGATACTGGGGGATCTACCACTGGAGATTCAGTCCACTCTTTCGCTACAGTTGCTGAAAATGGGTAACGAGCTTTCAGAGACTTCAGCCCTGAAAAACGTTTGTCTGGACGCTCCCTCTGTCCCTGGACAATTTCCGCAAATTCAGGGTGATTACTAAACACCTTGTGAGTACGTTTAGCTCTTTTGAAAGAGATAGGGTGATTTGGTTGAGACCCGGGTTCTTCATCTAGTTTGAGGATTTTATTAATTGCCTCAATGAGAGAATCTAACGATTCCTGAAATTCTGGAGAGTTGGGGTCATCACCAATGTCCGACTCGTATTCGGAATCATGATCACTACGATATCTGGGCGAGGGGGAGCGAGAGCCTGAGCTCGCTGATGCCGAACCGCTGGATGGATTGGGAGACGCATTATGGCGGCGTTTTCTGGACGACCGCTTTGCGGACGCCGAGGGTCGGCCCCTGTCAGATGAGGTGTCTCTGAAGGCTAACGGGCCCCTTTCTGGAAAAAGAACGCCCTGGGAAGAAGAGGAGCCGCGGAAAGTATCCAAGGCCCTAGTCAGAGAATCCATGTAATGCGCCAGAAATTCTGGCCATCCTGAAGGACCTGGCTCAATGGGATCAGGAAAAGGCAGAGACTCCTGAACGGTAGTAGGGGCTCCTGAGCGGCAGAAGCAGTGGGCTCTTGGGCACATGTTGTACAGAATTGGGAACCCTGCTTTGACGGCAGTGAAGCGTTGCATGCAATGCAGGCGGCATATACTACAGTGTAGTTTTTAGCCTTTTTAGCGTCCTTTGATTGCGACATATTTTCTGCAATTTTTGGAGCCTGCTGCAGTAGAAGGGTTAATCGCTGTGCCGACCTAGTCGCAGCGTGCACTTACCCAGGTCCTGTGCAGGGAAGAAGGAGAACAGCGTCTGCCAGCGCTGCTCCACCAAAAAGATGGCGCCCGAGATTATAGCAGCGCTTCTCGTGTGGTACGAGAAGTGCCAGAGGCAGTGGGAGGAGAGGGGGGGGACCCAGGAGAGAGACCCATGTGATCTAACGCTGGCCAATAGCGTTAGAGATGGGCGGAGGCGTTTGGCCCGCCCCTTCCCTTGAGGCCTATCCCGGCCTGAAGCCGGGGACTAAATTTAGAAGATGCGGCCTATGCCGGCCCGAAGCCGGGGCCTAAATTTTTTTGCGGCCTACCCCGGAGCCGAAGCCGGGGAGTATATTTAAGGCCGTGGCGCGAATATAGCGGTAGCGGCGCGGCTGTAGCGCTAGCGGCGCAAAGACGCGGCGGCGCAACACTGCTGCGGCCGCGATGCGACGCTAAAGCGGTCGCGGCGACATGAGGCAACATCGCTCTCCTGATATACTCACTGCGGGGGGCGAAGATGGAGACTGCAGGATTACAGCATTTATGGCCGTACTTCCTCAATCCACCATCCCCTTTCATTAGGGGGGTGGAGAGGGATCTTTCATGCATCAGACCGCCACCGCTTCAGGAGAGGTGAGCGGGATATTCAATCAAAGGTGCCACGCGAATCCGTCATCTACCTCGTGGGATATCTCATGGGGAGAGCGGCCCGTGTCAGGGATCTGTCACCCCATGGTAGCGTGGCAGGAGGGGTACGTGGAGGCGACACTCGCACGATGCCGCCTGTTGTTGGTTTTTGGGAGATTGTGACTTTTCGTACAAATCCCGTCGCCCATCCGTGCGTGAAGAAAGTAAAAATAATAAAAGGATTAAAAAAAAAAAAAAATCAGAAAAAAAGTGGGGTCTGAGAGCAGACCCTAGTGCCTCCTACAGACACTAAGCAAGAAACTGGTTCAGGATTGAGCCAACAGGAGGTGTATACTGCAGGAGGAGGAGTTAATCTTTTGTGGTTAATGTATTGCTTAGTGTCCTCCTAGTGACAGCAGCATAACACCCACGGTTTGTGTGTCCCCCAATGAGGCGAAGGAGAAAGAAAAGTTTTGCCATAATCAGTGGAGCAGCACCAATTGGAGGATGGGGGGCTCAGATTAATTAAAAAAAAAAAAAATCAATTGAAAAGTCTTTATAGAAACTGCTTTAAAGAAGGAACCATCTGTGTCTCAAAAAGGAGTTTACCGCTGTATGCTTGAAAGGAGCCGCGTCCTTCATGGTGGGGACGGCCATCACTCTGATCAAGACTCACATTAGAAGGCTGATTTCGCATTCGTTTGGCATATTTCTTTTCTTTTGCTGTAGACATGACGTCATTCGCTGGATGATATACTGCAAATTAAATAAGACAGCTGGAATTTACTACATAGTGGTCAAGAAGATGGAAGAAACTAAGAATGACAAAAACCACAACACGGTGATGCCAAGGCTGGATCTATACATTGTGATAAAAAGAAAAGCTTGTCGTATTCACTCCCATTTGGCTCGAAAAGTTCTGCAACTATCATAGGTCATATGCATCATTCACGTGACTGCTGCAGACAATCACTTGCCTCAGATCACCTTGGCATGATTGGCTGCAGCGGTTGCACAAATCATGGTTGTAACACCTTTACTATCCAACTGATGGAGCAGCAGGGGAGTTGACATGTAAGTAATGGGAATTTCATTATTTTAGAACATGCTCTATTCCTGGTCACGTTTCTTAAATCTTCGCCCTGTAATAACGTCCTCAAGAGCACCTTCAGGTGCCAAATATCAGGTTGGTCAAAAGATCAGACACGAAGACGCTGCTGCAAGGTAAAGAGGACCTGACCAGTTCTAGACAAGGGTATTTCTATTTAGGGCTAATCTTTATTGTCTCTACCAAGGGGATGACGCTCCCTGGATTCTCTGGGGTTGGGGGCATTTAGGCTTTCCGGCATAATTATCTGTAAGCATCAACTCCTTATAAAGCCCAGAAAAAAAAAATGTGCCAAAGAGGACCAGAGCTGTGCAATTATATGGCGGATTTAAAAAATTAATAAAAAAAAAAAAAATTGGGACTCTCAGGGAAGCAGCAACAATAAACCCAAGAGCAAGAACTTGTTACAGATCCTCTATATGCTACGTTCCCATAATGAGTTATTGGTGAGATTTTGAGGTTGCAGATTCTCTGCACCCTTTGGATAAATTAGGTTACTTGATTTTTTTCCCTATTGAGGCTGTGGTTCCACGGTCCGGAACCACAGCGCTTTGGACAGAGCGGAAATTCCGCTCCGTCTAAGCCCCGCCCCCTTTCTGACGCGCGCTCTTTCCGGAGGTGTTCAGGACACCTCCGGAACACCTCCGGAAAGAACGCAGGGCTACATAGCCCTGTGTGAAATTCTGTCACGAGGACATGCTGCGGTCTGAAAAGACGCGCCGCATGTCCGTTTACGCAGGTCTGCCACCTGCGTGTTGTTACGCATAGTGGAGACGGGATTTCTTGAAATCCCCTCCACTATGCTGTAACATCTGGACGCTGCGTGTTTGGCGCTGCGCCAACGCACAGCGCCAAACACGCAGCGTTTACTGATCGTGGAAACTCACCCTGAGTGTTTTTTTTTTTTTTTAAAGCAGGTGGTTATGTCTGTTAGTATTTTTATAGTTTGTGGTATTTGGCTTTAACAAAACTTTATTGATCTAGTCATGTTCCTATATGCATTGTGTGCCATGGAAACGCGTGTATGTTTTTTTTACCTGCAGATTTTCTGCTTCCAGTGCAAGTCTATGGGGAAAAACTGTACAGAATACTCAGCGTATCCACAAGAGAAATTGACATATTGTGGATGTGAAACATGAACCGCAGGTCAGATTACACGGAGTAAAAAACAAGCACAAGCGGGCAGGAAGATTTATAGAAATCCCATCCATTTGGCTGGAACTATAAGATGCTGCGTTTTTGATGGATTGAAAATAGGCAGCGAGAAAAAAAAAACAACCAAAAACTCAAAGTGGACACAGAGCCTGAAAAGGAACGCATGATCAGAAGATTACCTGGGGGAGCCGCTTGTCACGACGCTTGTGGGGCTCACAGATTGCATATTGCGCAAGTGCGGCTCCCCCAATACACACTGCGCAACCGCGGGAGACACAGGGACGTCGGCAAAAGTCACAGGACATAATTAAAATTGCGCAGGCGGGGACACCCCTAACGAACGCGATGAAGCACACCCCTACGACTAAACGAGCAGTTAAAATAGAACTACATAAAGGGCTTTTTGATAAGAATTACAGCGGCGATGTTAATGGGAAAAACGTGTTTGTGACGTACTAACAACGCACCGGGGACACTTTAGATGCTACATATGACGTGACAGGACCCCTTTAAGCCAGGACCCCTTTAAGTAGTGCATTTGCTGTGGCAGATATACCGGCAACGCCACAACTGGACGGCCCTGCACACAGTCACAGCTCCGTGCCCCATATCGTCTCACAAGGGAGACGCAACCTGGAGGCCATTATGTAGATCTACAAAACTGGAAATAAAAAAATACAAGAAAAAGTGTCAGAAAATCATTGTGAACAAGAACCTAAAGAAGCAGCACAGAAATGAGAGCGAAGCATCTGCTGAGGTAATGCCCACCTGATCAGGTGTCGAGGGATTATTAACCCTCTAGATACTGGAAGACATGGCAGAGAACAGGGCAGCAGACACTGGGGACTTCCTGGCAGTAATTCCTTTGATGAACATTATATCTCCCCCTGTGGCTGATAACAGGGAACAATAGACTGCACCGACTACACAGATAAGAGCTGACAATGCACATGTAGATACGTCTGCCGGGCGCCACACCGATCACTGCGCAGATCTAGGCAATAGAAAGCCTCGAACTCTGGGCTACAAGAAAATCAGCAGTAAGCAAATAAATGGAGCTCAGTGTACCGCAGCAGAGAGAATAACTCACCAGCCCCAGAACTTCCAGGTTCAGTGACTGCACTTCGTTCACACGTGGTAGAGGAGCTCTGCGTTCCAAGCCTCGCTCTAAAACACCGGCTGTGAATATGATTGGTGGCTTTAGAGACACGTGACGTCTTTAGAACGTTTCCCTGGGAAGTTGAGCTCTACGCATGCGCTGAGCACATGTGTATGGAACTTTGTGCTGTAGAAAGTCCATAGTGGGTATCGTCAGGTGGAGCTGTCAGCTATGGCGTCCGTCGTCAGGAGGATTATCTGCAGCGCCAAAGCTCCTGCTGCAATCGGCCCGTACAGGTAATGTGAGGTGACTGAGCGGACAGCTGCTGACAGTCCGCTGCTCGTGCTCTGTGTGCGCACAATGTTAGTGTAGAGACATATAATACATAGTCTAATATTACCTACTATTATACATAGCATTATACCCGCCTCAATATGAAAGTGCAACACAAAGAAGAAAAAGTCATAGAATTCTGGAGCTGGTAGGATGGAGACGTTACTGATCTGCAACTGATAAAAAAAAAGGAAATTAAATTTGTATTTCTATATTTATTCAGTATTGAGTATGAGCGCGACGCAGAAATTCCCAAACATATGCATCTTATGTGATCGCAATGAGGTTACTAAAGGGAACCTGTCACCAGCAAACGCGTTACTCAATGAACCTGCAGATCAGTGGGGATCGTTAATTAGCAGTGACAATTGCCCCTAGCCTGGAATTTAGATAATAAATCGGGATTACAGCAGGTGGGCATCGTTGCGGGATGCGCCTGAATTGTTTGATATAATTGGCGAACAGTTTGCCCGAAATCGTCCTAATAAATGTATGTCTGATCTGTTCCTGATCTCGGCTTCCAGCTGAGATGACTCTGTGCTGCACTTTCTGTAGGTGCTAAGTAGTGACCAGGGCTGTGGAGTCAGTGGTTTGGCTTGCCCACTCCACAGCCCTTGGGTGCCCGGCATCTGCACGGAGCCGAACGCTGCGGGGAGAAAATGAACTTCATTCCCCCCTGCAGCATTCTGTTTTAGTCACAGGCACGACATCGGTTCAGTCACCGCTTTGAGTATACCCCCAGACTTGACTGACACTGGCTCTACAGTCATGGCCAAAAGTTTTGAGAATGACACAAATATTAATTTTTACAAAGTCCACTGCTTCACTTTTTCTAATGGCAATTTGTATATACTCCAGAATGTTATAAAGAGTGATCAGCTTAACAGCAATTACTTGCAAAGTCAATATTTGGCTAGAAAATGAACTTTATCCCCCAAAACACATTTCAACATCATTGCAGCCCTGCCTTAAAAGGACCAGCTAACCTCTTTTCAGTGATTGCTCCATTAACACAGGTGTGGGTGTTGATGAGGACATGGCTGGAGATCAATCTGTCATGATTAAGTAAGAATGACACCACTGGACACTTTAAAAGGAGGCTGGTGCTTGGCATCATTGTTTCTCTTCTGTTAACCATGGTTATCTGTAAAGAAACACGTGCAGTCATCATTGCAATGCACAAAAATGGCCTAACAGGGAAGAGTATCGCAGCTAGAAAGATTGCACCTCAGTCAACAATCTATCGCATCATCAAGAACTTCAAGGAGAGAGGTTCCATTGTTGCCAAAAAGGCTTCAGGGCGCCCAAGAAAGACCAGCAAGCGCCAGGACCGTCTCTTAAAAGTGTTTCACCTGTGGGATCGGGCTACCAGCAGTGTAGAGCTTGCTCAGGAATGGCAGCAGGCAGGTGTGAGTGCATCTGCACGCACTGTGAGGCGGAGACTCTTGGAGCAAGGCCTGGTCTCAAGGAGGGCAGCAAAGAAGCCACTTCTCTCCTGAAAAAATATCATGGACAGACTGATATTCTGCAAAAGGTACAGGCAGTGGACTGCTGAGGACTGGGGTAAAGTTATTTTCTCCGATGACTCCCCTTTTCGATTGTTTGGGACATCAGGAAAACGCCTCATTCGGAGAAGACAAGGTGAGCGCTACCACCAGTCTTGTCTCATGCCAACTGTTAAGCATCCTGAAACCATTCATGTGTGGGGTTGCTTCTCAGCCAAGGGAATCGGCTCTCTCACAGTCTTGCCTAAAAACACAGCCATGAATAAAGAATGGTACCAGAATGTCCTCCAAGAGCAACTTCTCCCAACCCTCCAAGAGCAGTTTGGCGATCAACAATGCCTTTTCCAGCATGATGGAGCACCTTGCCATAAAGCAAAGGTGATAACTAAATGGCTCAGGGAACAAAACATAGAGATTTTGGGTCCATGGCCTGGAAACTCCCCAGATCTTAATCCCATTGAGAACTTGTGGTCAATCGTCAAGAGACGGGTGGACAAACAAAAACCTAAAAATTCTGACAAAATGAAAGCATTGATTGTGCAAGAATGGACTGCTATCAGTCAGGATTTGGTTAAAAGTTGATTGAGAGCATGCCAGGGAGAATTGCAGAGGTCCTGAAGAAGAAGGGTCAACACTGCAAATATTGACTTGCTGCATTAACTCATTCTAACTGTCAATATAAGCTTTTGTTACTCATATGTTTGCAATTATATTTCTGTCTGTGATAAAAAACATCTGTCAAACACACATAAAAACCAGAGGGCAGCAGATCATGTGAAAATATAATATTTGTGTCATTCTCAAAACTTTTGGCCATGACTGTACATTGGGGTCGGCTGACAGGGCGGAGGGCGCCGTTACAGCGGCCGCTCTGTAATCTCAGAGCAGTGACTGAACTCGCGCCGGCACCTCCCCCTTTACTAAAACCAAATGCTGCCGGGGAGAATAAAGTTAATTTTCTCCCCACAGCGTTCGGCTACCTGAAGATGCTGGTCAGGTTAGTAACGCTATTGACCTGCAGATTAACCCTATATCTGAACATCCCAATGTCTGCCGCTATTTCATCTTTTCTGCTAGATCTCTAAAACTTAATATGGACAAAACCGAATTCATCATCTTTCCCCATCGCACTCAACCATCCCCCCCCCCCCCCAACAGACCTACCCATCAATCTCTGCTCACTCTCCCTAGTCCCACAAGCTCGTTGCCTCGGGACAACCCTGGACTCTGATCTCTTCTTCAAACCACATATCCAAGCCCTTTCCACTTCCTGCCGACTCCAGCTCAAAAATATTTCCCGAATTGGTACTTTCCTTGACCAAGAATTTTCAAAAGCACTAGTGCATACCCTCATCTCCTGCCTCAACTGCTACAACCTCCTGCTCTGTGGCCTGCCTTCTACCACTCTCACACCACTCCAATCTGTCCTACAATCTGCAACTCGAATAATCCACCTGTCCCCCCGCTATTCCCCAGCCTCTCCCCTCTGTCAATCCCTGCACTCACCCAGAGACTCCAGTTCAAAACTCCTAACCTTGGCATACAAGGCCATCCACAGCCTATCTCCTCCATACATCTGTGACCTCTTCTCCCGGTACTTACCTGCACGCAACCTCCGCCCCCCACAGAATCTCCTTCTCTCGTCCCCTCTTATATCCTCTTCCCACAATCGCATACAAGATTTCTCCCGCGCATCCCACCCTACTCTGGAACTCTCTACCTCAACATATCAGACTCTCATCTACCGTGGAAACCTTCAAAAAGAACATGAAGACCTACCTCTTCAAACAACCCTACAACCTGCAGTAACCACCGATCGACGAAGCCACTACATGACCAGCTCTACCCTCACCTACTGTACCCTCACCCATCCCTTGTAGACAGTGAGCCCTCGCGGGCAGGGTCCTCTCTCCTGTACCAGTCGATGACTTGTATTGTTTAAGATTACTGTACTTGTTTTAATTTTGTATAACCCTCCTCACATGTAAAGCGCCATGGAATAAATGGCTCTATAATTGTAAAATAATAATCTGCAGGTTAATAGCGTTTTTGCTTGTAACGGGTTCCCTTTAATGGTTGTCTGAAGAATGTTCTGCCACGCTGATTGCACTTAGGCAAATCATCAAGATCCGCTGCTGGCAACTCCCTGTGCAATTGCTGCCCAATTATGTCCCAGATGTGCTAAATGGAAGACCCTCCTGGAGACCCTGCTGGTCATGGTAGCACATTTAGGTCACACAAGCTTCTCACAGTAGCATGAGTAACATGTTGCCTGGCATTATCATTTTGAAAAATGGCTTCTGTGATACATGGTGAAATGATCATAGCGCTGGGTCCACCAGCAAGTCATTATAACACTGAGCAGTTAGTATATCTGGAATGAAGACTAGTGTGACGTTCCCTTCTCCAAGCGTCTTCATAGTTTTGCCCATGTGATAGCCAGACTAGTTTCCAGCTATCATTGCAAAGGAGTTGCCAGCAGCAGATCTTGATGATTTGCTCAAGTGCATTCAGCATGGCAGAATATTCTTTGGATAGTCAGCAATAACTTCATTGATAGCAGCCAAGGTGTGCAAGTGCGGGGAATTCTGCTCATGGCGCTCATACTCCTTGGTGAATAAATTGAGATATTTTGAAAACATTTATTATTTGCATTTCATTAACATCATGTTAGAAATCTATATACACACAACACATTTTACACACATAAAATACTTGTATTTATGTCAATTGATGTAATCCTTATATATTTTAATTGTAGTTTAGTAATCTAAAATATGACTCCAGTTTTTTTTTTTTTTTTATTTTATCGATGGAATGGTGCCACTAATCAGAGTTCCCTGCCCATAGTCTCATACCTACCAGCCTCCATCTTCCTCTATCGGTGCCGCTCCAGTTGGTCTTCTGCATGTCGTGTTCTACAAGATCGCAGCTGTGTTTGCTGGGCGATCTGGAATTCACGACTCCATGTAAGTCTATGAAAGCCAGAGCGAGGCCCTCATACACTTACATAGGGCTTGTAGCCTCTGACTTCCGGTCAGTCGGAAGTTGCGGTCACATCCTGGTGACGCTGGACCGGAGCAGGGTACGGGAACAGCTGAAGATAATGGCTGGTAAATATAATACTAGGGTCAGGGACCATACGAAAGAAAAACCCTTGGAGTGGAGCTTTAAATAGTTATCTGGCTTCTTACAGGAACGGAAGGCATCCATATATAGCATGAATAAACAAAAAACCTGACTGGCACATCCAGACTAATGTGAACTAGGTGCAAACCAAGGGAAGCTCGGAGCACTCCGCCCCCACCAGGTGGTGATTTTAATTACACCAGGTCCCTACTTTACCCATAAATGCAGGCATTGCTGACAGAGGTGCATATTCACCCAGAAATTCAGATATCAGCCTAATAGAGGTATGTTCACATTAGGTCAGGGACTCACCAGTATTGAGACCACCTTGACGATGGTTGGTGGGCTTTAAAATGTTTGGCCAAATGTTTATACTAAGCGTCTCAAATTTTTCCTTATATTCCAAAGCCATATTGCTATTCTAAATTTCATGTATTCCATATTGTCATGCTTTAGTATGCTTGAGTGCAGCCTTTTTTTGTATGTAGGTATATATAGCATGAATGGCATTGGTCACGCACGGTGTGTGACACTTGCAATCCTTTTCAGGATTGAATTGTGGCAAGTAGAAGCTGAATTTTTACATGCTGTATTCTATGTGCAGTACGTTACTAATTGCCCCTATGATAATGCTTAAATATCGGTTCGACACACTTCTTTTTTCCATTTTTGAATGTTTGCAATGATGCCATAATTTACATGTAGCACTGCTGAAGAATGGGAAGTCCTGCTGTGTTCAATTGGTAACCAAGAGCCCACATCTCCATTAAGTCCGCGCTCCCAAGTTCCTCCTTCTCAAAGTTGCCCTTCCTTCAGATGGTGTATCATTGCTAGAGTTGAGCGAATGCGTTCGGAATCGGTTGCCGAATCTGAATTTGCCACATTCGTGCCATATTGGTACACTATTCGTGCCGCATTTATGTTTGACGATTGATTCTGAACATATTCGTTCATTTCTACTCCCATTGACTCCAATGACGTATTTGCAATATTCGCCGCCAATCGTAATCGGAACCGAATTTTTAAAATTTAGCTAAACTGTAATCATTGCCCAGAAGAAGCAGAATATCATCTGTGATGGTTCATTGGGACAGTGTAGTCATATCGCCTGGACCTTTTTTTATTTTATGAATTCACAAAGGGCAAAAGAAGTGGTGACCACTGGCCGAAACGTTGCTGGAAGTCATTTTGGGACTGGTATCCATGTGACTGCTTATTATTTGAGTATACTAGAATGACGGAAATATAATCACGTAGCATAAGCCCTTTAATGTGGTTCTGAGGTTGCATTTATGTAGAAATAAAAAATTTATAGGACATTATGGAATAGGAAATTATTAATGTAATGTCGTTCTATGAACTGCTCAGTGTAGACACAGGAGAGATACTGGCCGAGTTCAGCAATAGAATTCACAATTAGGGCCTCATTCACATGTCAGTATTTGTATGCCAAAGCCAGGAGTGGGAATTGCAGAAAAAAATTATATTAGAAAGGTTAACTCCTATTCTATGTTTTGGAGACGCTCCTGGTTTTGGCTACAAATATTGACTGAATGCGCATGCAAAAATACTGAGATGTGTGAATGAGGTCTTAAACTGTGACAACTGGCAGGGAAGGTGAAGCAGTGAGTTCCTTTCGTGTCACTGATACTGACCCTGGTCTCTTGAATCAGCCATCCATACAAGAAAATGAAAAAGCTGTAACATATGGCCATAGGTTCACACTGAATTGTTTTTGGAGCAGAAACGCTCCATATCTTCCTTTGAAACTCGGGCCTCGATTCATCAAGGTGTTTACTCCAGAATTCTGGCCACAAAAAAGACTTTGTTCAAAATTTGACCCATTTTCAATGAGAAACAAATGCAACTTTTGGTGTTTTCATGCCACTTTCGACCAGTTCTAATAAAATGGGATGGAGCCTGTGACCACGCGCCTGACAAATTCATCAAAAATTGCAGTGTGCATTACGTGAGAGATAATACTCCAGACCTTGACTGCAGTAACATTTCTGGTGAAGTGCACGCCACTTAGAAGATGCGCCAAATTCATTATTTCTGTACACCCCTCATGAATACAGATGCATGAAACGCCAATCTTACTCCGCAAAAAGGCTTAGTGTGAACATACTCTAAGAATGCGCCACCTGCACTCATGAAGATCTCCATAAGTTCAGCGTATTGGATCCTGTTTCTGCACCTTACATATGAGCTGATATCTCTCTGCCTCAAACCTGTCTTTCTTGTTAGCAGTTTAGGAGAACGAATTGGTGCTTGTACACATTATTTTAGTAGCGACTGACTTCTGTAAGAAAACTGGATGACATGTAATGTAGCATGGCATGTTACATTTTTATTTATTATTTTTTTTATTTTAACTTGGTGTGATAATATGGCTATTGAATTATAGTTCTATATGTTTTATCTGCATGATGTCTTGGGTATGTGCATGTTGTCTTTTTCAGGTGACTTCTGCCATGGAAAATGCCAGAGAAAAACAATCCAAAAATGCTGAAAAGAATGAACATATGCATTTCTGTGTCAAAACGATTTGCTGTTTATATGTTGTTCAGGCTTATGACTGTCTTTTAACCTCATCAGGATTCTAAAAACTCCAAGTGGTAAAAGAAATGACCTGTCCATTCTTCTGGTGTTTTCTGCTTGAAAAACACTGTTTTACAATACAAGTCAATGAGAAAGCTCAAAAGACATCCAGATGACTTTTGGGACATTTTTCCATGGTTTTTGCTGAAAAAAAAGCCAATACTCTAGCAGTTTCTTTATTGCTCAGTGAACTGAAAAAACATCCTGAAAGCAACAGTAAAAAAAAAAATATATATATAAGGAGAACTATCGAAAAAAATTTCCGGAAATGTCCGAAAAAAAACCACTCAAGACTCTTCAGGAAAAAAAATGCTTGATTTCCGAACATGTGTTTTGCTTGAAAGGTTTGCCTGAGTTTAAAAGACGTTGTGGGCAAATACACATACAGGGTTTTTGTTCATCTTTTTGTAGCATCTGGGAAGATTACTTATTTGCACTATAATGAGCGAGCATGCTCAATAATCGATTGAGCATTGGGGGTGCTCGGACAGGCTCTGTACTCAATCAAGTATCACGGGTGCTCGAGCACCATGCTTGAGTTCCCACCCCGGATGTCTGGCAACTGTTAGGCTGTGGTTCCACGGTCCGGAACCACAGCGCTTTGGACGGAGCGGAAATTCCGCACCACCCAAAGCCCCGTCCCCTTTCTGACGCGCATTCTTTCCAGACACCTCCGGAACACATCCGGAAAGAACGCAGGGCTACATAGCCCTGTGTTAAATTCCGTTGCGGCGTCGCAGCGTCGCCGCAATACGCTAGGACATGCTGCGGTCTGAAAAGATGCGCCGCATGTCCGGAAACGCAGGTCTTCCGCCTGCGTGTTGTTACGCATAGTGGAGACGGGATTTCTTGAAATCCCCTCCACTATGCTGTAACATCTGGACGCTGCGTGTTTGGCGCATTTCCTGAAGGAATCCTGATCGTGGAAACTCACCCTTAGACAGCCAATGAACATGCAGGGATTGCACGCCATACACTGTAATGCCACACCCATGTTGGATACTCTCATTACTGTGAGTAGCCAGTGGCATGTCGTGACACCACTCTTAAAGCCAGAACAGTGTGACCAAGTGTTTGGTTGAATACCAGATAATGTTTCCAGTATATTTCCCAGCACCTCCCTGTCTTCCACATGGCCCAGTCTCACTAGCCAAGAATCTGGACCACATAATCCTCATCTTGATCCTCATTCCTCGCACCATGGCGACTCCCAGGAGACAAGTGATTCCACACTCGGACCCTCCGAGGAGCTCTTTACATTTCCATTTATTGATTCTGGCCTCTCGCCCTGCACTTTTCATGAGGAGCTTGTGTGTAGTGATTCCCAAATATTTGAGCACCCACGGTTAGAAGAAAACGACGGTGGAGAATGGCAATTAGTGTCTCAAGAGGTAGATAATGATGAAACACAATTGCCAACAAGTGATTTTGTCAAGTCAACAAATCAGGAGGACCAGAGTGCAGAAGTGAAAGATGAGATGGTGTACTATTAAGTCACTGACCCAGCCTAGGAAGGTGCATGCAGAGCAAGGCCGGCAGTGCAGAGGGGCAGCGATCGGGCAGCACATCCACAAGCAGGAAGGGGCAGTTGGGTGGCCAGAGGGAGAAGGTGGGTAAGTGTTCACCAGTCTCGCTCTTTTTTTAAAGAAAGTGCAGACAATAAACAAATGAATGTTCATTTGTAGCCTGTGCCGTACCAAGATCAGCAGGGGCCTGACCACTAACAGCGTGTTCACCAGCATGCTCAGGCATTTGTCAGACAAAGAACCTGACTAGGTGGGCCGAACTCCTGTGTCCACAATCTTTCTGCAGGTGACACCACTGCCCCTTCCCCTGTGCCTCGTGTTTACCAATCTCCTGTCCATGACGCAGGCATGGATGTTTCCTACCCTGCACCTGTCATTGCACATTTGCAAGCACCATCAGCAACCACGTACACTTCCTTATTCCAGAGCAGCGTTCAGCTGTCCCTACCCCAGGCCTTGGAATGTAAGCTAAAATACCCACCCACCCACAGGCCCAAACACTAAACGGGCACATTTCCAGACTGCTTGCCCTGGAAATGTTGCTGTTTAGGCTTGTGGACGCTGAGGCTTTCGGCAACCTCATGTGGCGGCGGTCCCTCAGTAGTCCGTCCCTAGCCGCCACTATTTTCCTGGTGTGTCGTCCTTGCCTCACACCAGCTCTTGTCCCATAATATCACCTGTACCCTGACCAACGCAGTTTCTGGGAAGGTCTACTTAACGACTGACACATGCACAAGTGCTTGTGGCCAGGGACTCTACATTTCTCTGATGGCACGCTGGGTGAACATAGTGTAGGCCGCGACTGGGTCGGAACCTGGGATGGCACACGTGCTACTGACGCTGGGGATTGCAGGTCCTAGTGTCATCAGGGTTTCCTCGACCTCCTACACCATCCAGTCATCGTCATCCTTCTCCGAATTGTCATCCACTTCAGTCGCAAGCTGGAATCACTGCCCGGGTGAAGCGGCAGCAGGCTCTAAAGAAACTTATTTGCTCAGGTGGCAAACAGCACACCACCACTGACTTGTTGAAAGGTAGAACAGACCAGACAGATCTTTGTGATAATGGCCATAACCTGGTGGCTTTTCTGACGCTTGGCAAGCTTTCACACGAACCTGGCCCACATGCTCAACTTAGTGATTCAGCGGTTTCTCAAAACCTACCCAGATTTGCCTGAGCTACTTCTGAAGGTACACCGTGTGTGTGCCCATTTCCACAAGTCAGCTACAGCTGCTGCTGGCCTGGCAGTGCTGCAGTAGCATTTGCAAATGCCAGCTCACCGATTGGTGTTGCGATGTGACCATGTGTTGAAACTCCACATTACATATGTTGGCAAAGTTTTGTGAGAAGCAGAGGGCAGTAGTTGAATACAAGCTACAACATGCATGTCGGTAGTTCGGTCAGCATGTGCACACGACAACCGGCGAGTGGGCATAGATGTCTTACATCTGTGAGGTTCTCCAAAACTTTGAGGACTCAAGCAAGATGGTGCGCAAAGATGACTCCATAATCAGCGTAACTATCCCGCTTCTGTTTCTACTCAAATACTCGCTGCTCACAAATAAAGGGGAAGCTTTGCATGTGGACCAGGTAGAGATGGAAAAAGTAAGTACACAGGCTGATACTACCCAGCCCAGCATCATCTCCTCTTCTCAGAATGGATTGCGTAATGATGAGGAGGACGAACAGTAGGCTGCGCTACTGAGGGTACTCCGCACACCAGCTTCATCCTGTCTGTTCAGCTTGGATGGGTTTAAGAGGAGTAGAGGGAGAGTCATCCTCTTGGTGGAGACAGGGAAGTCCCGCTGCCTTTCCCGTGACCCTCCCGTTATAAGCATTTTGGCCAACACTAAGTATTGGTTTTTCAGTCTTCTCGACCAACGCTACAAGGAGGTCTTTCCATCTCCCCTTCCTGCGGTGGAGAGGCCTAGTAAATTGGTGCAATACCAGAAGACCCTATTCGAACAATTAGTACAAAAGTTCCCAACTGACAATGCTGGCAGCAGAGGTCCTAGGTCCTTGGGCAACAAAGGAGGAGAGGTGCACACCAGGTCCAACCGAGGCAGGGGAACACTATCATATGTCTGGGACAGTTTCATTAGACCCTCCCTAGTACCCAGACCGTAATGTACAGGGTAGTCTGACAAGGAGGGAAGCTTTTTTTTTTTTTGTTTAAGGAGTACTTAAGACTGTACCAGCATCCTAAGTGATTCCTCTGTGCCATAAAACTATTGGGTATCCAAGTTAGACATATGGCATGAACTGTCCCTCGCCTTGGAGGTGCTGGCCTGCCCTGCCCTGCCGCTAGCATTTTGTCAGCGGGTTTTTAGTTCCACCGGGGGCATAATAACTGATTGGCGCATCCGTCAACTGAAAATGCTAACAGGCTGACTCTTGCCAAAGTGAACAGACCTGGATTGGCCCAGACTTTTTAACAACATCGGATGACAGCAGCGGTGCATGAAGCCATTTCAAATGTTCTCTTTTTTTCTGGTGTATTCTCATGCACCCTTGCCCACCCAAAAAGGGTATACTGTTCATGGTTTCTTCTTTTCCATCACCACCACCTCAAACTTTCTCTGTTATCTGCATTGAGTGAAAGGATCATTTTGGATTAGAAGCATCGAGGCAGGGTTTAATATTTCTATTGCAGTACTTGTATAGCACTGCACTGTGAAAACAGTCCTTGTCAGGACTAAATATTTTCCTCTCTGTAGTAAAACCTCTGTTACCTGAATTGCATGACCATGGTCACCATGGTAGGCAAAGAAAGTACCATCGAAAGTTGACAGGACAGACATCCAATTGGATGGTCGCCATCACAGGGATGTGTGATCGGCCTGAGGTTATCCAAAGTCACAACGCTTACGGTGAAAGCGCAGCTGGAGGAGGCTACAGACGACCATCCCGACTCTGCGCCCGGTAACCCGGATTAGTTTTGGTCTGATAAATGCACACATTTCTGGCGGTCAGCGTTTGTTTGCGCATATTGGCTCTAGAATTACCACAGTTGTCCAAGTCAACAGTTTCGATCGATCAAAGGAACCATAACTGATTTAATGAGCTATTTGCTGTTTCACTGTACCGTCAAACTTTGTAGACTCCAAATTTTTAGAGGGTCATCATGCAGCACTCATTCAAAAATTGTCTTTCGGGGTGTATTGCAGTCCCTACTTCTAATTTTTGCCAGCCCTTAACCCATTAATGACCGTCAATACGTCTTTTAACTGACCTGAGATATAAGAGAATAGCGTCCCCATACAGGTGACAATCCAGCAGCTGTCGGCTGTCCACTATAGCTGACAACTTGCTGCATTAGCGACCATCAGTGTTGTCACCGTCCATATGTTTAACCCCTTAGATGCTGCTGTCAATAATGACTATATCATATAAATGTTTAAAAGAGTGTGGCTTCTCTTCTTTATACCCATCTGCACCCTGAGATCATGATTGTGTGGTCCTGATGTTTGCCATGGCAATTCACGAGCAAATAGTGGCCTTAGAGTCTCCCGGGTATAGTGACCTTTTCAAAAGTCAGCGACATTTAAGTGGTAAAAATCAACTTTTAACCCCTTCACCCCCAAGGGTGGTTTGCACGTTAATGACCGGGCCAATTTTTACAATTCTGACCACTGTCTCTTTATGAGGTTATAACTCTGGAACGCTTCAACGGATCTTCGCGATTCTGAGATTGTTTTCTCGTGACATATTGTACTTCACGTTAGAAGTAAAATTTCTTCGATATAACTTGCGTTTATTTTGAAAAAAACGCAAATATGGCGAAAATTTTTAAAATTTTGCAATTTTCAAACTTTGAATTTTTATTCCCTTAAAACAGAGAAATATATCACACAAAATAGTTAATAAATAACATTTCCCACATGTCTACTTTACATCAGCACAATTTTGGAACCAAAATTTTTTTTTGTTAGGAAGTTATAAGGGTTAAAAGTTGACCAGCGATTTCTCATTTTTACAACAAAATTTACAAAGCCATTTTTTTTTAGGGACCACCTCTCATTTGAAGTCACTTTGAGGGGTCTATATGGCAGAAAATACCCAAAAGTGACACCATTCTAAAAACTGCACCCCTCAAGGTACTCAAAACCACATTCAAGAAGATTATTAACCCTTCAGGTGCTTCACAGGAACTAAAGCAACGTGGAAGGAAAAAATGAATATTTAACTTTTTAGCCACAAAAATGATCTTTTACAAACTTTTTTTTTATTTTCACAAGGGTAAAAGGAGAAAATGGACAGATAAGGTTGTTATGCAATTTCTCCTGAGTACGCCAATACCCAATATGTGGGGGAAAACCACTGTTTGGGCACACGGCAGAGCTCGTAAGGGAAGGAGCGCCGTTTGACTTTTTCAAACTAAAATTGGCGGGAATTGAGATTGGACGCCATGTTGTGTTTGGAGAGCCCCTGATGCGCCTAAACAGTGGAAACCCCCACAAGTGACACAATTTTGGAAACTAGACCCCCTAAGGTACTTATCTAGATCTGTTGTGAGCACTTTGAACCCCCAAGTGTTTCACAAAAGCTTATAATGCCTGGGTGTGAAAAAAAAAAAAAAAACAATTTTCCACAAAAATGATTTTTTAGTCCCAAATTTTTGATTTTTCCCAAGGAAATTGGACCCCAAAAGTTGTTGTCCAACTTGTCCTGAGTACGCTGATACCCCATATGTTGGGGGGGGAACTGTTTGGGTGCACGGCAGGGCTTGGAAAGGAAGTAGTAACGTTTTGGAATGCAGACGTTGATGGGGTCATGTTCCGTTTGCAGTGCCCCAGATGAGCCTAAACAGTGGAAACCCCCCACAAGTGACCCCATTTTGGAAACTAGACCCCCTAAGGAACTTATCTAGATCTTTGGTGAGCACTTTGAACCCCCAAGTGCTTCACACAAGTTTATAATGCCCGGGCATGAAAATAAAAAATCCTATTTTTTTCCCACAAAAATTATCTTTTAGTCACTAATTTTTTATTTTCCCAAGGGTAACAGGAGAAATTGGACCACATAAGTTGTTGTCCAATTTGTCCTGAGTACGCTGATACCCCATATGTGGGGGGGGAACCACTGTTTGGGCGCACGGCAGAGCTCGGAATTGAAGGAGCACCATTTGACTTTTTCCAACCAAAATTGGCTGGAATTGAGATTGGATGCCATGTTGCATTTGGAGAGCCCCTGATGTGCCTAAACAGTGGAAACCCCCCACAAATGACCCCATTTGGGAAACTAGACCCCCTAAGGAACTTTTCTAGATCTTTGGTGAGCAATTTGAACCCCCAAGTGCTTCACACAAGTTTATAACGTAGAGCCGTAAAATTTAAAAATCATATTTTTTCCACAAAAATGATCTTTTCACCCCAATTTTTATTTTTCCAAGGGTAACAAGACTCCAAAAGTTATTGTGCAATTTGTCCTGAGTGCGCTGATACCCCATATGTGGGGGTAAACCACTGTTTGGGTGCATGGCAGAGTTTGGAAGGGAAGGAGCGCCGTCTGACTTTTTCAACGCAGAATTGGCTGGACGCCATGTCTTGTTTGGAGAGCTCCTGATCTGCCTAAACAGTGGAAACCCCCATAAATGACACCATTTTGGAAACTAGACCCCTCAAGGAACTTATCTAGATGTGTGGTGAGAACTTTTAACCCCCAGGTGTTTCACTAAAGTTTATAACGTACAGCCGTAAAATAAAAAATCTTTTTTTTTTTTACAAAAATGATTTTTTCGCCCCCAATATTTTATTTTCACAAGGGTAACAGGAGAAATTGGTCCCCAAAAGTTGTTGTCCAATTTGTCCTGAGTACGCTGATACCCAATATGTGGGAGAAAACTACTGTATGGGCGCACGTCAGGGCTCGGAAGGGAAGTAGTGACGTTTTGGATTGCAGACTTTGATGGAATGGTCTGGGGGCGTCATGTCGCATTTGGAGAGCCCCTGATGCGCCTAAACAGTGGAAACCCCCCACAAGTGACCCCATTTTGGAAAATAGACCCCTCAAGGAACTTGTCTAGATGTGTGGTGAGCACTTTGAACCCCGAAGTGCTTCACAGAAGTTTATAATGTACAGCCGTAAAAACAAAAAAATAATTTTTTTTGTACAAAAATTATATTTTCGCCCCCAGTTTTTTATTTTCCCAAGGGTAACAGAAGAAGTAGGACAAATTGCACAATAACTCTTGGGGTCCAGAGTACGCTGATACCCCATATGTGGGGATAAACTACTGTTTGGACGCATGGCAGAGCTGAGAAGTGAAGGAGCACCGTTTGACTTTTTCAACGCAGAATTGGCTGGAATTGAGATCAGACGCCATGTCACATTTGGAGAGCCCCTGATGTGCCTAAACAGCGGAAACCCCCCAATTCTAACTCCAACCCTAACCCCAACACACCCCTAACCCTAGTCCCAACCCTAACCACAAACCTAACCCTAACACACCCCTAAACCCAACCCTAACCCTAATCCTAACTTTAGCGCCAACCCTAACCCTGACTTTAGCCGCAACCCTAACCCTAATGGGAAAATGGAAATAAATACTTTTTTTTAATTTTATTATTTTTCCCTTACTAAGGGGGTGATAAAGGGGGGTTTGATTTACTATTTATAGCGGGTTTTTATGATTGGCAGCTGTCACGCTAAAAGACGCTTTTTATTGCAAAAATAGTTTTTGCATCATCACATTTTGAGAGCTATAATTTTTGCATATTTTGGCCCACAGAGTCATGTGAGGTCTTATTTTTTGCGGGACGAGTTGACGTTTTTATTGGTACCATTTTTGAGCATGTGACGTTTTTTGATCGCTTTTTATTTTGATTTTTGGGAGGTTAGAATGAACAAAAATCAGCAATTCATGAATTTCTTTTGGGGGAGGCGTTTATTACCGTTCCACGTGTGGTAAAATTGATAAAGCAGTTTTATTCTTCGGGTCAGTACGATTATGGCGATACCTCATTTATATCATTTTTTCATGTTTTGGCGCTTTTATAGAATAAAAACAATTTTATATAAAAAATAATTATTTTTGCATTGCTTTATTCTGCGAGCTATAACTTTTTTATTTTTTCGCTGATGATGCTGTATGGCGGCTCGTTTTTTGTGGGACAAGATGACGTTTTCAGCGGTACCATGTTTATTTATATCGGTCTTTTTGATCGCGTGTTATTCCACTTTTTGTTCGGCGGTATGATGATAAAGCATTGATTTTTTGCTTCGTTTTTTTTTTTTTTTTTTTTTTTTAAGGGGTTCACTAAAGGGGTTAACTAGTGGGACAATTTTATAGGGGGGGTCGTTACGGACGCGGCGATACCAAATATGTGTACTTTTATTGCTTTGTTTTTTTTATTTACAGGAAGAAGTGAATTTATTGGGGAATATTTTTTTTTTTTTTTTTATTTATTTTGGATTTTTTTTTAAAACATGTTTATTTTTATTTTTTTAACTTTTTTACTTTGTCCCAGGGTGGGACATCACTGTATTTTATCAGATCGCTGGTGTGACAGTGTGCACAGCACTCTGTCACACCAGCGATCGCTCAGGCAGTGCAGCAGGCTTCTCAGTGCCTGCTCTCGGCAGGCACTGAGGTAGCCGCCTCCCTCCAGGACCCCGGCGCCATCTTGGATCCGGGTCCTGGGAGGGAGGAAGCCCTCAGAACAGCGCGATCACATCGCGCTGCTCTGAGGGTCTCAGGGGGGCGCGCAGGGAGCCCCCACCCTGCGCGATCCTCCCGTGCCCCCAGTACACCGCGATCATGTTTGATCGCGGTGTGCAAGGGGTTAATGTGCCGGGAGCGGTCCGTGACCGCTCCTGACACACAGTCATGGGTGTCAGCTGTGATAATCAGCTGACACTCGGCTGCGCTCCCCCCGGGAGCGCGTCCGATCGCACGAGACGTACTATCCCGTCCCTGGTCATACGGGCCCAGGTACCATGGACGGGATAGTACGTCCGATGGCTTTAAGGGGTTAAATTCCTGTCATGTCACTTTGTATTAATTCCTGAAAAGCACCTGAAGGGTTAATAAACTACATAACAGCAGTTTTCAGTATGTCAGGAGGTCCTGTTTTTAAAATCGTATCACTTTTGGGGTTTTTCCAATATATAGGACCCCAAAAGTCACTTCAAAACTGGATAGGTCCCTAAAAAAAAATTATTTTGTAAATTTCTATGAAAAAATGAAAATTTACTGCTACATTTTTAAGCCACCTGAAATAAAATATAAGGTAGTATAAAATAATCTCAAAATCACTGGAATTTGTCAAAGCGTTCTATAGTTATTACCACATAAAGTGACACTGGTCAGATTTTTAGAATTTGCCTCTGTCACTAAGGGATTAAACTTTCTGCATAGGCTCTACCAGTCTAGGAGTCCCATACCTTTAAAATGGGGAAAAATGTTTTTCTGAGGCCCTTCTCTACGTGTCTTCCAGGGTATATTGCAGTCCCTCCTTCTAATTTTTGGCAGCCCTTGCACTTGCTATAAAAAGATCAATTGTATCTTCTGTTTTGAATGTTTTTATTGTCCGTCCATAAAAGTGGCGTAACGCTCTGACAACATTGATCCCAGTGGCGACCTGGGAGTCAGAGATGTGTCCAGATGGCTTCCCCATGCTATTCCAATTCCATTTGAGCACGATCTCCTACCATTTCAGTGATTTTCCTGCCGCTCCAGCCCTTCCGTTAGGTTCTGCTGGAAAAATGCTGCAGCCAGTCACTGGCCCCATCAGTCTTGTGTCATAAACTTTGAGGATTGTGAGCCCTCGCGGGCAGGGGCCTCTCTCCTCCTGTACCAGTCATGACTTTTATTGTTTAAGATTATTGTACTTATATTTTTTAATAATGTATACCCTTCCTCACTTGTAAAGCGCCATGGAGTAAATGGTGCTATAATAATAAATAATACTAAACCGCTGAGGCCAGTGATTGGCTGCAGTGGATTAGTGGGATATACGGGGCCACCACAAATGGAGGCGCTGGAACAGCAAAGACGGGTAAGTACCATATACTTTTTTTTGTGTATTGGTGGCTGGGGACAGATATTTAATTACCTTGGAAAACCCATTTCCTGTGTGGGATGTAAGTGGTTGCTCATACTAACCTCTCGTTAAGAAGTTGTGCTTTCAGGAGGCGACACGTGTTCATGATAAACACTTCTCAGATTGATGTTGTTTTTATTGGTCAGATCGAGCCAGTAGGATCTCCGACCGTAACTTGGGTGACTCCCTAAGTCAATAGCAATCAAAGGTTATGTCTTCCGCTGGCTTCTCAGATCCTGCAGTTGCAGGTCGACGCTCCAGAAAACATGTCATTCACAATGAGACGCGTCATTCTTACACCGAGAGCTCCTGTTCTCAAGGGGGTTTACAGGTACGATCCTTGGTGACTTGTCTATTGTACCGTCGTCTGTGACTTAATATTTCGGTGACATATCAAACCACTAAAAAGGATGTGCAGAGATAAACTTATGACATATCATAACAATACGTTCTTGATGAAAATTTATTTTAAAAGATGCTTTGGTGAACCTTCACGTTTCAGACCACATTAATGATTGTATGGGGGAATTGCATAAATAGCAATTCCCCAATGTAATGTTATCACAGTCCTTCCCATTTCAAGCAGGAATATTTCTATAATAACATGGGGCTGTAATACAAACCTTCAACTGGACTATGTCAGTGCAATGATCATTTTATTGCGATGTTCAGTATCCATATTATTTTTTGAGGCAACTACTTGCAATGAAATTCCAGAATCTAATCATTAATCAAATTTCCCAACAAAAATACAAACTGCCATAACAAAGCAAAGCAGCAAGGTTAGATTAGAATCCGGATCGACTTGCTGAGATATAGATAGATGAATATCCTTTAGATATATAATTTCACAACCCCTACATCTTTTAAAATTGCACCTTTAAGTGCCTTTCATGTGGACTTTATTCTATAACTTTTTATGCTTGTTTAAACAAATAGTAAAAATTTAGACGCCAGTGATGCCAGCGCTGTTTGGGTTCCTGAGTCACATGTCACAACCGCACGAGAGCCCTGGGACCGAGAGTGATGACACCGCTGGAACGGCGCCGTTATGGGAGGCGAGTATAGGTTTTATTATTTTATGACGGCCAAACATTTTGATCAAGAAGGTGTGGACAACCCCATTAACCTTAAAATTCCCAGCCGATTCTGTATAAATAATAGTAAATGTAACAGTTTCCACATCACATCCAGATTGCTCAGCATTGGATGAATATATTGTCACCTGTATGTGTGCAGATGTAGCGGTCTGTTCTGCTGGATGACTTGTCTGTGGCTCGCACTGTACAGCAGTAATGGGGCAGGATCAATAATCCTAACTCTGGCTGACTCTCTACGTCAATAGAATTCAAAGGTTACAACTTTCACTGAGTGCGGAGATTCACAATGTCCGGGCAAATACACCACAGAGCAACATGTCTGATATACTAAGGCACATTATTTATACACCCACTGCCCCTGTCCGAAGGGATGTCTACAGGTATGAGGCCTTTATACTGGTCAATATATGGTAAATTGCTGCATGACTGTCATCCGATACTGAGATTACATAATTGCATTTGACTTTACAGCGTCTTGTGTCTAGTTTTACAGCTTTATATTGTGATAATACCGCGTTCAGAAATGTCCTAATGCGTGTGATATGCCGGTGTCATTTGTTTTATTTTACATGTAGCTGATCTGTGTACGTTCTCGTGTATGGTACATGTAGCTGATCTTTGTGTGTTCTCGTGTATGGTACATGTAGCTGATCTTTGTGTGTTCTCGTGTATGGTACATGTAGCTGATCTGTGCGTTTTCATGTATGGTACATATAGCTGATCTCTGCGTTGTCATGTATTGTACATGTAGCTGATCTCTGTGCGTTCTCATGTACTGTACATGTAGCTGATCTCTGCGTTGTCATGTATTATACATGTTGCTGATCTCTGTGCGTTCTCATGTATTGTACATGTAGCTGATCTCTGCGTTGTCATGTATTGTACATGTAGCTAATCTCTGTGCGTTCTCATGTATTGTACATGTAGCTGATCTCTGTGCGTTCTCATGTATTGTACATGTAGCTGATCTCTGTGCGTTGTCATGTATTGTACATGTAGCTGATCTGTGTGTTTTCATGTATGGTACATATAGCTGATCTCTGCGTTGTCATGTATTATACATGTAGCTGATCTCTGTGCGTTCTCATGTATTGTACATGTAGCTGATCTCTGCGTTGTCATGTATTGTACATGTAGCTAATCTCTGTGCGTTCTCATGTATTGTACATGTAGCTGATCTCTGTGCGTTCTCATGTATTGTACATGTAGCTGATCTCTGTGCGTTCTCGTGTATGGTACATGTAGCTGATCTGTGTGTTTTCGTGTATGGTACATGTAGCTCATCTCTGTGCGTTCTTATGTACGGTACATGTAGCTGATCTCTGTGGGTTATGTATTGTACATGTAACTGATCTGTGCGTTCTTATGTATGGTACATGTAGCTGATCTGTGTGTTTTCGTGTATGGTACATGTAGCTGATCTCTGTGCGTTCTCATGTATTGTACATGTAGCTGATCTCTGTGCGTTCTCATGTATTGTACATGTAGCTGATCTCTGCGTTGTCATGTATTGTACATGTAGCTGATCTCTGTGCGTTCTCATGTATTGTACATGTAGCTGATCTCTGTGCGTTCTCATGTATTGTACATGTAGCTGATCTCTGTGCGTTCTCGTGTACGGTACATGTAGCTGATCTCTGCATTCTTATGTATGGTACATGTAGCTGATCTGTGCGTTCTTATGTACGGTACATGTAGCTGATCTCTGTGCATTCTTATGTACGGTACATGTAGCTGATCTCTGTGGGTTATGTATTGTACATGTAACTGATCTGTGCGTTCTTATGTATGGTACATGTAGCTGATCTGTGTGTTCTCGTGTATGGTACATGTAGCTGATCTCTGTGCGTTCTCATGTATTGTACATGTAGCTGATCTCTGTGCGTTCTCATGTATTGTACATGTAGCTGATCTCTGTGCGTTCTCATGTATTGTACATGTAGCTGATCTCTGCGTTGTCATGTATTGTACATGTAGCTGATCTCTGTGCGTTCTCATGTATTGTACATGTAGCTGATCTCTGTGCGTTCTCATGTATTGTACATGTAGCTGATCTCTGTGCGTTCTCGTGTACGGTACATGTAGCTGATCTGTGTGTTTTCGTGTATGGTACATGTAGCTCATGTCTGTGCGTTCTTATGTATTGTACATGTAACTGATCTGTGCGTTCTTATGTATGGTACATGTAGCTGATCTGTGTGTTTTCGTGTATGGTACATGTAGCTGATCTCTGTGCGTTCTTATGTACGGTACATGTAGCTGATCTCTGTGGGTTATGTATTGTACATGTAACTGATCTGTGCGTTCTTATGTATGGTACATGTAGCTGATCTGTGCGTACTTATGTATGGTACATGTAGCTGATCTGTGCGTACTTATGTACTGTACACGTAGCTGATCTGTGCGTTCTTATGTATGGTACATGTAGCTGATCTGTGCGTACTTATGTATGGTACATGTAGCTGATCTGTGCGTACTTATGTACGGTACATGTAGCTGATCTCTGCATTCTTATGTATTGTACATGTAACTGATCTGTGCGTTCTTATGTACTGTACACGTAGCTGATCTGTGCGTTCTTATGTATGGTACATGTAGCTGATCTGTGCGTACTTATGTATGGTACATGTAGCTGATCTGTGCGTACTTATGTACGGTACATGTAGCTGATCTCTGCATTCTTATGTATGGTACATGTAGCTGATCTGTGCGTTCTTATGTACGGTACATGTAGCTGATCTCTGTGCATTCTTATGTATGGTACATGTAGCTGATCTCTGCGTTCTCATGTACTGTACATGTAGCTGATCTCTGCGTTCTCATGTATTGTACATGTAGCTGATCTCTGTGCGTTCTCGTGTATTGTACATGTAGCTGATCTCTGTGCGTTTTATGCGCAATGTTACACTACACAGCACAGTGACCTAATGCTCCTGTAAGGGGAATTAGATTTATATGATAGTTTAGTTGTTTGTTTTTTTTCTTCTGCACAAGTAAAAAGTTGCAGCACACGGCTGCCGGACAGGAAGATGATGACCCAGATGTGCTATTTGTACCCAGCCTGCAGGCTTCTGTACAAGTGCAGAAAAGGATCCAATATGTTATTTGGTCTATACATCATCCTTAGGAGAAATTGAGGCTAATCCACCCCAATCCACATTCTCACAGCACTGCTGCAGTTGATTGACAGGTCTCTTGCTTTGGGAAAAAAAAAACCCTGAGCTTAGGTCCAACACGTAGTCTCCGCCACAGTTCATGGTGTCTGTTGTTGGCTTGAGTGCTGATGCTACATCGGTATGAGCTTAGTGATTGGCTGCAGCGCTATCAACGTGACATCAGTGCTGCAAACAAGAACAGACACTCTGAGCAGCAGTGCTGGAGGGGTGTAGTCAGACAGCCGTGTTACTAGCGCAAGGATCGCATTGCAATCCTTGGACTGGCCGTCAGCTCTACTGATCTGAGCGAGACAGCTGCATAGAAATACACCCTAAGGATAGGGTCCCATAATGCACATCGCTGTAATTTTTTTTTTTTTTTGCGTGCTGATAAAATGCGGAATCTTTCATTGGATTTATTTACTTTTTCTTTCAACACATTTGGGTAATTGAGGAAACAAAAATATGCAGCTTCAAATAAATACATGTTAAGAAACGCTCTAAATAGTGCAATAAACAAAAAGGAAAAAAAGCAACAATTTATGCAGAAACTAAAAACCATTGGAACTTGGGGGTTTTTAACATTTGATTTTAATAAAACAGCCGATCTGGGGTATAGAACAATTCTGCTTTAACAGAACCTAATGGCAAAAAGTGTAGTTGCTCGGCACAGCATGTTTTTTTTTTTTAGCAGTACTTGAAGTTGCAGGATGTGGGCTTTACCTCCAGCCGAGGGCACGACGACCTTTTGAACTGTCTGTGAATAAGTAAAACAATATCTCTGGGGAGTTGACTCGCTCTGTCCAGTCATATGGGAGTCCTCCGGCAAGTCCCACCAAGCTCCTCCATGCCCCAGTGCGGCATTTCGGGGACACTAGATCACTTCTCTGATGTTGGAAAAATGAGGAAATGGTTAATGTTGTAACTATTCACCTGTCATGAGTGACACGGGTAAATATTAACTTTTTGTGTCATCATATATTAAAGAAAACACCGCTGTCTAAAACCGATCTCATTTCTACTCTAAATAAATCCAAATTTAAAGGCGTTTGCAACTTTTTTCTTTTTTTTAAATAATGCAGAATCGCGGTGTAATGAAAAATGTCTCCACTCTCCCAGTGTACTGGCCTCTTTCACACTTCCGGCGGGCGCCTGACGGCGCCCCCGGCATTTTGCCGCAGCGCCGCATCAGAAAACCTGATGCACCGCCGGCAGCCGCATGCGTTTTTTTGCCCGATGGTTTCTGATGCTTGGAGACATCAGAAACCATCCGGCAAAAACAAAAAACGTTAGGCCTCTTTCACACTTCCGGCGGGCGCCTGACGGCGCCCCCGGCATTTAGCCGCAGCGCCGCATCAGAAAATCTGATGCGCCGCATGCGGCTTTTTTCGCATTGACATGCATTGGCGCCGCATGTCAATGCGTTGCATGCGGTTTTGTCCGGATGCGGCGCAAATGTACATTGCGGCGGCCGGACAAAACGCTGCATGTAACGTTTTTTTGTTTTTGCCGGATGGTTTCTGATGTCTCCAAGCATCAGAAACCATCCGGCAAAAAACCGCATGCGGCCGCCGGCGGTGCATCAGGTTTTCTGATGCGGCGCTGCAGCAAAATGCCGGGGGCGCCGTCAGGCGCCCGCCGGAAGTGTGAAAGAGGCCTTACATGCAGCGTTTTGTCCGGCCGCCGCAATGTACATTTGCGCCGCATCCGGACAAAACCGCATGCAACGCATTGACATGCGGCGCCATCCGGCGCTAATGCATGTCAATGCGAAAAAAGCCGCATGCGGCGCATCAGATTTTCTGATGCGGCGCTGCGGCAAAATGCCGGGGCGCCGCAAGGCACCCGCCGGATGTGTGAAAGAGGCCTTAGTCGGCATTGTCTACATGTCTGCTTATCATTAGTGAAGTAGAAGACTTGTTTTTTTACAGTCTCATGGTGAAACCCGTCCATGGCTACTCCTACAGTTGTATACAGTCCAAGCAAAACTTTATGTCCAATTCATCACCTTTATTCTTTTTAATTTGCGCATTATTAATGTCTCGTTTGCCGTTGTGGGCAGAGTTTGGGGTTTTCAGATGTTTTCACTTCATTTATCAAGTGCGCCTTTTTAAATAGTTCCAAAATTTGTCACAAATGTACCCAAGTCAACCCAGGATTGATTCTCCACATTATGCCTCATTCAGACATGGGGGGATCACTTTCCATCAGTGTGCGGTTGATACTCATCGGTTTCCCAACGCCATATTTGAAGCCGCACCTCTATAACTGAAAGCACGAGGCTGCTGGGAGGAATAACGTTCATTTCCTCCAGGCAGCGGGGCTCTCAGTGCGGCGGCGGCAGCACGGCTTCCGAACGCTGATTAAATCCATGACTGCAGGTTAATGGTGTTTTTTGACCTGACCGATTCCCTGTAAGCTTGTTTGTTCTATTTAAAGGAATGGGAAAAAAAAATTTTGTGCAAAACAAATCTTTTTAATTATTGATGCAAAGAGTTTCCATTGACTGTTATGAGCTCCCACTTGGTTCCATACTCTAATAATATAATAATTTTACATGTCTGGGGACCTCTTTTTTTGAAACTGGAAAACCTCTTTTAATGTGTGAACTTAGCAACCATATAGATCTTGCTGCCGATCTTTCTATGGACTTCAGTAGCATCTTTTTTGAATGTGAAAAAAAAAATGGAGTACTTCCCTCTGCTGCCGACTTCTCTGCCCCTAGTAGATGGTGATTGGCTGCAGCGGTTATATAGCACTGAACGTCATCACAGGAGACTGGAAAGCAACGAGACCCAGCAGGGAAATCCTTGATAAATCGGCAGTAGAAATATAGTTTTTTTTTGTTTTTTTTTTATAATTGTGCACTTGCGGATTTTGTTGCCGGACACACAGGTACAACAAAGCATAATCTGTACTAATAACGGGCTTTATTGCTCCTTTCTAATTAATTTAAATATGTTATGGTCTCAGAAAATAATGATTTATTGGTTTTCAAAGTGAATCTGTCACCAGATTTTATGATACAGACGACACCCTGTAAAACAAGCATCAAAAACGCCACGTGTGAACAAGCGTCATTAATTATTGTAACAATAAAATGAATGAGATGTTTAAAAGCTCATTCACATGGTGCATTTTTTTTCTCCTTTTCATTTTTGATAGTTTTTTTTTTTTTTGCCTAATATTAAACAGGATTTAAAGTGGTTTTTCATCTCCAGGAAAGTGGACCCCAAATCCTCTAAAATAACAAACAGTAAGTACACGCCACCTCCCCCTCGTGAGTCCAGCACCAGCTCTCCGCTGCTACTTGGGTTTCAGTGTTTTGGTTGCAGCTGTGAAGTAACGTCGACCGCGCACGTCACCGCTGCAGCCAATCAATGATATCAGCGGCTCATGCCGCAAATGGTACAATTTAGCAAAAAATCCCTCCCCAGTAGAATCCGTGTATTTAGAGGTGTTTAGGGTAAGTATGGGATTAGAGGAAGATTCCATTACATTTCATAGAAAAACATAAGGTCACATGCTGTATTATTTTTTTTCTTCGTAGCTAACCAATGGACAGCATGGCAAAGCCTTGAACCTCATTATAGTCACTTGGGAATTTCCGCACCCTCAGCCCCCTGAGGTTTCGCTGTTGCTGTAGGCAAAATATCTGGGGAGAAGAGAAAGTTCTGAGAGATTCCGTCAGCCTAAATCTTGGTTTTCTACTTGCTTGGTAAACGTTGCTTTCGGTAATGGTCGGCTTGTGTTCTGTGTTGCAGTCAAGCAGTGGTGGTGGATAAGACCATGTATGTGTCCGGGCAGCTCGGCATGGATCCTGCGAGTGGGCAGCTTGTGCATGGTGGGGTTAAGAATGAGGCAAAGCAGGTAAAATAATATTTCTACTGTACTTTCTATGATTCTCCAAACACTAAAAATCTGCTGACATTTTATAAGTGGTGCTATTTTTACAACTTCTCAAAAGTGCTAGGAAAAAGTAAAAAAAATGTTATCTTTAGCACAGACATGGGGCAAACCTCCGGCTTTTCTACCCTGTAAAAATGTATTAAATTGTTTAAAGACAACTTACCAGTTTGAGAAACGTTATTTGACCTGCAGTTATGGGGGTAATCTTCAGGTAAATGGTTTTTAAATCCTGTGTACTCAGCGGAGCAGCGGCTACAGCGAAAAAATGAAGTTATATCTTTCCTGCAGCCGCTCGCTACAAAGTAAGTGCGCTGTGATCACTCGCCAGCACAATGATTGACAGCCTGCACTGCAGCGTGTGTGCACAGCAGGCTGTCAATCAATGTTCTGGAGAGATTACAATGCTCTCTCTTTGTAGTTAGCGGTGACTTCAACCTCTCCCTACATCGTCCCGATGACTGGAAGCACGTGGCTAGAGTTGAGGTAACCCTAACTTAATTTTCACCCTGTAGCCGCTGCTCCAATAAGCCTGGCACACGGGGATAGTAAGGGATCAGATGATCCATGAGAGGGATCGGTGTGCCTCTGTGAAGTCCGAGGTGCAGTATGGCCACAAGGTGGTATGGACACTGTACACAGGCTTTGCAGTGAATCAGTAGAGCCCTATGCAGGCTTTATATGGCCGATAATGCACCATAAAAGTGAACAGAGGAAAAGTCCTTTCTGCTACCAAAGTCACCCACAGCTGTCCTAATTAACTAAATTCCTGAAATCAATATGTATTAATCTGCAGACGTGGTAGTGGTGGTATTGCATCATGTACCATAACAATGGTGCTGTTGATCCTGCTCTGGTAGCCTCAGGGGTCGTATATCCGATGTTTGGAGGGTAATAGAGCTGAGCATATAGACAATTGGAAATGTAAGATTGCACTTCATTTATTATACTTTTTAATAGGGATTTTATTATGTACACCCCTCCTCACATGTAAAGCGCCATGGAATAAATGGCGCAATAATAATAATTTACAACCGCCCAATATCTGAATATCCCCTGTAATAAGAGCTGCTCCTTGTGTAACGATTAGAATAGGAGGAATTGTTCCATTCTTCTAGTCGGCCTGTATGTGGCGGAGGTTGTTTTGATGTTTTTGAAGACTATAATGTAGAATATCTCCACCATGTTAGAACAGTGCCGTATGGCATTAACACATTCACGTTGTTTCCAGGCCTTGGTGAATATGGGTGAAATTCTTAAAGCAGCAGGATGTGATTACAGCAACGGTATGTATGATGTTTTAGTTATACAGTGTGTTGTATAAGTGCTCAGTCCCTTATCACGGGAGCATCTGACTGTTAGGACCCCCTGCGACCACATGAATGTGGATTTAGTGCGCAGGTTGTGCATGAGCGATGGCGCTCTATCCGTACTCTCTAGGATTGGTGGAGCTAGCGCTGCGCTCTGCTATCTCATCAGTCCTGTACAGGAGCAGCAGCGGAACCTTCGCCTCATTCACACATGAGAATTTGTGATCCTCGTTCTTATGATTGTTGGGGGTCCCAGCGTCTGACTCACTTGTGATCGCAACATTTTGGTTGTCTAAAAGTGGATTTATTGGCACAAACACTGACTGGTAAAGAAGCAGTGCACTAGCCAAACATTTTTTTGCATATGCCGCTTTATTTCACCTGCATATATTGTCTAATTATGATATCGATCATAACATCATTCCATGATTTTCTTCTAGTTGTGAAGACTACAGTCTTACTGGCAGATATCAATGATTTTAATGACGTTAATGACATTTACAAGCAATGTAAGTATTGGGAAAACGTCACGTACGTAGTTTCAACTTTTCTGCACCAAAAAAAAAAATTATCAAAGCGAAACCAAATATTGAGGACTACGGACATCCTACCGCTGAGAAGAAGCCGTTCTCGTCGTATCTACAGTACAGTCATGGCCAAAAGTTTTGAGAATGGCACAAATATTATATTTTCACATGATCTGCTGCCCTCTGGTTTTTATGTGTGTTTGACAGATGTTTTTATCACAGACAGAAATATAATAATTGCAAACATATGAGTAACAAAAGCTTATATTGACAGTTAGAATGAGTTAATGCAGCAAGTCAATATTTGCAGTGTTGACCCTTCTTCTTCAGGACCTCTGCAATTCTCCCTGGCATGCTCTCAATCAACTTCTGGACCAAATCCTGACTGATAGCAGTCCATTCTTGCACAATCAATGCTTTCATTTTGTCAGAATTTTTAGGTTTTTGTTTGTCCACCCGTCTCTTGATTGACCACAAGTTCTCAATGGGATTAAGATCTGGGGAGTTTCCAGGCCATGGACCCAAAATCTCTATGTTTTGTTCCCTGAGCCATTTAGTTATCACCTTTGCTTTATGGCAAGGTGCTCCATCATGCTGGAAAAGGCATTGTTGATCGCCAAACTGCTCTTGGAGGATTGGGAGAAGTTGCTCTTGGAGGACATTCTGGTACCATTCTTTATTCATGGCTGTGTTTTTAGGCAAGACTGTGAGAGAGCCGATTCCCTTGGCTGAGAAGCAACCCCACACATGAATGGTTTCAGGATGCTTAACAGTTGGCATGAGACAAGACTGGTGGTAGCGCTCACCTTGTCTTCTCCGAATGAGGCGTTTTCCTGATGTCCCAAACAATCGAAAAGGGGATTCATCAGAGAAAATAACTTTACCCCAGTCCTCAGCAGTCCACTGCCTGTACCTTTTGCAGAATATCAGTCTGTCCATGATGTTTTTTTTCTGGAGAGAAGTGGCTTCTTTGCTGTCCTCCTTGAGACCAGGCCTTGCTCCAAGAGTCTCTGCCTCACAGTGCGTGCAGATGCACTCACACCTGCCTGCTGCCATTCCTGAGCAAGCTCTGCACTGCTGGTAGCCCGATCCCGCAGCTGAAACACTTTTAAGAGATGGTCCTGGCACTTGCTGGTCTTTCTTGGGCGCCCTGGAGCCTTTTTGGCAACAATGGAACCTCTCTCCTTGAAGTTCTTGATGATGTGATAGATTGTTGACTGAGGTGCAATCTTTCTAGCTGCGATACTCTTCCCTGTTAGGCCATTTTTGTGCATTGCAATGATGACTGCACGTGTTTCTTTAGAGATAACCATGGTTAACAGAAGAGAAACAATGCCAAGCACCAGCCTCCTTTTAAAGTGTCCAGTGGTGTCATTCTTACTTAATCATGACAGATTGATCTCCAGCCATGTCCTCATCAACACCCACACCTGTGTTAATGGAGCAATCACTGAAAAGAGGTTAGCTGGTCCTTTTAAGGCAGGGCTGCAATGATGTTGAAATGTGTTTTGGGGATAAAGTTCATTTTCTAGCCAAATATTGACTTTGCAAGTAATTGCTGTTAAGCTGATCACTCTTTATAACATTCTGGAGTATATGCAAATTGCCATTAGAAAAAGTGAAGCAGTAGACTTTGTAAAAATTAATATTTGTGTCATTCTCAAAACTTTTGGCCATGACTGTAGCTCCAAGGTGACCACCCACTGGCTCATATATGGCACATGGACAGGGATGGTCTTCTGCTCAGTGCAACCAGTCAAGTGTTTCCACACCGACCTGACAAAAGAATAGGGTGTACCCGCGCTGTGACACTTACAGCACTACTGCGCTTTGTATATGGAGAATCCTTAGTCTAACGCACATGGCTCCGGGTTATAAGCGGGTTGATCACCCATGACAGCACCAATGAGAGAGGGGATCTGCCCCACAAGGACAGAGAATCTTTAAGATAAAAAGGTCAGCTCCTCTCTCCGCATCAGTGGTTTCCTGTCCTTGTTGGGTGGAGCCTTTATCTGTATGGCGGCACAGATGAAGAAAGAAGATGTCTCAGGCCTGGGTCGGTCTGCTTCGGCCGGCCCCAGTGCTCCTGGAAGCGCCGCGGGGGGGCCCAATGGGGTCTCGTCTGACGAGCGGGCAGGAGTCTGCGGCGCCATCACCGCATGGTGGCCATCAGCCCTTCGTCCCGGCACGTTGTCAGAGCGCGGCCAGAAACAGGAAGTCACGCCCTGATGACGCGCAGGGACCTCTGCACCCCGGGGGGGCGGTTAAGGAAGGCAGGGGCATCGGTACAGCAATGGAGGCACAACAGCCCTCTCCACACCGCCAGCAGCAACAACAGCAGAGTTTGCAGCCACAGCAGCAAAATGGGGAACTGGAGCGACCACCACCCCCCCTCCCCAACGCCAGCCACACCCGGACGGGAGTCCCGCACGCAGGTCCAAGGATTCCAGGACGAGTTGGCACAGCTCCTCCAGGATGAAAGGTTCCACGGTTCCTAAAGGAGACCCTTTGGACGACATCCTGCCTCCTGTTCCGGTACCTTTAAATTGTTGGAGTGGTGAGTGAGCTCCGAGAATGCCATTTATTAATGCAGGCCTCTCTTTCTCTCTCTCTCTCTCTCTCTCTCCCCCTTCTTTTTTCTATATGGCTTTCTGGTAGGAGCCCAGTAGAAAGAGTGCACGAAAGTCAAGGCATAGAGTTTGTGCTTTATGCGGGCAGGATCTGGACAGTGCATGGCCCAAGAAGTTATGCCAACCGTGTATTAATGACACGTGGCTAATGAGACCCCTGATTTCTCTACCACCCTGAGGACTCTCATCAGAGCTGAGGTACATTAAGCTCCTGGTCCCGTTCAGGGGAAACATCAAAGAGGGATAGAGCCGAGGTATCTCCTTCACCATCAATGTCATCTGACGAGGGGGTTTTGCAGAATACTTTGGATTCTTTCCTCCTCGGAAAGTGACACAGGCTTGGGTTACTGCTTCTGGAAGAGGTGGACAAATTAGTTAAGGCAGTAAGGTCCACGATAGGGCTGGTGGACCAGAAGCCTAAAAGATCCTTCCAGGATATTATGTTTGGTACCTTGGATAAGAAAAAAACGTAAAAGGTTTCCCATGAATGACCAACTGCAGAGTCTCATCACTAGAGAGTGGGAGAAGTCAGATAAGAAAGGTCCCCTGCCATCCTCCTTCAAAGCGAAATGCCCCTTTGAAGATCTTCATCCTGGGGTAAAGCTCCCAAATTACATGTGGCCATATCTAAAGCCTCAAAAAGTTCATCCCTTCCTTTTGAGGACTCCGGATTGCTAAAGGACCCTCTTGATAGGAAAGTGGATACCTTTCTCAAGGCAACTGGGAGTAATCAGCAGGGGCATTGAGACCGGCCATCGCAGCGACTTGCACAGCAAGGTCTCTTATTGTCTGGCTGACCACGTTAGAAGATCAGCTGGGCGAGGATTTGTCCAGTGATGCCATTAGAGCCACACTCCAAATGATCAAGGGTGCAATAGCCTTCTTGGCAGATGCGTCGGCCGACTCAGCTAGGCTGGCTGCAAGATTAGCTGCACTATCTAATGCAGGCCGGAGGGCGGTTTGGTTAAAAAGCTGACCAGGAGATGCTCAGGCGAAAGGGAAGTTATGTTCCCTTCCCTGCAAAGGACAGTCTAGGACCTTTTTGAAAAAGTGACCGATAGGAAAAGGTGTTCCCTAAGCCTCACTTCCCTTCCGTCAAGCAGTCCTTTAGGAGGAAAAGGTACGATCGGAGAGAGTCCACAGAACATAGGAGATGGGATGACAGGCAGAAAAAATCCAAAGGGTTCCTGTTCGGTACCTCTTCCCGAAGAGATTAGAAGTACTCCAAGTGACTCTCTTTCCCAGGTGGGAGGAAGGCTTTCCCTCTTCCTTCCAGCCTGGGAGACGATATCATCCAGTCCCTGGATTCTCAACCTGGTAGGGGCAGTGTTGAGACTGGAGTTCGGGAGATATCCCCAGACAGATTCATCATTACAGCCCCACGAGCGTCCGTATCAGATAAGATAGCGTTGCAGGGAGAAGTTCTATGCCTCCTGAGAAAGAATGTCCTGCAGTATGTACCAGTGGAGAAAAAGGGGAAAGGGTTCTATTCTACATAGTAACATAGTTATTAAGGTTGAAGGAAGACTTTAAGTCCATCTAGTTTAACCCATGTCCTATCCTAACCTGCCCTAATATGTTGATCCAGAGGAAGGAAAAAAAAAATCCCATGTGGTCAACAATAAGCTTCACATTGGGGAAAAAAAATTCCTACCCTACTCCAAATACGGCAATCAGACTAGCTCCCTGGATCAATGCAATATCTAGGAAACTAGTGTATATAACCTGTAATATTATACTTTTCAAGAAAGGCATCCAGTCCCTTCTTAAATTTTAGTAGGGAATCACTCATTACAACATTATACAGCAGAGTTCCTTTCTCCCCTGTTCTTAATAAAGAAGCCGGATGGCCCCTACAGGACAATCTTCAGTTTAAGGGGCCTGAACAAATTTTTTAAGATCCCGAAGTTCAAGATGAAGTCCATAAAGTCAGCGATTCAGTTACTCTTCCTGGATTGCTATATGGCCGTCCTGGACCTAAAGTACGCGTATTATCACACACCAATACACGCAGCGTTCAGAAAATTTCTCAGAGTAGCAGTATCGATGGAAGGCACTATAAGACAACTCCAGTACAGGGCTCTCCCCTTTGGCCTGGCAGTGGCTCCTCGGGTTTTCACAAAGCTAATAGCGGACGTTACGGCCCACCTAAGAGAGAGAGGAACAGGCTAGTCATCCCATACCTGGACAATTTCCTAATAGTAGGCCGTTCCTTCACTTATTGCCAGAGTCAGGTGGAGGACATAGTCACCATCTTAAAAAACTTAGGATGGTGTTTAAACCTAGAAAAATCAAGGTTGCGGCCACAGAGGACACAGGTCTTTTTAGGACTCTTGCTCGACACTCACCGGCAGGAATGTCGTCTGCCAGAGCAAAAGAAAGAGAAATTTTTCAGTCTCATCTCCAGGTCAATACAAAATCCAGTAATGACCCTCAGAAGTGCTATGTCCCTCCTGGGCTCCCTAACCTCATGTATCCTTGCAGTGAAATGGGCCCAGATCCACTCAAGAGAGTTGCAGAGGTTCATCCTCGAAAGCCAGAGTTCATTGCAGGGGCATCTGGACAGTACACTGACATTACCACAGGAAGTCATACATTCTCTTCACTTGTGGTTGGGCATAAAATCCCTTCAGGAGGGGGTCCGTGGTTTCCTCACGTCTCCAGGGTAGTTACCACAGACACCAGCCCCAGGGGGTGGGGAGTTACATCTGGACTGCCACCTGGTTCAGGGGACATGGTCACTGATAGAGAAGGAGGTCTCCTCGAATATGCTGGAACTTTGCGCATTAGAAAATGCATTACAGACTCTTCTACCATTCCTGCAAGGCTATCATGTGAGGATACTGTCGGACAACCAGGTTACGGTGGCATATCTAAATCATCAAGTGGGTACACGGTCCCAAGCCTTAATGCCTGTAACCAAACAAATCTTCAGTCTGACAGAGAGCAATATCCTATCACTGTTTGTCCTTCCCTTTGATATGGAGGGCCATGTAACAGCGGATTTTGTGAGCCGCAGGCTACTTTCTGCAGGGCGAATGGTCCCTCAAGGCGGCAATATTCAGACCTTTGGTAAACATGTGGGGGGATCTGGAGATCGACCTTTTTGCCACCCGACAGAACACCAAAGTGGAAAAGTTCTGTTCCCTGAATCCGAGAGAAAATCCCAGGCAGTGGACGCCTTCCGAATCGGATGGGGGTTTTCCCTGGCAAATACCTTTCCCCCAATCAGTCTGATACCAGCAGTCCTCAGGAAAATCGGGCAGGACTGGGTGAGAGTAATATTCATAGCTCCCTTTTGGCCCAAGAGACCCTGGTTCTTTTGACTGAGGAGAATGTCGGTCACGGATCCGTGGGTCCTTCCAGAGATCCCAGACCTTCTTGCTCACGGGCCGGTTCTTCATCGTCAGGTGACCGGGCTGCACTTAACAGCCTAGAACTTGAAAGGTCAGTGCTAGAAAGTAAGAGATTCTCTGCCAATCTGATTTCTACTTTACTTGCTAGTAGAAAGCCAGTCACTACAAAACCTTGTGGTAGGACATGGAAAAAGTTTTTGTCATCCACTGGGTGTTCTCCAAACGGAAAGGTACCATTGAAAGAGATCCTGGAGTTCCTTCAGAGAGGGCAAGATCAGGGCTTGGCACTGAGTACCATAAAAGTTCAGGTGTCAGCGTTAGGGGTGCTTTATAACTACAACCTAGTTGGTAATCGGTGGGTGATTTAGATTAATTAAGGCCTGCACTAGATCCAAACCATCCCCGATAGCCAGGGTCCCTCCATGGGACTTGAACTTGGTCTTGAATGCCTTGACTGAACCCCCATTTGAGCCGTTAGCGGAAGGATCCATGAAACTGGTTACATTTAAAACCATACTCCTAGTAGCCCTTACATCAGAATGCAGAATCAGTAACCTACAGGCCCTTTCTACCTTCTTTTTGTCCTGACCCAAAAAATGATAGGGAGAAGAAATTCCATACCCTAGATGTTAGGAGGTGCCTCCTTCCCTATTTGCAGGCAACAAGATCCTGGAGGAAGGATAGGGCTTTGTTTATCTCCTTTCAGGGTTCTAGAAGAGGATGGGAGCCTCGAAGGGTACCCTATCCAGGTGGATAAGGGAGACAATCAAGTTGGCCTATGTTTGTGTTGGAAGACCGGTCCCAGATGACATGAGGGCCCACTCTACAAGGGCGATGGCAACATCCTGGGCGGAAAGGGCAGATGTGTCCTTCGAACAAATCTGTAAGGCAGCTACGTGGTCGTCACCTTCCACCTTCTATAGTCACTATAGACTGGATCTTCTGATCTGACTTTAAGGAAAAGGGTTCTACAAGCTGTGGTCCCTCCCTGATAGAGAAATTCTCTGTAATTCTCTCGTTGGTACTGTCATGGGTGATAGGAAAACACGTATATTACTTACCGGTAATGTGTTTTTACGAAACCCATGACAGCACCCTTATACTCCCTCCCGCTACTAAGCTTTCACCCTTTAGTTGGTGGGTCGTTGTATATAGTTTCCACTTAAGTGGGGTTGAGGATAATTGATATAGTTGATTAAGTAGTTTAAATGTATATATGTGCGTGAACACTAACCCGGAGGTCCTCTGAAGCTCTGTAAACAACTGATGCGGAGAGAGGAGCCGCCCTTTTTATCTTAAAAGTTCCCTGTCCTTGTGGGGCGGATCCCCTCTCTCGTTGGTGCTGTCATGGGTTTCGTAAAAACAGATTACCGGTAAGTAATATATGTGTTTCTGCACTTGGTACCATAATGATGTGTTTTTATTTCACAGTTTTTCAGAGTAATTACCCAGCAAGAGCTGCTTACCAGGTTGCTGCTTTGCCAAGAGTAAGTGTGTGTTTTGTAAAAATATTCTACACCAGCTAATAGATTTCAATAGGATATGTCGGCAAATCTGTCAACTCACAGACAGCCTTTTCACAAGCCACTACACATAGCAGGTCCAAAGAGCTCCCCAGTTATCACCCTTTCAATCCTATAAAAGGATCTGTGGGGACCTCTGGGTTGCTGACCGATGGAGAAATCTGAAGGGATAAAATATCCTACGGGACACAGACTAAAATTTATGCTCAAGAGTAGCCAGGTTTATGTACAGGAGCTCCTGCAATTTTGACAAGCAGAGAGAGCAGTCTCAAGGATTTAAAACAAAGGATTAGTCAGGGGCAAAAGTGCGCTTGGGATCCAAGACATCTCTCCAATCTTGGCTCACCAGAGTACCGGATATACCCATGTATAAGCCGAGATTTTCAGCCCATTTTTTAGGGCTGAAAGTCCCCCTCTCGGCTTAATCGCGGGTCATATACGGGGGGTCGGTGGGGGAGGGGGAGCGGGGGTGTTGGATCATACTCACCCCTCCGCCGGCGCGGTCTCTGCAGCCCCCTGCTTCTCCCATGATCGGCTCCTTCCTGCAGCGGTCACATGGTACCGCTCATTAAAGTCATGAATATGCACATATTCATGACTTTAATGAGCGGTACCACGTGACCGCTGCAGGACTGAAGCGCTGCGGAGAGCGCCAGGAGAAAAGGAGAGGCTGCTGGGACGCGCCGGTGGAGGGGTGAGTATATGCTATATTCACCTGTCCCTTGGTCCACCGCAGCGCTGCTCCCTCGGTCTGACTCCTCTGGCTGTGAATGATCAGGCAGAGGGCGCGATGACGTCGTTAGTGCGCCCCGCCCCCTGCCAGATCATTTACAGCCAGAGGAGTCAGACCGAGGGAGCAGCGCTGCGGTGGAGCGGTCCGGTGACAGGTAAATATCACAGGTGCCGGGGTCCTGAGCGAGCGGTGACACCGGCACCTGTCCCTCATAGCGCGCCGGTGTCACCGCCTGCTCAGGACACCGGCACCTGGCCCCCAGCGACAAGAGGTGAGTATGTCATTTTTTTGCAGCAGCAGCATATGAGGCCTATACTATGGGGCATATGGGGCATAATTGTGCAGCATATTGGGGCATAATCTGGAGCATATGGGGGCATAATATGGAGCATATGGGGGCATAAGCTGTGGAACATATGGGGCATAATCTGGAGCATATGGGGGCATAATCTGGAACATATGGGGCATAATCTGGAGCATATGGGGCATAATCTGTGGAACATATGGGGCATAATCTGGAGCATATGGGGGCATAATCTGTGGATCATACGGGGGCATAATCTGTGGAATATATGGGGGCATAATCTGGAGCATATGGAGGCATAATCTGTGGAGCATATTGGGCATAATCAGTGCAGCATATGGGGGCATAATCTGTGGAGCATCATATGGGGGCATAATCATTTTTCACCCTAGGCTTATACGCGAGTCAATAAGTTTTCCCAGTTATTTTTGGCAAAATTAGGGGGGTCGGCTTATACACGGGTCGGCTTATACATGAGTATATACGGTAGTTTAGAAAGGAAATAACTTAATATTTTGGGAATAACCCTTAATAGGATAAGGGACAATTTACAGATCATTGGGGGACCAACTGCTGGTACACCCCTAATTCCAAGATTTGGGCTCTGGAACTCAGGTTCTGCAGAGCTCTGTCTTGATTAGAGCGGGGGTGCGCATGCTCTACCTCAGTACCACTTATTGTGTATGGGACTGCCGGACAAAGCCGAGTGCAGAGTATAATTTCTTTCATTGTGACTTAATTGGGCGTAGAGTGGAGGATTAATAGTCTTTTTATTATTATTCAACAAATATATATGATTTGGTAGAGGAGCTTGGCTGGACCTGGAGTACATGAACCATTTATTGTACATATGTAATACTGCAATCCCTGACAGTGAAAATCTGCTGATCACCAACACCGATTTTCATACCACTCTTCTCTAAATTAAAATGCTTTTCAAGAGCCACGTGATATAACCTGACAGTCTTCCCATTTTGCCTTTTAGTATTTCACTGTATTGTTACTACAGGTAGAACGGCTCCACTGTAACATATTTATTGTTTTTGCTTTTTTTTTTTAAGGGAGGAAGAGTAGAAATTGAAGCCATCGCAGTCCTTGGACCAATCACTGAGGTTTCCAGTTCCCTATAAATATCATTTTCACAGAACGGCCTTTTCTTTAGTATTTTATAAAATCACACTAACTATAATGGTTTCAACATTCCTAATGTTTAGTGCTGAGATGCATCCAGGACATTGTATGCAACGTTTTTCTGGGTATTGGAATTTTGGATTGGAATAAATGTTACTACTTCCAGATTTGTGTGATTTTTAATTGCAATTGCATAAAAATGCTGAAACATTGCACCAGTGGAAGACTTGAGTTCTTTTTCTAGTCGTTCTCCAGACTTTTAGTCCAAAAACTGGTCCAGCTTCAACATCGGCAAGCCGTGGCCATCTGATGGGAGCCCAGCTAACCTTCTCCTACCTACCGCAATCCCCAGCACCTCTTCTGATTAGTAGGATTGATGCAACATCGAGCCAAGGCTAGGAATCAGAAGAGGTGCTGTGGATTTCTGCAGGTAGGACGTGGCTCACAGGGCTAAATACTGATGTGGCCGTTGGGCCAAGTTCTGACGATTCAATAACTATGTACCTGTTTTGCTTGGTGTTTTCTTTTTACGGCAGCAGTAATTCTATTTTTTAATAATTTTGTTGTCGCCTATAAACCAGTTTTGTTATTGGGATTAGACCGCAAACCAGGACACAAAACACCTAATTTAGACTGACTCCCAAACCCCAACAGACGCACGTTTGAGATATTAGAAGTTTTAATTATTTAGGCTCTTTCTACAGCAAGAAACGTTAAGTTCTAGGGGACACGAGTTACACCTCCAGCATGGCAATTTAAGACCTTCTAATATTAGAATACTGGGCTGTGCTTTAGTTTCCTGTGATTAAAAGGACTATCAGCGCAGAAGGACTTTTGAAACAAAGTACAGGCGCTCAGTGCATCACGGCGGGGCTAAAGATTACTACCTGCTTGCTTTCCATTTCTCTAGAACATGGCTGTCTCCAGGTTGTCGTGAGCCCTGGGCGAAAGGCTCTGTATGCCCCTTCAACACATACTACGATTCATGATGCACCGATACGGCAGAGAAATATAGGCATAGTAAAATGCCAAAGATTTCACTTACTACTTGCATTACATGAGTGATGTCTATTATATATCCTATAATAGTTCAGAAACCGAACAGTATAGTCTTCCAAACAGTTTAATGGGCACCGCATAGTCCTCCCTACAGAATGAGCCCCATATATTGCTCCATACCAAATGAGCCCCATATATTGCTCCTTACAGGATAATGAGCCCCATATATTGCTCCATACAGAATAATGAACCCCATATATTGCTCCATACAATATAATGAGCCCCATATATTGCTTCATACAGTATAATGAGCCCCATATATTGCTCCATACAGAATAATGAACCCTATATATTGCTCCATACAGAATGAGCACCATATATTGCTCCATACAGAATGAGCACCATATAATGCTCCATACAGAATAATGAGCTACATTCATAATAGGACCCATATAATGTTCCATACAGTATATGATTGGCCCCATATATTGCTCCAAACATTAAAAAAATACCTCTCCTCATTGGCCGCTGCTCTGCTCCAGACACCTCAGCATCTGAAACAGCCGCGACACATGCAGCTACGGAGCCGGATAGCTGATCAACCGTCTCGCTCCAGGTAGGCAGGTTCCCGCTACAGCTTATTTGGTAAGTGCTATAGCTTGCTGAATAAGCAGGGACCCAATCAAATTTGCTCATCTCTAGTCATTGCGCCCTCTGACCTGAAACGTCAGTCAGAAGACGCTGCAGCGGAGGAACGGGGGAGGTAAGTATCTCAACTACCAGAGCCCTGAGTAAGTGGGGGGATCACTCGTGGACCCCCATAGAGCGCTGGTGTCCCCGATGGCGAGTGGACATCCCCAGCCTGCTCATGCACCCCGGGTGAGGACCCCGGCCCTGCTCTGGAGATTAGAGAGACCCCAAATGTGATCAGAAACTACTGTTTGGGCACCTAGCAGGGTTCGGAAGTGAAGGAGCAAAACTTGATTATTGTACCAGAATTTTAGACTGTGGACGCCTTGTCGCATTTGCAGAGCCCCCAAGATGGCAATACAGCAGAAAACCCAAACAAGTGACTCCATTTTGGAAACTACCTGCCTTGAGAAACTTTTCTAGGTGTAGAGTGAGCATCTTGAACCCATAAGTGCTTCACAGAAGTTCATAATATTGGGCCATGAAAATGAAATTACTTTTGTTCCACAAAAATTATTTAGTCAGAAATTTCTCATTTTTGCAGGGGTAAAAGGAGAAAATGGAACCCCCAAAATTTGTTGTGCACTTTCTCCTGAATACAAGGATACCCCATAATGTAAGGTTCTTTGTCTCTGTTGACATGTTCCTTGAAACTCAGTTTTCCGTCGGCCATTTTGCTTTCTGTCTTTCTGCAGCTATCTTGCCCTCAGTTAATATGGAGTTTCCAGTTTTCATGTTCCCGCCCTGATTCTTCCCTCTTGCTTCTTAAGCAGCCTCAGCTGAACAATCAGTGCTCCTGAATCAAGCCTCAGTCAGTCTGTGACCTGACTCCTGGAAGCCTTGGACTTGTACTCCAGCTATTACCTACTGAGGAACCTTGGAACACTTTTGGACTCTGGAAACCTGCTGTTTGGTGAATCCATGTTTGCAGAGGAATTACGGTACAGAGAAGAGATCCTGAACCTGCTTTGGAGATTTATTGTAGTGCTTGAAGTTACTCTGGCCTGCTGTGTCTCCTGTCGCTGTTCCTGCAAACTGTGTGAACTTTTCAGCATGCTTGTATGAAGTAATACAAGTCATTTCATTTCAACCTATGTCTCCTGTGTTTTCCTCGCACCCAAGCACAAGACGCTATAGGAACTGTACACTATACATGACAAGATTCAGGAGCCAATGTTTAGTGTCTGCTGGGTCTGGGAAAGCCGTGTCTGCTGTGACTGTGGATATCAGATGTCCGTTTAATAACTTATGTGATGACAGTGGTTGTGACTTCTCACAACCATTCCAGGTGAGCGCATTCCCTTAAAATTTTACTCTGGAGTGGTAAACACAGGTAAACACTATTGTTTTTTTTTTTTTTTTTTTCCTTTCCTCTTCTCCTTCCAGCACTTCTGCCTTAAAAGATCTGGAAGATGGAGGCCCGCATAAAGGAACTTTGCGGAGTGACTGATACAATCCTTTCAGATGTACAGACTTTAACCCCTCTCTGCCATCAGACGTACTATTCCGTCCATGTGACCCTGGACCTAATTCCCATGGACGGAATAGTACGTCATGGGCGATCAGCTGTGCTCCCGGGGGGAGCGCAGCTGATCGCCGCCGGGTGTCAGCTGATTATCACAGCTGACACCCGTGACTGTGTGTCAGGAGCGGTCACGGACCGCTCCCGGCACATTAACCCTTGGCACACCGCGATCAAACATGATCGCGGTGTACCCGGGGCACAGGGGAGGATCGCGCAGGCAGGGGGCTCCCTGCGCGCTCCCCTGAGACCCTCAGAGCAGCGCGATGTGTCGCGCTGTTTCGAGGGTCCGTCCTCCCTCCAGGTCCCCGGATCCAAGATGGCGCCGGGGTCCTGCAGGGAGGCGGCTTCCTCAGTGCCTGCTGAGAGCAGGCGCTGGGGAAGCCTGCAGCGATGCCAGAGCGATCGCTGGTGTGACAGAGTGCTGTGCACACTGTCACACCAGCGATGTGATAAAATACTGTGATGTCCCACCCTGGGACAAAGTAAAAAAGTAAAAATAAAAAGTGTAAAAAAAATCATAAAAAAAAAAAAAATATTCCCCAATAAATTCATTTTTTCCTGTAAATAAAAAAAACAAAACAATAAAAGTACACATATTTGGTATCGCCGCGTCCGTAACGACCCCCCCTATAAAACTGTCCCACTAGTTAACCCCTTTAGTGAACCCCTTAAAAAAAAAAACGAAGCAAAAAATCAATGCTTTATCATCATACCGCCGAACAAAAAGTGAAATAACACGCGATCAAAAAGACCGATATAAATAAACATGGTACCACTGAAAACGTCATCTTGTCCCGCAAAAAACGAGCCATCACACAGCATCATGAGCGAAAAAATAAAAAAGTTATAGCTCGCAGAATAAAGCGATGCAAAAATAATGATTTTTTATATAAAATTGTTTTCATTCTATAAAAGCGCCAAAACCTAAAAAAAATGATATAAATGAGGTATCGCCATAATCGTACTGACCCGAAGAATAAAACTGCTTTATCAATTTTACCACACGCGGAACGGTATAAACGCCTCCCCAAAAGAAATTCATGAATTGCTGATTTTTGTTCATTCTAACCACCCAAAAATCGAAATAAAAAGCGATCAAAAAATGTCACGTGCTCAAAAATGGTACAAATAAAAACGTCAACTCGTCCCGCAAAAAATAAGACCTCACATGACTGTGGGCCAAAATATGCAAAAATTATAGCTCTCAAAATGTGGTGATGCAAAAAACTATTTTTTGCAATAAAAAGCGTCTTTTAGCGTGACAGCTGCCAATCACAAAAACCCGCTATAAATAGTAAATCAAACCCCCTTTATCACCCCCTTAGTTAGGGAAAAATAATAAAATTAAAAAAATGTATTTATTTCCATTTTCCCATTAGGGTTAGGGTTGCGGCTAAAGTTAGGGTTAGGGTTGGCGCTAACGTTAGTATTAGGGTTAGGGTTGGCGCTAACGTTAGGATTAGGGTTGGGATTAGGGTTATGGGTGTGTTAGGGTTAGGTTTGTGGTTAGGGTTGGGACTAGGGTTATTGGTGTTTGGGGTTAGGGTTGGAGTTAGAATTGGGGGTTTCTGCTGTTTAGGCACATCAGGGGCTCTCGAAATGTGACATGGCGTCTGATCTCAATTCCAGCCAATTCTGCGTTGAAAAAGTCAAATGGTGCTCCTTCACTTCTGAGCTCTGCCATGCGCCCAAACAGTAGTTTACCCCACATATGGGGTATCAGCATACTCTGGACCCCAAGAGTTATTGTGCAATTTGGCCTATTTCTCCTGTTACCCTTGGGAAAATAAAAAACTGGGGGCGACAAAATCATTTTTGTAAAAAAAAAAAATGATTTTTTTGTTTTTACGGCTGTATGTTATAAAACTTCTGTGAAGTACTTGGGGCTTCATAGCGCTCACCACACTTCTAGATAAGTTCCTTGTGGGGTCTATTTTCCAAAATGGGGTCACTTGTGGGGGGTTTCCACTGTTTAGGCGCATCAGGGGTTCTCCAAATGCGACATGACGCCCCCAGACCATTCCATCAAAGTCTGCAATCCAAAACGTCACTACTTCCCTTCCGAGCCCCGACGTGCGCCCATACAGTAGTTTACTCCCACATATTGGGTATCAGCGTACTCAGGACAAATTGGACAACAACTTTTGGGGTCCAATTTCTCCTGTTACCCTTGTGAAAATAAAATATTGGGGGCGAAAAAATCATTTTTGTAAAAAAAAAAAAGGATTTTTTATTTTTACGGCTGTACGTTATAAACTTCTGTGAAGCACTTCGGGGTTCAAAGTGCTCACCACACATCTAGATAAGTTCCTTGTGGGGTCTATTTTTCAAAATGGGGTCACTTGTGGGGGGTTTCCACTGTTTAGGCGCATCAGGGGCTCTCCAAATGCGACATGACTCCCCCAGACCATTCCATCAAAGTCTGCAATCCAAAACGTCACTACTTCCCTTCCGAGCCCCGACGTGCGCCCATACAGTAGTTTACTCCCACATATTGGGTATCAGCGTACTCAAGACAAATTGGACAACAACTTTTGGGGTCCAATTTCTCCTGTTACCCTTGTGAAAATAAAATATTGGGGGCGAAAAAATCATTTTTGTAAAAAAAAAAAAAGATTTTTTTATTTTTACGGCTGTACGTTATAAACTTCTGTGAAGCACTTCAGGGTTCAAAGTGCTCACCACACATCTAGATAAGTTCCTTGTGGGGTCTATTTTCCAAAATGGGGTCACTTGTGGGGGGTTTCCACTGTTTAGGCGCATCAGGGGCTCTCCAAATGCGACATGACTCCCCCAGACCATTCCATCAAAGTCTGCAATCAAAAACGTCACTACTTCCCTTCCGAGCCCCGACGTGCGCCCATACAGTAGTTTACTCCCACATATTGGGTATCAGCATACTCAGGACAAATTGGACAACAACTTTTGGGGTCCAATTTCTCCTGCTACCCTTGTGAAAATAAAATATTGGGGGCTAAAAAATCATTTTTGTAAAAAAAAAAAAAAGAATTTTTTTATTTTACGGCTGTACGTTATAAACTTCTGTGAAGCACTTTGGGGTTCAAAGTGCTCACCACACATCTAGATAAGTTCCTTGAGGGGTCTAGTTTCCAAAATGGTGTCATTTGTGGGGGGTTTCCACTGCACCCAAACAGTGGTTTACCCCCACATATGGGGTATCAGCGCACTCAGGACAAATTGCACAATAACTTTTGGAGTCTTGTTTCCCTTGGGAAAATAAAAATTGGGGTGAAAAGATCAATTTTGTGGAAAAAATGTAATTTTTAATTTTACGGCTCTACGTTATAAACTTGTGTGAAGCACTTGGGGGTTCAAATTGCCCACCAAAGATCTAGATAAGTTCCTTAGGGGGTCTAGTTTCCCAAATGGGGTCACTTGTGGGGGGTTTCCACTGTTTAGGCACATCAGGGGCTCTCCAAATGCAACATTTTCGTCCAATCTCAATTCCAGCCAATTTTGGTTGGAAAAAGTCAAATAGTGCTCCTTCCATTCCGAGCTCTTCCATGCGCCCAAACAGTGGTTCCCCCCCACATATGGGGTATCAGCGTACTCAGGACAAATTGGACAACAAATTTTGTGGTCCAATTTCTCCTGTTACCTATGGGAAAATAAAAAATTAGTGACTAAGAGATAATTTTTGTGGGAAAAAAATAGGATTTTTTATTTTCATGCCCGGGCATTATAAACTTGTGTGAAGCACTTGGGGGTTCAAAGTGCTCACCAAATATCTAGATAAGTTCCTTAGGGGGTCTAGCTTCCTAAATGGGGTCACTTGTGGGGGGTTTCCACTGTTTAGGCTCATCTGGGGCACTACAAACGGAACATGACCCCCATCAATGTTTGCATTCCAAAACGTTACTGCTTCTTTTCCAAGCCCTGCCGTGCGCCCAAACAGTTTTCCCCCCCCACATATGGGGTATCAGCGTACTCAGGACAAATTGGACAACAAGTTTTGGGGTCCAATTTCCTTGGGAAAAATCAAAATTTGGGACTAAAAAATCATTTTTGTGGAAAATTGTTTTTTTTTTTTTTTTCACACCCAGGCATTATAAACTTTTGTGAAACACTTTGGGGTTCAAAGTGCTCACAACAGATCTAGATAAGTTCCTTAGGGGGTCTAGTTTCCAAAATGGTGTCACTTGTGGGGGGTTTCCACTGTTTAGGCGTATCAGGGGCTCTCCAAACACGACATGGCGTCCAATCTCAATTCCAGCCAATTTTAGTTTGAAAAAGTCAAACGGCGCTCCTTCCCTTACGAGCTCTGCCGTGTGCCCAAACAGTGGTTTTCCCCCACATATGGGGTATTGGCGTACTCAGGAGAAATTGCACAACAACTTTATCTGTCCATTTTCTCCTTTTACCCTTGTGAAAATAAAAAAAAGTTTGTAAAAGATCATTTTTGTGGCTAAAAAGTTAAATATTAATTTTTTCCATCCACGTTGCTTCAGCTCCTGTGAAGCACCTGAAGGGTTAATAAACTTCTTGAATGTAGTTTTGAGTACCTTGAGGGGTGCAGTTTTTATAATGGTGTCACTTTTGGGTATTTTCTGCCATATAGACCCGTCAAAGTGACTTCAAATGTGAGGTGGTCCCTAAAAAAATGGCTTTGTAAATTTTGTTGTAAAAATGAGAAATCGCTGGTCAACTTTTAACCCTTCTAATTTCCTAACAAAGAAAAATTTTGGTTCCAAAATTGTGCTGATGTAAAGTAGACATGTGGGAAATGTTATTTCTTAACTATTTTGTGTGACATATTTCTCTGTTTTAAGGGAAAAAAAATTCAAAGTTTGAAAATTGCAAAATTTTTAAAATTTTCGCCATATTTGCGTTTTTTTCAAAAATAAACGCAAGTTATATCGAAGAAATTTTACCACTAACATGAAGTACAATATGTCACGAGAAAACAGTCTCAGAATCGCGAAGATCCGTTGAAGCGTTCCAGAGTTATAACCTCATAAAGAGACAGTGGTCAGAATTGTAAAAATTGGCCCGGTCATTAACGTGCAAACCACCCTTGGGGGTGAAGGGGTTAAAAACCCGTCCTTGCAGATATACAGACTATAAAGACCCGTTTTGCAAGCCTACAGGACCTCACTAATCATAATTTGCAAGTGTTTGGACAGACTACCCAGTAATTGCGAGCCAGGATTGAGGCTCTAGAGGAACGAGCCCAGGCTCCTGCCATAACCCCAAGTTCTGGGATCCCCAAATTACCACCTTTTCATTTTGGCGGTGAACGTGAGAAATTCAGGGGATTTATAAATCAATGCAATTTATTTTTCTCTGCACATGCTTCACAATTTCCCACTGAACGATCCAAAGTGCTTACTATAATCATGTTGCTTACCAATAAGGCTTTGATGTGGGCAAACCCTCTGATTGAGACTGAGGATGATTGTTTGAATCACCTTGATGCTTTTATTTCAGCCATGGGGCAGGTGTTTGATGACCCCAATCGAGGTGCAACAGCTGAAGCAGCCATGTTAACTTTGCGCCAAGGTAAGCGTTCAGTAGCCGAATATGCCCTGGATTTCAGGAGATGGGCTCTTGATACCACTTGGGACACTTCCGCTAAAAAATCTATTTTTCGGAAAGGGTTGTCTACGCTGATTAAGGATGAACTTGCTCGTGCCGACTCTCCCACTGCGTTAGGTGACTTTATTAACTATTGTATCCGTATTGATGCTCGTCTGACTGAACGCAGACAAGAGAGATGGTTCGAAAATAATCGCACTAACCTTTTACTAGCTCCCTCCTCAGCTAAGGAACCTTTGAGTAGGATCACAAGGGAACCAGAACCTGAACCCATGCAGGTGGACTCTACAAAGACGGGTTAGTGATGCACGCAAAGAACATCGTATAAAGGAAAATCTATGTTTCTACTGTGGTAAGTCAGGGCACTTCATTATAAACTGCCCCAGCCGTTCTCGTAAGACTACTGCAGCAGTCATTCACTGTGAGTGTTGCGAGAGGAGCTCTGTCATGTCCGAGCCTCAGGCTCCAGAGAGATCTGCTGCAAGAGATCTTGATTTCTCAGACTTAAACTCTTAGTTCTGGGGACGATGACGGTATAAACGCTGCAATTTTTCAAGTTTCCTCAGCGGTGTCCCAGCTGAGTTGTAAAAGAAACAATTCTCATTGCTTCCTTTCCATCAAACTCTGGGTTGACTCAGTCTGGGTGTCTAGCTCTGCTATGATCGACTCAGGAGCAAGTGGAAATTTTATGGATATCTCCTTTGCTCTGAAACAGGGGATACGTTCAGTGAAGAAGGCTACTCCAGTACAGATGGAGACTGTGGATGGCTCTCTACTGACTTCTGGACCAGTGGATCAAGAAACAGAGCCTTTGAGGGTCCTTATGGGTAAAGATCATCAGGAGAAAATGTCTTTTATGCTTACCTCTTCTCCCCACTTTCCCATTATTCTAGGGCTACCATGGCTGCAGGCGCAGAATCCTACGATTAACTGGGAGACCAAGGAATTACACTTTCCGGAGAAACAGATGAGTCAAGGAGTTTCAGCTTGCTCTGTTCCTAAAGGAACCATGTCAGTCCCTGAACTACCAGCTGTATACCAGGACTATGTGGATTTATGTGACAAGAAGAACGCTGATCAGCTTCCTCCTCACCGTCCATATGATTGTCCAATTGAATTATTGCCTGGAGCCGAGATACCTTTTGGTAAGATCTACCCCTAGCGGGGCCCGAGCTAAAAGCTTTGAAGGATTATATAGACGAAAATTTAGCCAAGGGCTTCATACGCCCCTCTTCATCTCCCGCAGGTGCACCCATCTTCTTTGTGAAGAAGAAAGATGGATCTCTGAGACCCTGCATAGACTATAGGGAACTCAATAAGGTTACTATTAGAAACCGTTATCCATTGCCTTTAATCCCTGAATTGTTGGAGAGAGTGCGGCATGCCAAAATTTTCTCTAAACTGGATCTCTGTGGGGCCTATAACTTGGTCCGTATTAGACCTGGGGATGAATGGAAGACTGCTTTCAGGTCACGCTATGGACACTTTGAATATCTAGTTATGCCTTTTGGTCTGAGTACCGCCCCAGCCACTTTCCAACACTTCGTGAATGATATCTTCAGGGATCTCCTAGATACATTTGTGGTGATTTATCTGGATGATATTCTAATTTTTTCTAACTCCACAGAGGAACATCATGGACATGTGAGAATGGTCTTAGAACGCCTAAGACAAAACCATCTCTACATCAAACTTGAAAAATGTGAATTCCATAGGACCGAAATTCAATTTCTGGGGTATGTACTATCTACGCAAGGGATTAGTATGGATGGAAGCAAGACCCAAGCCATCAAGGATTGGCCAATTCCTAGAAATGTGAAGGAGGTGCAGCGTTTCATCGGGTTTGCCAACTTCTATAGACGTTTCATTAAGAATTTTTCTGAGGTAGTGCCACCTATCACCCAACTTACCCGGAAACAGTCTAGGTTCTCCTGGACACCGCAAGCTCAGGAAGCATTTTCCTGTTTAAAGGATAAATTTACCACCGCACCTATCTTAGTACATCCCAACCCCGAGCTTGCCTTCATAATAGAGGTGGATGCTTCAGACTGTGCCGTTGGAGCTATACTCTCTGAGAACAGGTGAGAAGAATGTCTTGCATCCCTGTGCCTTCTTTTCCCAGCAGTTGTCTTCGGCTGAGAGGAACTACGATGTGGGCAATAGAGAATTGTTGGCCATTATTGCCGCCTTCAAGGAATGGAGACACCTTCTTCAGGGAGCTGCACAGCAAATAGTCGTCCTGACAGACCATCGTAACCTTGAATTTATCAGGTCGGCTAAGTGCCTGACTCCTCGCCAGGCTCGCTGGAATCTTTTCCTAAACCAATTTAATTTTGTCATTTCTTATAGACCAGGATCGCGCAATGGAAAGGCTGATGCACTCTCTAGGATTTACTCAGCAGAGACACGTCCAATTACTCCTCCTAAGACTATTCTTCCTGACTCTAGATTCCTAGGAGTAATTCATAATCAAGACCTACTTAAGGACATCAAGGAAGCATACCATGCGGACTCCTTTTTGGCACAACCCCCAAGGGACGTAAGTCTTGTCTTTAAGAATGGTGTGTGGATTCAGGGACAACGTCTGTATATACCTGAAACAGTCAGATTGAGAGTATTGCAACTCATCCACGATTCCAAGATAGCCGGGCATAGGGGAATTCTAAAGACACAAGAATTTCTTTCTCGTTTCTTTTGGTGGCCCACTTACAGGAAAGATGTCTTAAACTATGTCACTTCATGTGAAGTCTGTGCAAGATGCAAAACACCTCGCTCCTCACCAACTGGTCTGTTGCAACCTCTTCCCACCCCGTCCCGCCCGTGGGGATCCATTTCTATGGACTTCATTGTGGAGTTACCAACCTCTCAAGGGAAGAACACCATTCTAGTGGTGGTTGACCGTCTAACAAAGGCAGCTCATTTTATCCCTTGTGTCGGCTTATCCACTGCAAAACAGACATCAGACTTGATGATTAAGAATGTGTTTCGCTTACATGGAGTACCGGATGAGGTCATTTCGGATCGAGGGGTGCAATTCACTTCAAGGTTTTGGCAAAATTTCTGTGCAGCATTGGACATTAAAGTAAACCTTTATTCTGCTTTTCATCCCCAGACTAATGGACAGACAGAACGAACCAATCAGACCCTGGAGCAGTATCTCCGCTGTTTTATCTGCCACCTACAGGATGATTGGGTGGATCTACTTCCACTGGCTGAGTTCTCTTATAACAACTCTCAGAGCGCCTCCACTAAGCAGTCTCCTTTTTACTCCAATCTAGGTTATCATCCTAACATTCTTCCTCGATTTCCCATAGATACGCCCTTGCTGGCAGTGGCTGAAAGAATCACTTCTTTACAAAAGAATATGGATCTTCTAAAGGAAAATCTAGACTTGGCTCAGGAAAGGTACAAGAAAGCAGCAGATAAATTTCGTAAACCTGCACCAGCTTTCAAGGTAGGAGATTTGGTCTGGCTGTCAACCAGAAATCTTAAATTAAAGATTCCATCGTCTAAATTGGGACATAAGTACATTGGACCTTATAAGATCAATAAGATTATAAGTGCTGTTGCTTGTCGTCTTCAACTGCCCAGAACTATGAGAATCCACCCTGTCTTTCATGTATCCCTACTAAAGGCTGCAACACCCAATACGTTTCCTGGACGTTCTTCTCCTTGCCCTGACCCAGTGCTGGTCGATGGTCAGGAAGAATTTATGGTGGAAAGGATTCTAGATTCCAGGTTGTACAGAAATCAGTTGCAATATTTGATTAAATGGCAGGGCTACCCAGTGGAGGACAACTCATGGGAACCAGTCAATAATGTAAATGCTCCTCGCCTGCTCCGCCAGTTTCATCAGAGGTACCCTGACAAGCCTGGTCTGAGGTCATCCGGAGGTTGTCCCTAAGGGGGAGTAATGTAAGGTTCTTTGTCTCTGTTGACATGTTCCTTGAAACTCAGTTTTCCGTCGGCCATTTTGCTTTCTGTCTTTCTGCAGCTCTTGCCCTCAGTTAATATGGAGTTTCCAGTTTTCATGTTCCCGCCCTGATTCTTCCCTCTTGCTTCTTAAGCAGCCTCAGCTGAACAATCAGTGCTCCTGAATCAAGCCTCAGTCAGTCTGTGACCTGACTCCTGGAAGCCTTGGACTTGTACTCCAGCTATTCCCTACTGAGGAACCTTGGAACACTTTTGGACTCTGGAAACCTGCTGTTTGGTGAATCCATGTTTGCAGAGGAATTACGGTACAGAGAAGAGATCCTGAACCTGCTTTGGAGATTTATTGTAGTGCTTGAAGTTACTCTGGCCTGCTGTGTTCTCCTGTCGCTGTTCCTGCAAACTGTGTGAACTTTTCAGCATGCTTGTATGAAGTAATACAAGTCATTTCATTTCAACCTATGTCTCCTGTGTTTTCCTCGCACCCAAGCACAAGACGCTATAGGAACTGTACACTATACATGACACATATGTGGTCAGAAACAACTGTTCTGACACACGGCAGGGCTCAGATGGGAAGGAACAGTATTCAACTTCTGAAGCACAACTTTTGTGAACACCATGTCACATTTGAAAAGCCCCTGACATGTCAAAACAGCAGAAACTCCCTACAAGGGACCCCATTTTGGAAATTACACCTCCTGAGGAATTCATCTAGAAGTGTGATGTAAACCCACAGATGATTCACAGAATTGTATAAAACTGAGCTATGAAAAAGAAAATTTTTTTTTTTAATTTTACACTTAAATGTTTTTTTAGCCCAGAGTTTTCAATATTCAAAAGGGCTAATAGGAGAAATTGTATAATAAATTTTGTGGTCCATTTTCTCCTAAGTACGATGATACCCCAAATGTGGTCGGAAACTACTTTTACACCATAGAACAAAGCTCAGAAGGGAATGAGTGCCATATTGGGGTGCAGATTTCACTAAATGGTTTGTTTGCTATGTCACATTGGCAGGACCTGTGTGGTGCCAGGAGAGCAGGACCCCCTCATAACTTACCCCATTTTACAAACTACACTCCTCTTAATTCATCTAGGGCAGCCATGAGAAATGTGACACCACAGATGTTTAACAGAATTAAATACCATTGGGCGGTGAAGAAGAAAATTACATTTTTACCACTAAAATTTAGTTTTGGCCCCAGATTTTACATTTTTACAAGGGGAAATGGATGAAACTGGGCCCAAAGTTTACTACACAAGTTCCCCTGAAGGTTGCAATATCCCATATTTGGCTGTAAACATACATTACAATGGGTGGAATAAGTATTGCACCCATCACCAATTTTCTAGTAAATTTATTTGTAAAGGCGTTGTGGCCATCAGTAAGTCACCAGATGTCTAACAACCCATTCAATCCACCAGGCAAAGAAATCAAACGATAGATGTCCATATCTTAAGTAATGGAAAAATAAGTTATGTCTCTCAGAATATGGCAAGGCAAACCCTTTTTTTTTTAAAAAAAAAAAAGAAAACTTTTTAGTGTGCAAAAATATCAAATAAATACTATATAACCCTGGCATCGCTGTAATTGTAGTGACCTGAAGAATAAACGCCCGATTCATCACTTTGTGGGCAGAATTTAGCAATTCCTGATGTTTTTTCGGCTGATACATATATTGCGGTGCACTGGGACATCTCCCTGTCTGTGATTCCCCGGCCCCTCCGCCTGCCTCCTGTCTGTGAATGACATGCTTCCTCTACATGAAATCTCAGCAGTGACCTGTCATTCACAGACCAGACGCAGGTGGAGGGGTTGGGGAATCACAGATGGAGGAGATGACCTAGTGCACAGTCCGGCCCCAGTGCACCGAAATCTGATTAAGAGAAATTTTGAAATCGTGATTAAAGAAGAACTACGGTACAACGTGGATTTCTTCACCAAAAGTATCAATTTAATCAGTATTTCAGTGTCATTCCAGCCATGTCTTTACTTTACAATACAATATTGTGCCGACAAGTTCTCTTTAAAAAAAAATGCAAACCATCAATTAGGGCCAAAGTCGTCATCACTTTTACGTCCTAGTGAACAGAATAAAATTAAAAGCAAATCCTACATTGCTGCTAACTTGTCCTTTCGGTTTCCCAAAAACTGGAGTTAAAAGCGATTAAAAAAAAAAAAAAGTTACGGTATATTGAGGCCATTTGGGGATACATAAGCTTCAAATCATCCCACAAAAAGCAAGCCTCAATTCAGATGGGTCATCTGTCAATAGAAAAATGGAGGTTTAGACTGTCAGAACGAGCTCCCTGATGAATTCTCAGGTAGAGGGCAGCCACCTCTTTTTTGTGTTGCCTTCCTCACATACTCTCTACCTCTCCTGTCCGTATAATGGCTGCCGGCGGAGGAGCACCTGGCCAGACCTGTCCCATCAGTCTCCTACAATTGTAAAACCCATCAGGGGAAAGCTGCTTTTCTACTGGACACAAACTTGAGATCCAAAAAGCACCTCCTTCGGTTTGGAGCCCTGCCGGGTGCCAAAACGGTAGCTTCCCACCATATATTTGGTATCTCTGTACTCAGGAGAAATCACCTTACAAATTGTGTGCTCCATTCATGAAAACTTTATATATAACCACAGTGCCAGCACTTCCACTCCCATGGTTGTGCAGACACAGGCTGGGGTCCTTTCCTCCCACTGCCCCATGTTTCTGTATCTAATGAAGGAGGCCAGCTGTCTATTTGACCTCTTTCTGCTATGACTGATGCAGAGTCCATCAGTCCCCTTCATCATGTACCAAAACATAGTGTGCATCGGACTGAAAGTGGGAAGATTAGCTGCCCGTACTAGAGCACAGGAGTCCAAAATTGGGACTTCTGTTCATACAGTGTGCCTTGTCTGGACACCAATAGATTTACCTACATGCGCATTTACGACATCCCATCCTAGATCATAGGCACTGATATGAAGTCTGTCCACCCCTTTACACCTTCCACTCTTTTGGGAAGGCTTTCTACAAGATTTTGGAGGTGTCAGTGGGAGGTTTTGCCCATTCATCCAGAAGAGCATTTGTGATGATGTTGGAGGAGAGATCGGGCTCAGAATCGTTGGTCTAGTTCATCCCAAAAGTGTTAGATGAGGCTGAGGTCGGAGCTCTGTGTAGTCAGTGATGTTCTTCCACACTAAACATGCCCAACCATGACTTTATGGACCTTGCTTTGTGCCACTGGGGCAAAGTCATGGGGGGCCTTCCTCAAATGAATAGGATCAGCTTTAACTAAATAATGGAAACCATTTAATGTGAAAAAAAAAAACAGAAAACATGACATTTTATAAGTAATGTCTACATCATTTAATGCAGGAAAGTGACAACTGCCGTTACATAATAATATGGTGACCATTACTATTTCAGACCAAAAGGTGGCGACATTCCATCTTTATGCTTCTTTCTTGACACCACATATAAGAACATTGAGATCAGGCAAAGAAAGTTCAGTAACTCCACCGATCGAGTTTATATATATATATATATGTATGTATATATATATATATATATATATATATATACATACATATATATATATATATATATATATATATATATATATATATAAGGCACAAACTGTTGTTGTAGAAGTTTTGTCACTACATGCTGAAGTCTTGGCAATGTGATATGAGTACTGATGGGCTTAACTCTCAAACATCTAAAGGAGCTCCAGAAATTCTCCAGCAACAGTACAAAAAAAAAGTCCAGATCTTGAAGGTTTCAGAATGCACTTATTCTTCTACACCAGCTGTGTCTGCAAAAAAAAAAAAAAAAAAAAGTTCTCATTCTCAATGATACCGCGATTATTCATTACCTAGTAGCAGAGCGCCATTGTGACCTTGCAAAGCTCTTCAGAAATATTGCTTATGTTAGGCCTCCATCACAGGTCCATGTTTCCAGTACGTGTGGCATCCATTTTTTCCACAGATATCACACATACTCATTATAACCTATGGGGCTGCTCACATGTCCGTGCAAAAAAACAAGGTGTCCTGTCTGTGTTCTTACGGCAGCACGGATGACAAAGGGCCAATACAAGCCCATGGGTTCATGAAAAACAAGGCCATCACACGGAGGGCATCCATGTACTGTACGTGTTTAACATTGCACAGTGTAGAAGAAGCTTTGGCCTTTTTTTATTTATTGATCCATTCGTAAAAAACACTGATGGCAAAAACGGACACACGGATGACAAACCGATGGAGAGCACTGATGGCAGCAGTACTGGTTTTTCACATTCATTTGAATAAACTTAAAGGGGATTCTCTGGAAAGAGAATAGAAAAATAAAGAAAATGTAATTATTAAAAAAAAAAAAAAAAATCCTAAATACCTTTAATTAGCAAATCACACTCATTTCCTTTAGGTAGGTAGTCACTAAAAAAAATTAAATGGCCATTGTCTTGTTACACTGACAGAAACCTGTCCTAAAATGTTAATAGGACAGAAGCCATTGAGCATCTGCAATAGGAGTATTCCCAGTAGATATTTTGATCTAATACTGGAGATAACAAGAGTGCTGGTGTAAGAAGAGGCTGCTCACACTGCTGTCCACCCTGCCCGATCTAATACTGGACATGCCAGAAATGCTGAGGTAAGAAGAGGCTGCTCACACTGCTGTCCACCCTGCCCGATCTAATACTGGACATGCCAGAAATGCTGAGGTAAGAAGAGGCTGCTCACATTGATGTCCACCCTGCCCGATCTAATACTGGACATACCAGAAATGCTGAGGTAAGAAGAGGCTGCTCACACTGCTGTCCACCCTGCCTGATTTAATACTGGACATACCAGAAATGCTGAGGTAAGAAGAGGCTGCTCACATTGATGTCCACCCTGTTTGTCTGATCTAATACCGAAGATACCAGGAGTGCTGAGGTAAGAAGAGACTGCTCACATTGATGTCCACCTTGTCTATTTAATCTAATACAGGAGATACCAGGAGTGCTGAGGTAAGAAGAGGCTGCTCACACTGCTGTCCACCTTGTCTATTTGATCTAATACTGGAGATACCAGGAATGCTGAGGTAAGAAGAGGCTGCTCACACTGCTCTCCACCCTGCCTGATCGAATACTGGACATACCAGAAATGCTGAGGTAAGAAAAGGCTGCTCACATTGATGTCCACCTTGTCTATTTAATCTAATACTGGAGATACTAGGAGTGCTGAGGTAAGAAGAGGCTGCTCACACTGCTGTCCACCTTGTCTATTTGATCTAATACTGGAGATAACAGGAATGCTGAGGTAAGAAGAGGCTGCTCAGGGGGGCGTGGCCTGAGGGAGATGTGATCAGACGCGTGCAGCAGGAGCTCCCGCTGGATATATGACAGTTTGATAGATTGCAGCCACTATTTAGCTGTTAAATTCACATTCCTTGGAGAGGGTGTTGACCCTGACCACAGGCTCTGTAAATCAGGAGTGCACAAGCAAATGGCTGGGAAGAAAGGAAGCAAAAGGCCAGCAGGCGAATCGGAGAAGAAGGCACAAGATGGCGCCGGTGGAGAAGATGTATTGATGGCGGGCCCGGAGGAAGATGGGGGAATCCCCAGCAGGTCAGATGCAGTGTCTAAACTGCGGAGGTTCGCCAGGCTGGAGGAAGATAAGCGGTGTCCGGCAAGTGCAGGTAGAGGTCAGAGGGGGCTTGCGGGGAGTGCAGAGGAGCCAGAGGAATCTGGTGTGGAGGATGGTGAGGAGAGTGACTGTGAAATCCGGGAGGAAGACCAAGGAACTATGAAATGGGAGAGAGGTGAGATGGAGGAATGTAAGCGGCAAATGGGGGGGATGGTGATCCCAGAGGAGCCCACATTAAAAGACTTGTTCAAGCTGGCAATGCACTCTCACACTACTATTACTGAGGTGGCAGCACAGCTTGGGGTCCTGCAGGCCAGCATGTCTAAGTTACAGCACTCCATGCATGTCACTAAGGAGAGGATGGGGGAAGCTGAGAAACGTATTAGCACTGTGGAAGATACTATTGCAAAATCTGACAAGCTGCATCAGCGTATGACCACTGCAATGTCAGCTGTGCAGGCAAAGACTAGAGAATAGGTCAAGACGTAATAATGTGCGGATTATTGGGGTGCCGGAAAAAAACGGAAGGCTCTGCACCCACCGAGTTCTTTGAACAGTGGCTGTTGAACACTATTGGCCAGAACAACCTGTCCCGTTTATATGCCGTGGAAAGAGCTCACCATGTCCCCGCATTCCCCCTCCCCCTGGCCGTCCTCCAAGACAAGTGCTTGTCAAGGTTCTGCATTATCGGGACAGGGATGCTATTCTTCGCTTTTCCAAGAATCATCCGGACCTGAAAATCAACGGCTCCAGGATTTCCATTTACCCGGACTTCTCTATGGAGGTTCAAAAGCAGAGGGCCAAATTCGTTGACATTAAGAAGAGGTTGAGAGCCCTGGGTGTGCCGTACTCAATGATATATCCGGCTAAACTGAGAGTGGTAGACGGGGACACTGTCCATTTCTTCCCGGATGCAAAGGAGGCCCTTAACTGGATGGACAGCAACGAGACGCGTCTCAGCAAGGCAAATTCTAAGGACTCCGCTGGCTGACTGAGCTGACTTGTCCTTTAATCGGGACGGGTCTTGTCCTTTAATCGGGACCGGATCTTACATATATCCGCTCTTCCCTCCTGAATACCTTTTTCTCAGGAGGAAGACCCTCCCTCTCATTTTGGGAAATAATCTTGCTGTGCATTGGAGGGGGAGGGGGAGAAATTTTCCTACCTTTTTCTAGTTCATGTGTTCTGGACATGTTAAATGTATTTAACAGAAAGCTAAATGTGAATGTTTTATGGTTAACTGTTGAGTATTGTTTGGCTGCAATCACTAGCCATATGCTACTCCCAGAGTTTGGGGAGTAAAGCGGGTTTGCTTCGGTGTAGTGGATACTCTGAATCGGATAAAGTACGCCCTCTCCTCCGTGACACCTGGAGGAGATGGAAAGCTTGAGTTGGGTGAAGTTGGGGTATTGTGTGAGGGGGGGTGGAGGGTGGGGAGGGAGGGGGGAATGTTAAACTATTGTCTATGTCACACAGGTTCGAGGGGAGACAGCCTTACTAATTCACAAATGAGGAAATGGATGACACGGTATTTGGGGTTGCAGGGTAATGGCGGATAAAATAAAAATAATAAGTTGGAACGTTAGAGGGTTGGCGTCCGGAGTAAAAAGACAGGCAATGTTTACTTTCTTGCTTGATGCCAAACCTGCAGTCATATGCTTGCAAGAAACCCACTTGATAAAGAGTAGAACGCATCTTCTTAAAAAAAGATGGCTGCAGGCGGGGTATCATGCAACATATTCCACATACTCACGGGGGGTCAGTGTTCTTGTTCGCACAGGTATACCTTTTGAACAGTGTAAAGTGATTATAGACCCGCTGGGACGGTTCGTATGCTTGCTATGTAAATTGTCTGGTATACTGATGCTACTGATCTCGATATATATCCCTCCGCCGTATTGTGGGAAAGTGCTGCACAAGGTCATGGAGGTAGTGGGCGATTTCCCGGGGGTTCCCTTTCTGATAATTGGTGACTTCAACAATGTTCCTGATGCCCATTGGGACAGAGGTGGTCGGGAGGCACTGAGACTGGGTGGTAATTGCACCCCCTTTGGGGCGGTTCTGAAGGAGACTGCACTAATAGACATATGGAGAACCCATCACCCGGAACTTATAAGTACTCCTGCTTCTCTCCCGCCTCTGCCTCGCTGTCCAGGATTGATCTGGCCCTGGGGAATGGTCCGATGCTAAGTCTAGTGGGTGAGGTAACTTATTTGGCTAGAACTCTGTCGGATCACTCGCCTATGTGTGTGGTGCTTCAGGGGCAGGGCTCTGAGTTTTCCAGGAGACCGTTGTGGAGGCTAAATCCGTTCTGGCTCCAGCTGATTGATCTGGACGGCCATGTGGGGGATGACCTGACAGAGTTCTTTAAAATTAATATGGGCTCGGCTTCGGTATTGATGGTATGGGAAGCCATGAAGGCTTACTTCAGAGGGTTGTGCATTAAAAACATATCGCAAGTTAAAACCGAAACGGGCAGGAGAGACCAGGAGTTGATTAGGTCATTAGAGGGAGCAGAGGCGGCACTAATTGAGGAGCAAACCCCTGAGGCCCGGGAACGTTTGAGATCAGCGCAGAGAGAGGTTTGTAATATGACTATGAAAACTGCGGAGAGGAAAAGGCTGTTCTGCACGATTAAGTTTTTCGAGGAGGGAGAGAGAGCGGGTCACCTTCTGTCCAGGGTAGTGGCGGCCCAAAGGGAATCGGCGTATATCACTAAATTAAAGGGGAAAGACGGATGTGAGCATACAGGCGGTAGGGCCATACTGGAGGTAATGATGGGATTTTACTCAAATCTGTACCAGTCACATGTGCAGCCATCGGAGGAGGAAATTGATAACTTTTTAGTGGGGGTGCGGCTTCCACGACTCTCACTGGCGGAGCAGAGGCTTCTTGAGGAGCCCTTTGATATGGAGGAACTTGAGGCCGCTCTGGCCTCTGTACCTAGTGACAAGGCCCCAGGGGGGGACGGTATCCCAGGAGAAGTCTACAAAAAATACAAAGAGGTGTTGCTTCCCAAGTTGATGGAGGTTTACACTGCGAGTTTGGTGGGGGGGGAGCTGCCCCGGTCCATGCGAGAGGCGATAATTGTTGTCCTACCAAAGCAGGGAAAAGATTTGACGGACCCAGCTTCATATCGTCCGATCTCTTTGTTGACCACTGACATTAAGTTATTGGCCAAAATGCTGGCGAACCGACTTAACGAGGTCATCGAATCCCTAATTCACCAAGACCAGTCAGGGTTTATGCCCAATAAATCCACAGCTATAAATCTCCGGCGATTATACTTAAACATGCAGGCGAGGGCGGATAATGTGGGACAGAGAGTAATAGTTTCCCTGGATGCCGCTAAGGCGTTCGACAGTGTGGAGTGGAGGTATTTGTGGGCGGTAATGAAAACCATGGGATTTGGTGATCTGTTTGTGGGTTGGGTACGTTTGCTATATACATCCCCTAGTGCTAAAATACGGGTTAATGGTCTGCTGTCTGAGAGTTTCTCCCTACATAGGGGAACGAGGCAGGGGTGCCCCCTGTCCCCCCTGCTGTTTGCGATCGCTGTAGAACCGTTAGCTGCAAAGATACGTGGTACCACAGATATTCGGGGATTCCAATATGGCTCCCACGTAGAGAAAGTGGCCTTATATGCGGATGATGTGCTACTGTTTCTGGCTGACCCGAGCGACTCCCTAAGTTCGGCTATGGCAGTTATTAGTAAATTCGGCTCTATTTCTGGACTGACTATCAACTGGGATAAATCCGTGTTGCTTCCCGTGGACTCTGCTGCTCCCCTAGTGCTAGATCCTGGGACCCCTTTGAGGGTGGTTCGTGAGTTTAAATATTTGGGCATTGTGATCTCTGCTAAATTGGAGGAATATGAACGGCTCAATCTTACCCCCCTTATCAATAAGTTTCAACAAAAAATTGCAGCGTGGAAAAAACTATTCCTGTCTGTGGCGGGTAGAGCAAATTTATTAAAAATGATCCTCATGCCCCAACTCCTATATATACTCCATAATACGCCTGTCTGGTTGGCGCAAAATAAATTCTACCGGATTGATTCTCTTTTCCGGGACTTGATCTGGAAGGGTAGTAGGGCACGCATTAAACTTGAACATCTACAGAGGTCAAAAGAGGAGGGGGGCCTGGCAATCCCGAACCCGTGGGTTTATTATGTGTCATCCCAATGTCAGCATATGGTGGGGTGGGGGGAGCCTACCCAATCTACGTCGGCTGGGAAGCTCATTGAGTTTATAGTGGGCAGAGGTCCGTTGCTTGCTAGTTTAGAGGCTGGTAGGTTCCGGGTGAACCCTAAAAGGCTCCCGACGATCGCTATGGTGGACAAGATTTGGCAAAGAGTTAGACAATGGAGGGGCATTACGGAGCTCACGCGCTTCTCGTCGGTTTGGTTTGACCCGAGACTGGGGGAGTTAATGCGTCTGAGGGGATTCGCTCAATGGAGAAGGGTCGGGATATGGTTTGTGTCACAGCTGTTGGTTGGCGGCATGCTTAAGACTTTTGAGGAGATCAGGAAGGAATTCCCTCTGAGTCAATCCCTCTTTTTTCAATATTTGCAGCTGCGGCATGCAATCAATCGACAGCTTAAAACATCAAGAATAGTGGTGCAATCAGATGCGATGGTGAATCTTATAGGGTCACTAAGGGGCACTAAGGGTTTCATCTCCCTCGTATATAGGGGTTTTTTGGATTCATTCCTGGTACGGCACCCGGCTAAGTCCAGAGAAAAATGGGAAGAGGATGTGGGACCAATCTCGGACTCTCAGTGGGAGAGCGTATTACAATTCATCCCCAAGGTCTCTATGAGTGAAGCCAGGAGAGTCTCACAACTCTACCTAACACATAGGGTATACAGGACTCCGGTCTGGATGAAGAGGGCGGGCCTGAGGAGGGATTCCTGCTGTCCGCGCTGCTCTGAGGATGGGGCAGATCTCCTACATATGATGTGGTCCTGCCCTGCCCTACAGAACTTTTGGGTACAAACACTTAATTTGACACAGGAGGTAATGGGAGTGGATCTTATAAGGAACCCGCTGACGTGTGTATTGGGGTGCATGGAGGATATCGCGGTTGATGAGTGGGGAAAGCTGACCATAGCCAGAATCCTATATGCTGCCAGAAAGCTCATTGCGGCCCACTGGTTAGATGACAAAGCGCCAGTTAGACAAGAACTGATTAATAAGGTTAACTTTATTGTTATGATGAAACAGAACATATATGCGAAAAGAGGTCAACACATGCAGTTTGAGAATGTGTGGGGTGGCTGGATAGAGCACCCGGGCCTGGCTTCGGAGGCTCTTATGAGAGAAAGAATGCGTCTGCCTACGCGCCCTTGACCCTCTGAGTTGGTACTTTAAACAGGGATCGTAAAGGGTTGTCTCGAAAAAAAGGATTCAAAATGTGACATGGTGTGTGATATGTGCAATGATTTAAAGGGACGGGGTTAGGGGGGAGGGTAGGGGACTTAGGATGTAAGAATAGTTATATTGCCTGTCAGGTTGAATACGGTTTATATTATATGCTAAAGTTAAATGTACTGTCAAAGTTTCATGCTGACAATTTTTAAATAAAAATCATCTGATTTAAAAAAAAAAAGAAGAGGCTGCTCACACTGCTGTCCACCCTGCCTGATCTAATACTGGACATACCAGAAATGCTGAGGTAAGAAGAGGCTGCTCACATTGATGTCCACCCTGTTTGTCTGATCTAATACCGGAGATACCAGGAATGCTGAGGTAAGAAGAGACTGCTCACACTGATGTCCACCTTGTCTATTTAATCTAATACTGGAGATACCAGGAGTGCTGAGGTAAGAAGAGGCTGCTCACACTGCTGTCCACCTTGTCTATTTGATCTAATACTGGAGATACCAGGAGTGCTGAGGTAAGAAGAGGCTGCTCACATTGATGTCCTCCTTGTCTATTTAATCTAATACTGAGATACCAGGAGTGCTGAGGTAAGAAGAGGCTGCTCACACTGCTGTCCACCTTGTCTATTTGATCTAATACTGGAGATACCAGGAGTGCTGAGGTAAGAAGAGGCTGCTCACATTAATGTCCACCTTGTCTATTTAATCTAATACTGGAGATACCAGGAGTGCTGAGGTAAGAAGAGACTGCTCACATTGATGTCCACCTTGTCTATTTAATCTAATACTGGAGATACCAGGAGTGCTGAGGTAAGAAGAGGCTGCTCACACTGCTGTCCACCTTGTCTATTTAATCTAATACTGGAGATACCAGGAGTGCTGAGGTAAGAAGAGGCTGCTCACACTGCTGTCCACCTTGTCTATTTGATCTAATACTGGAGATACCAGGGATGCTGAGGTAAGAAAGAGGCTACTCACACCACTGTCCACCTTGTCTATTTGATCTAATACTAGAGATACCAGGTGTGCTGAGGTAAGAAGAGGCTGCTCACACTGCTGTCCACCCTGCCTGATCTAATACTGGACATACCAGAAATGCTGAGGTAAGAAGAGGCTGCTCACATTGATGTCCACCCTGTTTGTCTTATCTAATACCGGAGATACCAGGAATGCTGAGGTAAGAAGAGACTGCTCACATTGATGTCCACCTTGTCTATTTAATCTAATACTGGAGATACCAGGAGTGCTGAGGTAAGAAGAGGCTGCTCACACTGCTGTCCACCTTGTCTATTTGATCTAATACTGGAGATACCAGGAGTGCTGAGGTAAGAAGAGGCTGCTCACATTGATGTCCACCTTGTCTATTTAGTCTAATACTGGAGATACCAGGAGTGCTGAGGTAAGAAGAGGCTGCTCACACTGCTGTCCACCTTGTCTATTTGATCTAATACTGGAGATACCAGGAGTGCTGAGGTAAGAAGAGGCTGCTCACATTAATGTCCACCTTGTCTATTTAATCTAATACTGGAGATACCAGGAGTGCTGAGGTAAGAAGAGACTGCTCACATTGATGTCCACCTTGTCTATTTAATCTAATACTGGAGATACCAGGAGTGCTGATGTAAGAAGAGGCTGCTCACACTGCTGTCCACCTTGTCTATTTAATCTAATACTGGAGATACCAGGAGTGCTGAGGTAAAAAGAGGCTGCTCACACTGCTGTCCACCTTGTCTATTTGATCTAATACTGGAGATACCAGTGGTGCTGAGGTAAAAAGAGGCTTCTCATACTGCTGTCCACACCATCTATATGATCTAATACTGGAGATACCAGGGATGCTGAGGTAAGAGGCTACTAACACCACTGTCCACCTTGACTATTTGATCTAATACTGGAGATATCAGGGGTGCTGAGGTAAGAAGAGGCTGCTCACACTGCTGTCCACCTTGTCTATTTGATCTAATACTGGAGATACCAGGGATGCTGAGGTAAGAAAGAGGCTACTAACACTACTGTCCACCTTGTCTATTTGATCTAATACTAGAGATACCAGGAGTGCTGAGGTAAAAAGAGGCTGCTCACACTGCTGTCCACCTTGTCTATTTGATCTAATACTGGAGATACCAGTGGTGCTGAGGTAAAAAGAGGCTGCTCACACTGCTGTCCACCTTGTCTATTTAATCTAATACTGGAGATACCAGGAGTGCTGAGGTAAAAAGAGGCTGCTCACACTGCTGTCCACCTTGTCTATTTGATCTAATACTGGAGATACCAGTGGTGCTGAGGTAAAAAGAGGCTTCTCATACTGCTGTCCACACCATCTATATGATCTAATACTGGAGATACCAGGGATGCTGAGGTAAGAGGCTACTAACACCACTGTCCACCTTGACTATTTGATCTAATACTGGAGATATCAGGGGTGCTGAGGTAAGAAGAGGCTGCTCACACTGCTGTCCACCTTGTCTATTTGATCTAATACTGGAGATACCAGGGATGCTGAGGTAAGAAAGAGGCTACTAACACCACTGTCCACCTTGGCTATTTGATCTAATACTAGAGATACCAGGTGTGCTGAGGTAAGAAGCGGGTGCTCACACTGCTGTCCACCCTGTCGTTACTGCACATGCTCACAGTCATCTGACTTATTAACATTCTAGGTCAGGGTTATGTTAGTGTAACAACAACAACCATTTTGATGTACTATAGCGATTACCTCGTTAGACAAAAGGAAGTGTGATTTGCTAATGAAATGTATTGTTCTTTATAATGACATTTTCTTTAGCTATTCTTTGTCTTTTTCCTGGACTGGGGAAAACTGAATGATTCATCATTTGCGCTTTTTTTAAGTCACTTTTCTTTTTTGTCTTGTTTTATTTATTGACCATTTTTTGTGTCAAATTATTCAAAATGGTGCACGCGGTTCATGAATTTTGTGCAAAATCAAAAATGGTTATTGTGACTTTTTTTGCTACTTTATAACGCAAAAAGTTGCATGTTCAACTAAAATGTTATTATATTTTAGGAAAAAATCCAGACATACATAAAATCCCTCCATGGGTGTACTATAGTATATTTGTGCAACATTTTTTCTCCTTTTTAAAACCTCGCAATTGATGATTCAGCTGAAGGATTCTGTAAATCACAAACCACACTCGCAATGGCTAACAACAACAGGTGAACATGTAAAATAGATTTTAAAAAAGGTGCAAATTTAAAGAATAAGGCGCAAATGTTATTGGACCCAATGGCTTTGTTTTTTTTTTACTACTCTGATGACTCACACTGTCAGTACATCAGTGATCTTTAGGGTATGTACTATAGCTGCATTTCAATCTTGAACTGGTAAAAGGCTTACAACAAGTCTGACCTGTATGTAATTTAAGCCGCTTTTCTTCCCCGCCATGACAAGGGTGATTTACAAAGGAAAGAAAAAAAGTAAAAAAAAAGCAATACATGGATGATTGGTATACATGTACGCTCCTATTGACAATACAGTAGTAATTGTCTGACAAACACTCCATTTCTGTACACACGTGACATATGTGTAAGTCGGAGTATCGCCTTACTTAACTAGTGAGCCGAGTCAAGTAACAGAAGAGCGGCAATGACAGATCTTCTCATTAGGTGGACTGAAATGTTTGTCTCACCATTGTAACAAAGAAGAGGACATTCACTCCCCTATCATTATACCCATCTCTGGTTCCACCTCATCCACTGGGTGTCCTGTTTCATACTATTTTGTCTCGGGCCCCTCGCTCACAGTCTCTTCTTGGATCTTAGCTTCCACAGCGTCTTCTATCTCACCTGGACACAATCACCATGGATATATGGCGTTAGACCAGTGTTTCTCAACTCCAGTCCTCAAGACCCACCAAGAGGTCATGTTTTCAGGATTTTCTTAGTATTGCACAGGTGATAATTTTATCACCTGCTCAAGCATTAATTCCATCACTTTTGCAATACTAAGGAAATCCTGAAAACATGACCTGTTGGTGGGTCCTGAGGACTGGAGTTGAGAAACACTGCGTTAGACCTTTGCCTACTAATGCCAGTCATGCACAGTGTCATTACAAGATCTGTCAGATGGTTAGGATATGGCTGCTTGACCCGGACCTCCAACAAGCCAACTAATCGAACCCTATGAGATCTAAGTTATTCCAATTAACCTGTAAATCGTAGCTGCAATACAGAAGCTAAAATATCCCGGAGTTATGGCCACCTGATAATATGACTGTATGTTTTTAGCAGGGTGTCCCAATGAAGAAGGACAAGAGCCGGAGTCAGGTCAGTCATGAGATCAGTGAACCTTCGTATCACTGATTGTACTTTGCCCCAAAAATATTTCACGGATCCGTTCATTCCTCAACCAAGAATCTGCAAAAACTCTAGTCCATGCCCTCATCATCTCCCACCTTGACTACTGCAACCTCCTGCTCTGTGGCCTCCCCTCTAACACTCACACCCCTCCAATCTATTCTAAACTCTGCTGCCCGACTAAGCCACCTGTCCCCCCGCTATTTCCCGGCCTCTCCCCTCTGTCAATCCCTGCACTGACTCCCCATTACCCAAAGACTCCAGTTCAAAACCCTAATCATGACATACAAAGCCATCCACAACTTGAGTCCTCCATACATCTGCGACCAAGTCTCCCGGTACTTACCCGCACGCAACCTCCGATCCTCACAAGATCTCCTTCTCTCCTCCCCTCTTATCTCCTCTTCCCACAATCGCATACAAGATTCCTCCCGCGCATCCCCCTACTCTGGAACTCTCTACCACAACATATCAGACTCTCGCCTACCATGGAAACCTTCAAAAAGAACCTGAAGACCTACCTCTTCTGACAAGCCTACAACCTGCAGTAACCACCGATCCACCAAACCGCTGCAAGACCAGATCTACCCTCGCCTACTGTATCCTCACCCATCCCTTATAGATTGTGAGCCCTCGTGGGCAGGGTCGTCTCTCCTCTTGTACCAGTCGTGACTTGTATTGTTTAAGATTACTGTACTTGTACTTATTATGTATACCCCACCTCACATGTAAAGCGCCATGGAATAAATGGCGCTATTATAATAATAATAATTAGTTTGCATGACAAAAAATGTGTAGAAGATTCCCTTCCTCACTACCACATCTTTGGGGCACGAACATGTCCCCTTGTACACCACAGCCGTGGTCTTACAATTTGAAAAGTCCCTCAGGTAAAACCTCCTACCCGTGGACGCGCTACAGAAGGACTTAGGCTGCTTTAACACATCAGTTTTTTTGTGTCAGGCATAATCCGTCGAATACCTGAAGGGTCGGATCCGGCGCTGAAATGAAAAAACTGATGCAAGGGATGAGTTTTTTTGCTGGATCCGACCTGAACTTTTGAACCCGGAAAAAGAAGTTTTGCAGCCGGAAAATGCAGGTACGCATGTCCAAGAGAGAGAGAGACTTTGGTTTCCAGAATCCGGATCAGTCTTTTGACGGATTGCACAAAAGACTGGTCCGGTACCATACACTTGTATTATTTCCGGCCGCCTGATGCGCTGCTTCAGGCACTATCAGGCGGGTCCGGGAAAAAAAAAACGTTGCAGTGACCGTTTTGTCCGGCCGCCGGAATGTACATTTCCGCCGGATCCGGCCAAAAACGGATGCAACGCAACGACATCAGGCGCGATCCGGCGCTAATGAAAGTCAATTACAAAAAAAAGCATCCGGTACCGGATGCGTTTTTTTAAAAACACGCCGGATCGCGCCTGACATCAAAAAACTGATGTGTGAAAGCAGCCTAAGCCGGTGACATCCATCTGCACAGGCTACAGTTTCCGCATTTAAAGAAACCCATGGGTTTCCTATCGAGCCACGTGCCTTCGCTCACCGGTCTCTTGTATTGGCTATGGACCAGCATATCTCTGATGGATCTTCCCTTCCTGAACGTGATGTTTGGACGCTCGCCAACCAGATCACTGAGGTCAGGGTCCAATCTTAGGATATCCCAGTGTTTCGTGAGGATTTGTCTAACTTCCTGGTGCCCAAGATAAAAAGTGCCAATTACCCTGGTAATCTCTGAGGCAGAAGCAGAATCTGCAGAAGCGTGCCAAAACAGATGCCTCGGAGATTACCAGGGTAATTGGCACTTTTGATCTCGGGCACCAGGAAGTTAGACAAATCCTCTCGAAACACTGGGATATCCTAAGATTGAACCCTCAGTGATCAGGTTGGCGAGCGTCCAAACATCACGTTCAGGAAGGGAAGATCCATCAGAGATATGCTGGTTCAAAGCCAATACAAGAGACCGGTGAGGGAAGGCACTTGGCTTGATAGGAAACCCATTGGTTTCTTTAAATGCGGAAACTGTAGCCTGTGCAGAAGGATGTCACCGGCTAAGTCCTTCTGTAGCGCGTCCACGGGTAGGAGGTTTTACCTGAGGGACTTTTCAAATTGTAAGACCACGGCTGTGGTGTACAAGGGGACATGTTCGTGCCCCAAAGATTACATAGGAAAGACGAAAAGAGAGTACAGGAGGAGGGTTGGCGAACATGTGGGTGACATCTGCAATAACAGAGATACCCCCCTTGCCAGACATATGCATACTCACCATGATGGCAACCTGGGGGACATCAAATTTATGATTATTGAGGTGGTACATACCAACCCTAGGGGGGTGATGCTGATAAAACCATCATGAAACGTGAGTGCGAATGGATACTCAATGCCACATCTCCAAAACATGGGACTCATGTCAGGGAAAATTCAATATAGTCGAGATGGAATTCTATACCATCGAGACAGAAATTTATAACTAGCCTCATGGAAACGAGAACGACTTTTCATAGAGGCCCAAATCCCCTTCCCACTGTGTCTGAAATCTGGCAACCGTGAGGTCTGGTGGTTTAATGAGTAAGGAGAATTAAAATGACAAGGTGTGCCTCCGAGGTCCTGCACTTGAGCAACCTGTCTCAAAGTCGTTTTTCTCACTACTAAAGCAGGCTCTAGGATGGAGTGACTGAAAAAAATAAAATAGTTGACCTACTCTCCATGCATGTAGGGTGGATGGTGAAGAAATTCCAAGGAGATGATCTTTGAAGGCCAGAGGTGTCCTGCTCCAAAATGACAAACTCTGAAATGGCCCCTATTTATCCAAACTCGGAAAACACTATCATCGAGACCCGGGGGGAAAAGTAAATTGCCCAAAATGGGAAACATGGAAGATTATTGCGGTATGATGTGGTCACGCACTACTGGAAGGGAACAGCAATTGTGGGATGTGTTTTAGGCGCTTTGACCAAAGAAGAGTCCAACCAAGGGGCTGATATCAGAGGGATATTTGTGAAGTTTTACTCAATCCAGATCCATGCTTTTCTGGGGCCATTTCTACCCCAATCCAATATCCTAGACAGGTGGAAGGCAACAAAGTAAGATCTGAAGTCGGACAGCCCTATACACCCTGAAGATTTGGAGCGATGTAATATAATTCTTCTAATACGAGAAGGTTTGCTGACCCAAATAAACTTGGTTTGTACTGATGCTTAGTTCCTGAAGAAAGACGAGGGAATCCTAATAGGGAGAGCTTGTATGACATAAAATTCAGGGTAAATGATGATAGAATTTGAGATAAAAAAGAAAAAGAAAAAACTGAGATTGAGGTCAAATCAGTGCAATAAATTATAACCTTTTACTTGAAAAATGATCAAGATATATAAAGTGGGCATGCAACAAAGGATATCTTACTGAGGGATGGAATGGAGAAAAAAATAATCTTTCTCAAGAACAAAGTGATTTTTTTTTTATTTTAACTGCTTGTTGCCTTGTTCACCAACCAACGCTGCAGTGTACCACAAATGGATGAACATGTCCAGAACTTACAAGCTCTTTGCAACACAGCTTCTAAGCGCTGTTCTCAAGCTGGACAGGATTGCTGGACTGGAGTTAGTTACCAATGCTGGCCAACTGTGCTCCGAAGCTGCAGAGGTAAAGCTGCCTCTGCTTGCACCTCAGGCCAGAGGTGTGATCATGCTGCTGATAGAAACCATCTCTTAGGCCATTTTCACATGTCCGGATATTTCTGGTACAGGAAAAAATGGTACCGGAGATGTCAGTGTCTGTGTGTGTAAAACTTGTAGCACACGTGTGCTGCCCATATACCGCATCAGTACCACGCGCACCGGCTCATGAGAAGCAGCGTTACAGTAAGCGCTGTTCCCCAGCGCCGAGTGCTGAACACAGCTCTCATCATTCCCCCCTACTCTGCCGGCGAATGGCGCGAAAAGGGGAGAATGATGAGAATTGTATTCAACTGATAACAGTGACAGCAGGCGACGGCTGATGGGACTATTACTACCATAAGCCTACACCTGCTGCAACTAATAACAGTGAGTGCAAGCGGCGGCTGATGGGAGTATTCATCACCCGCCACCTGCGCTATAAATAAATAAAAAATCTGGCGTGGGTTCCCCTGTATTTTTGAAGAGAATTTCTCACCGTGATCTGCAGTCAAGTCACTGAGCTTGAACTGCAGTGACCTCATCACTGACTTTTTCCCACAGTGCCGAGGTCACTGCGGTTCAGCCTGGCTGGGAAAGCAGCCTCACTGACTTGGCGGTAACCTTAATGATGTCACCACTGGTCAATGATGCTGTGCTCGCAGCAGCTCATTCATCTGTGGTTCTCAGCCTTGACGGTCGCATCTGTGCACCGTTCAGGTTGAAAACCATTTCTCCCCCAGACATGAATTACGGCATGGGATAGAATGACGGACAGGTGAGGGATATTGTTGGTTTTTTATATTTTTGTATTATTACAGGAGACGAGGGCTTCAATGGAATGGGAGTTAGGTGAGTATAACTGTGGTTGTTATTGTTAAATAAAATTGGAAAAGTGTGTTTTGTTTAATTTCAAATAAAGGACTTTATACTTGCAGTGTCTTTATTTACCATATAACTATAGGATTAGTAATGAATAGGTGTCTTATAGACGCCTTTCCATTACTAATCCGTGGGCTTGATGTCACCAGACAATTCAAAGGTGATATCAACCCCACAAATATGAACCCCACTTGCCACTGCTACAGGGCAAGTGGGAAGAGCAGGGCAAAGCACCAGAATTGGCACATCTAATAGATGCGTCTTTTCTGAGTGGCTGTGGGCTGCTATTTTTAGGCTGGGGTGGGGCAATATCCATGGTCCCTTACCAGCCTAAGAATACCAGCCCTCAGTTTTCTGCTTTAGCTTAGCTTGGTTGTCAATAATTAAAATAATTTAAAAAAAAAGTGTGAGGACCCCTCTATTATTGATAACCAGCCTTGCTAACAGCTGAGGGTTGTATCCCCCAGCTGTCAGTTTTGCCTGGCTGGTTATAGAAAATACAGGGGAACCCACGATGGAGTTTTTATTTATTGCGCAGGTGGCAGCTGATGAATACTCCCATCAGCTGCTCCTGCTCTCACTGTAATTAGCAGCAGCAGGTGTAGGCTGATGGGAGTAATAGTCCCATCAGCTGCCGCATGCTCTCATTGTTATCACTTGAATATAACTCATCATTCTCCCCTGTGCGCACTTATTGCTGGCAGAGTAGGGGAGATAGATGCGAGCAGTGTTCAGCGTGTCATCTGTGAGCACGTGTGCGTGAAGTTTTGTGGCCCGTGCGGCCGGTAAAAACCGACATGTCAGAGTGTTTTGCCCACGGATACCCAGTACGTGCAAACACACTGACATATGCACAGACCCATTGACCTGAATGGGTCTATGTGTGTAAGTGTCTCCGGTACGTGTGAAAACTGTCACCACACGTACCAGACACACTGAAGTCTGAAAGAGGCCTTAGGGCTTATTCACATGTCAGTATTTTGCATCAGTGTTTGCATGCCAAAGCCAGGAGTGGAACTTACAGAGAAAAATTATCATTGAAAGATTGACACTTGATCTGTGTTTTGGAGACACTCCTTGTCTTGGCAGGTCTTCTAAATCTGCCTATACGAATGGATGGAGATTGAAAAACTATGGTTAGCCAAAGCTCACCTCAATTCCCTGATCTGGAATGGGGATTACAATCCCCCTTTAACAGACCTATTAAGTCCAATGATGTACACCAGAAATATATGGAGGGTCTGCTCTAAAAAAAAATTCAATCTGGCATCAACGAATTCTGCTCTTACTTCCTTCCTTTTCCATCCAAATTTCTCTGAAAGTGTAAGCCAGTCAATGACAGGAGTATGGACTCAATCTGGCTTGTTTAACTTCGCCGACATAATCAACTATAAAACGCGAATTCTACATTCTTATGGTGAGCTGAAAACAAAGCTCTCTCTCCATTCTCTTTCATATTCCAATATATTAAAATTAGGCACTTTGCCTCATCATTATTCCACAGACACAGATTCCCTAACTAGACACTCCTATATGCTCAAATGGGAGGAATATCTGGGTAAAACACTGAGCGTGCTGGAGTGGAGAAATGTTTGGACCAGAACAGCCAAGACGGCATCTTGTATTTCATACATAGAAAATCAGTACACAATTCTTCATCTTTGGTACCACACACCTGAATTTTTACATTGAAAGGACCCCTCTATTCCTCACTTTTGCTGGTGATGCGCCCTATCTAGAGGTTCTATTTTACCATATTCTTTTGGACTGCCCTCTGATTAAACTGTTTGGGTGAGTCCGACTCCCCACCAAGCAAGTTTTTGGAGTAGAAGTCCCTCTAGATCCTCAGCTATTAAATATTTTCCCTGAGCCATATATAAGAGATCCATTAGATTGCTTTTACATAAGTTAACAGCAGCACGCTGTTTGATTGCCACCACTGGAAGCAAACCTCTCCACCTTCCCAACTAGATCTATATTCTCGCATCAAGGATATCAGGAATTACCGGGCAGCCCTTAATGACAATACTGTAGAGAGATTTAACCTTGTTTAGTCTCCTTGGGATTTCTTTTGGGCCATGTTAAATATATGACCTCTATGAGATGGATATTAAGAAGTCACAACATTCTACATCATATCCCCCCTCTTTCTTTTTGTCTGAGTCTGTGAGCTTTTACTCTTTATAATCTTGAACATTTTTAACCGAATGTTAAAATATTATTATGAAATAGGAGTGGTTGACAACCTATAAATGATAGTGAAAAATTTAAAATGGCTATTTTTTTTTCTTTTCCTGTAAAAATTTTAAAAAAATAAACAAAAAATTACAATTTAAAAAAAAAAATACTGATATGTGAATAAAGCCTTAAGGTCAGAGGCTAGAGGTGCGGAGCTGTCCTGAAAATCAATATTGAGACAACCCTTTTAGGCTCTCAGGAGTGAACCAACATAATCCAAGTAGGTAAATGTGCAAACAATCATTTCATAAGTGGCTGCCCATATACAGGCCACGCCATATCAGCAATCAGAATGTCACTGACCTTCAATCACTGAGCTGCCCTGAGTCATGATCAGGTCTGTAGACTCTTCCATTTGCACAGGTTCTTCCTCTGCTGGTGGACAGTCTTCTGCCGCAGGCTCCGTTGTTCCTTCTTCATCTAACTCTACAGCTGCCACAGCTTCGGTTTGCTCGTCTTCTGGTGGAAAACCATTCGATGATGGTTCATTCTCGGTCAATGGAACCAGTTTTGTCTGATCCAGAATAGTTTCAATGTCGTCTATGATTTGGTCGCTGACTTCTGATGATGCTGAAAGTAAATATGTGGTTTAGTGTACATTTATACGGTTTGTCAATGGACCCAATAATTACAATGATCCAAGTCAGCCGGACATTCTGCCTTTTATGCCTCATTACTCTTTTATCTACTGATTTTCCCATAACTAAGACATTAAGTGATGGGATATCTT
>JARQOD010000006.1:395417690-395481550 GCA_033576555.1 Oophaga sylvatica | reverse complement strand
GCACATTTTGTTGCTCTTTATTACGATATATGGTATATATACACATGTATTTTTGATTTCATTAGGTCTTTAGTCTGGGTTCTTCTGCCTTTATCCACTTCTGGTGTACGGTGTATTTTCCTGAAAGCAATTATGAATATACTGAGGGGTACAGTTTTTAAAATGGCATCGCTTTTGGGGGTTGAAAACATGAAGGACCCCCAAAGTCATTTCAAAATTTAATAGATCCCTAAAAAAAATAGGTTTTGTAAATTTCCTTGAAATAATGAAAAATTACTGCTATATTTTAACATTTTCTAAAATGCTAACAAAATAAAACAACATTTTACAAATGGTGCTGATGTAAAGCAGACATGAGGGAAATGTTATTTATTAATGTTTTTCTGTGGTATGACTATCTGGATTAAAGGGATAATCATTCAAAGTTTGAAAATTGCTAATTTTTGGAAATTTTTGTAAAATTTCTGATATTTTTATAAATAAGCACAGAAAATATCAACATAAATTTACCATTATCATAAAGTACAATGTGCCACGAAAAAAAAAACCTCAAAATCAGTAGGATACATCGAAGCGTTCCAGAGTTATTACCACATAAAGTGACATTGGTCAGATTTAAAAAAAAAAATTGGCCCTGTAACTAAGGGGTTAAAAAGGAGTAGTCCAATAAGCGGACAAACCCTTTAAACACCTAAAAGCTGGCATTATGAGCCTTTTCTGTAATGACATTTAGTACTCCATTTCCTTGCTACCGCTTACAGTGCAAATCGTTAAATCCAATGGAAGAAACCATCCTACAAGCGCGGAGCAACTTCACGTGACAAAAGTGAGGGCAAGTTACAAGACATCATCATCAATTCACTCATTTGCTTTACTAACGTTTCCTACTATGCTCAACGAAAAGACTCGCCAAACACCTAAATGAATCATTTGTAATCCAGGAGATTAGCCTTTGTTTCCTGCGTGGCAGTCTAGACTGCAACCTAAAACCGACAACTACTACCCCCGCCCCCTGATACGCTCCGTGATGTATCTCCATCATAGGGCTTCAAGGGGTTAAAGAGGTTTCTCTGTTTTCCAGCCCTCATAGATGTGCAGCACATAGAGATTATGGTGCTCCAAAAACAACTTCCGTATATACTCGAGTATAAGCTGAGATTTTCGGCCCATTTTTTAGGGCTGAAAGTGCCCTCTCGGCTTATACTCGAGTCATATAGCAGGGGGTCAGCGGGGGAGGGGGAGCGCAGTTGTCCTATATACTCACCCCCTCCTGGCGCGGTCTCTGTTCAGCGGTCATGTGGTACCGTTCATTAAAGTCATGAATATGCACATATTCATGACTTTAATGAGCGGTACCACGTGACCGCTGAAGTTAGGCATAGCTGCCGGAGACAGTGGGAGAAGAGCAGGGGCTGCAGAGACAGCGCCAGGAGGGGGTGAGTATAAGCGATATTCACCTGTCCCCGTTCCACCGCTGCGCTCTGCTCTCTCCTCGCATCCTCTAGCTGTGAATGTTCACGTCAGAGGGAGCGATGATGTGGTTAGTGCGCGCCGCGCCCTCTGCCTAAGTAGTCATTGACGGAGGACAAGGAAGACAGTGGCGCTCAGCGGTGGACCGGGGACAGGTGAATATCGCAGGTACCAGGGCCTAAGCCAGCGGTGACACCGACACCTGTCCCTGCCTGCTCAGGACACCAACACCTGGCCCCCAGCGACGAGAAGTGAGTATGTCATTTTTTTTTTTCCATTTGCAGCGGCAGCATAAGGGACCTATACTATCATATGGGGGCATAATACATGGGGCAGCATATGGGGCACAATCTATGGAGCATCTTGTGGGGCATAATACATGGGCAGCATATGGGGCATAATCTATGGAGCATCTTGTGAGGCATAATACATGGGGCAGCATATGGGGCATAATCTATGGGGCAGCATATGGGGCATAATATATGGGGCATCATATGGGGCATAATCTGTGGAGCAGCATATGGGGCATAATCTATGGAGCAGCATATGGGGCACCTGATTCAATATGGCTATTCAAAAACATTTAACCTACTTTAATTTTACTTTTATTGGTATCTATTTTTTATTTTTCAAATTTACCAGTAGCTGCCTCATTTTCCACCCTAAGCTTATACTCGAGTCAATAAGTTTTCCCAGTTTTTTGTGGCAAAATTAGGGGGGTCCGCTTATACTCGAGTATATGCGGTAAGTCTGTTTAGCTCCTATTTGTTTTTCCTTTTTTTTATACGATGCATTTTATAGACCCCCGTAGCTCACCATAATTTTATGGAAAATAATGGATATCTATGATGAGCCAACGAAATCAAAAGGTTTCTTTACTGGCCCAAAGACATACTGATGGGGAATGTAGATTGTGAGCTCCAAAGGGAACAGTGAGGTCTGTAAAGCGCTGCAAAATATAATCTATTTATATAATCGTCTTATCCTGTCTGTCTGTCCAGGAAATCCCGCGTCGCTGACTGGTCCGGCCGTGGCCAATCAGCGACACAGGGCTAACTCTGCCCATGTGGTTATGTGACTCACCAACTGCCCATGATGTACTGAACATGTTTTGTCAGTTACAGTGTCTGATGTACTTCTGTCACGTTTACTGAACACGGGTAATACACAGTGACATGAGGTAATACATAAGTAACATAAGGTAATACACAGTAACATGAGGTAATACACAGTAATATGAGGTAATACACAGGTAACATGAGGTAATATATGGTAACATGAGGTAATACACAGTTATATGAGGTAATACACAGTAATATGAGGTAATAGACAGTGACATGAGGTAATATACAGTAACATCAGCGACGCAGGGCTAACTCCACCCATGTGGTCATTTGACTCACCAACTGCCCATGATGTACTGAACATGTTTTGTCAGTCACAGTACTTCTGTCACGTTTACTGAACACGGGTAATACACAGTGACATGAGGTAATACACAGGTGACATGAGGTAATACATAAGTAACATAAGGTAATACACAGTAAAATGAGGTAATATACAGTAACATGAGGTAATACACAGTAATATGAGGTAATATACGGTAACATGAGGTAATACACAGTTATATGAGGTAATACACAGTAACATGAGGTAATACACAGTAACATGAGGTAATACACAGTGACATGAGGTAATACACAGTGACATGAGGTAATATACAGTGACATGAGGTAATACACAGTGACATGAGGTAATACACAGTGACATGAGGTAATATACAATAGCATGAGGTAATATACAGTAACATGAGGTAATACACAGTAAAATGAGGTAATATACAGTAACATGAGGCAATACACAGTAATATGAGGTAATACACAGGTAACATGAGGTAATATACGGTAACATGAGGTAATACACAGTAATATGAGGTAATACACAGTGACATGAGGTAATACACAGTAACATCTATCTAATATATATAATCGTCTTATCCCGTCTGTCTTTCTGTCCAGGAAATCCTGCGTCGCTGATTGGTCCATCCGTCGCCAATCAGCGATGTGGGATTAAGGAAAGTTGCTTAGAGATAGTCAAAAAGTATTCACAAAAAATGTAGTGTACAAAAATATTTTGGGTTGATATTGTTAACAAATATATTATAGTGTCGATGTACTTCTTTTGTCCGATGATTTATTTAAATACAGTTAGATATTCATGTAATAGTTTATATATTTTGATGATCTGTTTAATAATTTTGTTCAATTATATTAAGTTCTATGAGCAATAACATTTAATGATAATGTATATATTTCACCCGGAAAATCCTGTGTATTCATTGCATTATTCTTAAATCTTCATAAATAAACTACATACATATTCTAGAATACCCGATGCGTTAGAATCGGGCCACCATCTAGTGGCTATATAAGTGAGCTTAACAAAAAAAAAATTATAAATAGGCCTATTTTAGTATATGAAAGTGATTCAAATCAGTGCATGTCTGCAACCACAGAGAATCTTAATTTGCTTCCTATATTAATGCAAAGCAGTTACCCTAAAAAAAATATAAAAAAAATTTCTGCTAAAATCCTTCTTGCTGAAGACCAGACAGACTGCCAACTCATTGAGGGATCAAATCATAGCTGCCTACAGAAGTCTATAGAGAAGAAGGGAAGAACAGATCAAACAGATAGACACACTGACAGATCATGCTGCATCTTACTATCAAAATACCTAAAAGCTGGATTCACAGCTACACTAATCAGTACTGTATATAATGTCTATTATGCTGATTTTGCTTTTGCTACATGAAGACAGGAGAGCAGAAATCTCTCGTCTGTGTTTACTGTATGAGACATCATAGCAGCTTGTCTCCACAACTGACAACTGAAAATGAGATATCTTTCAGATGGGGAAAAATGGTGATAAAAGTAGAATATGTCATAAAAATAGTGTTATTTTTCATTACCACACATGACAGTTTATTCTGAAAAGTTGCCTGCAATGACAGATATACGTTGAATGAACGTGTCAACATATAGGTCCCAAAGTAAAAAATGGCTTGAAATCTGCTGTAAAACCTGCAATTAATCCCTTAGCGACATCCACTGTACATGTGCAGCGCAAGTCGGTAACGGGTGTATAGAGCGGCTCACCCAGGCAGATAAAGGGTGTGATACACAGCCAGGACCTGCCTCTGAGGGTATGTTTCCACTATCAGGAAACAGTCCGGATTAGCTGCGTGTTTGACGCTGTGCGTTGGCGCAGCGTCAAACACGCAGCGTTCAGATGTTACAGCATAGTGGAGGGGATTTCAAGAAATCCCGTCTCCACTATGCTGCAAAACACGCAGGCGGAAGACCTGCGTTTCCGGACATGCGGCGCGTCTTTTCAGACCGCAGCATGTCCTAGTTCCTTGCGGCGACGCTGCGTCGCCGCAAGGGAAATAACACAGGGCTATGCAGCCCTGCCATCATTCCAGATGTGTTCCGGAGGTGTCCTGAACACATCCGGAAAGAGCGCGTGTTAAGAAGGGGGCGGGGCTTTGGGCGGAACGGAGTTTCCGCTCCGTCCAAAGTGCTGTGGTTCCGGACCGTGGAACCACAGCCTAACAGCTGCGGCTGGAAAGGAGCTCCGCCCGCGACTATTAACCTGTCAAAAATACAGCACTAACAGTGCACCAGCCTAGGGGTGCATCATTCTATGCGCCCCCATGATGTGATCATAGGGGCGCCAACAGATTGCTATGACAGCTGGGGGTTTGTTGAAGACCTCTGTGCTTGTCATTACGGAGCTCCTTTGAAAGCCAACCTGTGGCCGAGGTTCAAAGGAGACTGTGATTTTTACTATATGCAGCAACACTGCGGTATTGTTGTACAAAACATAAGCAATCGGACGATCACGGGCTCAAATCCCCAAAGGGGACTAATAAATACAGTAAAAATAAAAATCTTGAAAAATAAAAAAATAAAACACAAAAGTATGAATCGCCCACCTTTTACTCCATTAAAAATAAACATAATAAAAAGAAAAAATAAACATGTGTTATCGCATCACTGCGTCCATAAAAGTCTGATCTAACAATAGCTAACCCAATTGGGAAAAAAATCAAAACGCCAAAATTACATTTTTTGGGGTTGTTGCAAGACCATAAAAATCAAAGTGTCATATCAGCGTGATAAAGGCGTCTTTGTCATTGCCTTTACTTAGTGCCCAGTGCCACTAATATTACTTAGTCATGGTGTCTAAATAAAGGCATCTGCATATAACACTCTGTGTTCACAACCGAAGGAAATTGCATCAGCTTGAAATAAATAGCACTAAATGTACATGAAGCGTCGTGTCTGCCACATAACAAGTGTGTGTACAGTGAAGCCAATTAGCCTAATAGTACCAGGGGACTGGCGCCTCTAGCATTGCAGGGGGTATAATTAACATGATGGCTTCTCTATGTTTAAAATGCAGAATACAATGGAGAATAAAGACAGTATAATGTGTCACAATGTGTCTAAAGAGGACCTGTCACCTCTCCTGAAAAATCTGGTTAGTGAATGTTTGTGTTCCGCCCCAAATTCCGGAGCATCGCTCATTAGAAATCTGCATTGTGCTGTTATTCCTGCTGGACGTAAATGAATACACTGACAACTGGGGGTTACCATTCCCTTGTCAATAGGGCATATCCCTACACGGTCTGACCCCGTCCAATCACTTTACACAGACTGATACATGTTTACAAACTTGTTGTTTGCAATAAACTAATCAAACAAGAAAAATATAAATAGCTCAACAAAACTAATATAACAAGAGGTTCCCCAAATTTAACACAAAATTATGTTTTTATTGACTATTGTAGTCTCAGAACTGTTCAGCCTGTTCACGACAAGCGCCATTAGTACTTAGTAGAGCCCGTTTGGCTGTTATGACCTGCTGCAGACACAATGCATAGCCAGATACCAGCTTATGGAAAAGTTCCTGGGGAATCTTAGCTCATGGGCAACAGCCTTCATTTCTCTGTTATTTTTGGGTTGCCAAAGTGCCGTCCAAAAAGTGAAGCAAGGAGCTCATTGCCATGAAGAACCAAGAAAAGGATTCAAAAAGATAGTAAAGGCATTGAAATCTTCATCGCGATACAATTGGAAATAGTTCTCATGCGCACACTGGTTACACTATCTGGATGTGGCAAAAAGAGGAGGCAGTCACTTGCCTCTAGCAGATTCCTGAACAGAAAGATGGGCAAAATCCTAGGAGTTTTGAGAAAGAAAACAACAGTATGTCCCGTGTTATGTTTCGGTAGCTGAGGAGTGCAGGTAAAAAAAGGAAATACACCAGAGCAGTTGGAATCTATGGGATTGCAGTACCCTGACTAACCACCACAACTAGAGGCAGCCGTGGAGCGTTCCTACGATGGTCCTAGACGCCTCGTCACAGCCTGAGAAACTAACTACACCTAAAGATAGAAATAGGAAAGCTATCTGCCCCGGAGCAGAACCCCAAAGATAATAGAAAGCCCCCAAACATGTAATGGCGGTTAGACAAGAGGAAATACTGACACAGAAAGAAAATAGTATGAGCAAACGCTGGGGCCCAAACTATCTAAATAGAAAAGGACAGGAAGGGTACTTACTGCAATCCCAGAAAACCCTGAAAAACACCAACTCTACTAATTTCGAAATCACCTGAGATCACACGACCTCTACCACCTAAATTAGTTCTCTGGTGTAACAAAAACAGCAGCCACTGAAAAAACTGGAAAAAGCAAAAGTACAAAACACAGTGGCTGGACTAAACTGAGAGGGCAGAAGCCCCCGGAGGGGACCCAGAAGGCCCCCACAGAAGTGCAGGACCAAATGCAAAAATATAGCAAAAACACAAAATAAGAAATTGTCTTATCTGATAGCAGGAGATGCAGACACGACACAGCAGGCTACAAGGGAAACTGGAAAGAAGGATTCAGACCAGAACAATTGATCACCGGCAACCCTGATGGGAAAATGATTCCCTTAAATAAGACCAATCAGTAACACCTGATTCCCAATCCTCACTAGTACCGCTTGTAACCACCAGAGGGAGCCTCTGCTCAGAACTCATCTCAAACCCATTCACAACAGTACCCCCCCCTTGAGGAGGGGTCACCGAACCCTCATTTGAGCAACCAGGTCGGTCAGGATGAGTTCTATGATACGCACGGATAAGTCTCCTAGCATGGATGTCCGAAGCAAACACCCAAGAATTATCTTCCTGACCATAACCTCTCCATTTAACCAAATACTGGAGTCTTCGTCTAGAAAAACGAGAATCCAATATTTTCTCAACCACATACTCCAGATTGCCCTCAACCAAAACAGGGTCAGGAGGCACAGCAGCAGGAACCACTGGCTCAACAAACCTCTTCAACAAGGACTTGTGGAACACGTTATGGATCTTAAATGTCCCTGGAAGAAGCAAACGAAAAGAAACAGGATTAATAATCTCCATGATCTTATAAGGTCCAATGAACCTAGGCTTAAATTTAGGAGATGCTACTCTCATAGGAATATTCTTTGAGGACAACCAGACCAAGTCCCCCACTTTAAACCGAGGACCACCAGTCCTATGCCGGTTAGCAAACCGCTGGGCCTTCTCCTGAGAGAGGGACAACCTCTCCACTACCTGGTCCCAAATCTGCTGCATACGCTCAACAACAGAGTCAACACCTGGACAGACAGAAGCCTCCGTCTGTCCTGAAGAAAATCGAGGGTGAAACCCAGAATTACAGAAAAACGGAGACATCAAAGTGGCAGAGCTAGCCCTATTATTAAGAGCAAACTCAGCCAAAGGCAAAAAAGAGACCCAGTCATCCTGATCAGCAGACACAAAGCATCTTAGATAAGTCTCCAATGTCTGGTTTGTTCTCTCAGTTTGACCATTGGTCTGAGGATGAAATGCCGAGGAGAAAGACAATTGAACACCCAGTTTAGAACAAAAAGTCCTCCAAAATCTGGAAACAAACTGGACTCCTCTGTCAGACACCATGTTCTCAGGAATGCCGTGTAAACGAACCACGTGCTGAAGGAACAACGGCACCAATTCAGAGGAGGAAGGCAACTTAGGTAATGGCACAAGATGTATCATTTTGGAAAACCTATCACAAATTACCCAGATGGTGGTCATTCTCTGAGAAACAGGAAGATCGGAAATGAAATCCATAGAGATATGGGTCCATGGTCTCTTGGGCACAGGCAATGGCATCAACAAACCACTAGAGCGAGAGCAAGGCTTGGAGCGAGAGCAAGTCCCGCAGGACTGCACAAATTCCCTGACATCGCGAGACAAGGTAGGCCACCAAAAGGACCGACTAACCAAGTCTCTGGTGCCAAAAATTCCGGGATGCCCAGCCAATGCGGAACAATGAATCTCAGACATCACACTCTTTTTCCATTGGTCCGGGACAAACAATTTTCCAACAGGGCAGCGCTCGGGCCTATCCTCCTGACACCCCTCCAGAGCAAGTCTCAAATTGGGCGAGATGGCGGAAAGAACTACACCCTCCTTCAAAATAACAGAGGGATCAGATAGCTCAGGAGAGTCCGCAAGGAAACTCCTCGAGAGGGCATCCGCCTTAACATTCTTAGTGCCAGGAAGAAAGGAAACCACAAAATTAAAACGTGTGAAAAACAAGGCCCACCTGGCCTGTCTAGGATTGAGTCGCTTGGCAGATTCCAGATAGACCAGATTCTTATGGTCCGTAAGGACCACCACCTGATGTTTGGCTCCCTCCAGCCAATGTCTCCACTCTTCAAAAGCCCACTTCATGGCCAATAACTCCCGATTACCCACGTCATAATTACGTTCAGTAGGAGAAAATTTTCGAGAGAAAAAGGCACAAGGGTTACTTTTAGAGGTCTCTGGATCTTTTTGGGACAAAACGGCACCTGCCCCAATTTCAGAGGCATCAACCTCCACCTGAAATGGCAGAGAAACATCAGGCTGCCGTAGAACAGGAGCAGAAGTGAATCTCTGCTTAAGTTCCTGAAACGCAGAGACTGCCTCAGGAGGCCAATTCACCACATCAGAACCCTTTCTGGTCAAATCAGTTAATGGTTTAACAATAACAGAGAAATTACCAATAAATTTACGATAAAAATTGGCAAAACCCAAAAATCTCTGAAGAGCCTTTAATGAAGTAGGTTGGACCCAATCACAGATGGCCTGAACCTTGACCGGGTCCATTTCAATAACAGATGGGGACAAAATGAATCCCAGAAATGAGATCTTCTGTACGCCAAAAAGACACTTTGATCCCTTCACATACAGAGCATTCTCTCTCAAAATCTGGAATACAGTTCGAACATGTTTCACATGAGAGTCCCAGTCATTAGAAAAAATCAAGATATCATCCAAATAAACAATCAGAAACTTGTCCACAAAATCCCTGAAAATGTCATTCATGAAGGACTGGAAGACGGAAGGAGCATTAGTGAGCCCAAAGGGCATCACAAGGTACTCAAAATGCCCTTCAGGGGTGTTAAATGCCGTCTTCCATTCATCCCCGTGCTTAATGCGAATAAGGTTATACGCCCCCCTGAGGTCAAGCTTGGTAAACCAAGTAGCGTTTTTCACCCTGGAAAACAGGTCAGAAATCAAGGGTAACGGGTATTGATATTTCACAGTAATATTGTTCAAGAGACGATAATCAATACACGGCCTTAATGAACCATCTTTTTTGGCCACAAAGAAAAAACCGGCACCTAAGGGTGAAGAGGATGGTCTGATATGACCCTTCTCCAATGATTCCTTGATATAAGACCGCATAGCGTCATGTTCAGGTACAGACAAGTTAAAAAGGCGACCCTTAGGGAATTTACTACCTGGCACTAATTCAATAGCGCAGTCATAGCTCCTATGGGGAGGTAAGGATGCAGATTTACTTTCGCTAAACACATCAGAAAAATCAAACAAAAAGTCAGGAACATCCTCAGCCTGGGGGAGGCAGAAAAAACAGGAGTGTTGGTATTAACACATTGGCAGCCCCAACTGGTTACAGACACAGATTTCCAATCCAAAACAGGATTATGAGACTGTAACCAAGGGAAACCCAGCACGATAATGTCATGCAGATTATATAGAACCAAAAATTTGCAGCACTCCTGGTGATCAGGTTCAACCCTCATTATCACCTGAGTAGAAAACTGGGGTTTATTCTCAGCCAAAGGGGTAGAATCGATCCCCAGTAGGGGAATAGACTTCTGTAGGGGTATCAAGGGAAATCCACAACGTTTAGCAAAATCATAATCCATCAGGTTAATAGCTGCTCCAGAATCAACGAAAGCCTGAGCAGAAAATGAGGACAGAGAGCATATCAGAGTGACAGTTAATAAAAACTTAGTCTGAACACTACCCAAGACAACTGAGCGTGCAAAACGTCTTCCCCGCTTAGGGCAGACTGAAATAGCATGAGAGGCATCACCACAGTAGAAACATAACCCATTGCGCTTTCGAAACTCATGACGCTGTGCCCCAGACACCACTCTATCACACTGCATGGGCTCAGCAGCTGGCTCACAAGGCAACACCACTCCACGCATACTTCTCCGCTCACGCAAACGTCTGTCAATTTGAATCGCTAATGACATAGAATCATTGAGACCAGAGGGGACAGGGAATCCCACCATAACATCCTTTACATTATCCGACAGACCCTTCCGAAAAAGAGCTGCCAAAGCGTCGTCATTCCATTTGGTCAGGACTGCCCACCTACGGAATCTCTGACAGTATAACTCAGCGTCATCAAGCCCCTGATTTAATGCCAACAAGGCTTTTTCAGCTTGATCAGTGACATTAGGCTCATCGTACAATAACCCCAAAGCCTGAAAAAATGCATCAACATCACTCAAAACAGGATCCCCAGGTGTCAGGGAAAAAGCCCAATCCTGAGGATCGCCGCGCAGGAGAGAGATGACAATTTGAACCTGCTGCGCTGCGTTTCCTGAGGACTTAGATTTTAAGGCAAAAAAAAATTTACAGTTATTTTTGAAATTCTGAAACTTAGCTCGATCCCCTAAAAACAAATCTGGCATGGGGATCCCAGGTTCCACAACAGGCAACCCAGCAAGATATGCAGCAACACTCCGAACCCCAGCGGCAAGCCGATCCACACGGCCAGACAACCGTGCAAACTCCATTGGGAGAAAAGATCCTCCCCAGCACCCAGAGATACAGAGGAAAAAAAAAAATGCAACAAACAGAAAAATATCTCTGACAACTTTTCTTCCTTCAAAATATTTTTTCCCTTCTGTGAGTACCATACAATTTTTATGGCCGGTGATACTGTTATGTTTCGGTAGCTGAGGAGTGCAGGTAAAAAAAGGAAATACACCAGAGCAGTTGGAATCTATGGGATTGCAGTACCCTGACTAACCACCACAACTAGAGGCAGCCGTGAGCGTTCCTACGATGGTCCTAGACGCCTCGTCACAGCCTGAGAAACTAACTACACCTAAAGATAGAAATAGGAAAGCTATCTGCCCCGGAGCAGAACCCCAAAGATAATAGAAAGCCCCCAAACATGTAATGGCGGTTAGACAAGAGGAAATACTGACACAGAAAGAAAATAGTATGAGCAAACGCTGGGGCCCAAACTATCTAAATAGAAAAGGACAGGAAGGGTACTTACTGCAATCCCAGAAAACCCTGAAAAACACCAACTCTACTAATTTCGAAATCACCTGAGATCACACGACCTCTACCACCTAAATTAGTTCTCTGGTGTAACAAAAACAAAACAGCAGCCACTGAAAAAAAAACTGGAAAAAGCAAAAGTAGAAAACACAGTGGCTGGACTAAACTGAGAGGGCAAAAGCCCCCGGAGGGGACCCTGAAGGCCCCCACAGAAGTGCAGGACCAAATGCAAAAATATAGCAAAAACACAAAATAAGAAATTGTCTTATCTGATAGCAGGAGATGCAGACACGACACAGCAGGCTACAAGGGAAACTGGAAAGAAGGATTCAGACCAGAACAATTGATCACCGGCAACCCTGATGGGAAAATGATTCCCTTAAATAAGACCAATCAGTAACACCTGATTCCCAATCCTCACTAGTACCGCTTGTAACCACCAGAGGGAGCCTCTGCTCAGAACTCATCTCAAACCCATTCACAACAGTCCCGGTGAGAAAGAATAAAGGATGCACTGAAAAGAACACCCTACTTTGAAGCATGGCGGTGGTTCAGTGATGCCCACAATGAAGCATTGTGGAGGCTCAGTGATGCTCACAGTGAAGCTTGGCAGTGGCTTGCTGATGCCCACTGTGATGCATTGCAGAGAATGGGTGATCTCTACAGTGAAGCAAAGTGGTAGCTCGGTGATGACTACAGTGAAGCATAGCTGTTGTGAACGCTCTGGATTTGACTTCTGAGCTTGGGCTCCCTCTGGTGGCTGCTGATAGTAGTGAAGCTGCCTTGGCTGACAGAGGTTCATCAGCTGGGAGTGATGATTGGCAATCTGGTGTTGATGACTGGAGAGATTTAAGTGAGTAACTTTCCCATGATCCTTGCCGGTGATTAGTTTCTCTTCCTGGTCCCATTTGGAAGTCAGCTTGCTTCCTGCTTGTCCTGCAACTTTCAGATAAGTTATTTGTTGTTTATTTCTTTGGCATTCGTTTTCTGCCCTCCTGGAGTTTGTACAGCCTGGTCCCCCTGCTGGGCCTGTGCTGGCCTCTGTTTCTCATTTGCTATTGTTTTGTATTTTCAGTTCCCTGTTATATCAGTATCCGCTTATTTGCTACCAGTTACACCAGAGTTCTGATCTAGCGGTGGAGAGTTCGTGTTGTCTCAGTATTTTTGTATATCAGAATGTGTTGGAGTATTCTTTCCTGTCCTGTGCTATCTAGACAGATTGGGTGACCCAGCCTTTGCTCACTCTATTTTCTGCCTGTGTTTGTATTTCATCTTGTCTCACCATCAATATATGTTTGGGGGCTACCTATTCCTTTGGGGTCTCTACTCCGGGGCAGTTAGCTTTCCCCTTTCTGTCTTTAGGCTTAATTATCTCTCCGGCTGTGTCGAGGCGTCTAGGGCACCGTAGGCACGTCCCACGGCTGCTTCTAGTTGTGCTGTCAGTTTAGGGGTCTGCAATCCGCTAGTTACCAACCTCTCCGGTGTCTGGTTGCCTGTCTATTTTTGCTGCTGTCCTCCTCGGCTACCGAATCATAACACATAGCGTTGGCTTGGTGATGTCTACAGTGAAGTATGACAGTAACTTGGTGATGCCTACAGTAAAGCATGGCAGTGGGCTTGTGATGCCTACAGTGAATCAAGGCGGTAGCTTGGTGATGTCTGCAGTGAAGCATGGTGGTACTTCGGTGATGTCTACAGTAAAGCATGATGATGGCTTAGTGATGGTCTGCGGATGGTTTGCTTTTTTGGTGTTAGAAACCTACTGTGAAACCTTCTGTGAGGAACATGAAGCTTGGGCATCACAGGACCCTCCAACAGAACAATGTTCCTAGGCAAGGAACATTGTCCTTTTGGACAATGGACCAAGGGTTGGTTTCAGAAGAAGTCCTGGAAGATTCTGGAGCAGCTGTCAATGTCACTGTTGCTTGACTTGAACCCCATAGAAAATGTTTGGTGGATATGAAAAAAAGCAGCTGCAGCACACAAACCTAAACATAGTAGTGAATTAGAGGCCATTGACGAATAAGATAGAATTTCAGAGGAACACAACCAGAAGCTGGTGTCTGGTTATGCATCACATTTGAAGCAGGTCATAACAGCAAAAAAGGAACTATACTAAGAACTAAAGACGTTTATTATGAAGGTGTTTAAAGAGACCTCTGACTGTTGCACTCCTGATTTTGACTTACAAATACTGATGAAAAATACTCACCAAATACTGAACGTGTGAACATGGCCTAATTCTTAGATTACAGTATCAGTAAAAGTGGCATTTTGTGAATTTGGAGAAACTACTTATTATGTTAGTTGTGTTGAACTGGTTTATTGCAAACAGCAGGCTAATAAACTTAATTTGTAGTTGCAGTTGGCATTTGGCAAAGGATTGCAAGAGCAGTCGACCAAACAGAACGCAATCTGCTTAGGCTTCCCCGCAAATTTATGAAATTTTCTGTTTTTGCAGCACTTGGACTTTTGCATTTCTAAAATGATCTGCAATCTTGTGACATACTAGATTTGCTCAACATTTATAAAAAAATAAAATAATTCTTCAATTAGCCACACACACTGCTCCAATACTAAACATTAAATTTTTTACTGATTTCCAATATTACCTTGGGCAACAAGTTCATGGCACTATATGAACAACTCGACCCTTTAATAAAAAAAAATAGTAAAGTCTACTTTAGAACCATAACCTCTCTCATTCCCATATAAAGTGGGGAAAATAATACACTGTCGATTGTGCAAGTTTTCCCACCTACAAAGAATGGGGAGGTCTGTACTTTTTATCGTAGGTACACTTCACCTGTTGTGAGAGAGAGATTCTAAAAAGAAAAAACAGAAAATCACATTGTATGATTTGTAACTAATGAAACTGCATGAAATATGTACCGTATTTGATCACCTACCAATCATTAAAATTCTGGCTCTCACAGACCTGCTAGTGTTTCTTTAAGAAGCCCTCCTACTCTTCACTCATTACCTGTATTAATTGCACCTGTTTGAACTTGTTACCTGTATAATAGACACCAGTCCACACAATCAATCTCCCTCCAACCTCTCCATCACAGCCAAGACCAAAGAGTTGCCTAAGGACACATGGACAAAATTGTAGACCTGCACAAGGATGGGATGGGCTACAAGACAATAGGCCAGCAGCTTGGTGAGAAGGCATCGACTGTTGACAGAATTATTAGAAAATGGAAGAAACACAAGATGAATGTCAATCGTGGAGAATGATTCTGAGAAAGGTCAGTAATCCTGTAGGGCACGCAAAGTCCCCTGCTAATGCCAGCACATGGCCAAGCCCATTTGAAGTTCACGGGTGACCATCTGGATGATCCAGAGGAGAAATGGGAGAAGGTCATGTGGTCAGATGAGACCAAAAAATAACTTTTTGGTATAACCTCCACTCGCCATGTTTAGAGGAAGAAGAAGGATGAGTACAACCCCAAGAACAACCGTGAAGCATGGTGGGGGAAATATCATACATACTTTGAGGGTGCTTTTCTGCTAAGAGGGCAGGACGACTGCACCGTATTGAAGGGAGGATAGTCTAAGTTACTTACCGCTAACGGCATTTTTCGAAGACCATGACAGCACCCAACGAAAGAGGGGATCCGCCCTTCAGGAACAGGAAACCTACAGATACATAAGGGCGGCACCTCTCCCGCATCACGCATCAGTTGGTTTACAGAGCACAAGAGGACCATCAAGGTTAATGACAATCACAAGCTCTATACAACACTATTGCGTTTCAGTATTTTATCCTATGTAAAACTTATAAGAGGAAGAAGTGCGCGCCGATAAGATAAAAGGGAGGGAATACAAGGGTGTTGTCATGGTCTTCGAAAAATACCGTTAACGGTAAGTAACTAAGACTTTATTCGAAGCACATGACCGCACCCAACGAGAGAATTACAGAGAGTAATAACTACTCAGGGAGGGGCTACAGCCTGCAGCACCCTTACCCCAAAGGAGAGATCAGAGGAAGCACCCAGGTCTAATCTGTAATGATTAACGAATGTGCTTGGAGAGGACCAAGTGGCGGCCATACATATCTGGTCGATGGAGACTTCCGACCTTTCTGCCCACGAGGTTGCCACGGCTCGAGTGGAATGTGCCCTCAGTTTTCCTGGTGCCGGCTTGCCTTTTGAGGTGTATGCTAATGCAATGGCCTCCCTGATCCATCTAGCTAGTGTGGCCCTTGATACTCTAAGGCCCTTCCCATACTGATGCGTGGGAGAGGTGCCGCCCTTATATATCTGTAAGTTTCCTGTTCCTGAAGGGCGGATCCCCTCTCTCGTTGGGTGCTGTCATGTGCTTCGAATAAAGATGGGGTCATGTATGGTGAGATTTTGGCCAAGAACTTTCTTCACTCAGTTACAGCACTGAAGATGGGTTATGGCTGAGTCTTCCAGCATGACAATGACTTGACACACACAGCCAGGGCCACTAAGGAGTGGCTCTGTAACAAGCATTTCAAGGTCCTGGAGTGGTTTAGCCAGTCAGACCTGAAACCATTAGGAAATCTTTGGAGGGAGCTGAAACTCAATGTTGCCCGGCGACAGCCTTGAATCCTGAATGATCTGGGAAAGATCTGTATGGAGGAGTGGGCCAAAATCCCTGCTGCAGTGTCTGCAAACTTGATCAAGACCTACAGGAAACATCTGACCTCAGCTCCGTAATTGCAAAACAAAGGTTTCTGTACCAAATATTAAGACCTGTATTCCTGTTTTATGAAATTCTTATTTCATGCAATAAAGTGCAAAGTAATTATGAGATTTTCTTTTATTTTTAGATTCTGTCTCTCACAGTTAAAGTGTACCTACAATAAAAATTACAGACCTCTCCATTCTTTATAGGTGAGAGAACTTGCAAAATCGTTAGTGTATCAGATACTCATTTTCCCCACTGTACAATGATGAACAGTGTATGCGAAAGAAATAAAAACTAAATTAAAGTTAAAGTGAATCTCCACCTTATATAATCCTGACCTTATTGGGCCTAAAATTCTGTGCTAATTCACTGCTTATTTTGAAAGTGGTTAGAGCTTTAGTTTTCCTGATAAAGATCCAAATCCTCTACCTAAACATTGATATAAAATATGAAATAATGGCTACCTACATCCACCACTAGAGGGAGCTTACTCTGTACTGGGCTTTTAGAACAGTATTCAGCAAGCTCCGGAGCTCCACCTAGTGGTTATTGCAGTTAGCCAAAATGTTATATTTAAAATCTATGTCTAAGTAGGTGGTACAAAGATCAGTATTAAAACAACTAAGCTACGCTAAGTTTTCTTATGAGAAGAGTGATCCTTTGTTAAAAAAAAAATACTTTTTAGGAAACTGTGTATTCTCATGATTATATCATGCATGGAAACTGTTCACAAGTGTTGCGAAAAAAGAAATTGTTGATCTACGATCTCACTAAAAGTTCATGGCGAAATCCTGTCTGTGTATACATACACTTAGTGGCTACATGACAAGGTCAATGTACAAGTATAAGTAGGGAAGAAGCCACGTTACTAGACATGTAGTGTTTACATGTGTACACAGCAACAAGTGGGATATGGAACATGAAGAATTTTTAATGCCCGGAGGCGCAACATTCTGGAAAAAAATACAACACAATAAATAACAATAAAAGTGATAATTCGGCCATGCTTCAGGTATGTGTTCTAGGCGGCCATATCACTCATTACTCTGTCAACGGGGTGTGACTGCCGGCATCATGCTGACTGACAGCTGGCTCCCACAGTTAGGCAGTCGGATGTCAATCAGCATGAATACGGACGCCCTCTCAACAGAGCAGAGCGGATCTCAGAGGAAATCGCTGAATCGCTAGTAGGAGCGGCTTGTGATCGCTTTGTGCTGGCAGAGATCGGCACAGGCCCTGGGCACAACAAGCAGGCAGGTAGAGAACAACTACCTGCCTGTTAAGTTTTTAGGCCCATAGTAAAAAAAAAATATATTTTTGGATAAATCCTTCAAATAACAGATAGCAGTGGCAAACGATGGACCCCATCTAGTCATGTTGTTCATCATTTTATCAGAAGATAAAACAGCATGCATGCGCTGTACCATTTTTCCAACATTTATAACCGCAGATGTAAACCCAGCTTAATACAGGAACTTAAAACAGAATATCACATTCCTATTACATTGGTCTATTTTTAGAGAACCCCTTTATAAAGAATTGTCTTCTAATCGCAAATTGCAGCCTTCGCACGCGTGTGCATCCACTTCGTTCATTTTCTATGGGACTCATGCGGATAACAGTACTCCGCTTTCACCTTTAGCACCATTCTCAATTAATAGAAAGGCAGCGCAAATGTGCTAGTTTCAAGAGAGGGACACAGGACCTCTGAACCGGGGGGGGGCGTGGCTTGCAGCTGATGGAGTAGGACGCACAGCGCTGAGCTCCAGCAGACTTCTGCCTAACCAACAAAGAAAATCGACTTTACAAGACACCTTTTGGATTATAAAGATCCCCTTTGGAACCAGGACACCTTTTAGACAACAAGGATCATCATTTGCCTGGATTTCCAGCGTGAAATCAGAGGAAGCTGAGCGCGGCCTATGTGGTGAGGGAAATCCCCGACCTCGATTTTTTCTCCCTGACTGCGCTGACTAACATTTGCGGGAGGTGAGTGGCTTACTTTTTGGAAGAGGCTTTCTTTGGGGGAACTCATAGATCTCTTTAGATCCTGTGGATACTAACTTTAACAATCTCCCTTAATAATTGAGGAAGTTATATGTAATTGTCTCCGGCGGTACTGAATATACAGGAAAGCGCTGATTGACAGTTAAGGATCTCTCTGTGTTAAAGCACGCAAAGCTCCTAAACCTAAAGTCCTGCTGGAGCTATATACCTTGATCCTATGCTGCTCAGCTGAATATCGCTATATTGGATTTAATACTTGTGCATAGAAGTTCATAGCGCTTATTGGTGAAGTGCAGAGAAGCGCTTTGCAAGTCACGGAAACAGAGCTTTGCTTGCTGATATATCGGTATTGTATGTTTTTTTTTTTTTTTTTGATCTCTATATGGGAAAGACTGCAGAGGCTATCTGATCTCAGTGGTAACATCGGTGGCAGCTTCTGGGATAACTAAAGAGGACATAAGAGAAAATCTCCGCGATATTGTTTATTTGGAAGCGCTCTCAATCACAGCTCTAATAATCTTAGCGCTAAGAGATTCTTCCTGCTACTTCTTGGGGGAACTCAGGAATATCTTCAGAGCTTGTGGTACTAATATTAGTAAGTTTCCTTAATATTAGAAGAAATTATAAGCAATAGTCTCCGGCGGTATTGAATGCATTGAGAAGCGCTGATTGACAGCTAGGGACTTCTTTGTGTTAAAGCACGAAGCGCTTTTAATTCTACAGTCTTGCTGGAGCTTTATATTTTGATCCTATGCAACCTATCTGAATATTACTTTATTGGATTTAACCCTTGGGCATAGTAGATCATAGTGCTTACTACTGAAGTGCAGAGAGGTGCTTTGCAAGCCATAAAGAACCGGAGCTTTATTTCCCGATATTTTGAGTATCGTGATTTTTTCTTTTCTTTGTCAGAAATAATTTTTCTTTGAGAAAAGCTACAGAAATCGTCTGATCTCAGTGGTATCATTTATTGCATCCTTTGGAGATATCTAAGGAAGATATAAGAGGGGGTCTCTGGCGGTTCTGTATCTTCAGAAGCGCTGTCAGACACAATTAAGAAATCATAGCGCTAAGAGATATTATCTGGCATTCCTTTTATTGGACCTAATATAACATTTGGTCATCTGACTGTCACCTTTATATTGGATTACTCCCAGATATACAGTTTACTGCAGCGCTGACAGCCGAGCATAGAAAAGAGCATCATATTCAATACAGACAACGGGAGCTTATTCAGCTTTTGGGAATTTGGAGAAATTCTGATGCAAATTTAACCACAAGGATGAGTTTGTCAGCTGAAAATCCTATATAAAGAGTGATGTAATAAATTAAATAAATTGAATTAATTAATTAGGAAATATTTAGAGGAAGTACAAAAAAAAATAATTTATTACACGGTCGAGAATCCTGCTATTTTGTTCACAAATAGTATTCTATTTTCACTTTCTGTTATATAGTAGCTGATTTATTCACAGATATGTTATGTTATGTATTTGATTAGATAGGTATATTTAACCAATTTTAGCAATCAGAATAATTTAACGATTGCCTCACTTATATAAAGGTATTATTATGTTCCAATATTTATTTATGTTAAGTTTAATGTTTACTTGGTAAAAACTCTCTAAATGTTTGATAAGAATGTTATAATAGAATGTGTATTTTGTCTCGATAGAGTTGAAAATTCTTTATTAAAAAAATTTTTTTCGTTTAATAATTGTATTAGTAGCATAAAATATTAAGCTCAAAAATAATAAGAATTTGATTTATTTAGATTTACTGCAATTGCTCGTCACTTGTGGGCATAGCTATATAATTATTGCTAAAATCCGTGAATATTAGTTAATTTTTAGCTATGTAGACTTAATAAGAATGAGTAAATTTAGAAACAAACAAAATTATTTAGAGTTTTTTGTATAGAAAGCTATTAAATATTGTTTCCATATTTTTTAACTACGGTCTTGGATATTTTATATCTTCAATTAAAATATGTACTAAAATTAGACCGAAACAACAAGTTTAGAGACAAACACATTTAATTAGAATATTTGACGTCATAGATTTGGACACTTCGTTGTTCATTACTTATTATTCATTCGAGGTTTAAATATCTATGGTAAAGCTAGTCCATTGGACAATTAAGATGATACTGATATTATAATTGAAATCAAGGGGACATGGCACTCATCTCAACCTAACCTACTTTAGTAAAAAACAAGAATGAACCAGATGCGTCACAGATGGCAGATTACCTATTATTCAGGATATGCAATTGCCTCATTTAAACAAAGGGAGTTTGTACTCTATAAGCGACCAGATTTGAAGCTAGCATCCTAAAGTCACAAAAACATAAAGAGAATCTGTAAATATTAGAATCAAAAAGAATATAAAAATCCCCATTTGCAGACACGTGATTCACTGTTGATCTCGTCAGTGCAAAGTAGGTGAGATTGATTTGGCTAGTATAGAGATGCTTTTGAGAGGAATTTTATACTTCTCCTCCACTTAGTCCTGAAAAAATAAACCTAGATTAGGAAAAACACATTAAAAACCCGAATATAGCATACATTTTAAATTGGATAACATAACATCTGCAATAAGGCCATCCAAATTATATTAAAGATATATAATAATTGCTTTTAAGAATAAAATATGAACGAATAAATAAACCATACTAATCTTTTGAAGCTATAAATATGATAAAAATTTCCACGAGTTAGCTTTAAGATGGCAAATAGTCCAAGGATTAGAAGAAAAATCGAAACTCATTACAGAACAACAATAACATGAGAGATTAACAATATCTGCGAACCAAAATAACAGATTTAGAGGATCGAGACAGAAGAAATAATCTTAAATTAAGAGGTATCTCAGAAAAAAATAAACCAGGATGACCTTCAAGATTATTTTAAAAATATTTTAATAAAAATTCTACCTTCCATCCCAAAGATAGAACTCATGGTGGACAGAATCCACAGACTTCCTCGTCCAAGTTTCATCCCTCCTGAAACTCCAAGGGATGTAATATTGAGATTTCACTATTTTTCAACTAAAGAGAAATTCTTAAACTATATGAGAATAAATAAAAAACTTCCTCAACCATTGACCACATAAAGTCATTTGCAGACTTATCTAAAGACACAATTCAACTAAGAAAAAATTACAATGAAATTACAAAAAAATTAAGAGATAGGGGAATAATTTATAGGTGGGGTTTCCCAACAAAATTACTGATTACTTACAAGGGTAAGATAACACCGATTACCTCTCCGGAGGATGGTATGTCTTTTTTGTCATCCTTGGACAAGGAGAGGGATAGACCAGGCCGAAACGTTATAACTTAATGTCTTGATTAATATTTGCAGGATGTCTGCTGCTGCTCATATTTCACGAACTTTTCCCATTTCCGGAGAAGATCCCGCAAGGTTGGATTCTCCTATTTGTTTTATAGCGGTTTAATAAAAGTTATTTGTTATTTATGGTTAAGTTTTTGTCTTTGAATGTTAGGGGGCTAAATAGCCCTATTAAAAGGTATTATGTATGGAAGGAGATAAAGAAATGCAATGCTGAAGTGATTTGTCTTCAAGAAGTAAAGTTGGCGAAAGAAAGTCATTCTAATTTTGAAAATAAGAATTTTTCACATGTTTTTAAATCACTAAATTCCAGAAAAAAGGCTGGCGTTATCATTTTAATCAAGAATTCAATCTGGTTTAAACTAATTAATGAATACTCCGACTTAGAAGGAAGATACTTAATTTTAATATGTATGATTAATAATCAGTTGACCACTATTGTTAATTTGTACGCTCCATGTAACGCCCAAATGCGATTCTTTAATTCGATAGATGAAAAAATTCAAGAAGTAAAAAGAGGTGTTGTTATAGTAGCTGGAGATTTTAATATAGTACCAAATAGTCTACTTGATTCCACGTCACCTACAAGATCTAAATCTCCAGAATTAAGAAATTGGCTAATTTCTCATGAATACCTAGACGTCTTTAGATGCCTAAACACCTCTTCATTAGAATACTCTTTTTATTCTGATGTCCATAAAACTTTTTCAAGAATCGATCTGTTCATTACTGATTCTATGTCAATTTCGAGTTTCAAAAAAATGGATATTCTTCCTAGGTCCTTTTCGGACCATTCAACGATTGTTTTCAAAATTGTATTGGGAAGTCCAAGGGGTTCAGACTCAATGTGGAAATGTAACTCTTTGCTCCTTAATGACCCGATGGTCAGGGAGGAAATCAAAACAGCAATTACCAATTATTTCCACGAAAATGACATAGATGACATGTGTCCCTTTACGGTTTGGAATGCTCATAAAGCTGTAATCAGAGGAGTTTTGACCTACTTAGCTTATAAAAAAAAGAAACAAAGAAAAGAGGTAATAACTAAAATCCAATTAGAACTCAAAACGAAAGAGGATATACAAAAAAATTTAACTACTCCCTCAGCAAAGATTCACTCGGATATTCTTAAATTGAGATCCGATTTACGCTCAGCTTTATTTTAGGAGTATGAGAGATTTGCAAACTTTATGAAGGGTAATTATTACACTTCATTCAACAAACCATCAAGATTAATGGCTCAAAGGTTTAAAAGTGCACGGGTTAAGAGCAGAATAAATAATATTAAGCATAATAAAACTCTAATAGAACATCCTAAACAAATCGTAGATGCCTTTGCCCAATATTACTCTTCCTTATATAATATTAAATTAGACAAGGATATACAAATACCTGATAGGAATAGCATAGATTCCTTTTTATCATGTATTAATCTACCTAAAATATCAGATAAACAACTTTCGGATCTAGCTTCACCCTTTTCAGAATTGGAAGTATTAGAAGTAATTAAAACCCTCAAAACAAAAAAATCTCCTGGACCTGATGGATACATTAATGAGTATTACACAACATTTGCATCTATATTAGCCCCATAGTTAACTAAACTTTTTAATAAAGCGTCGTTAACTGGAAAATTCCCTTCAGAGATGTTACAAGCAACTATAATAATCATCCCTAAACCTAAAGGTGATTTGGAACTAATTAAAAATTATAGACCTATCTCTTTAATAAACACAGACATTAAAATTTACTCAAAAATATTAGCATTAAGACTAAGGGGTATTTTACCAACAATTATCCATAAGGACCAATTAGGTTTTGTCGAGGGCAGACAAACAAGTGATGGAACTAGGAAAATCCTAGATATTATATATGCAATCAAAAAAAGGAAAGTTCCCTCACTACTTATAGCCTTAGATGCAGAAAAGGCTTTCGATAGGGTCAATTGGCAATTTTTAGAAGCCACGTTGTATAAATTTGGGTTAAATAATGAAGCTGTAAAAACAATAATGGCATTATATTCCTCCCCTTCTGCAAAAATTTATGCAAACAACCATCTTTCCGAAAAAGTTGATATTTCTAACGGAACAAGGCAAGGATGTCCGTTATCACCCTTGCTCTTTGCAATGACAATGGAGCCTCTAGCCGAAATAATTAGAACTAATAAGTTAGTTAGGGGAATACAAATTGGAAACACTCAATACAAAATCAGTCTCTTTGCAGACGATATTATGCTTACCCTCTCCAATCCACTTCAATCTATTAAAGAAATCCTTTCAATTTTTGATATAGGAAAGATGTGTATCTTTGTACCGTGTTAGCCAGTAGATAGAAAAATATTTAGACTTGAGAGTCCTCAGTGGTTGATACCTTTTAATGGCTAACTGAAAAGATGGTAACAAATTGCAAGCTTTCGAGACTACTCAGGTCTCTTCATCAGGCATAGACTAATACAACATCTGAAGAATCACATATTTATACACAAAATAGCACAGAAAAAATGCAATAGGTAGGACAAGTGACATGAAGCAGAACTGTCATTATGGCAGAGGGATTAACATAAATATGACTAGTTCATAGATAAGGAGTGAAGGTTTTATTACCCTCTGATTGGGGTCTGGTATTGTGTTGTGATGACCCTAAAAGGTCAGGGAGGCAGATTCCTTAATTGTTGTAGAACGACATAAAACTCTGGGATATATTCATCCCAGCACTAAGAGTGTCAAAGGTCATCATAAGTTTATATTCCCAGACTTTTCTAAATGCCTGCAAAGTCTTCATGGGAAACACCGGGAATGATGCTGATTCTGTGGTGAAACTCACAAAATTCATCCTCACCCACAATTACTTCGAATTTGACAACAAGATCTATCTTCAGGAGACTGGCACAGCTATGGGAAGTAAAATGGCTCCACAGTATGCAAATCTTTTCATGGCCAAGCTTGAAAGCGAATTTTTGTCCTCCTGCCCCATCAGGCCTCGGGCCTACTACCGCTACATTGATGACATTTTAATCATCTGGACGGAGTCTGAACAACAGCTAAAGACGTTCCACGAACAGTTCAATCAATTTCATCCCACCATCAACTTAACACTTAACTACTCCAGCACTGAAATTAACTTTTTAGACACCACCATTAAGCTAAAGAACAATGAAATAGAGACATCCCTGTATCAGAAGCCAATCGACCGTCCAACATATCTTAAATGGGACAGTTTCCATCCTAAACACATAAAAAACTCTATTGTCTACAGCCAAGCCATCAGATACAACCGTATATGTTCCAACCCCATGGATAGAGATGAACACCTTGGTCACCTCAGAAAGACTTTTTTGAACCAGGGCTACCATCCAAGAACAATTGAAAACCAAATTACAAGAGCCACCAGAATATCAAGGAATCACCTGCTACATTACAAAGCTAAAGAAGAAAATAACCGGGTGCCTCTAGTGGTCACCTACAATCCAAGTCTGGAGATGCTAAGGGGAGCTGCACGGAAACTACAACCTTTACTACAAAAAGATGCCCGATTACAATCCATATTTCCAGACCCCCCACTACTATGTTTTAGGCAGCCCCCAAATCTAAGAAGCATCATTGTCAGAAGCTCCCTGTCCTCCCCAACAGCTGCAGGAACCTTTCCTTGCAGACAAAAGAAATGCAAGACCTGTACATCTATAATGACCACGGACAGGATAAAGATCCCCAACTCCCATCAGGACTACAAGATACCAGGTACTTTCAGCTGCATCACATCTAATGTGGTGTACCTAATTATATGTACTAAATGTCCAACTGGGGGTCTGTATGTGGGGGAGACCGGGCAAAAACTGAGAACAAGGATGAATTCTCATCGCCACACGATAAGAGAAAAAGAATGGATTTACCTGTGGCCAAACACTTTTGTATGCCCGGTCATAGCATGACAGATATGGAATTACTTGTATTAAAATCTAACTTCAAATCTGAGAAGGATAGAAAAGTCTGGGAATATAAACTTATGATGACCTTTGACACTCTTAGTGCTGGGATGAATATATCCCAGAGTTTTATGTCGTTCTACAACAATTAAGGAATCTGCCTCCCTGACCTTTTAGGGTCATCACAACACAATACCAGACCCCAATCAGAGGGTAATAAAACCTTCACTCCTTATCTATGAACTAGTCATATTTATGTTAATCCCTCTGCCATAATGACAGTTCTGCTTCATGTCACTTGTCCTACCTATTGCATTTTTTCTGTGCTATTTTGTGTATAAATATGTGATTCTTCAGATGTTGTATTAGTCTATGCCTGATGAAGAGACCTGAGTAGTCTCGAAAGCTTGCAATTTGTTACCATCTTTTCAGTTAGCCATTAAAAGGTATCAACCACTGAGGACTCTCAAGTCTAAATATTTTTCTTTCAATTTTTGAGAATTTTGCAAAAATTTCCCAGTACAAAATTAATGAAACAAAATCTAAAATATTAGATTTTTTTATAAGTTCTAAGATTAAATCAGATATCAAGGAATTAACCAATTTTTATTGGGAGAGTGAAGCAATTCCTTATTTGGGCATTGATATATCTAGGGATCTTAAAAAAACTATTACACTTAATATGCAGGCAATTACTAAAAAAATTCAAAACGAATTGAATAGTTACTCAAAATTTGAAGTTTCATGGACTGGCAGAATAATTTTATTTAAAATGTTCTCGCTTCCGAAAATCCTTTATATTCCTTTAAAGTTCCTTCGAAAATTACAATCAATAATCAATAACTTTATATGGAATAAAAAAAAAGGCCAGGATAGCCTTTACAATTCTTACTAAGAGTAAGTTGGAAGGAGGATTAGCCATTCCAAATTTAATTAATTATTACTACACCAATCTTATCAAGCAATCTTCAATATGGTTTAAAGAGGATTTGGGACCAGCATGGTTGGATATTGAAAAGCATTACAATAAGAAATCCTCCTTATCGAAACTATTACTGGATTTTCTTACTTGCTCTAAACCTATTGAAAACTCTTTTCCAACGATTTCAGCAGCGTTATTAGCATGGAAGTCTTTGGCCATGCCCCAAACCCAGAGTAAAAGGAGTATGAGGTATGAACAGATCAAGAACGTTTCTTTAAAATTGTTTGGACTGGTACTGAACAGAGAAATTCCAGAATTTTGGAAAAATTATAAAATCATTAATGTATGCGATATATTTAATGGTCAACAATTTAAAAATAACGAAGATCTTGTTTCACAAAGCAAATTTTCGTCTCAAGATATTAAAATTTATTCTCTTTTAACCCCTTCATGACCCAGCCTATTTTGACCTTAAAGACCTTGCCATTTTTTGCAATTCTGACCAGTGTCCCTTTATGAGGTAATAACTCAGGAACGCTTCAACGGATCCTAGCGATTCTGAGATTGTTTTTTCGTGACATATTGGGCTTCATGTTAGTGGTAAATTTAAGTCGATAATTTTTGCGTTTATTTGTGAAAAAAATGTAAATTTGGCGAAAATTTTGAAAATTTTGTAATTTTCAAATTTTTAATTTTTATTCTGTTAAACTAGAGAGTTATGTGACACAAAATAGTTAATAAATAACATTTCCCACATGTCTACTTTACATCAGCACAATTTTGGGAACAACATTTTTTTTTGTTAGGAAGTTATAAGGGTTAAAAGTTGACCAGCGATTTCTCATTTTTACAGCAAAATTTACAAAACCATTTTTTTTAGGGACCACCTCACATTTGAAGTCACTTTGAGGGGTCTATATGGCAGAAAATACCCAAAAGTGACACCTTTATAAAAACTGCACCCCTCAAGCTACTCAAAACTACATTCAAGAAGATTATTAACCCTTTAGGTGCTTCACAGGAACTAAAGCAACGTGTAAGGAAAAAATGGACATTTTAATTTTTCCAACAAAAATTTTCTTTTAGCATCAATTTTTTCATTTTTACATGGGCATCAGGATAAAATGGATCCTAAAATTTGTTGGGCAATTTCTCCTGAGTACACAGATACCTCATATGTGGTCATAAACCACTGTATGGGCGCACAGCAGGGCTCAGAAGGGAAGGAGCGCCATTTGACTTTTTGAATGGAAAATATGCTGGAATATTTAGCGGTTGCCATGTCACATTTGGAGAGTCCCTGTGTGCCTAAACATTGGAGCTCCCCCACAAGTGACCCCATTTTGGAAACTAGACCCCCTAAGGAACTTATCTAGATGCATAGTGATCATTTTGAACCCCCAGGTGCTTCACAAATTGATCTGTAAAAAAAAGAAAGTACTTTTTTTTTCACAAAAATTTTCTTTTAGCCTCAGTTTTTTCATTTTCACATGGGCAACAGTATAAATTGGATCCTAAAATTTGTTGGGCAATTTCTCCTGAGTACACAGATACCTCATATGTGGTCATAAACCACTGTTTGGGCGCACGGCAGGGCTCAGAAGGGAAGGAGCGCCATTTGACTTTTTGAATGAAAAATATGCTGGAATATTTAGCGGTTGCCATGTCGCATTTGGAGAGTCCCTGTGTGCCTAAACATTGGAGCTCCCCCACAAGTGACCCCATTTTGGAAACTAGACCCCTAAGGAACTTATCTAGATGCATAGTGAGCACTTTGAACCCCCAGGTGCTTCACAAATTGATCTGTATAAAAAAGAAAGTACTTTTTTTTCACAAAAATTTTCTTTTAGCCTCAGTTTTTTTCATTTTCACATGGGCAACAGTATAAATTGGATTCTAAAATTTGTTGGGCAATTTCTCCTGAGTACACAGATACCTCATTTGTGATCATAAACCACTGTTTGGGCGCACGGCAGGGCTCAGAAGGGAAGGAGCGCCATTTGACTTTTTGAATAGAAAATATGCTGGAATATTTAGCGGTTGCCATGTCGCATTTGGAGAGTTCCTGTGTGCCTAAACATTGGAGCTCCCCCACAAGTGACCCCATTTTGGAAACTAGACGCCCTAAGGAACTTATCTAGATGCATAGTGAGCACTTTGAACCCCCCAGGTGCTTTACAGAAGTTTATAACGCAGAGCCGTGAAAATAAAATATCATTTTTTTTTCTCAAAAAATGATTTTTTAGCCCACTATTTTTTATTTTCACAATGGTTACAGGAGAAATTGGACCCCGAAAGTTGTTGTCCAGTTTGTCCTGAGTATGCTAGTACCCCATATGTGGGGGGGAACCACTGTTTGGGCACACGTCAGGGCTCGGAAGGGATGTAGTGACGCTTTGAAATGCCAACTTGATGGAATGGTCTGCGGGCATCTTGTTACGTTTGCAGAGCCCCTGATGCGCCTAAACAGTAGAAACTCCCCACAAGTGACCCCATTTTGGAAACTAGACACCGCAAAGAACTTATCTAGATGTGTGGTGAGCACTTTGAACCCCCAAGGGCTACACAGAAGTTTATAACGCCCGGGCATGAAAATAAAAAAATCATATTTTTTCCACAATCAGGATCTTTTAGTCCCCAATTTTTTTATTTTCGCAAGGGTAACATGAGAAATTAGACCCCAAAAGTTGTTGTCCAATTTGTCCTGAGTATGCTGATATCCCATATGTGGGAGAAAACTACTGTATGGGCACACGTCGGGGCTCGGATGGGAAGTAGTGACCTTTTGAAATGCCCACTTGATGGAATGGTCTTCGGGCGTCATGTTACGTTTGCAGAGTCCCTGATGTGCCTAAACAGTAGAAACTCCCCACAAGTGACCCCATTTTGGAAACTAGATCCCCCAAGGAACTCCTCTAGATGTGTGGTGAGTAGGGTTGAGCATTCCGATACCGAAACCCGGTTCCGATACCTGAAATCCAATGTAAGTCTATGGGAACAAAATATCGGAATATTTTACTTCCGATATTTTGTTCCCATAGACTTACATTGGATTTCAGGTATCGGAACCGGGTTTCGGTATCGGAATGCTCAACCCTAGTGGTGAGCACTTTGAATCTCCAAGTCCTTCACAGAAGTTTATAACGCAGAGCCGTGAAAATATAAAATCATTTTTTTTCCACAAAAATAATTTTTAGTCCCCAATTTTTTTTCCCAATGTTAACAGGAGAAATTAGAACCCCCAAAGTTGTTGTGCAATTTTTCCCGAGTACGCTGATACCTCATATGTGGGGATAAACCACTCTTTGGGCATACGTCGGGGCTTGGAATAAAGGGAGCACTGTTTGACTTTTTGAACGCAAAATTTGCAGGAATCAATGGTGGCGCCATGTCGCGTATGGAGACCCCCTGATGTGCCTAAATAGTGGAAACCCCTCAATTCTAACTCCAACCCTAACCCCAACACACCCCTAACGCCTACACACACCTAACCCTAATACAAACCCTAATCATAACCCTAACCCCAACACACCCCTAACCCTAATCCCAACTCTAACCATAAACCTAACTACAAGCCTAACCCTAATTCCAAACCTAACCCTAATTCCAACCCTAACCCAATTCCAACCCTAACCGTAATTCTAACCTTAGCCCTAATGCTAACCCTAACCCTAGTTCTAACCCTAAGGCTGGGTTCATATTGCATTTTACCAGCCCGTTCAACACGTAGCGTTGACCGGCTGGTAACGGTATAGCATAACGCGATCGCGTTATGCTATACCCACTAGCGCAGATGAATCAGCAGATAATCAGCCGCGGATCAGCAGCAAAATCAGTCGCGGATCAGCAGCAAAATCCGCCGCGGATCAGCAGCAAAATCCGCCGCGGATCAACCGCAAAATCCGCCGCGGATCAACCGCAAAATCCGCCGCGGATCAGCAGCGAAATCCGCCGCGGATCAGCAGCGAAATCCGCCGCGGATCAGCAGCGAAATCAGCCGCGGATCCGCATCGAAATCCGCCGCGGATCAGCAGCGAAATCCGCCGCGGATCAGCAGCGAAATCAGCCGCGGATCCGCAGCGAAATCCGCCGCGGATCAGCAGCGAAATCCGCCGCGGATCAGCAGCGAAATCCGCCGCGGATCCGCAGCGAAATCCGCCGCGGATCCGCAGCGAAATCAGTCGCGGATCCGCAGCGAAATCAGTCGCGGATCCGCAGCGAAATCCGCCGCGGATCAGCAGCGAAATCCGCCGCCGATCAGCAGCGAAATCCGCCGCGCATCAGCAGCGAAATCCGCCGCGGATCAGCAGCGAAATCCGCCGCCGATCAGCAGCGAAATCCGCCGCGGATCAGCAGCGAAATCCGCAGCGGATCAGCAGCGGATCAGCAGCGAAATCCGCCGCGGATCAGCAGCGAAATCCGCCGCGGATCAGCAGCGAAATCCGCCGCGGATCAGGAGCGAAATCCGCCGCGGATCCGAAGCGAAATCCGCCGCGGATCAGCAGCGATGTCCGCCGCGGATCCGAAGCGAAATCCGCCGCGGATCAGCAGCGAAGTCCGCCGCGGATCAGCGGCGAAATCCGCCACGGATCAGCAGCGAAATCCGCTGCCGTTCAGCAGCGAAATCCGCCGCGGATCAGCAGCGAAATCCGCCGCCGATCAGCAGCGAAATCCGCCGCCGATCAGCAGCGAAATCCGCCGCCGATCAGCAGCGAAATCCGCCGCCGATCAGCAGCGAAATCCGCCGCGGATCAGCAGCGAAATCCGCCGCCGATCAGCAGCGAAATCCGCAGCCGATCAGCAGCGAAGTCCGCCGCGGATCAGCAGCGATGTCCGCCGCGGATCAGCAGCGAAGTCCGCCGCGGATCAGCAGCGAAATCCGCCGCGGATCAGCAGCGAAATCAGCTGCGGATCAGCAGCAAAATCCGCTAGGAATAAAAAAAAAAATTCTTTATTTTTTTTATTTGTCCCTACCTATGATAAAGGGGGGTTCATTTACTTTTTTTTATTTTGATCACTGTGACAGTTTATCACAGTGATCAAAATAAATTTTTGAACACTGGGGGGCGCACTGCGCATGCGCCGGCCGGCGGGCGCACTGCGCATGCGCCCGCCATTTTCCAATATGGCGGCGCCCATGAAGAGGCCCGGGCGGATGCCGGGCCCGATCGTGGGACATCGGTGGATCGGGAGAGGTGAGTAGGGGGGTCGGAAGGCTGGGGGGGGGGGATAGGAAGTGGGGGCAGTGGACCAAAAGAGGAGGGGAGCTGTAAGTGACGGCGGTGACCGATCGCTGCCATCTTTCGGTGGCGGCGGCCGATCACCGCCGTGACTCGGTGTGGGGGGGGTCAGGGCTCGGTCTCCAGCCATGGCAGATGCTATTGCAGCATCGGCCATGGCTGGATTGTAATATTTCACCAATTAAATTGGTGAAATATTACACATTGCTCTGATTGGCTGTTAAAAGTGAAACAGCCAATCAGAGCGATCGTGGCCACGGGGGGGTTAAGCCAACCCCCCTGTGGTGAAGCACAAAGGGTCCTGTAAGGCTATGGTTCCACGGTCCGGAACCATAGCGCTTTGGACGGAGCGGAAATTCCGCTCCGTCTAAGCCCCGCCCCCTTTCTGACGCGCGATCTTTCCGGAGGTGTTCAGGACACCTCCGGAACACCTCCGGAAAGAGCGCAGGGCTACATAGCCCTGTGTTAATTCTGTTGCGGCGACGCACCGTCGCCGCAATACGCGAGGACATGCTGCGGTCTGAAAAGACGCGCCGCATGTCCGTTTACGCAGGTCTGCCACCTGCGTATTGTTACGCATAGTGGAGACGGGATTTCTTGAAATCCCCTCCACTATGCTGTAACATCTGGACGCTGCGTGTTTGGCGCTGCGCCAGCGCACAGCGCCAAACACGCAGCGTTTCCTGACCGTGGAAACTCACCCTAACTGCGGGTCGGGTGACCTTTGAGTGACCCCGGTCTCCCGGCCCGCAGGACCGCGATCCTTTCATGACGCCACATAGGCGTCATGGGTCGGATTGGCACTGACTGTCATGACGCCTACGTGGCGTCATGGGTCGGGAAGGGGTTAAAAAAATCTATCTTAAAGTTTATGAGGAGGAAATCTTTAATTACAAAATCTATAAGCAATTTACTATGTTATCCACATACTAAAATATTCTGGACTTCTAAAAATATATATGGAATGTTGAATTCAGATAATGTTTTTCATAAAACTATTTTTATGCGCAATTGGGAAACTGATCTGAATATCAATATTTCTCAAGATCAATGGGAGCAAGCCTTTAAGATGACATATTCCTCCAATATATGTGCATCACTTCATGAGTCCTTTTACAAAGTATTATCTAGATGGTATTTTACTCCCACAAAACTTGCTAGAATTTTCCCAGGTAAATCTCCAGATTGTTGGAGGAACCGTGGTTCATTAGGTAACCTCCTCCATATTTTTTGGGATTGTCCTAAAATCAGTCCATTATGGTCTGAAATTTCTGAAATAATCAACAAAATCTCCAGCCAAAAGATCAAACTAACACCCCAAATGGCTCTACTTTCTATTGACTTAGAACCTATACATCCGTCTCACAGACCTACTATCATTCATTTATTTTTACTTACAAAAAATGCTATAGCTGCACTTTGGAAGGAAGAATATGTTCCTGATATTAAAACTATCTTAGACAGAATGAAGCTACATAACTCTTTCGAAGAGAGTCACGCTTTAGCAAATAATTACCTTACTTCATACACAAAGAGATGGAAATCCTGGATTGATTTTGAGTCTATTTATAAGCTCTAACTTTGCTTTTATTTTGATTTACATTGCTATTTTATCCTCCTAAGAAATTATATATACCTTCTACCGCTTAAGATTTGTAGTATAATACGGCTAGTTATGTTAGTTAACTTTTTAGGTGAACTTATGTTTAACCTTCTAATTTCTCAACTGTTATATGTTTATGTTTTTAAAATGTTAATAAAGTTATTTGAAAAAGGACCTCTGAACCTCATGATTAGTTAGAGGTCGCCGTATCCAGAGATTGAACACTTATAACCTATCCTGGGAACAAATCCTTTCGGAATATTCATTCGCATGGAAAAATAAATGATTGTTGTTTCCAATAAAAATACAAATAGTTTCCATTGCCCTGTAACAAACCCCAGACCTCTCACAGAATTTAGTAACAGAAGCGCAGCAATACAGAAAGCAGAGCACGAATCCTCGGGGTGAGTAGTTACAGGAGGTGCGGAGTATTACAATCTTTGTGAACTGTGCACTTAGCAAGAAATTGGAACGCAAATATTCATTGAGTTTGCCAATTTAGATGCTATGGGGCCCTTGGAGAGAGGGAGGCCCCGGCCTTGATAATCCCATTCTCTTTGCTCCCTTGATTTAAACAATTCCTTTTCATTGAGCCATCTGTCAGTAGGATCAACCCTCCTTTTTTACAGATGGTGTCATGTTTGCATCAAGAATTTGTTGAAATTTCATTGAATCCATTCTTCTCTCTACCTATACATTCCTTATGCCATTGACTGCAACACAACCCCCAAGCATGATTGATTCACCCCCACGCTTAATGGTTGGCAAGATGCTCTGATATCCTGTGCCCTTTTTTCTTCACACATACCTATCATCACTGTGGACAAAGAATTTTATTTTAACTTCATCAGTCCACAGGATTTGTTTCCAAAATGCATCAGTCTTCTTTAAGGCTATGTGCACACGTTCGGGAATTGCCACGGGAAATTTCCGCGGAAATCCCGCACCTCCCTGCCGCGGGAAATCTGCATTTTATAGGTATGCGTATTCCGCTAAAAACTAGCATTTTGCAAGCGTAATTAGCTCGCAGAATGCTAGCGTTTTCCAAGCGATCTGTAGCATCGCTTGGAAAACTGATTGACAGGGTGGTCACACGAGTCAAACATAGTGTTTGACAAGTGTGACCAACTTTTTACTATTGATGCCGGATCAATAGTAAAAAGATCTAGTGTTAAAAAATAATAAAAAAATTAAAAAATTGTGATATTCTCACCTTCCGGGTCCCCCGCAGACTTCCGGTCCTCGTGACGCTCCCGGTAACTCCCATTCCCAGTGATGCCTTGCGACAGTGACCCCAGATGACGTAGTATCACGCGAGACCGCTACGTCATCTGGGGTCATTGTCGCTATGCATCCCTGGTAACGGGAGCTGCAATGAGCGTCGCTGAGGAGCGGGAAAGCTGCGGGGGCCGCCGGAAGGTGAGAATATCACGATTTATTATTTTAATTATTGTTTTTACAGGTATTTGGTACCCAGGGTCTGGAGGAGAGTCTCCTCTCCTCCAGACCCTGGGTACCATCCGCACTTGAACAGCTTACTTTGCGCATGTTGGGCATAGCCACATGCGGAAAGCAAGCGGTTCAATGCATTCCTATGGCGGCGGAATCGCAGCGATTCCGGAAAAAAGAATGAACATTCTGCGTTTTTTCCGCGATGCGTTTTTTTCGTGGAAAAAAAGGCAGCATGTGCACAAAAAATGCGGAATGCATTCTAATAATAATAGGATGCTTAATGCACGCATTTTTGCAGCAGAAAACTACCGCAAAAACGCTAAAAAAAATCCTCAAAGTCATAGCCTAAATGTCCTTTTGCACACTTCTGACTCTGAACTTAATGGTGAAGACGCAGGATAGGTTTTCTTCTGATGTCTCTTCCATAAAGCTAATATTTGCGCTATTGTCTCTGAACAGTAGAACAATGTACCACAACTCCAGGGTCTGCTAAATCTTTCTGAAGGTCTTTTGCAGTCAAGCAGGGGTTCTGATTTGTCTCTCTAGCAATGCTACAAGCAGCTCTTACTGAAATTTTGCTTGTTCTTCCAGACCTTATCTTGAGCTCCACTGTTCCTGTTAACTGTCATTTCTTAATTACATTTAGAACTGAGAAAAGGGCAACTTGAAAAGCTTTGCTATCTTCTTATAACATTCTCCTGCTTTGTGGGCCTCCACCATTTTCAGAGTGCTAGGTAGCTGCTTAGAAGATCCCATGGCTGCAGTTTTTGGCAGAAGGTTAGAGGAGGCTGGGTTTTTATAAAGTTGGAAAATTTGCATTACCTGGCCTTTACTAACGATGATCGCGAACAAGCCATAACACTAACAAGCTAATTAAGGTCTGAAACCTTGGTCAAAGTTATCTGAGCACACAAATCTCCAAGGGTGCCCATTTTCCTTATTGTAATTTTTTAATGAAAAAAAAATGACTATATATTTTTTTACCTAAAATACAAATGAAATGTGTCATTTTTATAGGGTATCTGTCAGCAGGATTGTGCCCAGTAACCTACAGAAACTGTCAGGTTGGCGCCATTATTTCCGCTAAAAATGATACCTGGGTAATTAAATCCGTCTTGTGGTTGTTAAGCTTTATTTTCAGTTTTGAGTTAATGATATGCTCGTGCTCCGGGGCGGCCTGTGGGGGGGGTCTTCATGTGGTGCTCTGATTAGGTATTCACTAGAATGGCTTCTGACAGGTCACTGATCCCTCACTGACCTGCCCCCCAATTTTACATAATGAATATTATATATATATTTAAAAAAAAAAAAACCTTCTGCAGGCCGGCGCCAGCAGCGGTGTCTGTGCTGCAGCAGTATCGCATCTATAATGTGTATTTAATTATTTTTTTTTATGGTACATTAATTGATAAAGAAAAAAAAAAAAGAGTGAAAATGGCGCCGGACGCTCTTGTGCAGTAGCAGCTATCGGCGATCTGATAGCTGCTACTTCCCAGGCGCCAGTGGTGCCATCTTGCTAGGGACAAAAAAAATAGCCTCCTCCAAGATGGCGCCGCCTCCACTATATCATCTATTGGATCACCAATAGATGCTACTGAGCAGACGTGGCCGTTGTTATCTTGGTGAATGAAGATAATTTTTATTTTTTCTGTAGCAAGATAGTGGCGCCTGTGCAGTAGCAGCTATCGGCGATCCGATAGATGCTTCTGCGCAGGCGCCAACATCTTGGACGAGGCTTTTTTTTTTTCTCTAGCTAGATGGCGGCGCCTGCACAGTACCAGCTATCGGATTATTTTTGGTTTGTTTTTGTATGAATTAATGTATACCATCAAAAAAATAATTAAATACACATTATAGATGCTATCATGCTGCAGCACCAGCGCCTGTCTGTAGAAGGTGATATATATTGTGAGTACACACTGTATGTGTTGGGGGACACTCACTTGGCAACGGGATTAAGGCACACAGGAACGGTTTCTCACATAAACAGTCTATTCGGTTTATTGAGACATCATAAACCACACCAGGTGCCAGGAGAGCCAGTAGCTGCAGCAGGATTTGAAAACCCTCCCACAGGCTGCCCCGGAGCACGAGCGTATCATTAACGCAAAACTGAAAATAAAGATTAAACAACAACAACCACAAGACGGATTTCATCACCAGGTATCATTGTAATCGGTATAATGGCGCCCACCTGACACTGTCTGTAGGTTACTGTGCACAACCCTGCTGACAGGTTCACTTTAACTTTAGGTCTTTTAGGCTACTTTCACACTTGCGTTTTTTTTGCGCTGCGTTTCGAGCGCACATAAAACGCATGAAAAAAACGCGTGCAAACGCTTGTAATCGCTGCGATATTTAGTTGCATAAGTGTGCGCTTTGCGGAAAAAAACGCAGCGATTGTATGCGATTTCAAGTGTTTTTGTATGCGTTTGCGTTTTTTCGGCGCATTTCACAGGAGGAAAATCCTTGCGAAATTATTGCAACTGACTCCACCAATGGGACACCAGTGGGCGTGTCTTATGTGAAATCTTTATATAGAGCCTGTTCTCAGCCATTCTTCACATTTGCTTGCATTTGCCTTTGTGAACATGGATCTGCGCTGGAAGAGTTTCCACTTCAACTTGGATCTGATCATTGCGATGGCTCAGGCTTATGCAGTGGCTTGCCATGAAGAAAGGGAGAGAGAGAGACAGCGAAGACGGCAGCGGCGGCGTATGTGGGTACATCCCATTGTTGAACTCCGGGAGAGCCGTGGAGCGTACCACACCCTCTACAGTGAGCTGCAGTCAAACCCAGAGAAATTTAACGACTATACCCGGATGTCACAAGAAAGCTTCATGGATTTACTTGCTCGTGTCCAACAATTCATCCGGAGACACTACACACAGCTCCGTCGGGCAATTTCCTCCAGAGGAAAGACTCCTGGTGACATTACGGTATGTAATATTTAGAAACCAATGACTGCATCATTTTATTTGTTCTGCCATGTACTATTCCAAAGCTGCCAGAATTATTGTTCTGCCATCTAGTAAACAAACACCTGCAGAATTATTTGTATGCCATGACCTTTTTTTTATTAATGTTTTAAAAACACATATACAATAATAATTTTTTATTTTCCTTTCTACTGGAGAGAGCCTGTCTTCACTCCACTTCCAGTACCTGATTGGTATCTCCATCCTTGTCAGGAATTGTTGTGGACACCTGCCGGGCATTGTGGAATGTTCTCTGTCCAGAATTTATGCCCCTGCCCACCACAGAAAAGTGGCTAGAAATAGCTGAAAAATTCTGGACAACCTGCAATTTCCCCAACTATATCTACCAGCAAACCCATCAGTGCCATCTGGAACAAGAGTGAATGCAGCATAAAAAAAAGCAATAGAATGCACAACATAGCAATAGCATACACAGGGCAGTCACTGTTGAACCAGATGACACTGTTGGGTTTGCCGGTAGAATATATCTACCAGCAAACCCATCAGTGCCATCTGGAACAAGAGTCACTGCGGCATTACACAGAATGAAAATACTTACTAAACGCCTTTTTGAGGTTTGGAGAGGCGCTGTCCCAGCCATCCATCAACGCTGCGGCCACCTCGTTCCATAGCCGCCGGCTCACCACATTGTCCTTGTACTGCGGATCACGGCTGTCCCACAACGGGACACGCTCCTGGACCTGGCAGACGAGGGCCTCGTTGTCCACATATAGGTCCTCGTCCCGTTGTGGAACCTAGAAGAAACAAAAAAAAAACATTAAAATCTTGTATATATTTCAGAACTAAAAAAAGATGGAAAAAAAAAATAAAATAGACATTCAAAGGCTAGATACTTACATTCCGTCTCGCCACTGGGACTTGACTCGGCTGCGACTGCTCCTGCTGTTCTGACTCCTCAATGGCCGTGTCCGACGATGTCTGAAAAAGGAACCCAAATTTTATCCATTTGTAGATTCAGCAGCTATACTTACCCAAAGGCAGGAAGATACTCACATCACGCTCTGCTTGGGCCAGTTCTTGCCGGGATGGGGAATATTGGGATCCAGAAGAAGACATGCTGCAATAAAAAAATACAAAGCATGAGTACATATTTTTACATTGGAAAGGACAGGCAGTCATTTGGTTCAAGAATACTCACATTCCTGAACTTTGGATCTGTCTTGGCTGTGTCTTCCACGCAGTCTAGTAGGGGTCCAGGAGCAGTGTCTCCAGGCAGTGAAGTAGGGGTCCACGCTGTTTTTTCAGGCTGTAGTAGGGGTCCAGGAGCAGTGTCTCCAGGCTGTGTAGTAGGGTCCAGGCGGTATTTTCAGGCTTCTGTAGGGGTCCAGGATGGATCTTCCAGTCTGCAATGTCTCCAGGCAGTCTGAGTAGGGGTCTGTCTGGCACTGAAGACAGCTTCCTTTATCTTCTCCCCTCACAAACAATGTATCTTGTGTAGGGATGTTTTAGACAAGTGTCTAGACATTGTTTACTCAAAAATCGAGTGCGCGCAGGGGCGCTGACGAGCGCACAGCTACGCGCCCGCCAGCGTCCCTATAGACAGCAATGTTATTTTTTTGCGCATAGCGTGCGCACACGCTTTTTTAAAGTGGTGGGCCGGAAAAAAAAATGCAACATGTAGCGTCTAGCGTGTCTGGGCGCACACCTGGAAAATGCGCTGCGCACGCCAAACGCTGATGAGCGCGTGCAAGCGCTAGACCATGCGCCCGCCATGTTAATGATAGGGGAACATTGCGCATGCGACCAATAGCGTACGATGCGCTGCGCGATAAAACGCAAGTGTGAAAGTAGCCTTAGAGATAATTTAATCTTCAACTTGCTTAACCCCTTAAGCACCAAGCCATTTTGTAGGTTAATGACCAGGCCAATTTTTACAATTCTGACCACTGTCACTTTATGTGCTTATAACTCTGGAACGCTTCAACGGATCTTCGCGATAGGGGGATTGTTTTCTCGTGACATATTGTACTTCACGTTAGTGGTAAAATTTCTTCGATATAACTTGCGTTTATTTATGAAAAAAACAGAAATATGGCGAAAATTTTGCAATTTTCAAACTTTTAATTTCTATGCCCTTAAATCAGAGAGCTATGTCACAAAAAAAATAGTTAATAAATAACATTTCCCACATGTCTACTTTACATCAGCACAATTTTGGAACCAAAATTTTTTTTTTGTTAGGAAGTTATAAGGGTTAAAAGTTGACTAGGGATTTCTCATTTTTACAACAAAATTTACAAAACCATTTTTTTTTAGGGACCACCTCACATTTGAAGTGACTTTGAGGGGTCAATATGACAGAAAATACCCAAAAGTGACACCATTCTAAAAACTACACCCCTCAAGGTGTTCAAAACCACATTCAAGAAGTTTATTAACCCTTGGAAGCGGAGCCTAGCTGCACATGAGGAAGGAGCTGAGTCTGTGAGCTCCTCTCTTCAACCCAGCCAGCTTTAGCATTGTCACAGCGTATTTCTGCCCAAAATGGGGAAATCAGGAAGAGAAAAGGCTAAAGACTCCACTGGCACCCCAAAACCCCCAAGAAAGACGGGGGATTTGGATCATTATCTCCGGAGAAAGCCAGCTTCTGCACCAGTGCTTTCACCTAAGATGGCACCCGGAACCCTCTCTCTGTCTGACGCAGAGGACTCGGATATAGACACTGATGCTTGCTCAGGGCAATCACCCGCAGGCCGGAGCGTTCCAACCAGGTCACCCGCTCTTTCATCCGCCGGATCATTGCTCCAGTGCTACAGGAGCTGGCCAGCATTAGGCTGGTTTCACACATCCGTTTTTCCCCTTGCGGCGCCCCCGGCATTTTCCCGCAGCGCCGCATCTGAAAATCTGATGCGGCGCATGCGGCTTTTTTCGCATTGACATGCATTAGCGCCGCATGGCGCCGCATGTCAATGCGTTGCATGCGGTTTTGTCCGGATGCGGCGCAAATGTACATTGCGGCGGCCGGACAAAACGCTGCATGCAACGTTTTTTTTTTTTTGCCGGATGGTTTCTTATCTCTCCAAGCATCAGAAACCATCCGGCAAAAAACCGCATTTTGGGCGCCGGAAGTGTGAAAGCTTTTCACATGCGGCGCTGCGGTAAAATGCCGGGGGCGCCGTTTAGGCGCCCGCCGGATGTGTGAAAGAGGGCCTTAAGGCGGAGGTGTCGCATGTGGAGGAGCTGGAGCAGGCCCACACTTCTTATGTGGAATTCGGCAATGGCATCTGTACCACGCTCCAGGACCACTCCAAGCATCTTAATGCGGCCTTCGGTGCTGCCGAGGACCTTGAGAACAGGAATCGCCGCCGCAATGTGCGAATGAAAGGTATCCCTGAGTCCTATGCCCCCGAGGCCCTGCGCTCTGTGGCACGCACTTTATTCTCTGCATTGCTGGGGGAAGAACCTGCTGAAGCTGTGGTTGTGGAGCGCATCCACCGGGCCCTCAGAGCTCGCCCCAGGGACACTGATCCCCCCAGGGATGTTATTTGTGGTATACTGGACTATAACCATACTGCTGCGCTTCTCACTGCTGCGAGGGAGCAGGGGTCTCCGATGCTAGACGGGTCCCCAGTGGCGTTCTACCAAGACCTGGCCAGTTCTACCCTCCAGAAGCGCCGCTTGTTAAAGCCTCTTCTAACCCACCTGAAGGAACATGATGCCCAGTACAGATGGTTGTTCCCCTTTGGGCTCTTTGTTACACGCCACGAAAAGAAAGTTACTATACGTCATCCAGAGGACTTACCTACTTTGTGGAAGGCCTTATCCATCCCTTCACTGCCTGTGCCGTCCTGGCTGCCTGTTCCGGAGTCGTCCATACCACCGATCCAGCCGCGCCCGGACGATTGGCAAGTCACCCGCTCCAAGAACAAGTTGCATCGTCGCTCTCTATCTGCCCGCGATGACCCGGCTGGAGACTGAGCTGTTACCAGACTGGCTTGCTGCTCTTGTTCTTGCCATAACATGGTAGACCCGGTGTAATGCCTTTGTTCTGGAGGTCTCCTGCCCTCCTTCTACCTGAAACCTGAGGTTTACATTTTCCACTTTGCGGCCTCCTGTTGAATTGTTGACTCACTGTGGTTATATCCAACTTATGATTCTGTTCACTCAGGCTCGTATTGTTGCTAGTGCTGACTGCTTTCCTGTGCTCTCTTCACCCTTGTCCCTCTTCCCCTCCCCTCCTCCATCTTCTCTTCTTTCACCTTTGAAACTCAATGTGATATCTAGGTTTCCTATGTGCTTTGTAGATTGCTGTAGTGTGCTGTTCACATGACCTATTGCACTGCACTGCCCTCTCTGATTTTCAGGATCTACCTGTTGTCATTGCTGATTTGGACAACAGAGATGGCTTTTGTTCCCTGTGGTCTGTTTTAAAATTACCTGCAATTTTTCAACGTTTCATTATGCTGTTATTTTCTGGTACATTGCTCACTGCTGCCGTCTGCAGTTCATTTACAGTTACTACTGTTGTTACACTACACAGCACTTTCTTCTCCTCCCTCTATCTTGCCATTCTCTGCATTCCTTTATCTTTTCCCTCCCCACTCTCCCCTCTCACTGTTCCCTCTTTCCAGCTACCTTTCCCTTCCTCTCCCTTTTCTCTCCGTTCCCTCTTCCACTCATCCTTAGGAGACCTGACCCTACTTCTCATAATCTCCCCCTCACCTTCCACACTAGGGCACCCTTGCCCTTCTCTACTATATCATAGGATCCTGATACACAGGACACGGTCCGCCTTACGGTCACAATCTTTTCTCCCCCATCCTCCTTCCCTACCCTCCTGACCCCCGGCCTCTCTCCTCCATTACCCTATTCTTCACCTTCTTGGTCCGGGTAGTCGCCCCACTGTAGCTATATGTGGGTCTGGTCTGCTATCCTCTCCTTCTCCCCCCTTCACTCTCTCCCCTCCCCCTTTTTCTCTCCTATACGCTGCGCCTTCTGCTTGCACCTGGGAAGGCATCATCTCCTGCTGTTCTTCTCTTGGTCCCTTCCCTTCTTTTTCTTCCTTACCTTTCTCTCCCCACTCTCCTCCCATTTTTGGGCAAATACATTTCACTATGACCCAGGTTTTCTTGGGTTCCACAGGCTGGCTGGAGGTTATTGCAGGTGGGCTCTTATGCGACCCTTGCATCGCCTCCACTGCCCCCTCCTCCTTCAGGAGGGGTGCAATGTCTCCCGGCTCCCCTTGTGGATCCGCCTAGTTCACATTTCTCCAAATGTTTACAAGCACCGCTACCTATGGTGCTTTATTTTTTGTCTCTGTTTTGATTTTTTTGTGTTCTTTCCCTCTTGTGTCCTCCTTGTCACACTCCTCTTTCCTTGGGGTCGCTCTCTGTCCTTGCTACGGTACACCGCTTTATCGCTTCTCTATCCTCCCAGTGCACCTCCATGATGACTCCACGTGATATTGTTATACAATCCTATAATGCTAAGGGTATGAATGCGCCTGCGAAACGTGCTCAGGTTTTGCGACTCCTTAAAAAAGATGGTGTCTCTATTATTTTTATGCAGGAAACACATTTCCGCCACGATCATGTTCCACAGCTGTCTCGCTCTTCATTCCCAGTATGGTTCCACAGTTGCAGCGACTCCACGCGTCGAGAGGGGTGAGTATAGCTTTTTGCCGCAATCTTCATTTTCAGTTGCAAGCGCAGTTGGCAGATACAGATGGTCGATATCTTTTCTTGAAGGATAAACTGGGAAACACTTTAGTGACTTTTGCTGATATTTATGCGCCCAATGTTCGCACAGTCGACTGGTTACTATCTACTCTACGTCTTTTACAGCAATTTATGTCGGGGCTAGTGGTACTGGGTGGAGACTTTAACCTCACTATGGAACCTCTCGTGGACTCCTCCACGGGCCGCTCCGCCATCTCTTTTCGGAATCTCAGAAGACTTAAACTGCTATTGGCGGAGCTGTCCTTGGTGGACGCCTGGAGAGTCCTCCATCCTGACACTAAGGATTATACGTTTTATTCGACGCCGCATCGCTCATACCAAAGACTTGATTACCTCTTTCTATCCCGACGCCACCTGGGGTGTTATTCTACGGCGGATATTGGATCCATGACAGTATCGGACCATGCGCCTGTATCCTTAACACTGGCCTTACCTGGGGTGGGTGGTCTCGGATACACCTGGCGACTCAATGAGACACTGTTGGACGTTCAAGATAATATAAATGCCATTGAAATACCCCTTCAGGATTTCTTCCATAGAAATTACACTCCAGGCATGCCAATCCCCATCGTCTGGGAAACTCACAAATCTTTTGTCAGGGGTGAATTCATCTCACTGGCCTCTAGACTTAAAAAATCTAGGGAGAAACAAACCGATGCCTTGCTCCTTCAAATTTGCAAATTGGAGTCGCTCCACAAGCGATCTCTGTGCCAACAACACCTCTCCGATCTCCTGTCCTTGCGTATGGCCCTTAAATCCCTCCTAAACCTAAAAATTGCTAAAAATTTCTTACACGCGAAACACCGTCTTTATGCTTCAGGTGACAGAGGTGGGAAACTTATGTCCGCCTACGTCAAAGAAACGTCTCCGCGTACATTCATCGCTGAGACGAGGTGCCCCTCGGGTGCCGCACACACCGAGACGGCGCAAATCGCGCAAGATTTTCATCAATATTACACCGCCTTGTATAACTTACATAACCCCATGTATGAATCTGCCCCCACTGCAGACCCCCATCCTGCTATTGTGGACTTTGTCTCCTCCCTGAACCTCCCTAAATTGAAACCTTCCCATCACGCGGAATTGTTATCTCCAATTGCGGTGGAGGAAGTGGAGGAAGCTCTGAAGTCTACTCCATCGGGAAAATCTCCTGGCCCAGATGGTCTGAGAATACTTTACTACAAAAAGTTTAAAGCTACCCTTCTCCCACACCTCACCCGATTTTTTAACGCCTTGATGACTGGCTCCTCCTTTCTCCCAATCCTTCGCGATAAGTTTTATCCATAAGAGCAATCCACAGTGTAGTAGTTATCGGCCAATCTCTCTAACTGGATTGAACTCTGGCGAGTCTGGCGAACCGGTTCTCCTGGTCCTCTGGGCAGAGCGTCAGACTGGGTTGTATGTAGGAGGGAGGAAACCACAAAGATCTTACATACCATGGAGCAGTTCCAAAGCTTGTTGTTGTAAGTTATGATCGAAAAGGTTGACCGAATAATTTGTCTTACTGAAGTCGTCTAGCTATTAATTTTCGATGCTTAAGACTCATTTTTACCTTACTCGCCTCCCAGGTCAAGGTAACAATCTTTTCGGCTCCATCTCTAATCCGGACCGCGGTCTGCCCTTGTCCCCCACGTTCGCTCTGGCTGAACTTTGTAGGCTTGTAAACCCGACATCAGCACTCACGCTAAGGCGAGCCCTGTTCCGATACGTGAGAATCTGTTAGTCCTACCGGAGACGCTATACCGCAGTGGGAAAACTCCACAAAGATCTTACACCTAATCCATGGAGCAGTTTCCCGAAAAACGCCTTTGTTGTTGTTAAGTACTGATGCCGAAAAGGCGTTTGACCGCATAGATTGGTCTTACATGAAGTCGGTCCTACGCCTATTTAATTTTCCCGATCGCTTTATAGACTCCATTTTTACACTTTACACCTCGCCCACTGCCAGGGTCAAGGTGAACAATTCTTTTTCGGCTCCATTCTCTATATCCAATGGAACCCGCCAGGGCTGCCCCTTGTCCCCCAGTCTGTTCGCTCTGTGCCTGGAACCTTTGTTACAGGCTTTTCGTACACACCAGACATCCGAGGCACGTCCACGCCTAAAGGCGAGGCCCTCGTGTCCGCATACGCTGATGACATCATGCTTAGTATCACTAACCCGGAGACCGCTATACCCGCAGTGCTGGATCTTTTTCACCATTTTGGTACTCTTTCAAACTTCAAAATCAATTATAAATCGGTCGTGTTTGCTATCGGCTTCCCCAGGGACACTCTAACCCGCCTCCAACGAATGTCACCGTTCACCTGGAAGACAGACCATGTAAAATATTTAGGCATTCTTATTCTGAGGGATATTTCTCGCCTCTACGCTCTGAACCACCTACGCCTACTCTCCTCGGTTAGGACACAGCTCTAGCGTCTACGAATACCGTTCATGTCTTGGTTGGGCCGAAAAAATTATCTGTCCACATATATAGTCCCAAAATTCCTCTACTTATTCCAGGCAGCTCCTATATTCCTTCCCAATTCCTTTTTTCGTGCCTTACACGTTCTGTTCTCACGGTTCCTATGGAACCAACGTCCGGCTCGTATCGCTTTCTCGACTTTGACTTTGCACAGATGCAGGTGGAGGGGGTATGCCCGACCTGAAGAACTATTACTTCGCTTGCCATCTTCGTCGTTGGGTGGAGATAAACAGCTGGAACAAAAGGTCTTTCTTGTCCTCCCTAGAAACGGCTCTTTTTTCGCCTCGGGAGGCACTTGAGTTATGGGGTGTGCATACTCAGATCCCTCGTACACGCGGCTTCTCCCCTCTCCTGAAGGGTTTGCTCCACACATGCCTGAACTGTCTACATCATGACACTATGAGTAAGTTCCCCTCTCCGCTCATGCCTGTACGCTTACTCCCTTTGTTGACCTGCTCGGATGAGGGTTTTTGGACTTTTCAGGGTTTGTGGAGCAAACTGGTAACGCCCCTCAATTCCTTTTTTGCTGGAGGCAATGTCCCTTCGGCAGAGGGCCTGTCATCCATCCTCAGACCTACACACGCCAACTTTTTATCGCTAGCACATGTACATCATGTCTGTCAGACCTTTATGGAGCAACATCGTCCCTTGCGGGCTGCCTCCAACTTGGAGCGGCTGTTGCTGGCACAGAGTCCTGTCAAAGGCGTGATCTCCACCATTTACAAATGGCTTATGTCTCTTCGCTCTGATACTGAGCCTACTTACCTTGCTGCCTGGGAACGGGAACTGGGGCATCCATTGTCCCTACGAGTCGCCAGGTGTATTAAAAGACACGCACTGGGATTTTCTAGGTGCGTTCGCATTAAAGAGAATTCTTATAAACTGATTGCCAGGTGGTACCGAACCCCGTCCTTCCTATTTCGCCATGGCTTGCAGACCTCTGACATCTGCTGGAGATGTGGGGCGGGTTCAGGAACTTATGCTCACATCTGGTGGGATTGTCCCCTCATTGTGCCCTTCTGGAATGCGATACGACAAAAAATCAAAGATATCTGCCTTCTGCCTTGTGATTTACCCAGGGACTCAGTCCTTTTTTGGGTGCCGGCGACGGGTTATAACCCCATTAAGCACAAACTGGCGACCTTTATGTTGACGGCTGCCAAACTTCTAGTGCCTAAGCATTGGCTGTCTACTGTGGCGCCTTCTCTGGAGGAGTGGACTGTTGCTGTGGACCATATCAGGGACAAAGAGGACCTGTCGGCATGGATCAACCATACCCGGGATAAATTCCAGACCATCTGGTCCCCGTGGATTGCCTTTCGTACCCCTTCGCCTACATAGTGTAAGTGACTCATTGGAGTGCTATTTTTGTATGTAAGATTCTCTGCCACGTGGTGTGCTGTGGGCGGAGACCGAGGGCGCCCCCCTCCCTTCTTCCTTCCCCTTACCTTTAACCTTCTTCCTTTTTTCTTTGTCCAGTTATTTATTTTTCATTTAGGTTCATTTAATTCCCTTATTTTTCTTTATTTCCCCTTATATTTTCTGTGTCTTCTTGTTTTATTTTGTTCTTAGTTCTTGTAGAATGTTATTGGGGTTCGTTAGTCCAGGAACCCAATTTGTGTGCCAAATCTCACGCAATACTAGTAGTGATCCTCGATCACGCTGTTTCATTCATATATATTGTGCTCTGTTTTATTGGACATAACCTGATATGATGACGCTTGGCTTATATTATGTGACATGTTTTGTTACTGTTCATACCCTTGATATGTGTTATACATGTGTGTTAATAAATACATATTCAACAAAAAAAAAAAAAAAAAGAAGTTTATTAACCCTTTAGGTACTTCACAAGAATTGAATCAATGTGGAAGGAAAAAATGAACATTTAACTTTTTTTCCCAAAAATTTTTCTTTAGACACAATTTTTTTATTTTGTCAAGGGTATCAGGAGAAAATGAACCACAATATTTGTTGTACAATTTCTCCTGAGTACACCGATACCCCATGTGTGTAGGAAGACCAATCTTTAGGTGCACGGAAGTGCTCAGAAGGGAAGGAGCATCATTTGAGATTTTGAATGTCAAATTGGCTGGAATCGAGAGCGGACACCATGTCGCGTTTGGAGAGCCACTGATGTACCTAAACAGTGGAAACCCCCCATAAGCGACACCATTTTAGAAACTAGACCCCCCAAGGAACTTATCTAGATGTGTGGTGAGCACTTTGAACCCCCAAGTGGTTCACAGAAGTTTATAACGTAGAGCCGTGAAAATAAAAAAATCATATTTTTTCCACAAAAATGATCTGTTTGCCCCCAAATTTTTATTTTTATAATGGTAACAGGAGAAATAGGACCCCAAAAGTTGTTGTGCAATTTGTCCTGAGTGCGCCGATACCCCATATGTGGGGGTAAACCACTGTCATCGCCTGCGATCTTTGGGAGGCAGAATAAACAAATTGGAGATGGGAGGGTGGGACCTGAGCCATGTATATAGGATCGGAGGGTGGGAGCGAAGCCATGCATACAAGGATGGGAGCGGAGCCATGTATATAGGATTGGAGGGTGGGAGCGAAGCCATGCATACAAGAATGGGAGCGGAGCCATGTATATAGGATTGGAGGGTGGGAGCGGAGCCATGAATATAGGATTGGAGGGTGGAGTGGAGAAATGTATATAGGATTGGAGGGGATGGGAGGGTGGAGTGGAGCCATGAATATAGGATTGGAGGGTGGGAGCGGAGCCATGTATATAGGATTGGAGGGTGGAGTGGAGCCATGTATATAGGATTGGAGGGTGGGAGCGGAGCCATGTATATAGAATTGGAGGGTGGGAGCGGAGCCATGTATATAGGATGGGAGGGTGGGAGCGTAGCCGTGTATATAGGATGGGAGGGTTGGGAGCGGAGCCATGTATATAGGATGGGAGGGTGGAGTGGAGCCATGTATATAGGATGGGAGGGTGGGAGCGGAGCCATGTATATAGGATGGGAGGATGGGAGCGGAGCCATGTATATAGGATGGGAGGATGGGAGCGGAGCCATGTATATAGGATGGGAGGGTGGGAGCGGAGCCATGTATATAGGATGGGAGGGTGGGAGCGGAGCCATGTATATAGGATGGGAGGGTGGGAGTGGAGACATGTATACAGGATGGGAGGGTGGGAGCGGAGCCATGTATATAGGATGGAGGGTGGGAGCGGAGCCATGTGTATAGGATGGGAGGGTTGGAGCAAAGCCATGTATATAGGGTGGGAGCGGAGCCATGTATATAGAATGGGAGGGTGGGAGCGGAGCCATGTATGTGGGAGCGAGCCATGTATATAGGATGGAAGGGTGGGAGCAGAGCCATGTATATAGGATGGGAGGGTGGGAGCGGAGCCATGTATATAGGATGAGAATGGAGCCATGTATATAGGTTGGGAGGGTGGGAGCGGAGCCATGTATACAGGATGGGAGGGTGGGAGCGAAGCCATGTATACAGGATGGGAGGGTGGGAGCGGTGCCATGTATACAGGATGGGAGGGTGGAGTGGAGCCATGTATACAGGATGGGAGGGTGGAGGGGAGCCATGTATTCAGGATGGGAGGGTGGGAGCGGAGCCATGTATATAGGATGAGAATGGAGCCATGTATATAGGTTGGGAGCGGAGCCATGTATATAGGATGGGAGGGTGGGATCGGAGCCATGTATATAGGATGGGAGGGTGGGAGCGGAGCCATGTATATAGGATGGGAGGATGGGAGCGGAGCCATGTATATAGGATGGGAGGGTGGGAGCGGAGCCATGTATATAGGATGGGAGGGTGGGAGCGGAGCCATGTATATAGGATGGGAGGGTGGGAGTGGAGACATGTATACAGGATGGGAGGGTGGGAGCGGAGCCATGTATATAGGATGGGAGGGTGGGAGCGGAGCCATGTGTATAGGATGGGAGGGTTGGAGCAAAGCCATGTATATAGGGTGGGAGCGGAGCCATGTATATAGAATGGGAGGGTGGGAGCGGAGCCATGTATGTGGGAGCGGAGCCATGTATATAGGATGGAAGGGTGGGAGCAGAGCCATGTATATAGGATGGGAGGGTGGGAGCGGAGCCATGTATATAGGATGAGAATAGAGCCATGTATATAGGTTGGGAGGGTGGGAGCGGAGCCATGTATACAGGATGGGAGGGTGGGAGCGAAGCCATGTATACAGGATGGGAGGGTGGGAGCGGTGCCATGTATACAGGATGGGAGGGTGGAGTGGAGCCATGTATACAGGATGGGAGGGTGGAGGGGAGCCATGTATTCAGGATGGGAGGGTGGGAGCGGAGCCATGTATATAGGATGAGAATGGAGCCATGTATATAGGTTGGGAGCGGAGCCATGTATATAGGATGGGAGGGTGGGAGCGGAGCCATGTATACAGGATGGGAGGGTGGGAGCGGAGCCATGTATACAGGATGGGAGGGTGGGAGCGGAGCCATGTATACAGGATGGGAGGTGGAGTGGAGCCATGTATACAGGATGGGAGGGTGGGAGCGGAGCCATATATACAGGATGGGAGGGTGGGAGCGGAGCCATGTATACAGGATTGGAGGGTGGGAGCGGAGCCATGTATATAGGATTGGAGGGTGGAGTGGAGCCAAGTATATATGATTGGAGGGGGAGTGGAGCTGTGTATATAGGATTGGAAGGTGGGAGCGGAGCCGTGTATATAGGGTGGGAGCGGAGCCATGTATATAGGATGGGAGGGTGGGCGCGGAGCCATGTATACAGGATGGGAGGGTGGAGTGGAGCCGTGTATATAGGATGGGAGGGTGGGAGCGGAGCCATGTATACAGGATGGCAGGGTGGGAGCGGAGACATGTATACAGGATGGGAGGGTGGGAGCGGAGCCATGTTTACAGGATGGCAGGGTGGGAGCGGAGATATGTATACAGGATGGGAGGGTGGGAGCGGAGCCATGTTTCCAGGATGGGAGGGTGGGAGCGGAGCCATGTGTATAGGATGGGAGGGTGGAGTGGAGCCATGTATACAGGATGGGAGGGTGGAGTGGAGCCATGTATATAGGATGGCAGGGTGGGAGCGGAGCCATGTATACAGGATGGCAGGGTGGGAGCGGAGCCATGTTTACAGGATGGGAGGGTGGAGCGGAGCCATGTATATAGGATGGGAGGGTGGAGTGGAGCCAAGTATATAGGATTGGAGGGTGGAGTGGAGCCGTGTATATAGGATTGGAGGGTGGGAGCGGAGCCGTGCATAAATAAACTACATACATATTCTAGAATACCCGATGCGTTAGAATCGGGCCACCATCTAGTATAATGGCTAATATACTGTACAATGCTCATGAACAGGGGAACCCCATTTCTTATTATTAGCTCATTGACAATGGGTTTTTCTCTTTAAGAAAACTCCACAGACTTCACTTCCTGACTGTGGACTGTGTCGCCCATTAGCTTTCTGGTTAATAATTAAATTATTAAGCAGTTTTGACAAATTCCTCTGAAAGTGCATAGCAAATAATGTTGTACGGATTTAAAGAGTTTGTCCATGCCAGAGTAAATTTTTGGCAAGCGCTGAAGCTCACTGACTATAAGCCATGTTCAAAAATTTAGGATTTTTTTTTCTGGAGGTCACAAAGTATTTTTCTAGTGGAAACTTTTTCAGAAAACTTTGTTTGGGGAGTTTTTAGTTTTCTGACATGGTTTTTGCAGCTTTTTTTCTGTTTTCTTTGCGAAAGCATTTTTTGCAGCTTTTTGAGTTGACGATACCTATTTTAGAGAGTTTCAAACAAGTTCAATAGGAATGAATAGAAAAATTATTTTGAGTTTGTTGAGCTTCCCCCCCCCCCGTTCTATGTAGGAGCAGAGCGGCTCAAAAAATTGCAGGGAAAAGATGAAGTGTGAACATACTCTAAGGGTCCCGTTACATATAGCGACTCACCAGCGATACCGACAACGATATGCACTTGTCAGGTTCGCTGGTGTGTCGCTACATGATCGCTGCTGAGCTGCCAAACAGGCAGCTCAGGCAGCGATCAGGACAGCGACTATGCCGGTAACAAGCGACGCACGTCGCTTAGTTACCCACTGTGTACCTTAGATACCAGCGCTAGCGATCTCGCTTAGTGTAAAAGGGACAGTGTGTAGGATCGCACTTTTAGGATTTGACTCTTTTCTAGTTCAAGCAGTCAACAAGTGACCTCAAGCTTACGATTTGCTGAGCTTTCACAAGCAGACTAGATTCTTATCCACTTCTTACAAAGTTCTATACATCAGACAGTGCCAGGTAGGGGTTATTCCAGTTTCAGTGATTAGTCCTAGGTTCCACTGTGACTTTCCGTAGCACTACTAATTGATTTCAACTATTTAGATACAACTGCAGTCCAAAGCAATAAAATGAGTTGTATGCAATTGGGAGGACTGCAGCTGCCATTTAAAGGGGTTTTGCATCTTAGGCCTCTTTCACACTTCAGTCGTGCGAGTCAGTCAAAATCCGTCAAAATGTTAAAAAAACGGATCCGCAAATTTTTTGGCGATCCGTTTTTTTCCATAGACTTGCATTATGACGGATTTTGACGGATGGTCGTCCGTTAGGTCCGTTTTGGACGGATCCGCCAAAAAAATTTGCGTCCGTCATTTTAAAAAAAACGTCCATCTCTCTCTCTCTCTCTCTCTCTCTCTCTCTCTCTCTTCTCTCTCTCTCTCTCTCTCTCTCTCTCTCATCTTCTTGGCGGATCCGTCAACCAGTTTTGCATCCGTTTTTTACTTTCTGACGGATCCGCATTTCACGATGGGCGGACGTCACAAACGGAAGTGTGAAAGGGGCCTTAGGGTACAAGCCTGAAGTTACCCTATATGACTGTAGACTGTGAACTCTCACAGCGCACGCACTGACCACATCATGATTCTCGATGCTGGGAGTGAGCGCACTAGGCACATATGCAATTGTATACTTCTGACCACATTCCAACTAGACGTGTCCGGCCTCGCTCCATACACTTGCTTTGAGCGAAGCAGCAAACATCTTGTCGGTACGTGACCACATGCATACAAATCACATACTTGGGGTCACGCAACCCATCGCCAGCACTGTAAAATTCTCACAGCTAACAGTGCCCGTAATGCGATGATTCACAAGTCTGCAGTCGCATAAAGTGACTGCAGACTTGTACCCTAAGGCCAGACAATCCCTTTCAGGCCACGTTCACAAGTTCAGTATATTACAGCAGTATTTGTAAGCTAAAAACATGAGTGGGTGATAATACAAAAGTGGTGACGTGTTTCCATTATACTTTTCATCTGATTATTCCGCTCCTGATTTTGGCTTAAAAATAACGATGTAAGATAATGACCTAATACTGAACATGTGAGCGTGGCCTAATAGTTTAAATCAATCACTAGCGCTACAAAAAGTCACAGCAGTGCCCTAAAACATTGACTAATTTCTATGTTCAGATGTTGTAACCGATAGTACTCTACTGCTGTTTGTGCAGTTTTACACTACATATTCATTACATTAGAACAGATTAGAGATAATATTAAGGCCTGGGCTACACTGACTTTTTTGAAGCGCTAGTGATTGATTTTAACTTAAGAGGAAGCTGAAGTTCACCAATTACATACAACTCAAAGTGCTACTTTAGACTGCAGCTGAACCTAAATACCGTAGTTAAAATCAATCAGTAGCGTTACAAAACATCGCAGTGTCACCCAGGCCTCACCCTTATTAGGCCATGTTCAAAATAGAAGCACAGTGGCCATGGGATTTATAAAAATCCCATCCACAGTGCTTGTAACCTAGAACACAGCGCTCTGGACGCTGTGCAGGGAAGCTGCACCCGAAACACTGCTATTCTGGATCGTGGGCACATTACCCTAATTCACAAATTTACCTATACTTCAATATAGTAACAGACTGGTTATTTTGTTAAATGAATGAGGAGATGCTGCCCTTGTCTGTACATAGTGAAATTGTATTGTGCCAACTACTGCCCTTATAGTATTGTGGGGGCCCACCAGTGGATTCCACTGTTCTCCTGTGGGCCAGTCTGAGCCTGTTTATAAGACCAATTAGTTTCCTCTGTTAAAAACTGCAATGTATCTGTAAAAAACAAACAAACTGATGGATCTGTGAACCTATACATTTGAAAACGCGAGTCCCGCTTGACATACGGAAGGAGCTATTGCATGCTGCGATTTTTTCACAAGCAGATACAGTGGGTACGGAAAGTATTCAGACCCCTTTACATTTTTCACTCTTTGTTTCATTGCAGCCATTTGGTAAATTCAAAAAAGTTCATTTTTTTCTCATTAATGTACACTCTGCACTCCATCTTGACTGAAAAAAAAAACAAATGTAGAAATTTTTGCAAATTTATTAAAAAAGAAAAACTGAAATATCCCATGGTCATAAGTATTCAGACCCTTTGCTCAGTATTGAGGAGAAGCACCTTTTGAGCTAGTACAGCCATGAGTCTTCTTGGGAATGATGCAACAAGTTTTTCACACCTGGATTTGGGGATCCTCTGCCATTCTTCCTTGCAGATCTTCTCCAGTTCCGTCAGGTTCGATGGTGAACGTTGGTGGACAGCCATTTTCAGGTCTCACCAGAGATGCTCAATTGGGTTTAGGTCAGGGCTCTGGCTGGGCCAGTCAAGAATGGTCACAGAGTTGTTCTGAAGCCACTCCTTTGTTATTTTAGCTGTGTGCTTGGGGTCATTGTCTTGTTGGAAGGTGAACCTTCCGCCAAGTCTGAGGTCCAGAGCACTCTGGAAGAGGTTTTCATCCAGGATATCTCTGTACTTGGCCGCATTCATGTTTCCTTCAATTGCAATCAGTTGTCCTGTCCCTGCAGCTGTAAAACACCCCCATAGCATGATGCTGCCACCACCATGTTTCACTGTGGGGATTGTATTGGGCAGGTGATGAGCAGTGCCTGGTTTTCTCCACACATACCGCTTAGAATTATCGCCAAAAAGTTCTGTCTTTGTCTCATCAGACCAGAGAATCTTATTTCTCATAGTCTGGGAATCCTTCATGTGTTTTTTAGCAAACTCTATGTGGGCTTTCATATGGTTGGCACTGAGGAGGGGCTTCAGTCTGGCCTCTCTGCCATAAAGGCCCGACTGGTGGAGGGCTGCAGTGATAGTTGACTTTGTGGAACTTTCTCCCATCTCCCTACTGCATTTGTGGAGCTCAGCCACAGTGGTCATTGGGTTCTTCTTTACCTCTCTCGCCAAGGCTCTTCTCCCACAATTGCTCAGTTTGGCTGGACGGCCAGGTCTTGGAAGACTTCAGGTGGTCCCAAACTTCTTCCATTTAAGGATTATGGAGGCCACTGTGCTCTTAGGATCCTTGAGTACTTTAGAAATTCTTTTGTAACCTTGGCCGGCCTTGCCACAATTCTGTCTCTGAGCTCCTTGTCCAGTTCCTTTGACCTCATGATTCTCATTTGGTCTGACATGCACTGTGAGCTGTGAGGTCTTGTATAGACAGGTGTGTGCTTTTACAAATCAAGTCCTATCAGTTTTATTAAACACAGCTGGACTCCAATGAAGGAGTAGAACCATCTCAAGGAGGATCACAAGGAAATGGACAGCATGTGACTTAAATATGAGTGTCTGAGCAAAGGGTCTGAATACTTATGACCATGTGATATTTCAGTTTTTCTTTTTTTATAAATTTGCAAAAATTTCTACATTTCTGTTCTTTTCAGTCAAGATGGGGTGCAGAGTGTACATTAATGAGAAATAAAATGAACTTTTTCAATTTTACCAAATGGCTGCAATGAAACAAAGAGTGAAAAATTTAAAGGGGTCAGAATACTTTCCGTACCCACTCTACGTTCCGTGAAAAAAACACTCATCTGAACAGTCCAACCAAATAACGCTGGTCCTTGTGGTGCGTGTGTGATGTCAGATCCTTCATGGTTGTGGACCCAGCATTTATAATTCTTTTCAGCCTATACATTTTTCTGGGAAAGTTGAGTGCTAGCTGATAAGGTAATCAATACAGCTTCCACAAGTCCAGAATGCTATATGCCCATTTACGTAGCAAGAAATCCAAATAAAGGTTATATTGGTGATATACTAAAGATACAAAGAGGAGATGGTTTGCAGTGCAGCAGCAAAAGCACACGCTGTCCGTATCTAGTTCAATCAATGATTATACAAAGAATAACATGATCTCACTCAAAACATGTAATTAATAATAAATCGCATCAGCCAGCGCAGAGGGGTATGTGAGCGCACGGACTAATCATCACTGGACGGTATCCCAGAACTGTGAGGCCTGCGTCCTCTGATCACAACCCAGAGAGGAAAAATGTGCGACTCTGCACCGGATCCTATACCTAACACCATAAGAAATGTGGACGTGGGACCAAATGTGATGAAATCTGCTAAGGAGACAAGTTATTGATTTCCTGCCTGGGGGATGGAATTTATCTGACTTGCATGAAGCTTTTTCTTGCCTCCATTGTTACATGCACACAGTGGTCAGTGACAATCCTTACAGGGAATAGCGGTGTTTACTTTGTGACAACGGAGACCATTTCCCGTAACAATGAATATGTGGCGATCAGACGATCAATGTGATAATGGACTGTCAGGACGGTATCCGGATCACGCAATCATGGGTTCCCCCACCTGTAGTGAAATACTGATCCCCAGGCCGGACCAAGTAATGAAAGCCGAGAGCATCTTCCATAATAGATGTAGCCGGGAAGATGATAAATTTACAAGTCACAAAGTCCATGCTGTGATGCTACCACAACACTGTCTCCGCACGTTGGGAGTTGTAGTTTTACAAATATCTATACAAATATGTACAACATAGGCAAAGTAGTAAAATGAACAGATTAGGACCCTCCATCAGACACCTCAATAATCTAAACTAGACTTTTATAGAACGAGACTATTGATTGAAATTGGGAAATTCTATAAGAAAAAAAAAATAGAAAAATATTAGAATAATTATTTTTTTTACTTTATTTGAATAATTACAAATAGGGATATTTGGACTGGATGAGAAACATTTTGCAGGAGAAAAGAAATATTATTATTGTTAATATTATTAGTCTAAACATGATTTTTAATTCCTAATATATCCTAATAGTCAAACAGATTTAGGGGAATAAAACTTCTTTGGGTGTATGTGCAGTAATTATTATTATTATTATTATTATAGATTTTTATAGCGCCATTTATTCCATGGCGCTTTACATGTGAAGAGGGGCAAATATAGACAAGTACAGTAAACATGAGCAATACAAGGCACACACAAGTACAGAAGGAGAGAGGACCCTGCCCGCGAGGGCTCACAGTCTACAGGGATGGGTGAGGATACACTAGGAGAGGAAGTAATGCCAAGTTATTGCCACATGGCCAGAAAAAAAGGTACAGGGACAAACGTTAGCTAATTTACTGCAACTGGAAACCATCATTAAAGGATTATACAATTTCTGGAAGAAAAAAATAGCAGCAAATGTAAAATAACAAAATAAATACTACTCAGTTATTCTTTCTGTGGTATTTGTTAGCAGGTTGCCAGCATGTGACCGCTGCAATCAATCAGTGAACTTTACTGTTCACTAGTTTTTTAGAGTTTAAAAAAAAAAAAAATGCCTGGTGGAAAAATAAAATTGCACGTCACCTTCTTTGCATAGAATTGTGAGTTAATCTGCTCCAAACAAAGCACTGAGAAGTTTGAAGACAGATCCTCCAAAGGCTGGAGTAGAAAAAATCATCCAAGTTTCATTCAGAAAAAAAAATTTTTTTCCACACTTGTCATCCATGTGTAATACATTTAAAAAAAACACAGTAGCTATTATTAATTTACAAGACAATTTACAGTTTTCTATGTTAAAGAATTGCAATATATCTGTAAAAATCAAATGCTATATGTACAGGTGCTTCTGTGTTTTATCATAGACCAAAGTCAGCGCAGTCGTCTACCAGGAAATTTTAGAGCACTTCATGCTTCCCTCTGCTGACAAGCTCTTTGGAGATGGAAATTTCATTCTCCAGGAGTTGGCACCTGTTCACACTGCCAAAAGTACAAATACCTGGTTTACAAACAGTATCACTGTGCTTGATTGGCAGCAAACTCGCCTGACAGTAATCCCATAGAGAATCTATGGAGTATTGTCAAGAGGAAGATGAGAGACACCAGACTCAACAATGCAGACAAGCTGAAGGCTGCTATCAAAGCAACCTGGGCTTCCATAACACCTCAGCAGTGCCACAGGCTGAACGCCTCCATGCCACGCCACATTGATGCAGTAATTGATGCAAAAGGAGCCCCGACCAAGTATTGAGTGCATTTACTGAACATACATTTCAGTAGGCCAACATTATGGATTTTAAAATCATTTTTCAAGCTGGTGTTATAAAGTATTCTAATTTACTGAGATAATGACTTTTGGGTTTTCATTGGCTGTAAGCCATAATCACCAACATTAACAGAAATAAACACGTGGAATAGATCACTCTGTGTGTAATGACTGTATATGAGTTTCACTTTTTGTATTGAAGAACGGAAATAAATTAACTTTTGATGATATTCTAATTTTGTGAGACACACCTGTATATGGTAAACGTATGGATCCACTTTTTTTCTGAGCACCCATAGACTTGAACTGCAGATCCTGACTCCATATAAAGAAGAAACTAGGGCATGCTGCCATTTTATTCACACGCAGATTTGGTCAGTGAAAAAAATTGCTTATCTGCACCGCTTCATTAAATAAGATTGAATTGTGTGCTGCCCGATTTTTTTTATGGAGAAAACTTGGACTGAACATACGGTTGTGTGAACCGACCCAACACTCAGGGAAAAAATAGTTTCTTCAAAAATGGAATTTTTGAACACCTCAAAGACTTAAAGCCACCCTGTCAGCAGGATTTTGCTCAATAAACTAGACAGTGTCAGGTTGGCGCCGTAAGGGTATGTTCACACTGGGCATTTTTTTTTTTGCAGCAAAACATGATTTCTTGGCATTAAAGAAGCTGCGGCAAAACCGCAGGTTTAGGTACGTTTTTCGTTGCGGTTTTGGTGCGTATTTTTGGGCTACCTTGTGTCTCTTTGTACCTGCTTGCTGTCCATGACTTTTCTGCATCAAAAACACTGCAAATAATGCTACCTGCGTTTTGGCAGCGTTTTTTCAACATCCATTCAAAGTCAATAGGTGAAAAACGCTGAAAGAAGGGACAGGCTCTATGTCCAAAAAATGCAGCAAAGAACAAAATCCTGATGACAAAAAAAACAATGTGTGCATGAGATTTCTGAAATCTCATAGGCTTTGCTGGTACTGTAAAAAGCAGCTGAAAATTAGCACATAAAATGCAGCAAAAAAAGCCCAGTGTGAACATACCCTTATACTGATTAATGATACCTGGGGTGAAGAAATTCATCTTGTGGTTCTTTTTAGGTATCATTTTAATCAGTATAACGTCGCCAACCTGACATTGCCTGTAGTTTACCGAGCACAATCCTGATGACAGGTTCGCTTTAATGCATGGCAACTCCGCAGTAATACCTGTGTGTGTAACATGTACAACATGAAGATTTTGCTGCAGATTCAGTGAAAAGGTTGAAATCCATATTCGGCGCAGTATTGCACTGTAAATCTGCACGTAAAATAAACGGTGTCTTAATCGCGGTGATTTTTTTTTCCCATCTTGGACTCAGATGTATAGTAAAGACCACTGCACTGATGAACTGTGAGTACATTGTGCTGCACGTAATCCAATGACCCTGTATACAGTATATTATAGCGAACACGTCCATTATAAACCGTCAGATACTGATGGCTGCACAGGAGTAGAGATTGCTAAGTGGGGAACAATCTTTCACTCATGTAACGTACCCATATATAATACATCCAAATATATGTTTATATTACATATACACTGACACATATGTATACATACAAATATATACATGTATATATCTATATATATACATATATATATATATATATATATATATAGAGTGAGAGATAGATGTACACCATACACACACTCATATATATATATATGTGTGTGTGTGTATACAAAACACAAACCATACTAAGATATGTACATACACTATAATATATATATATATATATATATATAATATATAAATTTTACATACACATACTGTATATATACTCATATATGTACAATATGTACATATATATGTACTGTATATACATCCATTTATCCATTCATACAAATATACATATTATATAAATATCATGCATGAGTATCATATATATATATTTGTGTGTGTATATATTATATATATACACACACATATCATACACAGAAATATGTATCATACATATATTTATGTCTGTATATATATATATTATATATATATATATATACACCATACATAGCTATGTACACATATATAATTACACATACACACTTATTATATATATATATATATTACCCACATAGATATATGAGTCACACCCACTCAGTAGATGTCTGCTCCCGTCTATCACATCACTCACCACTTTTCTTGGGACCTTTGGTCTCCACTGCCTTCGCAGGTGGTCGGTTGCTCCCCTGGGGGTGGGTGAGGGTGCTGCTTGAACAGCCCATGGCTCCTCCAGCGTCGGCAGGGTTAATGAGACAAGTTGCGACTCCGCAGCTCAGGTCACATCCAGCATCAGGTGAGGGAGGACCTCACAAGAGGCGCTGCAGCTGCCCCTGGGGCAGAAGTTTTGCCCTCACTCCGCAGGACGGTGTTTACTTGCACCCAGCGGTTACCATATGAACAACAGCAGACACCAGACGAGTCCCGCAGCTGCTGCGCACACAGGACAGGGCAAGCAGAGGCAGGAGGCAGCTCCACTGCGCATGCGCCGTCAGCAGTCAGGAGCTAGTAGACTGTGTACCCATAGAGTGATCGTACCTCACCACCGTTACTGTGCAGCTCTGTGTGTGCGCTCCAGACGGTGTGCAGGAGAGAACATAGATACGTGTATTTGACCCCTGGTCCCCTGACATGTAATGGGAGACTCGTCCTAACCCTGGGCAGGCTCAGTGCAGTGCTTACAAGCTAGTCAGTAGTGGTGGTCGGTCTCCTAGGCAACAAACTGGAAACTAAAGCTGCAAATTTTGATAAGCAGTAAATTGCAAAAGTGCTTGATTTTACAAGGACTATCCAACAATATCCATTTATGCAGATGGAAATAACCCTTTGACTGTCAATCAACTTGTTATATCAGCGACTGACGCTCAGTCTGGGCAGAAATCTACTTGTGGAAATGGAGCCCAAGAAGCAGTTGCCCAAGGAAAGTAGTGATACTATAGTAAAGTCCCCATAGTAACACATTTCAACAGGTCCTGATTAACCCTTCTCGACCACTTTCATTTTTTCCCCCCCCCATTCTTTCAAGAACCATAACTTTTTTTGTTTCTCTGCCCACATAACTATATGAGGGCTTGTTTTTTTTTTTGCTGGACAAGTTATAATTTTTGAATGTTACCATTCATTTTGGAATTTAAATATACTGAAAAAAAGGAAAATAATATATTGTCAAATTTTGGGGAAAAAAATTCACATTGTCACAATTGTCCTTTTTTGTTTTCTTCTTACAGTGTTCAAAGTATGGTAAAAATGATTTTCCACGCCAATACAATTACAGCCGCCAAAATTGTATATATATTTTTTATTATTATTTAAATTGTTAAAAATAAAAATCAGAAATTCCTAAAAAATTCACATATATCGCCATTTTCTGAGACCGGTCACTCTTACGTCAATACAGCTGGGTGAGAGTTTTATTTTCATGCGATGAAATGACATTTATTTTGGGTTATATACAACGATCTGATCACTTCTTGAGATCAGGGGCATAACTACAGTGCAGATGCACTGAAATCCCGTCTCCACTAAGCTTAAAAACACGCAGGCGGAAGACCTGCGTTAACGGACATGCGGCGCGTCTTTTTAGACCGCAGCATGTCCTATTCCCTTGCGGCGACGCTGCGTTGCCGCAAGGGAAATAACACAGGGCTATGTAGCCCTGCGGTCATTCCGGATGTGTTCCGGAGCGCGTTCACTAGGGGGCGGGGCTTTGGGCGGAGTGGACTTTCCGCTCCGTCCAAAGCGCAGGGTTCCGGATCGTGGAACCACAGCCTTATAATGACACCAATATTTTTAAGGGCATCACGTGGGGATTACTGCAGCAGAAGACTGGAGAAGATGGAAGTCTGTAGAGATGAGCTGTGGCTGTGAAAAGTCATTGTGGAGTCTGCATAAGTTGAATAAAAGAAAGAGGACAACACCAATCAGAGACAACATCTACTATATAATTGTCTAAAATTTTCACTTCCGTCTGTAACGGAAATCCTGCGTCGCTGATTGGTCGCGCCCGGCCGGACGCGACCAATCAGCGACAGGCACATCCGGCCCACACCACCGCTATCGTCGGGAGATCAGCGGCTAGCCGCTGATCTCCCGACAGTAGCCGCGGGTCAGTACATACTCACCTTCCGTCCCTGCATCCCTGTCCCGGCGCTTCTGCTTCTATCCTGTGCTGAGCGGTCACATAGTACCGCTCATTAAGGTCATGAATATGGACCTGACACCACTCCCATAGGCGTGGCGTCCATATTCATGACCTTAATGAGCGGTACCACGTGACTGCTCCACACCGGAAGAAGCTGACGCGCCGGGATAGAGATGCAGGGACGAGCAGCGACGGAGCGAGGAGGGTAAGTATGATGGGGGAGGATGGGGGAGCCCAGTGGAAGTGGGAGTGGAGCCATGTATACAGGGTGGGAGCGGAGCCATGTATATAGGATTGGAGGGTGGGAGCGGAGCCATGTATACAGGATGGGAGGGTGGAGTGGAGCCATATATACAGGATGGGAGGGTGGGAGCAGAGCCATGTATATCGGATGGGAGGGTGGAGCGAAGCCATGTATACAGGATGGGAGGGTGGGAGCGGAGCCATGTATATAGGATGGGAGGGTGGAGCGGAGCCATGTATACATGATGGGAGGGTGGGAGCGGAGCCATGTATATAGGATGGGAGGGTGGGAGCGGAGCCATGTATACAGGATGGGAGGGTGGGAGCGGAGCCATGTATATAGGATGGGAGGGTGGAGCGGAGCCATGCATATAGGATGGGAGGGTGGAGCGGAGCCAGGGCTGGCGTCAGCACCCGGCATACCCGGGCAAGTGCCGGCGCCCTGAGCAGGCAGGGGGGCCCACTCGTCGTCGAGCACCCCGGCGCCCGTTAGCGGAGGAGAGCGGTGTCAGCGCCGGCACTGGCCCCCCCCCCCCGCTTGCTCAGGGCCCTGGCAGCAGCTGGCACAATACTTACCTCTCCCCGTACCTCCGCTGACGCAGATCCGGGCTCCAGGGGGCGCCTGCGCTTCCTCTCACAGCAGCGCCGCTGAATGACGTCATCATTCAGCGGCCGGCTGTGGCAGAGAGCG
>JARQOD010000006.1:395361518-395417590 GCA_033576555.1 Oophaga sylvatica | reverse complement strand
GCCTGGGTGACACAGGTTGTGTTGGCAGGCTACTTCATAGAGTTTTTTTCTCGACCCCTCTCGCCTCTACTGCGGGAGGTAGATTCCCTTCTGCAGAAAGGTGTGGTGGTGCCGGTTCCGCCGGAAGGCCGGGGAAGAGGGTTATTTTTTAACCTCTTTGTGGTCCCCAAAAAAGAGGACATTTTTCGGCCCATTCTGGATCTCAAAAGATTGAATCGGCATGTCCACGCCCGGAAATTCCGCATGGAGTCGTTTCGCTCCGTTGTGGCGGCCCTGTCGCAGAACGACTTTTGGTGTCAATCGTCATTCGCGACGCTTATTTGCACTTTCCAATCGGAAGGGCCCACCAACGCTTCCTTCGTTTTGCCATAGGTCAGGACCATTATCAGTTGGTGGCTCTGCCATTTGGGTTGGCCTCAGCGCTCAGAGTTTCTACAAAAATTCTGGCGCCTTTCATGGCATTTCTTCGAAGACAGGGGGTTTCGATTCTTCCCTATCTGGACGACCTTTTGATTGTGGCGTACTCAAAGAAGGAGGCGGTGACTGCTCGCAATCTATCCCTTCAGCTCCTGAAGGACTTCGGGTGGCTGGTCAATTGGGAGAAGTCGTCTCTGGAATCGTCGCAGTCAATCCTGTTTTTGGGGATGCATTTCGACACTGTACGGGCAGTGATGTCCCTACCTCCAGACAAGCGGGCATGTCTCCTTCGACATGTACAGATTATGAAGTCTTCGACAGCAATGTCCCTTCGGAAGTGTATGCGCCTTCTGGGTTTGATGGTGGCGTTCATGGAGTCACTTCCGTTTGCCCAGTTTCATTCCAGGGCCCTCCAAAGGCTCATTCTGAGTCATTGGGATCGATCGCAGCCTTCGCTGGATTGCAGTGTCATCATCTCTCACAGGGTGCGAGAATCCCTAGATGGTGGTTACGTCCAGGAGCGTCATCCCTGGGGAAGTCCTTCCTCTCTCCGAGGTGGTCGGTCATAACCACCGATGCCAGCCTGAAGGGCTGGGGGGTGTCTGGAACGATCTCTGGATTCAGGGAGTATGGTCATCAGAAGAGTCTGTTTTACCGATCAACATCCTGGAATTGAGGGCAATTTTCCTTTACCTCCAACACTGGTCGGTCCTTTTGAGCGGTCTGCCAGTACGAGTGCAGACAGACAATGCGACGGCGGTCGCGTATATCAACCACCAAGGCTGGGCGAGGAGTTCCAGGCTCATGGTGGAGGTGTCTCGGATCCTGATTTGGGCCGAGACCAGAGTGCCAGCCATCTCTGCGATCCACATTCCAGGGGTTCGGAATATCACGGCGGACTTTCTCAGTCGCGAGAAGATGGATCCCGGAGAATGGGGTCTTCATCCGGAAATTTTTGCACTGCTGTGCTCCCGTTGGGGAACTCCCCAAGTGGATTTTATGGCATCCAGGTTCAATGCCAAGTTACCGACCTTCATGTCCAGGTACAAGGACCCGAAGGCTGTGGTGGTAGATGCTCTGGTGGCTTCGTGGACCAATTCGAGCAGACTGGAGAGAATCCCGGCTATGTTGATAGCCCCAGATTGGCCAAGGAGGACGTGGTTCTCGACACTGGTGTCGCTTTTGACAGCACCTCCATTCCCACTTCCTCTTCACCCGGGCCTGTTAACCAGGGGCCCGTTCGTCATCCGGACTTGAAGTCTCTGCGTTTGACGGCGTGGCTCTTGATACCAAAATATTGACCCGTAGAGGTTTCTCAGCCGAAGTCATTGCCACTCTGCGAGCTGCCAAAGGTCCGGCTACTACTAAGATTTATCACAAGACTTGGGAAGCCTTCTCTTGTGGTGTTCGGGTTCTTCAAGGAACCCGAGGATTTTTCACATTCCCAATTTGTTGGTCTTTCTGCAGTACGGGCTGCACAAGGGTTTGGCAGTTAGCTCTCTGAAGGGTCAGGCTTCTGCTCTGTCCTTGCTCTTTCGGAAGGCTATGCCTCGCGTAGGGACGTACGTTCCTTTTTTCGCGAAGTAACCCGTCAGTTTCCGCCGCGGAAGACGCATGTGTTTCCTTGGCGGCTCAATCTTGTCTTGGAGGCTCTTCAGCATGGGCCTTTTTGAGCCTATGGACTCTGCTAGCCTTTCTTTACTTCCTTGGAGGGTTGCCTTCCTAGTGGCGGCCACCTCTTTGAGAAGGGTTTCTGAGTTGGTGGCTCTTTCCTGCTCGCCTTCCTTCCTGGAGTTTTACCCGGATCAAGTAGTGCTTCGCACACGGGGCGACTTTCTACCTACGGTGGTGTCGCAATTTCATGTTAACCAGGATATTGTGTTGCCCTCGCTTTGCTTGGGCCCGAGGAATGCAAAGGAACGGGTCTTGCACACATTAGATTTAGTGCGAGCCTTGAAGTTCTATTTGCCTGTTACTCAAAGTTTTCGGAAGTCAGACTTTCTGTTTGTGATTTTAGCAGGTCGTCGGCATGGTCAACGAGCTTCCAAGGACTCTATAACTCGTTTGATTCGGTCGGCCATTTTGAAAGAGGCTTACCGACTTAAAGCGAACCTTGCCCGATTAAGTTTTCGAGCTCACTCCACGAGAGCTGTGGCTTCATCGTGGGCCTTTCATCAAGGGGCCTCGGCAGCTCAGCTCTGCCGAGCGGCGACCTGGCGTTCCGTCCACACGTTTATAAAGTTTTATAAGGTGGACGTCAGTGCTTCCGCTGATGCGGCCTTAGGACGTAGGGTCCTGCAGGCGGCTGTAGTTTAAAGTTCTAGTTAACTTGTATTTGGCGCCTGTTGCGCATTTATCTAGGTTTTTGGGATTCTGCCTATTTTGGTTTTTTTCCCACCCTAGTTTCTGACTGCTTTGGGACGTCCCACTAGTAATAACTGTGGCTCTCTTCCTTCTATCTGCTGCTGAAAGACGGATTTTGGTAAGAACTTACCTGTAAAATCCTTTTCAGCGAAGGAAGGAAGAGAGACACAGCTCCCTCCCATGGCAGAAGTGTGTTGTTGTTTTCAGATGCGGCGTGACCCTTCTCTGATAGCGATTATCTGGGCTGAGGTCGGCGCGCTAAGGCTCTGTTCCAGCATCGCCAGCTCATCGCAGTGGTCAGGTCCAGTGAGTAGTACCTGGAACTGTGGTTTCTTTCTGTTGCATGCATAACCTGTATTCCTGTTTTTTCTCTGAAGTCCTTCAGAAGGGGTTATGTTGCTCCGCTGGTGATATTTGCTCTTCCTTAGCTTGGTACGACTGGAGAAGCTGGAGTAGGAGGAGCCCGAGCTGGAGGGGCCGGTCAACACTCTTTTTAATCTGAGGTGTCAATCCTATCTGGGCTCCGCCTACCCACTAGTAATAACTGTGTCTCTCTTCCTTCCTTCGCTGAAAAGGATTTTACAGGTAAGTTCTTACCAAAATCCGTCTTTTTGCCTCGCACCTTCCCAAGGAGGAGTCTCGGGTTCGCGCCTTATTCAAGGCGGTCGAGTCTCTTCGGCACAGTGGGGTTGTCGTACCTGTACCGGAGGTCGAAAAAGGTCAGGGGTTTTATTCCAACCTATTCATTGTACCCAAGAAGGACGGTACCGTAAGGCCCATTCTGGATCTAAAGCGACTGAACCGGTTTGTCAGAATTCGACATTTCCGAATGGAGTCTCTCCGTTCGGTCATTGCAGCAATGGAAAAAGGGGAATTTCTAGCATCAATAGACATCCAGGATGCCTATCTTCACATCCCCATATTTCCCCCTCATCAAAGGTTTCTTCGGTTTGCCATCGGCAAACTTCATCTTCAGTTTGCAGCCTTGCCATTCGGGCTAGCCACAGCCTCCAGGGTGTTCACAAAGGTCATGGCTGCTGTTGTGTCCATTCTGCACTCCAGGGGATAGTCATCCTGCCTTACTTAGACGACCTCCTCATCAAGGGTCCGTCTTTTCAAACCTGCGAGGAAAGTGTCAGCATTACGTTAGACACCCTTGCTCGCCTAGGGTGGCTGGTGAATATGAGGAAATCATCTCCCGTGCCATCTCGGAAGATCACCTTTTTAGGGATGAATTTCGACACCGCTCAGGGTTGATAATTCTTCCTCAGGACAAGGCCTTAGTTCTCCGTCAAGAGGTACGGATCCTTCGCCAACCGATTCCTCACACCATCCGGTTTTGCATGAGGGTCCTAGGAAGGATGGTGGCAGCAATCGAGGCTATTCCATTTGCCCAGTTTCATCTTCGCCCCCTTCAGCATGCACTCTTGGCAGTATGGGACGGGAGCCCTTACTCCCTCAATCTTCGGTGCCGTCTGTCCCTGCAGGTCAGACAGACTCTTACGTGGTGGACGAAGAGCACCACTCTTCAACAAGGTCGTTTGTTTCCTCCAAATTTTTGGTTGGTAGTCACAACAGACGCCAGTCTGCTCGGATGGGGAGCAGTGTTTCGTCACCACACAGCCCAGGGAACTTGGTCTCAGCAGGAATCGACCCTCCCGATCAATATTTTAGAGATCCGAGCTGTTCGGTTGGCTCTAAGGCAGTTTCACCAGCATCTGGCGGGCCGCTCAGTCCGAATACAATCGGACAATGCATCGGCGGTGGCATACATAAACCATCAGGGAGGTACCCGCAGCAGGGCGGCCATGCACGAGGTAAAGCAGATTCTGACCTGGGCAGAGGTAAATCACTCTGTGATTTCAGCGGTCCACATTCCGGGCGAGGAAAACTGAGCAGCGGATTTTCTCAGCCGTCACGGCATAGCGTCAGGGAATGGTCGCTACATCCCGAGATTTTTCAGCAGATATGTCGACGCTGGGGAACCCCAGATGTGGACCTGATGGCTTCCAAGATAAATGCCAAGGTGCCCAACTTCGTCTCCCGGTACCGGGATCTGCAGGCAGTTGCAGTAGACGCCCTGGTTCTACCGTGGAATCAGTTTCATCTTCCATACTTGTTTCCACCAATAGCTCTGCTCCCAAGGGTGATCAGAAAGATCAGGTTAGAAGGGGTCCCAGCGATATTAATCGCTCCGGATTGGCCACGTCGCTCATGGTACGCGGAGCTGGTACAATTGCTCGCCGACGCACCCTGGCGACTGCCAGAGCACGCGGACCTTCTCTCCCAGGGCCCAGTATACCACCAGAACTCAGCGGTCCTGTGTTTGACGGCCTGGCCGTTGAATCTTGGATCCTGACCAGGGCTGGATTCTCTAAAAAGGTCGCCGCGACGATGGCTAGCGCCCGAAAGCCCGTCTCGGCTCGCATCTACCACGGTACTTGGAAAGTCTTTTTTGCTTGGTGCAGGGAACATGGTTGTTCCCCGCTTCTATTTTCAATTCCAAACATTCTGTCATTTCTTCAAGCGGGCCTAGATTCAGGTCTAGCGCCAAGTACGCTTAGACGGCAGATATCAGCCTTGTCGGTTCTCTTTCAGCGAAGGATCGTGTCTAATTTTCAGGTTAGGACCTTTATTCAGGGGGTTGTCCATATAGTTCCTCCCTACAAGGCTCCCTTAGAGGTTTGGGATCTTAATCTAGTCCTGGGAGTCCTGCAGGAGTCTCCATTTGAACCTTTGCAGGAGGTTTCTCTGACATTCCTTTCCTGGAAAGTGGTATTTTTGGTAGTCATAACATCCATAAGGCGGGTTTCGGAGCTGGCAGCACTGTCTTGTCGAGCTCCGTACTTACTTTTCCATCAGGATAAGGTAGTGCTCAGGCCAACACCACCTTTTTTGCCTTAAGTTGTGTCCTCATTTCATATCAATGAGGACATTGTTCTACCTTCTTTTTGCCCGGCTCCTACGCACCGGGTTGAGAAGGCTCTCCATACGCTAGATCTGGTGAGAGCACTCAGGAGATATGTATCTCGGACGGCGTCCTTTCGACAGACGGACACGCTGTTTGTCCTCCCTGAGGGTCGCAGGAAGGGACTCGCTTCCTCTAGGTCTACCTTGGCTAGGTGGATCCGGTTAGCCATTCAAGAGGCTTACCGCATCAGAGGTGCGGTGGTTCCCGCAGGGATCAAGGCTCACTCCACCAGAGCGGTGGGTGCCTCCTGGGCCCTTCGGCATCAGGCTTCGGTGGAACAGGTTTGTAAGGCGGCAACCTGGTCCAGTCTGCATACCTTTTCCAAGCATTATAATGTCCATACTCAGGCTTCTGCGGATGCCAGTCTGGGTAGAAGGATTCTTCAGGGCGCGGTTGCGCACCTATAAGCAATGCTTGATTATAAATTACACTGTGGAGTCGGTTTCCCACCCAAGGAACTACTTTGGGACGTCCCACAGTCCTGTGTCCCCCAATGAGACGAAGGAGAAATACGGATTTTCAGCTGCAGATGAAGGAAGAGAGCCACAGTATTCATTACTGATGGGTAGGCGGAGCCCCAGATCAGGATGTTACCTCAGATCAAAAGAGTGATGACTGGCTGGCCCCTCCAGCTCGGGCTCCTCCTACTCAGCTCCAGTCTAAGATTTGAGGTCCAGAGGATGGTCGCTGCTAATGCAGCTCCTCAGAAAATTTTATTATTTTACTATTCGGACAGGAGACTTGGATCACTAGTTGGTCTAGAGGTCTCAGGGGTATCAGCGCTGCTGTACCCCAACCTCTCCCTTGGCGGATCTGTATTTACTCAAAGTCCCTGCAGAATCCTTGCCGGCCCTGGGGGATGAGGAGAGCTTCTCTGGCGGGAACGCAAACCACACGTGCGGTCACTGCGTTCTTCGCCCTGGGGGAAGCATGGGCACTGCGCCAGAAACCCCTGAGGGTCCCTGTGGCGCCTTGGCTGGTGAGTACTCCACACAAAATTTTAATGATAATTATGTGTGAGTGCTTTAGCGTCTGAATGAGCATATGCGTCAGCGCTGCTGTGACAGCGCTAATACATGTAATGTCAGTATGCTTCAGCGCTGCTGTGACAGCGCTACTACATGTAAATGTCAGTAAGCTTCAGCGCTGCTGTGACAGCGCTACTACATGTAATGTCAGTATGAACGCTGCTGTGACAGCGCTACTACATGTAAAGTCAGTATGCTTCAGCGCTGCTGTGACAGCGCTACTACATGAAGATGTGGTGATTTTTTGTCCGCAGGCAGATAGCTGCAGGACAGGGAGGGAGCAGGAGCGGGGAGAGTTCGCGCTCATTATTTGAGCTAGCAGGGGGCGTGGCCTATCTATCCCGGTCTTTTGAGCAGGAAGACGCGCGCTCTGGCTTTTCTCCTGCGACCCCCTCACTGTGGCGGCCATTACTCAGGCTCCTGGCTCCTCGGACCGCTCCCCTCCTCATATAAGACCACGGCCAGCTGGGTGAGTGTGGATTCCTCACCCCGCAGCGCAGCGATCGCTATCCTGCAGCTGCAGTCTCATCAGAGACATAAAAATTGGCTGGGGCTCACAAATATATATATATTTTGGTGAGTTTGCAATATTAACCCCTTTGAGGGTTATTTCTACCTGCTAAATTTGCTGACTGAATACCGCTGGGGTAACTCTGCTTGGTGGAGCGTTAACCCTTCAGCGTTTGAAAAAAAAAAAAAAAAAAAAAAAAAAACCGCATAGTTTTTTGCTGGTATTACCGCTTTGACCTGCTCATACAGATGAGACATGTCTGAACAGAGTTCAGATGCCGCGGATCACGTCCCAGTGCCATTGCGGCAATCAGATACGCAGACCTCCACAGCGTCTAGCGCTGCGGTCGCCAGCGGTGGAAAATTGGATGATATCGCTCGATCGATTAATAACTTATCTGACCTTTTAGGTCAATATGTGTCTGCTAATTCCTCTCAGAGGAAGCGACGCAGGCCGTTACCGGCCTCTACACGGAGCGAGTCAGATGTATCTGATATTGGGCAGAGTTCCCCTTTATATTCGGATGGAGAAATATCCGATTCTGATGCGGACGAGCCGCAGGGGCGTTCCTCTATGGCGAAGCGTACGGAGGCATTAATTGAAGCCATGAGAGATATACTACAGTTACCGGAGGAGGTAACTAGTCGTCCTGGTAAATCAGCACGCATGTTCCAGGAGTCCCGTGCTTCGCGCACAACATTGCCAGCTCTGGATGAGCTTAATGGTGTAATAGAGGAGGAACGTCTATGTCCAGATAAGCGTTTCATGGAACGCATTTCTTTGATACACTTTATCCTTGCTCTACGGAGTTAAAGGCTAATTGGACTTCTGCTCCTGAAGTGGATGTGTCTTTGTCTCAGCTTAGTACATCCTCTCTACTCCCTATTAAGGGAAAAGCGAGCTTACAGGAGCCTTTGGATAGAAAGGCAGAATTGGCGGCAAAAGCAAGCTATGAGGCTGCGGGTCATGGATTTCGAGCAGTGCTAGGATCCATGTGTGCTGCTAGAGCTTCTCTAAGCTGGTTGGCACGTCTGAAGACGGAGTTGCAAAATGAATCTCCGTTATCTGAGATACGGGAAACTTGTGAATGGTTAGAAACGGCAGCCTGTTATATCTTTGATGCCGGTCTGGATACGGCATCTCTGCTGGCCAAAGCGCAAGCTTCAGCGGTCACAGTCAGAAGAGCTTTATGGCTCAGACAGTGGGCCGGGGACGCAGTTTCCAAACATTGTTGGCCTTACCTTACAAGGGTGGCCATCTTTTTGGATCCGACCTCACAGAGCTGATTTCCAGGGCTAAGGCGAAGGAATCAGCATTACCACAGCGAAGGGCCATGGCCTCGGTGTCCAGTAAGCCTGGTGTTTATAGTGGTCGGCGGTCCTTTCGGGGCCGAGGGCGATCTAGTCACTCCTCGTGGGGATCGGGTCGTCCTTCTTTCTCAGGAAAGAAATCCTCTCAGAAAACTCGTACTCCCTGGAAGCAGAGTTTCCGCCAGAACAAGCGGGAACTTGACAAGAAAACCGCAAAGTCGGATTGACGCCAGGGGTCCACTCGAGGATTCTCGAGTGGGGGGTCGCCTGCTTCTTTTCAAGGAGACTTGGATGGCTCGCGTTCCAGATTCCTGGGTAACGCGGATAGTGTCGGCAGGCTATTTCATAGAGTTTGCTTCTCAACCCCCAAATGTTTTTTGTCAATCTCGCGTTCCGTCGGAACCCGAGCTTGTTGTCGCTCTACAGCGAGAGGTCGAATCGCTACTACAAAAGGGTGTAGTGATACCGGTTCCGTCAGAGGACCGAGGGAAAGGTTTTTATTCCAACCTTTTTATAGTTCCCAAAAAGGAGAACAAATTTCGCCCGATTCTGGATCTCAAGCGATTGAACCGGCATGTCCATGCCCGGAAATTTCGCATGGAGTCGCTTCGTTCCGTTGTGGCAGCCCTGTCACAGAACGATTTTCTGTGTCAATCGACATTCGCGACGCCTATTTGCATATTCCCATCGGAAAGGCTCATCAGCGCTTTCTTCGATTTGCCATAGGTCAGAATCATTACCAGTTCGTGGCTCTGCCGTTCGGCTTAGCCTCAGCGCCAAGGGTCTTTACAAAAATTCTGGCGCCCCTCATGGCACTCCTTCGAAGACAGGGGATTACGATTCTCCCTTATCTGGACGATCTTTTGATCGTGGCTTCCTCGGAGGAGGAGGCATTGACGGCTCGGGATTTGTCTCTTCAGTTTCTGAAAGACTTCGGTTGGCTGGTCAATTGGGAGAAGTCGTCCCTGGAACCATCGAGGACAATTCTCTTTTTGGGAATGCATCTCGACACGTTTCGGTCGGTAGTTTCCCTACCACCAGACAAACAGTCATGTCTTCTTCGACATGTACAGATTATGACATCCTCAATGGCAATGTCCCTACGGAAGTGTATGCGTCTTCTGGGACTGATGGTGGCGTCCATGGAGGCAATTCCTTTTGCCCAGTTCCACTCCAGGACTCTTCAAAGGTTCATCTTGAGTCGATGGAATCAGTCGCAATCGCTGGATTGCAGTGTCACCATTTCTCGCGCGGTGCGGGATTCTCTAGAATGGTGGTTACGTCCAGGGCATTCTCCCTGGGGAAGTCTTTCCTCCCTCTGAAGTGGTCAGTCATAACCACCGATGCCAGCCTGACGGGCTGGGGGGTGTTTGGAACAATCTCTGGATTCAGGGGTATGGTCACCGGAAGAGTCTGTGCTTCCGATCAACATCCTGGAATTGAGGGCGATTTTTCTTTGCCTCCAACATTGGACGGTCCCTTTGAGCGGTCTGCCAGTCCGTGTGCAGACAGACAATGCGACGGCTGTCGCGTATATCAATCACCAAGGTGGGACAAGGAGTTCCAGACTCATGGTAGAGGTGTCCCGAATTCTGATTTGGGCAGAGGCCAATGTACCAGCCATTTCGGCGATTCACATTCCAGGGTTCAGAATATTACAGCGGACTTTCTCAGTCGCAGAAGGATGGATCCCGGGGAATGGAGCCTCCACCCGGAAGTCTTTGCACTACTGTGCTCTCGCTGGGGAACCCCCCAAGTGGATTTGATGGCTTCCAGGTCCAATGCCAAGTTACCGACATTCATGTCCAGGTACAAGGACCCGAAGGCGGTGGCGGTGGATGCTCTAGTGGCTCAGTGGGATCAGTTCAAGCTGATCTATGTATTCCCGCCGATATCATTACTTCCTCTAGTGCTGCGTCGGATCAGACTAGAGAGAATTCCAGCTATTCTGATAGCTCCAGACTGGCCAAGAAGGGTGTGGTTCTCGACAATAATGTCGCTGTTGGCGGCACCTCCGTTTCCACTCCCTCTTCAACCGGACTTGTTGACTCAGGGGCCCATTTGTCATCCGGACTTGATGTCCCTGCGTTTGACGGCGTGGCTCTTGAGACCGAGATCTTGACCCGTAGAGGTTTTTCAGCCGAGGTCATTGCTACCCTTCGTGCTGCAAGATGTCCGGCTACTTCTAGGATTTACCACAAAATTTGGGAAACCTTCTTTTCGTGGTGTTTGGGGTCTTCTCGGAACCCGAGAAAATTTTCCATTCCCAACCTGTTGGCTTTTCTGCAGCATGGGCTAGACAAGGGTTTGGCAGTTAGCACTCTGAAAGGTCAGATGTCTGCTCTGTCCTTATTGTTCCGGAGAACCATTGCTTCGAATAGAGACGTGATCTCTTTTTTCCGAGGTATCTCTCGTAAGTTTCCGCCGCGGAAGGCACCCGTGTCTCCTTGGCGGCTCAACCTTGTTTTGGAGGCTCTTCAGCATAAACCTTTTGAACCTATGGTTTCTGCTAGCCTTTCTTTACTTTCTTGGAAGGTGGCTTTCCTTGTTGCAGTCACTTCCTTGAGGAGAGTTTCTGAATTGGCAGCTCTTTCTTGCTCGCCTCCTTTTCTGGAGTTTTTTCCGGATCGTGTAGTGCTTCGCACTCGGGTGATTTTTTGCCTAAAGTGGTGTCACAATTTCATGTTAACCAGGATATGTGTTGCCTTCACTCTGTCCGGATCCGAAGAATACGAAAGAGCGAGATTTACACACATTGGATTTAGTGCGGGCCTTGAAGTTTTATCTATCTATTACTCAAGGTTTTCGTAAGACGGACTCCCTGTTTGTGGTTCCGGCAGGTCGTCGGCGTGGTCAACGAGCTTCCAAGGGTTCTATAGCTCGTTGGATCCGGTCAGCTATTTTGGAAGCTTACCGTCTTCGGGGTGAATCTTGCCCGATTAAGATTCGAGCCCATTCCACGAGAGCTGTGGCTTCATCGTGGGCTTTTCATCAAGGTGCTTCGGCAGTTTAGCTTTGCCGAGCGGCGACTTGGCGCTCTGTCCACACGTTTACAAGATTTTATAAAGTGGACGTCAGTGCTTCCGCTGATGCAGCCCTCGGACGTAGGGTCCTGCAGGCAGCTGTAGTTTAAAGTTCTGGATGAACTTGTGTTTAGCGCTGGTTGCGCTTTGTTGTTAAGGTTGTTGGGTTTCTGCCTTTTGTTGGTTTTTTCCCACCCTTATTTTTGAACTGCTTTGGGACGTCCCATCAGTAATGAATACTGTGGCTCTCTTCCTTCATCTGCAGCTGAAACACGGATATTGGTAAAGACTTACCTGTAAAATCCTTTTCAGCGAAGGAAGGAAGAGAGACACAGCACCCTCCCACGGCAGAAGAGTGTGTTGATGTTTTCAGATGCAGCGCGACCCTTATCTGATAGCGATTATCTGGGCTGAGGTCAGCGCGCTAAGGCTCTGTTCCAGCATCGCCAGCTCATCGCAGTAGTCAGGTTCCGTGAGTAGTACCTGGAACTCTGTGGTTTTTGGCTTTCTTTGCATGCATAACCTGTATCCTTGTGTTTTTTCTCTGAAGTTCCTTCAGAAGGGTTATGTTGCTCCGCTGGTGATCTTGGCTCTTTTCCTAAAAGCTTTGATACGACTGGAGCTGAGTAGGAGGAGCCCGAGCTGGAGGGGCCAGCCAGTCATCACTCTTTTGATCTGAGGTAACATCCTGATCTGGGGCTCCGCCTACCCATCAGTAATGAATACTGTGTCTCTCTTCCTTCCTTCGCTGAAAAGGATTTTACAGGTAAGTCTTTACCAAAATCCGTGTTTTGTGTTACTCATCGTAAAATCCTTTTCTCCGAGACGCTCATTGGGGGACACAGCACCCTCCCTAAGAGCCGGCTGGCTTTGTTTTGAGTTAACTCTATTCTCTGTTAAGTCTGTATCAGCAGTTTTTTCTTCTAGATATACTGTATCTGTGTTAACTCTGATTTATTTTTTAGCCTCCTACTGCTTTTTGCACTAAACTGGGTTTGCCTGCGGCCAGTGCTGAGGTGTATACGGCAGAGGAGAAGCTAACCTTTTTTATGTTTACTTAGTGTCAGCCTCCTAGCGGCATTAGCATACACCCACAGTCCTGTGTCCCCCAATGAGCGTCTCGGAGAAAAGGATTTTACGGTGAGTAACACAAAAATCCGTATTTTTGACACATGGTAAGGTTTTAATACTAGAGCTTTGGGACCATCCTGACAGGTGACACCTTATTGCTGATGGGATGGCTTTTACACTTTTTTTTTTTATCAAAAGCGGTGTTTACTAAGTACTCTATGTTAATAGACGGATTTGGTAAGACCTTACCTGTAAAATCCTTTTCAGCGAAGGAAGGAAGGGAGACACACTAGTCATTACTAGTGGTAGGCGGAGCCCACATAGGATAGAAACACCTCAGATTAAAAAAGTGTTGACCAGCCCCTCCAGCTAGGGCTCCTCCTACTCCAGCTCTCCAGTCGTACACAAGCTAAGGAAGAGCAAATATCACCAGCGGAGCAACATAACCCCTTCTGAAGGATTTCAGAGAGAAAAAACAAGGAGACAGGTTATGCATATAACAGAAAAAAACACACAGTCCCAGGTACTACTCACTGAACCTGACCACTGCGATGACTTGGCAATGCTGGAATAGAGCCTTAGCGCGCCGACCTCAGCCCAGATAATCGCTATCAGAGAAGGGTCACGCCGCAACTGAAAACACAACAACACACTTCTGCCATGGGAGGGAGCTGTGTCTCCCTTCCTTCCTTCGCTGAAAAGGATTTTACAGGTAAGGTCTTACCAAAATCCGTCTTTCAGCAGCAGATTGGAAGGAAGGGAGACACACTAGTCATTACTAGTGGGACGTCCCAAAGCAGTCCAAAAATTAAGGGTGGGAAAAAAAACAAAAAAGGCAGATCCCAACAACCTAGGTAAATGCGCAACTAGCGCTAAACACAAGTTAACGAGAACTTTAAACTACAGCCGCCTGCAGGACCCTTCGTCCTAAGGCCGCATCAGCGGAAGCACTAACGTCCACCTTATAAAATTTTGTAAACGTGTGGACGGAGCGCCAGGTCGCCGCCCGGCAGAGCTGAGCTGCCGAGTCCCCTTGATGAAAGGCCCACGATGAACCCACAGCCCTCGTGGAGTGAGCTTGAATCTTAACCGGGCAAGGTTCGCCCTTAAGTCGGTAAGCCTCTAAAATGGCCGACCGAATCCAACGAGCTATAGAGTCCTTGGAAGCTCGTTGACCACGCCGACGACCTGCTGGAATCACAAACAGAGTCCGACTTCCGAAAATTTTGAGTAATAGACAAATAGAACTTCAAAGCCCGCACCAAATCCAATGTGTGCAAGGCCCGTTCCTTCGCATTCCTCGGCACCGGACAGAGCGAGGGCAACACAATATCCTGGTTAACATGAAATTGTGACACCACCTTAGGTAGAAAGTCGCCCCGTGTGCGAAGCACTACGCGATCCGGGTGAAACTCCAGGAAAGGAGGCGAGCAAGAAAGAGCCGCCAACTCAGAAACCCTTCTCAAAGAGGTCACCGCCACTAGGAAGGCAACCTTCTAAGAAAGCAAAGAAAGGTTAACAGAGTCCATAGGCTCAAAAGGCCCATGTTGAAGAGCCTCCAAAACAAGATTGAGCCGCCAAGGAGACACAGGCGCCTTCCGCGGCGGAAACTGACGGGTTACCCCGCGAAAAAAGGAACGTACGTACCTACGCGAGGCGATAGCCTTCCGAAACAGCAAGGACAGAGCAGAAACCTGACCCTTCAGAGTGCTAACTGCCAAACCCTTGTCCAGCCCGTACTGCAGAAAAGCCAACAAATTGGGGATGGAAAAAATCCTCGGGTTCCTTGAAGAACCCGAACACCACGAAAAGAAGGCTTCCCAAGTCTTGTGATAAATCCTAGTAGTAGCCGGACCTCTGGCAGCTCGCAGAGTGGCAATGACTTCGGCTGAAAAACCTTGACGGGTCAATATTTCGGTCTCAAGAGCCACGCCGTCAAACGCAGAGACTTCAGGTCCGGGTGGCGAACGGGCCCTTGGGTTAACAGGTCCGGGCGAAGAGGGAGTGGAAGTGGAGGCGCTGCCAGGAGCGACACCAGCGTTGAGAACCACGTCCTCCTTGGCCAATCTGGGGCTATCAACATAGCCGGGACTCTCTCCAGTCTGATCCGACGCAACACCAGAGGAAGTAAGGATATCGGCGGAAACACATAGATTAGCTCGAATTGGACCCAAGGAGCCACCAGAGCATCCACCGCCACAGCCTTCGGGTCCTTGTACCTGGACATGAACGTCGGTAACTTGGCATTGAACCTGGATGCCATCAAATCCACTTGGGGAGTCCCCCAACGGAGCACAGCAGTGCAAAAATCTCCGGATGAAGACTCCATTCTCCGGGATCCATCTTTCTCCTTCGTCTCATTGGGGGACACAGGACTGTGGGTGTATGCTACTGCCGCTAGGAGGCTGACACTAAGTAAACATAAAAAAGGTTAGCTCCTCCTCCGCCGTATACACCTCAGCACTGGCCGCAGACAAACCCAGATCATGCTTAGTGTCTGATGGAGGCACACGTCTGGTTTCTTCCAGACCATTTTTTTTTTTTTTTTTTTTTCTACTTTCCCACGAAGATGTGACAGGGGCGACGGACCCTTTTGAAGGGGTCCGATCTCCCCAAACCATCAACGGGCGAGCACGTGGAGTAAAGCCTCCACGTATCCTTTCCCGCAACGTGGGACACGAGTGCCGGACTGAGCCCTGACCACCCTAGGGTATTGAAACCCTAGGCTGTACAGAGGCAGAAAATAGTCCGTGCGGCCCCCACTGCACCACCAAGGCAAGACCGCGGTGCTGCAAGGAGGCGGACGGTCCCTCTCCTCACCCCTGAAGGGGTGATGGAGTTAGGGTGCCTGCACCGTCCTCACCCCTTTTTTTCTGTGAAGCCCCTCTCTAACCTGAGACTGCGGCTGAGAGAACGCTGGGACCTTTTTTCCTACGTATGCTCCAGTGGATCACGGCCGGGAACCCACCTTTAATCCGGGATCGTCGGTCGTGGAGGTAGTTGGAGCAAAGGGAGGATTCAGGAGCAGCGCGTCCAAAGCAAAGGCGGGGGATTCAGCCTGGCTTCAGCCAGGAATCAGGCAAGTCCATGGCTGAGCTCCCCATACCCCCGACCCCCCCCACCCCCCCGTATCCGGCGGCCCGCTCTCCGACCACAGGGGCGGCCGCCGCCAAAAATTTACCTCCCGGCTCCAGGCCGGCGCTAGGCCGCGGGCGGAAATCTAGCCCCCGGCTTTTGCCGAGGGTCAGGCAGCGCGGGGGGTAATTCGGCGTTCCAGAGGATGGGCGCGTTCTCGGGCTCCTCCCCCCAGCAGCGGCACTTCCGGCGGGCCCGCCCCCCTGATCCCGAGCAGGCCGCCGCCGAAAATTTAGGCCGCGGCTTCGGCCAGCGCTAGGCCGCGGCCTGAAATTTAGCCCCCGGCTTCGGCCGGAGACTAGGCCGCGGCTGGAAATCGGGTCCCCGGCTTCGGCCGGCGCTAGGCCGCGCCCCGCGACCCCTCCCCTAGGGCTCGGCTATTTAGGAACGCCTCCCTGAAAGGGGAGCGCGTTTTTTGGAAGTCTGGAGCTTCCGTCTTCCCTTTTACGCCACACGGTCCAGCAAGTGAGGTGGAAAATCATTAAAGGACGTTCGGGGAACAGGACTGGGGTAAGTGCTACTACCTCCAGCCTGGTTGCTCTGCTTTGCCGCGCTCCGCACCGCTACTACCCGCACCGCCACATCCAAATTATTCTGACAGGAGGAAATCTGTGACAGATCCAGTATGTCCAGAAGGGCTAAGACCCACACGGTGCTCTATACTGCATGCATTGCCTGTAGATCCCCTTTTCCGCACGCCCAGACTAATCGGGTCTGCGAAGCCTGTGACTCCGAACGGGTTCAGGAGTCCTTACCTATAACCGAGCCTAGTGCGTCAGGTCCTCCGGAATGGGCCTTGTCTCTTTCTCAATCTGTGGCGTCATTAACCAGAGCAATCGAGTCCCTTCAAGCTCCCGATAGGAGCAGGGACAGTGGTTCACCCGGCTTGACTACGCCTCAGGAACCTCCGGCCTGCAGGGGCCGCGCTCTTACCAGGCAGACGCATGGGAAGCGAACCCATACTTCGTCGCCTATGCCGTCCGGGCCTCGGCATCCTTTAGCTCAGTTTCTCGCTCTCCCTCTCCTTTGGGGGCAAGTGATCAGTATTCAGATTCCGATTCTGAAGGGTCCCTCAATCTAGAGGCACCGAATTATCAGGAGACAATTGACAGTCTGATTGAAGCTGTCAATCAATCCCTGGGGATAGACGATGAATCCACCTTGGCCTCCGGTCATAAGGTGTCTTTCAAACGAGCCAGACAAACTCATAAGGTTTTTGGTGCTCATCCTGAGTTTGAGGAGCTGGTGCAGCGCCACCGAGAAAAACCGGACAAGCGCTTTGCAGGACAAAAGGCCCTTAATACCAGATATCCTTTTGCTCCCGAACTTCTGAAAAAGTGGGCAGAATCTCCTACAGTCGATCCTCCTGTATCGCGTTTAGCGTCTAAAACGCTTCTCTCCCTTCCTAACGGTTCCTCGATCAAGGATCCAACGGATCGTCTGGTTGAAAGCTTGGCCCGCTCAGTGTTTGAGGCATCAGGCTCTGCACTCTCTCCTTCTTTTGCAGCGACTTGGGTTGCTAAGGCCATGATATCTTGGTCGGAGTCTCTAAATAGAGCCCTTCACGGTATAGAGGTGCCTTCTGAGGTAACGGAAATCTCCAATCAGATAGCTCCTGCAGGAGATTTTTTAATTAACGCTTCTATGGATGCGGCAAATTGCGCGGCATTAGCTGCAGCTAATGCGATTGTTATCAGGAGAGCTTTGTGGTTGAGAACTTGGCGAGCGGATTCAACCTCAAAGAAATCACTTACGTCCTTACCGTATCAGAGCGGCCGATTATTTGGCGAGAAGTTGGATCAGCTCATATCTGATGCGACGGGAGGAAAGAGCAGCTTCCTTCCTCAGCAGAGGATTAGACAGCCTTTTCGCCGACAGCTTCAGCCTCGCTTTAGGGCCTTTCGTAACCCAGGTTGGGCCGCGCTAGCCACCTCCAGCGGCTCAGGTCGACCTAATCAGGCCAGAGATCGCCAGGTCTCCTACAAGACCAACCCTTTGGAAGAATGCGATCTCAACAGCCAAGATCTAGAGGGTCTAAACTCCAAAGATATTCGGATAAATGACTGGAGGCAGAATCCGGTCAATTTATCCAGAGTAGGCGGCCGCTTACTCTGGTTTCGCCTCACTTGGCTATCAATTACTCACGACAAGTGGGTCAGGGAGTTAGTTTCCTCGGGGTACAAAATAGAATTCATCAGTCGTCCGTCAAATCGATTTTTTTCCCTCGCGTCTTCCCAAAAAAGAATCCCGTGTTCACGCCTTATTCAAGGCGGTCGAATCTCTTCGATGCAGCGGGGTCATTGTTCCTGTTCCAGAGGTCGAAAGGGGTCAGGGGTTTTACTCCAATCTGTTCATAGTGCCCAAGAAGGACGGCTCTGTCAGACCCATTTTGGACCTAAAACGACTGAATCAATTTGTCAGAATTCGACTGTTTCGAATGGAGTCTCTCCGATCGGTTATTGCAGCCATGGAAAAGGGGGAATTTCTAGCATCAATAGACATTCAGGATGCCTATCTCCACATCCCCATATTCCCTCCTCATCAGAGGTTTCTTCGGTTTGCCATCGGCAACCTTCACTTCCAGTTCACAGCCTTGCCGTTCGGACTAGCCACAGCCCCCAGGGTGTTCACAAAGGTTATGGCTGCCGTTGTGTCCATTCTGCACTCCCGGGGGATAGTCATTTTGCCATACTTGGACGATCTCCTCATCAAGGGTCCGTCCTATCAGGCTTGCGAGAAGAGTGTCAGCATTACACTAGACACCCTTGCTCGCCTGGGGTGGCTGGTGAATCTAAAGAAATCGTCTCCCGTGCCATCTCAAAGGATCACCTTTTTAGGAATGATTTTCAACACTGCTCAAGGGTTGATAACTCTTCCTCAGGACAAGGCTCTAGTTCTCCATCAGGAGGTACGGATCCTTCGCCAGCCAATACCTCACACCATCCGGTTTTGCATGAGGGTCCTATGAAGGATGGTGGCAGCGATCGAAGCCATTCCATTTGCCCAGTTCCATCTCCGCTCCCTTCAGCATGCTCTCTTGGCAGTATGGAACGGGAGCCCTTACTCGCTCAATTTTCAGTGCCGTCTGTCCCGGCAGGTCAGACAGACGCTTTCGTGGTGGACAAGGGACATCACTCTTCGCCAGGGGCGATATTTTCCTCCAGTTCATTGGCTGATAGTCACAACGGACGCCAGCCTTCTCGGATGGGGAGCAGTGTTTCGTCACTATAAGCTCAGGGGACTTGGTGTCGGCAGGAAGCGACCCTCCCAATCAATATTTTGGAGATCCGAGCTGTTCGGCTGGCTCTGAGGCGTTTTCACCATCATTTGGCGGGCCGCCCTGTCCGAATACAATCGGACAATGCCACAGCGGTGGCATACATAAATCATCAGGGGGGTACCCGCAGCAGGGCAGCCATGCGCGAGGTAGGACACATTCTATCCTGGGCAGAAAGAAATCACTCTGTGATATCAGCAGTCCACATTCCAGGCGAGGAGAACTGGGCAGCGGATTTTCTCAGCCGTCAGGGGAATGGTCGCTACATCCCGAGGTATTCCAGCAGATATGCCTACGCTGGGGAACCCCAGATGTGGACCTGATGGCCTCCAGGATAAACGCCAAGGTGCCCAACTTCGGTCTCCCGGTACCGAGATCCGCAGGCAATTGCAGTGGACGCCCTGGTTGTACCATGGAATCAGTTTCATCTTCTATACTTGTTTCCACCAATGGCTCTGCTCCCAAGGGTGATCAGGAAGATCAGGTTAGAGGGGGTCCCAGCGATATTGATCGCTCCGGATTGGCCGCGTCGCTCATGGTACGCAGAGCTGGTACAGTTGCTCAGCGACGCACCCTGGCGTCTGCCAGAACGCGTGAATCTTCTCTCCCAGGGCCCAATTTACCACCAGAACTCAGCGGTCCTGTGTTTGACGGCCTGGCCGTTGAATCTTGGATTCTGACTAGGGCTGGATTCTCCAAAAAGGTCGCCGCCACAATGGCTAGCGCCCGAAAAACCACCTCGGCTCGTATCTACCACGGTACTTGGAAGGTCTTTTTTACATGGTGCAGGGAACATGGTTATTCCCCACTTCACTTTTCAATCCCCAACATTCTGTCATTTCTCCAAGCAGGCTTAGATTCAGGCCTAGCACCAAGTACTCTTAGGCGTCAAATTTCGGCCTTGTCGGTTCTTTTTCAGCGAAGGATCGCATCTAATTTACAGGTCAAGACCTTTATTCAGGGGGTTGTCCATATAGTGCCCCCTACAAGGCTCCCTTAGATGTTTGGGATCTCAATCTTGTTCTGGGAGTTCTGCAAGAATCTCCTTTTGAGCCTCTTCAGGAGGTTTCCCTGACATACCTTTCCTGGAAGGTGGTGTTTTTAGTGGCCATAACATCCATAAGGCGGGTTTCGGAGCTGGCAGCACTATCCTGCCGAGCTCCGTACTTACTTTTCCACCGTGATAAGGTAGTGCTTAGGCCAGCACCTCCTTTTTTGCCTAAAGTCGTGTCCTCATTTCACATCAATGAGGACATTGTTTTGCCCTCATTTTGCCCAGCTCCGACGCACCGGGTAGAAAAAGCTCTCCATACGCTGGATCTGGTGAGAGCACTCAGGAGATATGTATCTCGGACGGCATCCTTTCGGCAGACGGACACGCTGTTTATCCTCCCTGAGGGTCGCAGGAAGGGACTCGCTGCTTCTAGGTCAACTTTAGCCAGATGGATACGGGTAACCATTCAAGAGGCCTACCGCATCAGAGGCGCGGTGGTTCCCGCAGGAATCAGGGCTCACTCCACCAGAGCAGTGGGTGCCTCCTGGGCTCTTCGGCATCAGGCTTCGGTGGAACAGGTTTGTAAGGCGGCAACCTGGTCCAGTTTGCATACTTTTTCAAAACATTATAATGTCCATACTCAGGCGTCAGCGGATGCTAGCCTGGGTAGAAGGATTCTTCAGGGCGCGGTAGCGCACCTATGAGCAATGCCTATGTATAATTGCACTGTGGAGTCAGTTTCCCACCCAAGTGGACTGCTTTGGGACGTCCCACAGTCCTGTGTCCCCCAATGAGACGAAGGAGAAATACGGATTTTTGTGTTACTCACCGTAAAATCCTTTTCTCCGAGACGCTCATTGGGGGACACAGCTCCCTCCCTTATAGCCTGATGGCTTTGTTTTCTAAGTTAATTTTATTTGATTGGGTCTATATCAGTAGATTTACTTCTGGATATATTGTACCTGTATTAGCACTGATTTATGTTTTAGCCTCCTACTGCTTTTTGCACTAAACTGGGTTTGTCTGCGGCCAGTGCTGAGGTGTATACGGCGGAGGAGGAGCTAACCTTTTTTTATGTTTACTTAGTGTCAGCCTCCTAGCGGCAGTAGCATACACCCACAGTCCTGTGTCCCCCAATGAGCGTCTCGGAGAAAAGGATTTTACGGTGAGTAACACAAAAATCCGTATTTTCGCGACTGAGGAAGTCCACTGTGATATTCTGAACTCCTGGAATGTGAATCGCAGAGATGGCTGGCACCCTGGCCTCGGCCCATACCAGGATCCGAGACACCTCCATCATGAGCCTGAAGCTCCTCGTCCCACCTTGATGGTTGATATACGCGACCGCCGTCGCGTTGTCTGTCTGCACTCGGACTGGTAGACCGCTTAAAAGGACCGTCCAGTGTTGGAGGCAAAGGAAAATTGCCCTCAATTCCAGGATGTTGATCGGCAGGACAGACTCTTCCGACGACCATACTCCCTGAATCCAGAGATCGTTCCAGACACCCCCCAGCCCGTCAGGCTGGCATCGGTGGTTATGATCGACCACCTCGGAGGGAGGAAGGACTTCCCCAGGGATAACACTTCCGGACGTAACCACCATCCTAGAGACTCTCGCACCCTGTGGGAGATGATGACACTGCAATCCAGTGAAAACTGCGATCGATCCCAACGGTTCAAAATGAGCATTTGGAGAGCCCTGGAATGAAATTGGGCAAACGGAATTGCCTCCATCGACGCCACCATCAAACCCAGAAGGCGCATACACCTTCGAAGGGACATTGCTGTCGAAGACTTCATTACATGTCAAAGAAGACTCGCTTGCTTGTCTGGAGGCAGAGACACCACTGCTCGTACTGTGTCGAATGCATTCCCAAAAACAGGATTGACTGTGACGGTTCCAGAGACGACTTCTCCCAATTGACCAGCCACCCGAAGTCCTCCAGGAGCTGAAGGGATAGATTGCGAGCCGTCACCGCCTCCTCCTTTGAGGACGCCACAATCAAAAGGTCGTCCAGATAGGGAAGAATCGTAACCCCCTGTCTTCGCATAATCGCCATGAGAGGTGCCAGAATTTTCGTAAAAACTCTGGGTGCTGAGGCCAACCCGAATGGCAAGGCCACAAACTGGTAATGGTCCTGGCCTATGGCAAAACGAAGGAAGCGTTGGTGGGCCCTTCCGACGGGAACATGCAAATAAGCGTCCCGAATGTCGATTGACACCAAAAAATCGTTATGCGACAGGGCCGCCACAACGGAGCGAAGTGACTCCATGCGGAATTTCCGGGTGCGGACATGCCAATTCAATCTTTTGAGATCCAGAATGGGGCGAAATTTGTCCTCCTTTTTGGGGACCACAAAGAGGTTGGAATAAAACCCTCTTCCCCGGTCCTCCGGCGGAACCGGTACCACCACACCCTTCTGCAGAAGGGAATCGACCTCCCACAGTAGAGCGGCAAATAGCTCGGGCTCTGATGGAATGCGAGAGTGGCAAAAACTGTCTGGGAGTCGAGAAAGAAACTCTATGAAGTAGCCTGCCGACACAACCCGCGTCACCCAGGCGTCCGACACGCGGGAAGCCCAAGTCGGTTTGAATTGGAGCAGGTGACCTCCCACTCGAGAGCCCTCGAGTGAGACCCTGGCGTCAGTCCGCCTTAGCGGGCTTTTTGTCAGCTTCCCGTTTGTCTTGGCGGAAGCTCTGTTTCCAGGGAGTGCGGGATTTCTGAGCGTTCTTTTTTCCCGAAAAAAGAGGTACGACCCGATCCCCAAGAGGGCTGACCGAACCGTCCCCTAGACCGAAAGGACCGCCGACTACTACCGGCACTATGCCTGCCAGACGCAGAAGTCACAGCTCTTCGCTGCGGTAAAGTCGTTTATTTTGCCTTTGCCTTGGCAATCAGCTCCGTGAGGTCAGATCCAAATAGCTGACCACCATTGTAAGCTAAGGATAGCAAACCTTGCTTGGAAACCGCGTCTCCGGTCCACTGTCTAAGCCACAATGCTCTCCTGACTGTGATTGCCGAGGATTGCGCCCTGGACAGCAGTGACGCAGTATCCAAACCTGCATCACTGTCATATCGGGCTGCATCCTCCAACTTAAAAAGCCCATCTACCTCGGATAGAGGGGATCCATCTTGCCACGCCGTCCGTAGACGGTCTAACCAGCTTAGAGAAGCTTTACAAGCACACATGCTCTGAATCCATGACCCGCGGCCTCGTAGATGGATTTCGCCGCCATCTCCGTTTTTCTGTCCAGCGGATCCTGCAAACTCGCCTTCCCTTTTAACAGGAAGTAATGAGGACTTGCTAAGCTGGGATAAAGGGACATCCACTTCAGGAGAAGGAATCCAATTATCAATCAATTCCGTCGTACACGGATACAGCTGAAAACACTTATCTGGACACGGCGTTCCTTCTCCACTGCCCGATTAAGCTCATCCAGAGATGGTAATGCTGATCGCGACCTATGCGACTCCTGAAAACATCCGGGCCGACTTACTAGGACGTCTAGTTACCTCCTCCGTAACTGTAACGCCTCCCTCATGGCTCCAATAAAAGCCTCTGTACGGCCCAAAAGAGAAGCAGAGAGTCCCTGCCGATCCTCCTTATCCGAATCGGACACCTCCTAATCTGAGCTTGAAAGGGAAACCCTCCATGCCCAAGATCTCCGAGTCGCTGCGCGGGAATGAAGGCACCGGCCTGTGTCGCTTCCTCTGAGAGGATCTAGCTGACACCCAATAACCTAGAAGGTCAGACAGGCCATCAATAGAACGAGCGAGGGCCTCCATTTTGACATCACTGAAACCTCTGACCGCTGCGCCTGACGCCGTCGAGGTCTGCGTGTCAGATACGCGAGACTGATCCTGTAGCGGATCTGGGAGACGGTCCACACCTCCTGGACCCTGATCTGACATGTCCTCACACAGTATATGGCAGGTTAAACCTGTCAGTAACTAGGACAGTGTGGTTTCTTAAAGAAGAAACGAACGCTGAAGGGTTAAAGCTCTTAAAGAGAGAGCTACCCCAGCTGTCCCCCAATAAAGGGTTAACCGCCAAAGGAGTTAATGTCGCAGACTCCCCACAACCCTTGTTTAATGAAAAGAGTGTGCGAGCCCCAGTTGCCTCTTATGAGGTAACAGCTGCAGGATAGTGCTCTCAAAGGTATGCCACACTAAACAAGAACGCTAAAATATTGCGCTGATTTGTACATCGCAATGACCGCCAAAGTCGCTAAGGGGATCGCTAACCACTTATGCGTCGTCAATGAGATCGCCCATGGTGGCAGCTACTAGCGACATTAAAACGATCACACAAACGATCGCATTAGTATGCGTCGTTATCGTGATCGTTAGCGGTAGCGTTCAGTGTCCTGCGCTGTGGGGGTGAGGGGGTTAAGCTTCTGCCCTGACAGGCAGAAGCGACTCACCCAGCTGGCCGCGGTGTAGCGTCTTCGATTGTCGGGAGGGGAGGAGAGTGAGGAAGGAAGCCTTCAGCTCCCTGATCCAGTAATGGCCGCCGCGCTGTGCTTCTGAGAGAGAAGCCGGAAGAGGAGCAGTAGTAAAGCGCGCAGTCAGAGCGCCCGAAAATTCAAAAAAAGGGCGCGCGACTCCTCCGCTCTCCATGTCCTGCAGGCATCCACCTGCGGACAAAAGACACTAGTCACCAACATGTCACATGTAACAGCGGCTGCCGCAGCAGTCGCTGAAGCACTCAAAACATTAAAATGTTGAGTACTCACCCAGCTGAGCGCCACAGGGACCCCCAGGGATTTGTGGCGCTGTGCCCATAGCTTCCCCCCAGGGCGGGAACGCAGTGACCCCAGAAGCGCGGTTTGCGTCCCCGCCAGGGAAGCAACCCTCATCCCCCGGGGCCGTCAGGGTTCTGCAGGGACCTCCTTAAAGGGTAATACAGATCCGCCAAGGGAGAGGTGGGGGTCCAGCAGCGCTGAGACCTCAAGACCACGGGGTCCAAGTCTCTGTCCGATAAAAATAAAAAATCTTCTGAGGAGCTGCTTCAGCAGCGACTATCCTCTGTGACCTCAAATTTTAGACTGGAGAGCTGGAGTAGGAGGAGCCCTAGCTGGAGGGGCCGGTCAACACTTTTTTAATCTGAGGTGTTTCTATCCTATGTGGGCTCCGCCTACCCACTAGTAATGACTAGTGTGTCTCCCTTCCTTCCAATCTGCTGCTGAAATATATATATATATATATATATATACGTGTGTGTGTTTATATATATTATTATATAATATAACACACTAGATGGTGGCCCGATTCTAACGCATCGGGTATTCTAGAATATGTATGTAGCTGCTGGTGGGGTGTACGTGGAGGCTGCTGCTGGGGTTTACGTGGAGGCCGCCGGTCAGGGTACTTCCACTGCAAGCAGCCAGGAGATGACCGGCTGGCGTTGCCGCTGACCTCCATGCGGCAGGAGATGACCCGCTGCTACTGTCAGGAGATCAGCGGCTAGCGCCGCTGATTTCCCGACGATAGTGGTGGCGTGCGTGGTTCAAATCCTGCGCCAATTCACGGGCGGACTGCTCCTGTCGCTGATTGGTTGCGCCCGGCCGGACGCGACCAATCAGCGACGCGGGATTTCTGTTACTGACAGACAGAATTAGACGATTATATAGTAGATATATATGCATATATGCACTATTGCTTTTTACTTATTTATAGAATGGTATATGTTCATTTTGTTTATATCTTTAGATTTTGTCTGTTTAATGGCCAGTATGACCAACTTATACTCCAGTTCATTTATTTCAGTTTGACAATGTGGGAAGGTTGCTAAATGCTAAGATCTGCTGGATGATGGACCCGAGTTTTATCTTTTACTGTCATATTAGGTGGTGGAAAAAGTATCCCATTTCCAGTGAGCATCTGGAGGACATATTTCATAGCAAATGAATGGAATGAAATCCAGACTGTGCGCAAGTCCAATCCTCTATTTCAAGTTGTTGCTGTCCTCTTCTGTCTTAAGGTATGTGTATATATGTTGTGCTCCCCTTATAAACAATCTACAAAAGGGACGGCTAACCCAGATGAAATCATATTAATGTATATAAGCTCTGGCAAAAATTTGGTGATCACCTAATCAGAGCACATAAGTAGAATGAGTGGTATTCTGTTGGAATTCATGACACTGGATGTAATGCTGTCGAATAGAGAGCTGAATCTATAAAGGAGGTTCTAATTTTTTCCAGAGTGTATGTGTGTGTGGTAATAGTAGTATGTATGTATGTGTAATATACATATGATACCTGCCTCCCAGTTCACCACCTGAACCCATCGATGGTTTGGGTAGCTGACTGCGAGTGAGGCAAAAGGCAACAAGTGCTACATCTCTAGAATCCTTCAAGATTTTTGAAGACCATTTCGGTCACTACCTTGAAGCTCATCAAGAGAGCCAGAGTGTGCAAAGCAGTATCAAGCAAGGTGGCTATTTGAGAACCTAGAATTAAGACATATTTCAGTATTCCACTTTTTTGTTTAGTATATAATTCACATGTTTAATTATATTTGATGCCTTCATTGAATGTACATTTTCATAGTCTAAATACAGAAAAATCTTAATTAAGGGTGTCCAACTTTGGTCGTGTGATATATATTATATATATATATATATATTATTATATATATTATTATTTATAATTTAGATCACCTGAGGATCAAACTATGATAAAATTTGGAATTTAATTACACTTTACAAAAAGTGTGGAAACATCTGAAATATGCTTATATCTATTCTTAAAGTACCACTTTTCTTTGATTACTGCTTTGCACCAAAAGGTGAACGGATGACTCTAATCCGTCCACCGTGAACATGGAGGAGGTGTTGTGGGGGCTTTGCTGATAACTGTTGGGGTTTTCAATGACCGTGAGCGTCAGCTATCCCAAAATCTCGATTGAGTTAGTTTCGGTACTGTGGAGGCCAGGTCATCGCGTAGCAACCCCCACTCTCTCTGGTCAATGCCTTTCACAGCTGGTGGTTGGGTCATTGTCCGGTTGAAAAATAATGATGTCCAACAAACGCAAACCGAGGAATAGCATGCTGCTCACTTCTGTGTACCATGTGTCAGTATCCTTCATTTGAATAAATCCCCAACAGTATCACCAGCAAAGCACCCCACAACATCACACACCTGCTCCATGGCTTCACGTGGGAAAAGCATGTAGAGTCCATCGTTCACTTTTTGCGTGCAAGCGTAATCAAGCAAAAGTGGCTATTTGAGAACCTAGAATATAAGACTGTTTTTCATTGTTTACACTTGTTTTTAAAGTGTAATGTATCTATTCTACATGTGTTAATTCATAGTTTTGATGCCTCAGTGTGATTCACATTTCATAGTCATGAAAATGCAGAAAAATCTTGAATGAGAGGTTGCCACTGTTTGGTCCTGTACCATGTGTGTGTGTGTTGTGTGTATGTATAATATAATATTAAATATATATTAAATTTATTTACAAAACTATAGTACATATGGAATAACTAACACGCACACGTTCATGGATTCATACTTTTCATTCCCATTATGACTTCAGATGTGACCTATAGTCCTGAATGGGTCCTTCCAACTCAAGCAGCCTGGCTGACCGTTTTCGCATAGTGGCTTTGTATGTCATTTGTCATTTTCAAGCTTTTCAGATGTTCGCATTCTTTGATTCAGCCTGCCTACATTTGATTCTCCTGAAATAAGTTCCTGTTGTTCATTTTTCAGCTGTCCTTTATCACGTGTCTCATCCAGTTCCTGGAGGTGACATTTCCGATGTCCAGGTTTCAGGTTCCTTGTTTCAGTCTTTCATCTTTTCCTGGAAGATGACGTTCGATAATTCAGATGTTTAGTATCCCTTAATTCAGCCTGTCCCATCGATTCTCTGAATGAAATCCTGTTGTTCAAATTTTAGTTGCTTTCAATTAGCCTGTGTCATCCCTTTCTCTGAAGATGACGTTAGATGTTCAGCTGCCTTGATTCGGCTGTCTCATACGATCTCCTGAAGACACCATTCTTGTTTTTCGCTTCATTGGGACCAGTAACCAGGGGTGTTGCTGCGGTCCTAGGAGGCATGACACTATGCGAACAAAAAAAAAAGGTAAATAGCTCCTCCCACGAGTATACCCTCTGCAGCACCAGTTCCCAGTTACCTTGGTGTCTGTAGGAGGGACCTGGATCTGATCCCAGTCCCCAGTTTTTCCCTTTCGGGTCACCTGTTGTTTTTTTATTAATCTTGTTCCTTTGTTTTTCAGGTTCTTCATCTTCAGAGTAACAGGGTGTAATTTCTCAGAGAGAGCAGTGTGGTGTCACCCACTTCGGTCATTCTCGGACCCGCAAGGCAGGACCTTATCCCCTGTCATCCTTAAGGTTGCTTCAGGGTGATTCCCGGTAGCCGGTCCTTTCCCTTTTCCGCACCTCACCCCTCTCCTCGGAGATTGCTGAGAGGAAGACGATGGTCACAAGCGGTGGCCTCCCCCTTCTTGTAAGGGGTTGACGCCGTCTTCTGCACCGTCCGGAGACGTTGCGGGAAGGAGGATTTATTATTCCAGCGACCCCCATTCACCAGGGGCTCACCTTGCAGGTATGTATGATTCCTCCCCGTAGCAGGTCCGGGCAGCAGGGCGGCTTTCTGTAAGGCCCCGCTTAGCGGCGGCCATAGCATCACTGTAGGGGGCAGGACGGCTCTTATCCCTATAGCCCTGCATAGCAGCAGCCATTCCCCCCCCCCTCCTTTCTTCCTGCCCACGCCTCCCTCCAGCTTCCTCTGGCCACTCTCCACTGCAATTTTGAATCGCGTGCCCTTTTTAGCCAATGGAAGGGCTTGCATGGGTTGCTAACCTGGCCTCGCCACCTGCAACATAGCGTCACGTCTTTCCGGCGCGCTTTTGCCCCTATCACGAAGCTTCCTTTCCCTGCTGGTTCACGCCCCCCGGCGATTCACCAATCGGAGGGACCCCTTCTTTTCTTGCCGACCGGCTTATCCTCCTGGCTGGACACGCCCCCTGGCGTGTCAGCAAATCGGAGTCTTGCTTTCCTTTTCACCGGCTGGCATCCTCAGTCCCACCCACCGCTGTGCATCATACTTCCTGTAACGCTGCTCAGCCAGTGCTTCAGCGTTTCTTGTGATTCAGCAGATGTAACTGTCTGAGACACTGCTTTTTCCTGCATACCTTCTCCGCCCTCGGCGTTGGACCCGCATTTAGCCTGAAGTCATCTGCTGCAGAGGGACACCGCTAACCTCACAGTCATCTGCTGACCATCTCTGGCATCTGGTAGGCTCTGCCCTCCACCTCTCCTCTTTCTCTGCCATTCTCAGCAGTATTACCAAGGCTCTGCTTATGCCCAATCCTGCAGAGGCTTCTCGTTGCCCCTCTAAGCTTACTGCGGTTCATTACGCCTGTGCCCTTTGTAAAAGAAAGTGGTCCTCAGGTCAGTCTTACCCTTTCTGTCTGTCCTGCAGCCTTTCCACCAGGTATGCCCCACAGGAGCCCCCTAAAGCCCGGGATGAGAGCACACCCCTCCCCTTGGAGTGGTCTGTTGCCATGTTACAGTCGGTTTCTGGCCTGACAAAAGTATCCCAGGTCCTGGGTCGCCTTCCACATTTGTCTGCCGCCACCAGTGCTCCAAATGCTTCTCACAGCGATTCGCACTCACCTGACCACGACCGTCGCAGGGACAGATCGGGTACAAAGCAAAGGAAGTGGGCGCTTTCCAGTTCCTCATCCAGTTCCCCGGGTCCCTCTGCATCATCTAGGATGATCTCCTCTCCCCATGCCCCCTCCTCGGAGGCTGTTTTCTTGTCGGATGCGGATTCCCAGTCTGAGTCTGATACGGACCAGGTCTCAAAAATTCAGGATATGATTAATAGTTTTATCTCGGCAATTACCCAAACTCTTAACCTACAGGAGGACGAGGCTCCTGCTCAGGAGCACCCTGTGTCCTTCAAACGGGTAAAACGGCCTGAACGAACCTTCCCCAACTACAGGGAATTTGAAGCAATTATGGCTAAACGTTGGGAACATCCTGAAAAGCGCTTCCTGGGTAGGAAGCAACTAGACAATCTTTATCCCTTCAGCCCAGACCTCGTTGGTAAATGGGCAGAATCCCCTAATGTGGATCCGCCGGTTTCTCGCCTGACTTCCAAGACAGTCTTGTCTCTGCCGGACGGTGTGTCCCATAAGAACGCTACGGATAGGCAGATTGAGTCCTTAGCTAAGTCAGCCTTTGAAGTGGCTCACGCTTCTCTCTGTCCCATTTTTGCCTCCACCTGAGTGGCTAAGTCCATGTCTGCCTGGGCAAAAATGCTTTGCCAGGGTATCCTAGGAGCAGCCCCTCCGGATGAGATGGCTGAGTTGGCAGACCAGATTGCCCATGCTGGCAAATATCTTCTGACTGCCTCCTTAGATGCGGCCAGTTCCATCAGAGCAAACTATATCATCATTGCAATACGCCGCATCCTCTTGTGAAAAGCGTGAAATGCTGATCCACACTCAAAAAAGTCTCACTAACCTTGCCTTTCAAGGCTCGAGGGTTTTCGGGTCCAAACTGGATCATATCATTTCGGATGCTACCGGCGGGAAAAGCACTTCTCTTCCCCAGTCCAGGCCTAAGCCCCCTTTTTCAATAGGAAGAGGTCTCTTCATTTTCATTCCCTTTGACCCTTCTCTTCATCAGGGACTTCCCCCCCAGCAGGGCCGTTCTTCCACCCAAGGGGAAAGAAGAAGCCCTCCTTCAGACCTGCACCTCACTGGCGATCAAGGGGTCATTCTTCAAAGTCTTCTGGGTCCTGCGCCAACACGTTCTCCTCTAAGTGAGGAGTATCTCCAGGGTGGAAGGCCAGCTTCTCTTCCGGGACGCATGGTTGTCGGTGTTCGACGATGCCTGGGTAAGAGAGATAGTCACGTCCAGCTCCAAAATTGACTTTTCTTCTCCCCCAGGAATATGTTTCTTTCTGTCTCGTCCGCCACAACTCCCGTCTCAGGCACCAGGGGTTCTTCAGGCCGTCTCTTCCCTTCTACGCACGGGAGAATTTCTTTGTTTTGTAGATATTCAGGATGCTTATCTTCACATTCCTGTTTGTGTTCAACATCAGCGATTCCTGAAGTTTGCGATCCAGGAGGATCACTACCACTACACGGCCCTTCCTTTCGGCCTGGCCTCTGCCCCCAGGGTATTTACGAAGGTGATGGCAGCAGTCATGGCCATCCTTCGCTCCAAGGGGATTTTCATAATCCTTTACTTGGATGATCTTTTGATCAAGGGGCCATCCCGCTGAGACTGTGACCTGAGTCTTCAGATCACCTTGGACACTCTGGTCCGTCTCGGCTGGATTGTCAACAGAGAGAAGTCTTCCCTAACCCCAGCTCAATGCCTGGTGTTTCTGGGGACGAGGTTCGACACGGCTCAAGCCCATGTCTTTCTTCCAAAGGAAAAGTTTCTTTCCCTCTGCCAGGGAATAATAATCTTTATTTTTCATATATAGCGCTAACATATTCCGCAGCTCTTTACAGTTTGCACACATTAGCATCACTGTCCCCATTGGGGCTCACAATCTAAATTCCCTATCAGTATGTCTTTGGAATGTGGGAGGAAACCGGAGAACCTGTAGGAAACCCACGCAAACACAGGGAGAACATACAAACTACTTGCAGATGTTGTCCTTGGTGGGATTTGAACCCAGGACTCCAGCGCTGCAAGGCTACAGTGCTAACCACTGACCCACTGTGCTGCCCTAATCCGCCTTGCTTCCAGACCGTCCAGATCTTCTCTCACAAGGCCCCTTCTTCCACCAGAGTTCACAGTCTCTGAATTTAATGGCATGTCCGTTGAGCCCGCAGTCCAGAGGGACGCCAGTTTTTCTCATCAGGTCATTCAGACCATGATAAGGGCAAGAAAACCAGCATCCTCGCGTATCTACCACAGATACTGGAAAGCCGTCTTTCGATAGAGTGAGAAATACAATTTGGTCTTTATTTTTCTCTTCCTGCCATCCTGGGGTTTCTACAAGCGGGCCTTGATTCGGGTTTATCTCTTTGTACTCTACAGGTTCAAGTTTCCACACTGTCAATGCTTTTCCAACAAGAGCTGGCTTCTTGTCCCTGAGTAAAGACTTTCCTTCAAGGTGTCGTCCACCTAGCTCCGCCTTATCGCTCTCCGATAGATCCATAGAATCTTATCCTTTTCCTCGGCACATTTTAGCGTGCTCCTTTTGAGCCCATTCAAGATATTCCGGCTTCTCTCCTGTCATGGAAAGTGGCTTTTTTGTTTGCCATTACATCCAACAGGAGAGTTTCTGAATTTTAGCGGCACTGTCCTGCCGTTCTCCGTTCCTGATTCTCCTTCAGGGCAAGATAGTTCTCAGGCCTGTTCTTTCCTTCTTACCTAAAGTGGTTTCTTCTTTTCACATTAATGAAGAAATTGTCCTTTCCTCTCTATGTCCCTCTTTGGTTCATCCCCTGGAGAAGTCCCTCCACAAGTTGGATCTTGTCGGAGCTATCTGAGTCTACTTTTCAAGGACTGCTTCCTTTTGCCGCTCTGATGCCCTATTTGTCATCTCCGAAGGTCGTCGTGAGGGGCTCCCAGCTTCCAAGTCCACTATTGCCTGTTGGATTCGTTCGGCAATTTTGGAGGCATACTGCGTACAGGACAAACAGTTCCCTCCGGGGGTAAAGGCTCACTTCACCGTCACCAGGCTTCGGCTTTACAGATTTGTACAGCTTGACCTGGTCTTCATTGCACACTTTCACGAGGTTTTACAAGGTTCATACCCATGCCTCGTCTGATACAAGCCTGGGAAGGAAGGTGCTGCAGACGGCGGTTACGCACTGGCCGACCTAAGTCTGTTTTCTTTGCGTTCTTTCTGTTTCCCACCCTCGGGACTGCTTTGGGATGTCCCATGGTTACCTGTATCCCTAATGAAGTGATAAAGAGGGATTTTTGATACTCACCGTAAAATATCTTTCTTGGAGCCTTCATTGGGGACACAGCACCCTCCCTAACTGGTTGTGCCTTTGTTGTTGAGTTTTTGGTTGCTTCTCCTACTGCTTTTACACAAACTGAGGTACTTGGTTCCTGCCAGTGGGTGTATACTGCTGGGGAGGAGCTATTTTCCTTTTTCTTTGCATAGTGTCAGCCTCCTAGCGACAGCAGCATACACCCCCATGGTTACCTGTGTCCCCCAATGAAGGCTCCAAGAAAGGTTTTACAGTGAGTACCAAAAATCCCTCTTTTAAGATGTTTCAGCTTTTCTTGATTCAGCCTGTCTCATTCGTTTCTCCTGAAGAGGACAGGACGTTCCCATTCTTCAGATGTTTCAGCAGCCTTTGATTCAGCCTATCTCAGGCGTTTCCTTTCAAGCCGGGATTCATGTTGTTCACTTGTCTCAGCTGTTTGAGGCAGGTTTGCTTTCTTAGCTGTTGGAAATAACTTGCCCAATAGATGGTTGTTTTGGGACAGCATTTTAAACAACAGCCCTTTGTATTATGACCCTTAGTAACCACCTCACACGGATCAGAGATCTAGTAGGTGAATATAATAATATATATATATACAGAAAACCTGTGACTTCCTCACAGTCAGAATGTTCTAATTGTCCATAGCAACTAATTAGAGCTCAGCTTTCACTTTTACCTCAGCAGCTTCAATGAAAAGCTGCACTCTGGTTGCTATAGGCAACCAGAATAATCTTACTGTGAGGCAGTTTTCATAAATGAGGCCGCACTTACTTCTGCAGTGGCTATAGGAAACCAGAACGATCTTACTGTGAGGCAATTCTCATAAATTATTTCTATAGAGCCTAAATTCAGAAGGACAAATCTCGTGAAAGGGCGATTTCGAGTTTTAATGGTCGCAGTATTTTTTGTTTGCTTTTAAAGACAGGCTGTGTAAAATTTCACTCAAATTGGGAGAAAAATGTGGTTTTGTATTCAACACGCTACCACACACAGATTTTCAGCTTTATATTTACTGAATATGTTCAAGCATAAGCCGACTCGAGTATAAGCCGAGGCACCTAATTTTACCACAAAAAATGGGAAAACTTATTGACTCGAGTGTAAGCCGGGTATGCATTGTCTCCTCATCCCCATCCTGGTATGCACGGCCTCCTCATCCCCATCCTGGTATGCACAGCCCCCTCATCCCCATCCTGGTCTGCATGGCTCCTCATCCCCATCCTGGTCTGCATAGCTCTTCATGGTCATCCTGGTCTGCATGGCTCCTCATGCCCATCCTAGTCTGCATGGCCCCCTCGTCCCTATCCTGGTCTTCATGGCTTCCTCATCCCTATCCTGGTCTGCATAGCCTCCTCATCCCTATTCTGGTATGCAAGGTTCCTCATCCCTATCCTTGTATGCATGGATGACTCTTCATCCCTATCCTGGTCTGCATGGCTCCTCATCCCAATCCTGGTCTGCATGGCCCACATCAGAAAGGCATAAAAAAAATAAGCCATCTTACTTACCGTCCCTTCGCTCTCTCGCAGCGTCTTGTTCCAGTGCCGCCAACTGCAGTGGCTGGGCAATCATGTGTGCTTAAGGGAATGAATATTCACTGCCCTTCATGTCCATGGGAGCAGAGAGAAGTGAATATTAATGTATCTTACGTAGTGGGCACACGTGATCGCCCGGCCGCTGCTGGAAGCTGCGGCTGACACCGCACATGCTATTACAGAGAAATGAATATTTACTGCCAATGCAGTGAATACCGTATTTTTCCGGCGTATAGGATGACTTTTTAACCCTGAAAATCGTCTTCAAAGTCGGGGGTCGTCTTATACGCCGGGTACGGTGGGGGGAGTGGGCGTTTCAGAGGTGTTTACCTCATCATATCAACGAGGGTCTAGGCGCTGGGGGGCGGCGTCGGCGACTCCTCTTGTGCAGCCCGCAGGCTCTGTGCTGGGGGACTGTGGCGGCGGCTCCTCTTGTGCAGCCTGGGGGGGCTATGTGCTGGGGAACTGCGGCGGCGGCGGCTCCTCTTGTGCAGCCCCGCAGGCTCTGTGCTGGGGGACTGTGGCGGCGGCTCCTCTTGTGCAGCCCCCACAGGCTCTGTGCTGGGGGACTGCGGCGGCGGCTCCTCTTGTGCAGCCCCCGCAGGCTCTGTGCTGGGGGACGGCGGCGGTGATTCTTTTCTCAATTCCCGAGGCCCCGGCAGCTCCATTGCTGCGATGCGATGGCCTCCGGGAAAATGGCCGCTGCATGCTCAGCTTCAGATCTCATCTCAAGATCTCGGGAGACGAGATCTGAAACTGAGCATGCGCCGCCCTCAGCGGCCATTTTCCCGGAGGCCACCGCATCTCAGCAATGAAGCTGCCGGGGCCTCCGGGGATTGAGAAAAGAATCACCGCCACCGTCCCCCAGCACAGAGCCTGCGGGGGCTGCACGAGGAGCCGCCGCCGTCCCCCAGCACAGAGCCTGGGGGGGCTGCACGAGAGGAGCCTCCGCCGCCGTCCCCCAGCACAGAGCCCCCCCAGGCTGCACAAGAGGAGCCGCCGACGCCGCCCCGCAGCGCCTAGACCCTCGCTGATATGAGGAGGTAAACACCTTGCCGGCGTATAAGATGACACCCGGCGTATTAGAAGACCCCCCACACACTTTTAAGACGAATTCATATTTTGACTGTAAAAGTTGTGGGGTCGTCTTATACGCCGGAAAATACGGTATTCATTTCTCTTTAGCCGCAGGATTCGGCTCCTGCCTCCTGTGACCCGCCGCTGCTGCTCCCCCTCCGTCTTCTGGGACTCTCACTCGTGTATAAGCCGAGGGGGGCTTTTCAGCACAAAAAAATGTGCTTAAAAATTCAGCTTATACTCGAGTATATACAGTGTATATAGATGGTACCTATTGTTTTGACATTATGGCACATCAGAAATTTCAATCTGTGGGGGTACAAATGCTGAAATGTTCCAGAATCTCTAACATAAAGAGGCATGAGTGCTCAACTGAGTAGTGAGTGATCAGTGTAAGGATATTTACAAGTTTATATATACCCCATTTGCCCTGGTTTCTCCTTCGCCTCATTGGGGACACAAGACCATGGGTGTATGCTGCTGCCACTAGGAGGCTGACACTAAGTGAATACAAAAAAAGTTAGCTCCTCCTCTGCAGTATACACCTACCATTGGCTCCAGCCCGAACCAGTTCAAGCTTAGTGTCCATAGGAGGCACATGGGTCTGCTATTCATACCATTATTTTTTTATTTTATTTTTGATTCTAATTTTTTACATTTTTTTCCTGGATGATAGGGGCGATGGACCTTTTCAAGGGTCCGATCTCCCCAAACCAACAACAGGCGGGAACGTGGAGTGTCGCCTCAACGTACCCCCTCCTGCGATGCGGGATGACATGCCTGAGCTTGATTTTAGGAGCGACGGGTCCCGTCAGAGCACCGTTCTCCCCGCACCAGCAACAGATGGGAACCTGGAGTGTCGCCTCCATGTACCCCCTTCTGAAGCCAGGCTACAGCCGGACAACAGCCCTGTCCCAGCCGGACAACAGCCCCGGGATGTACAGAGGCCCCCGATCGTGTCCGTGCGGCCCCCACTGCATCACCACTGATAGAACAGCGGTGATCGATGGAGGCGGACGGTCCCTCTCCACCTCCCTGATAAAGGGAGGATGGATTGAGGGTGCCTGCACTGTCCATCCTACAGCTCCCTGACAAGCAGACAGAGCGGTAGCGCTGCCCCCTTTTTTCTTCCTTCCATGGTGGTGAGTATAGGACAGGATGTGGGCTGGGAGGACTCCTTTTGCGCGCGTTGTCGCTCCGGCACTTGTCCTCGGCCGGCGCCAGAAATTTAGCTCCCGGCTTTGGGCCTCGTATAGAACTAACCAGGCATGAAAGAGCTGTCCCAAGCAGTCCGGATCTAAAGTGTTCCAGGTCCCAAAGATTTTCATCCAAATGACTGGCGACATTGGCCGGTCGACACCAGCAGAGTAGGCGGTCATCTGCTCCAGTTTCACCACATCTGGCTCTCTGTCGTTGTCGATGAATAGGCCTGAGACCTGGTGTCCTCCGGATACAAAATAGAATTTGCTTCTCGTCCCCCAAAACTTTTCTTCCTCTCTCGTCCCCCCAAAGTGGAGGCGCGGGCCCGGTCCTTTTTCCAAGCCATCGAGTCTCTCCGCCAGGATGGTGTTATTACCCCGGTTCCAGAAAACGAGAGGTTCCAGGGGTTCTATTCGAACCTGTTCGTGGTTCTGAAGAAGGACGGAACAGTGAGGCTGATCTTGGACCTAAAGCTTCTAAACAAATTTGTCAAGGTCCGGCACTTCAGAATGGAGACCCTCTGTTCCGTCATCTCCTCGATGGAGAAGGGGGAGTTCTTGGCTTCCATCGACATCCGGGACACCTACCTTCACATCCCGATTTTTTTTTTTCCCACCTCACCAAAGGTTCCTGTGTTTCGCCGTCCGCGTGGATCACTTCCAGTTCACAGCCTTGCCACCACCCCCAGGGTGTTCACAAAGGTCATGGTGGCCGTCATGTCCATTCTGCACTCTCGGGGCATAGTAGTTTTGCCATACCTAGACGACCTCTTGATCAAGGGGCCGTCCTTCCAAGCCTGCTCGGAGTCTGTCCACATTACGTTGGATACACTTTCTCGCCTGGGCTGGCTAGTAAACTTGAACAAGTCTTCCCCCGTCCCAGCTCAGCAGATCTCTTTCTTAGAGAAGTGTTATGATGCGGTAACCGAGGAGGATAATAGCGAAAAAGGCTAGGCAACCAGACACCTAGAGAGGTTGGTAACTTAGCGGATTACAGACCCCTAAACTGACAACACAACTAGAATTAGCCGTGGGACGTACCTACAATGCTCTAGAAGCCTCGACACAGCCAAAGAGTTAACTAAGCATAAAGAGAGAAAGGGGAAAAATAACTGCCCCGGAGTAGAGCCCCAAAGCAATAAATAGCCCCCAATATATATTGCCGGTGAGACATGAAGTACAAACACAGGCAGAAAATAGAGTAAGCAAATGCTGGGGCTCAAACGGTCTGGATAGAACAGGACAGGAAAGGATACTGTCTGCAATCCCGCAAAAACCCTAAGAAAAAATCCAACACGTCTGATCTGCAAAAATACTGAGGCCACACAACCTCTCCCCCACTAAATCAGGATGCAAAACAACAGATACTTGAATAACAGGGGACCAGAAATACTGAAAAGACTGACATAAGCTGTGGCAAAGGAAACAGAGTCCAGCACAGGTCCCAGTAGGGAACCTGGCTGAACTCACACCAGCAAGGCAGAGAACAGAGAAAAGCAAAAAGGGAAAAATGCCACAGAGTAAAACAAACAACTTATCTGAAAGATGCAGGACAAAGCAGGGAGCAAGCAGACTTCCAAAACTCTCAGAAAGAAAAACCAAATCACCGGCAGCCACTAAGGGAAGGCTGCTCACTTAAATCTCCCAGTCTGTAACACCTGATCTCCAATCATCCTCTTCAGATGATTGACTTCTGTCAGCCATACCAGCTCCATTACCAGCAGCAACCACCAGAGGGAGCCCAAACTCAGAAGCCAGATCAAAAGTGTTCACAACAGGGATGACCTTGGACACCTCCCGAGGGTTGGTGCTTCTTCCTCAAGACAAAGTCTTAGCCCTTCAACAGGGTGTCCAGGCTCTCTGTCGCCCTCTTCCTCAGTCTATCCGTTTCGGTATGGGGGTCCTGGGAAAAATGGTGACAGGGATGAAAGCTGTTCCATTTGCCCAGCTCCATCCTCTTCAGCACGCACTTTTGGCAGCCTGGGACAGCAGCCCGTTCTCCCTCGATCGACAGTGCCGCCTGTCCCCACGGGTCAAACAGGCGCTCAGGTGGTGGATGCTACGCTCTTCTTTCCTCCAGAGGAAATTCTTTCTCCCGGTCCATTGGCTGGTGGTCACTACCGACGCCAGCCTTCTTGGCTGGGGAGCATTGTTTCGTCTCCTCACGGCTCAGGGGCGTTGGTCACATCGGAGTCACTCCTTCCGATCAATGTCCTGGAGATTCGGGCAATTTGGTTCCATTATCTCCTGGCGGGTCGCCCCATCCGAATTCAATTGGACAATGCCACGGCTGTGACTTACATCAGTCATCAGGGGGGCACCCTCAGCAGGGTGGCAATGCGTGAGGTGACACACATCCTCTGCTGGGCCGAGAGGAACCACTCAGTCATTTCAGCTGTTCACATCCCGGGCGTGGAAAACTGGGCCGCGGACTTCCTCAGCCGTTAAGTTCTTGCCTTGGGAGAGTGGTCTCTCCACCCGGAGGTCTTCCAGCAGATCTGCCATCGCTGGGGGACCATGGACGTGGATCTGATGGCTTGAAGGTTAAGCGCCAAGTTGCCCGAGTAGCTCGAACCCGGGACCCAGAAGCCATTGGGGTGGACGCATTGGTTCTTCATTGGAGTCGGTTTTAGCTCCCGTACGTGTCGCGCCCCCCCCTTTACCGTTGCTTCCAAAGGTCATCAGGAAGATCAAGACGGAAGGGGTCCCAGTGATCTTGGTCGCGCCGGACTGGCCACGCCGGGCATGGTACGCAGAGTTAGTGCAAGTCCTCGCCGCCGCTCCCTGTCGACTCCCGGACCGACCGGACTTGCTCTCCCAGTGCCCGATTTGCCACCAGAACTCAGGGGCCCTGTGTTTAACTGCCTGGCCGTTGAATCCTGGATCCTAACCCAAGCTGGTTTCTCCCAGGAGGTGATTACCACAATGATTAACGCTCGGAAGCCTGTATCGGTACTCATCTATCACCCCACCAGGAAGGCCTTTTTTGCTTGGTGCAGAGAGCACGATCAGCCCCTCTTGTCTTCTCCATTACTACCATTTTGGAATTTCTTCAGTCCGGCTTGGACTCGGGATTAGCGTTAAGCTACCTCAAAGGCCAGATCTCTGCCCTGTCTTGTTTCAGCGCAGAATCGCTTCCGGACTGCAGGTGAGGACTTTCATTCAGGGGGTCTCCCGCGTGATACTGCCCTATAGAGCACCTTTGGACGCCTGGGATCATAACCTGATCTTAGGTGTTCTGCAGGAGTCTCCCTTCGAACTGCTACAGGACGCCTCGCTAACGCACCTGTCTTGGAAGGTCGCTTTCCTTGTCGCAGTAACGTCAATCCGGCGGGTTGTCGGAGTTGGCTGCTCTGTCCTGCTCAGCTCCCTTTCTGATTTTTCATCAAGATAAGGTGGTTCTCAGGCTGTCCCCGCCCTTCTTGCCAAAAGTAGTTTCCTCCTTTCACATTAACGAGGACATTGTCCTACCCTCGTTTTGCCCAGCACCAGTACACTGCATGGAAAAGGCTCTTCACACTTTGGATCTGGTGAGAGCTCTCAGAAGGTATGTCTCATGGACGGCATACTTTCGTCAGATGGACGCGTTGTTCGTGCTCCCCGAGGGTCACAGTAATGGACTTGTCGCTTCGAAGTCGACAATAGCCAGGTGGATCATTCAGCTATTCAGGAATCTTGCCACGTCAGAGGCAGGCCTATCCCAGCAGGGATCAAGGCTCACTCCACTCGGTCGGTGGGCGCTTCTTGGGACATTCGGCATCAGGCGTCGGCGAAGCAGGTTTCCAAGGCTGCGACCTGATCCAGCCTACACATTCTCGAAGCACTACAACGTCCACACTCAGGTCTCAGCAGATGCGGGCCTGGGCAGATGGATTCTGCAGACAGCAGTAGTGCACCTATAGACAGTTGGTATGTGCAGTATATTCTGTTGTGTCGGTTTTCCACCCAGGGACTGCTTTTGGATGTCCCATGGTCCTGTGTCCCCCAATGAGGCGAAGGTGAAATGGATTTTTGTGTACTCACCATAAAATCCTTTTCTCCGAGCCACTCATTGGGCGATACAGCACCCACCCTGTTGGATTTTTTTGGCTGTTTGGTTTTAGGTTGGACATGTTGTACCTGTATTTAATTGTTATGATCTCCTACTGCTTTGTCACTGAACTGGTTAGGGCTGGTGCCAATGGTAGGTGTATACTGCAGAGGAGGAGCTAACTTTTTTTATATTCACTTAGTGGCAGCAGCATACACCCATGGTCCTGTGTCCCCCAATGAGTGGCTCAGAGAAAAGGATTTTACAGTGAGTACACAAAAATCTCTGTTTCCAAGGAAATCCAAGCAGAACAGAAATAAAGAGGCATGGCACCCCCACCCCTCTCCACAACCACGTTTTAGCAATCAATGAGGGTCTCTGCACCCTGAAACCCACCAATCAAAACATGTCTGAAGTTTGGCAGAATGATACATAAACTTTAACTCCCTTATCCTGTAGGAAGTGCAGAGCGTCTTTTATGGCCCCAGATGGAACTGTGAGGTCCTTTGGGCATTTGCTTCTTTTGCCCTCTCTAAACCTGTCCTAAATGCCTCTGTCACTTTTATAGAGGACATATTGGTTAAATTATGCTACATTTCTTAAATATAAGTCATTTGCAATTCAGATGATTTCTCAGTAAAATCTTTGTCCCTGTAATATTCTTATCAGTTTACCAGAGGGATCCCAAAAACGGAAGAGTTTTTCTTCTCTGAGACATACTAACTCTGTTCGTGGTGTGAAGTGGTAGCTGCTTCTATATGGCATATCACTGGTAAAATGGAGATCTGGCAGGATTTAGGCTGTTACGCAATTTAGTCTTAGAGTACAATGAAAGAATCGATTCACCTATTTTTCTAATAAATCAGCCAAAAGTAAATCACCAGAAACACAAATCAGGTAAAAATGTATCTTCCTTCCATCCAAAAGCCCAAACTTTACTTCAAACTTTAAATTCTTATTTATCAGTCATGTAATAAGATATCCCTGTGTATAATGCAGCCTACATAAAGGAAGGAGAGGAATCATTTACCTGTAAAGAATCAGTCTCTCACTGTATACTGGACACAGGCAGACAGCCACCACACACTCCTGAAACGCTTTCTATTGATTGCAATTGCTGTTTCTAACCTTCTTCACTTCCTGCTGTTCCATAGCACACAGGAATCCATCTAACATCTCTTAAATTTCATCTATTATGAAGATAGAAGCATCTTCCCTGTGTATGAAAATGCAGAATCTCTCCTGTGTTTACATGCTGCACACACCCAATCTTTCCCCATGCAGCGTCCATCTCCCAGCTGAGAAGCAGGAAGTATCACTCTACTGTCCAATAGTGAGACAGCGGAGAGCCCTAATTTCAGCCTCAGGGCTTGACAATACTTTTTTTTGTTTTCTTGATTATATATTTTCAAGAAAGTTTTTTTTGATATTTTGATCTTTTACATCATGTTATCCTGGAGGTGATAGGTCCTCATAAGCATAGAGAACATTACTGTGACCTATACTAGACACAAAGTATGTGTATTGTAATAGCTATATAATCACCTGATTCTTTTCAGATTGTTGGCTTTGAAAACCTTGCATTGCGTGACTCTTCTTCCAGTCTGTCCAGAGACGTACAGGATTATGTAGCCCCGTGGAGCCTTATTTTACGATACGGTGTGACTACAGCCTTGTGGCTTGCAATTGGTGGTTTACAGGTATGAGCTCGTACTAAATTAACTTTTTTACCTTATAAAATAAGACATTTATGTCTCATACATTAAACTATTTTGTATTTTCAGATTCTCTTCCACTCTGGAATTTATGAGCGATTTGTGGAAGATAAAATCCGACAGTTTGTAGATTTGTGTTCCATGAGTAATGTAAGTTAGTTGAGTCTAAATAATATACTACTTTCATGCCTACATCTCCAGTATTCAGTAACTTATCAGAAATTCTGATTCTCCCTTTTTCTGCTTTTCAATTTAGAAGTATTAACAATAGAGTTGTGTAATTTGCTCTTAGTGAACATTTCCATGGATTTTTTTAGATTGAGCCTTAGGATATGTCTTAAAATTCGACTCGGCTCAAATCACAGCTATGATTTACGTTCGATGTATACGCAATATATCACTATAATGTACTTTTTTTTTTTTTTTTTTTTAATAATTATTGTGAAAGGTGACTGAGTCACTTCTCACGGACAAGCCGCGAGCCTTGGAAGTCAAGGAGTCTGAGGTCAACAGCCAGGAGGTTATGTCATAAACAGATGAGTGGGACAAAGGTGTAGTCAGGTCACAGTCCGAGGTCACTATTCCAAGAAGATAGCGGATCAACAATAGGGGAGTAGGCAAATGGATGGTCAAAGGCAAATCCAAGATCAGGCAGCAAAGATAAGAATATAAGAACTCAGAGCACAGAGCAATCACATAACACTTGAGCTAAGCAACATCTGGCAATGTTCTAATCTCTACTAGCCAGCTATATAGCCAAGTAATCATCCAAATGGGGGACACCAGGAGGAAACCCCAAAGGCACTGTCAGATTGGACAGCTGGGCTGTCATTCACAATACTGACAGCTCAGCACGCCCCTGAACCTATTGGGCGGCTGAGCTGTCACAATGAGTTTCCACCACACATATACTGTATGATGAACAATTGTGTACATTGGATAGCATGCTGCTCCAAAAGTAAAGCTCTGAACATGACATAAATAGCACATACTGTATATCTAATAACAAAAGACTGACTGGCACTTCCAAGCTAATGTGAACAGGTGCATACTAGGAGCAGCCACCTCCATATACAATATGCAAAAGAAGTTGCACTCTGTCGTGCTAAAGCATGTAGACATGGAATATATGAAATGTGAATAGTAATACTACTCTGGATAATAACAAAAAATTGAGACGCTTAGCACATAATTTGGCTCCACACCGGGCCAATGCCGGCTGTGTTATAAAGCCAGCACTGGCGTGTAATTGTAGCACTTAAAGGGAGTTTATTATTAGAAAATTACATCTTGCTCAAATCAGATTTTTGCCTTGCATGTATTAAAAAAAAAAAATGGCGATATGTTGTTTTTTTGTTCTTTGTTTTATATAACGATCTGTATTAAAAAAAAAAAATTTAAATCTTGCAGTCTTCACAACAGCCACTGGATCTTTTTTAGATTCATACTTCCTGTTTTTTTACAGGAAGAATTTTCAGTAGGCTCCTTATCAGCAGAGGCATGATTACAATGACATGGAACACCCGTATACACAGCTGATAATACAGGATCCACCAATCACAATAGGTGATGTCACAGGTGCCCCTCATCTCCCCCATCACAATGACCTTTGCACACGCTCATTAGTTGATTCAATACAAAACATTGGCTCTCAGTCAGTGTGTTGCTACTAATGTACATGTGAATTTCCTAGAAGAAGAGTCTAGACTACCTCCGGTGGCCTTTTTGAAAATTACAAGATTCCTACATTTTTTTTTTAATACAGATGATGTTATGCCAAATTACAAATACCAAAATGTTTAAAAAAAATACATCCCACACAGAAACCTGAATGAAATAATGGGTAATTTTCTGTTTACACTTTCCCATTGCCCCCTCACGAATGGAGAAAAATCAGGGAAGATAGCCACGGCACTTCTGTGGATGGGTGCACAAATAGGATCCTGTCCCATAGATAAATAGACAAAAATTCAACACTCCAGATAGCTGCAATGGTGAGATTTATTATAAAGAGCAATCCAGAATGGAAATAAACGTTTCGGTCAGCAACAGACCTTCGACAGTACACAGATGGCAATGTTGAGACTTCTAGAAGCTCGGTGCCTGTGTGATGCTGCGGCGTCCACCGCTGGTAAAATACAGGAAAGCGCTCACACAGGCGCTGATCTCCTAGCAGTCTCAACATTGCAATCTGTGTACTGTCGAAGGTCTGTTGCTGACCGAAACGTTTATTACGTTTATCTGAAATGCCAAAGTTTTGTGTTATTTGTTTGTAAGTCAGGGATTGATGGTTATCGTACTGACCCGAAGACTCCTGTTACCAGGTCATTTTTACAACACGCTGAGCACCATGAAAACAAATAAGTGGATTTGTAGTTTTTTTTCACAATTTCACCCCACTGGGAATTTTTTTTCCCCGTTCATTATATTGTAAAATGAGTGATGCCTTTAAAGACCCAAGTTTTCCAAGAAAACAAGCCCTCATAAAGGGAACCTGTCAGCTCGTTTTTCCACAATTCGCTGCGGCCACTGCCTTTTGGGGCTTATCTACAGCAATCTGGAATGCTGTAGATAAGTCCCTGATCTAACCTGAAAGAGAAGAAAAACGAGTTAGATTATACTCACCCGGGGGCGGTTCGGTCCGATGTGCGTCGCAGGTCCGGGTCCAGCGCCCCCAATCTTAATGCAGTGACGTCCTCTTCCTTGCTTCTGGCGCATTCCTGCGCAGGCGTACTAATCTGCCATGTTGAGGGCAGAGCAAAGTACTGCAGTGCGCAGGCGCCGGGAAAGGTCAGAGAGGCCCAGCACCTGCGCACTGCAGGAATTTGCTCTGCCCTCAACATGGCAGATAAGTACACCTGTGCCGGAGCCGCGACACGAAGCAAGGAGGATGACGACATGAAGATGGGAGGCGCCGGACCTGCGACAGCAATCGGAACGGACCGCCCCCGGGTGAGTATAATCTAACTTGTTTTTCTTCTCTTTCAGGTTAGATCGGGGACTTATCTACAGCATTATGGAATGCTGTAGATAAGCCCCAAAAGGCAGTGACCGCAGCTTATTGCGGAAAAACAGCTGACAGGTTCCCTTTAAGGTGACGATAAAAAATAAAATGATGGCTCTTTAAAAAAGAGGAGGAAATAAATGAAAATTGACTTGGGGAGTTTTTCTTTTAGTTTAAAGGAAACCTGTCAGGAAGATTTAGGCCCCCAAACCAGCACCAACCTGTTATGCTGGATGCTTAGGTTCACAATGATGATCTTTTGTCCTCTTTAAGATTCAGCAGCACAGGGAAAAATAACTTTGAGCACTGTATTAAAAAGTTTTGAAAACTGTCTAGTGAAGAGAATGTCGCCATCTAGAGTTGTAATTGGTAATTACATGCGCCATTATTGCGGCACCTAAAATAAACCTGCCACAGGTGGCATAGGAAAGGCTGTAGTGTCTCTAAAGTATCTAACATAACAGTTGTGATTAACCATTGTAAGGCTGGTTTCATACATCCGTGAAACATGGACCCCTCTTGCATTAGAAGAGTGAGCTTGGTGTTCCAATCTGGGCTAACTTCCTCATATATACCTATGAAGACGTTTACTCAGTTGAGGAGACCCGGCGGTCAGGCGAGAACATACCATGTTTCTCATATGTGTGAATCCGGCTTTAGATTACTGTTCCACTTGGTCTATATACAGCTTAAATGGCTATTTCCAACATTACAAGTTAAAGGGATTTACCAGTTTCCGAAAACCTTTTCCTCCAGGCTGAAGTTTGTTTAACAAACAAAGAAAAGGGTCTTCCTCACCCTCACTGGGTCCAGCAGTTTGTCTCCGCCGCTACGCCCTGTGTCTGTTATTGTCTGCAGCGCTGATGTCGCATCAAATGCAGTGCGTCTAGTCAGCGAGCTCAGCGGCTTTGCTTAAGTTGATGCTGAGCTCACTGATTGGCTGCAGCGCTGGCAATACCTTGTCAACGCTGCAAACTATAACACACCAGAAACAACATTGGTAACGCAGTGCTGGACCTGGGGAAGGTGTGTAAAGTACTTTTTTGTTTGTTTGTTTTATAACAAATTGTAGCCAAGGTAATTTGGTTTTCAAAAGGCGAAAAAAAGTAATAATTTAATCGGTATAGGTAATAACTTGATGATTAGTGGGGGACAAATTGCCGGGACCCTCACTGTGACCAAGAACAGGGCTCTAAAATACCCCACTGGAATGGAGAGGCGACTAGACATACACAAAGAAAGACTAACGTGATCCTGTGGATAGATGTTAATAGATGATAACCGGAAATGTTGGTAATAATTATTTAAGACTGACCTTGTGAACTGCGTAACCCCAAAACAAGTTTCAATTTTGCAGATCTCGGTATTCATACTGTCCCACAGATGCTTTGGATACTACATTCACGGCCGCTCAGTCCATGGACACTCTGATACAAACATGGAGGAGATGAATATGAATTTAAGGAGAGAAGCGGTAAGTTTGTTGGATTATCTTGTGCAGTGATAAATCTTATCTAAAAGGGGATAAGTCTCCACCGGAGGGGACAGGAGGCAATAGCCTTTTCTCATCAAGAACCAATGCAGGATATAAACATCTTTGTGTTTGTCGGATGAGTGTTTAATCTATGGGACCCCCATGATCCAAAGGAGCTTCATCTCTGCTTCATTCAACTGTATACAGCTGACTACCAGGGCTGTGGAGTCAGTAAGCCAAACCTCCAACTCCGACTCCTCAATTTCCATGACTCCAACACCGACTCCCTCATACCAGGGCTGTGGAGTCGGTAAGCCAAACCTCCAACTCCGACTCCTCAATTTCCATGACACCGACTCCGACTCCCTCATACCAGGGCTGTGGAGTCGGTAAGCCAAACCTCCGACTCCAACTCCTCAATTTCCATGACTCCCACTCCGACTCCCTCATACCAGGGCTGTGGAGTCGGTAAGCCAAACCTCCAACTCCGACTCCTCAATTTCCATGACTCCAACACCGACTCCCTCATACCAGGGCTGTGGAGTCGGTAAGCCAAACCTCCAACTCCGACTCCTCAATTTCCATGACACCGACTCCGACTCCCTCATACCAGGGCTGTGGAGTCGGTAAGCCAAACCTCCGACTCCAACTCCTCAATTTCAGCTGCAGATGAAGGAAGGGAGACACAGTCATTACTAGTGGGTAGGCGGAGCCCAGATGAGATAGACACCTCAGATTAAAAAGAGTGTTGACCGGCCCCTCCAGCTCGGGCTCCTCCTGCTCAGCTCTCCAGTTTCAATTTGAGGTCTCAGAGGATAGTCGCTGCTGGAAGCAGCTCCTCAGAAGATTTTATTATTTTTTATCGGACAAGAGACTTGGATCACCAAATGTGGTCTAGAGGTCTCAGGGGTCTCAGCGCTGCTGGACCCCAACCTCTCCCTTGGCGGATCTGTATTACCCTATATGGTGGTCCCTGCAGAACCCTGCCGGCCCGGGGGGATGAGGATGGCTTCCCTGGTGGGGACGCAAACCGCGCTGCAGGGGTCACTGCGTTCCCCGCCCTGGGGGGAAGCATGGGCATAGCGCCAGAAACCCCTGAGGGTCCCTGTGGCGCTTTCGGCTGGTGAGTACTCCACATGTTTATTGATGTGTGTGAGTGATTTAGCGACTGCTGCGGCAGTCGCTGTGATATACATGCGGTGACTGGTGTTTTTTTGTCCGCAGGTGGATGCCTGCAGGACATAGGAGAGAGGAGTGCGCGCTTTTTTATTTGAATTTCGCGCTGCTCTGAGCGCGCGCTTTACTGCAGTCTCCATTTCCGGCTTCTCTACATGGAGCACACGGAGGCACAGCGCGGCGGCCATTACTAAGCAGGCTGAAAGCGCTGGACAGAAACTCCCTCGGACATCGCTCTCCTCCCCTCCCGGCAGACGCTGCACCGCAACCAGCTGGGTGAGTCACTTCTACCCGCAGGGCAGAAGTTTAACCCCCTCACTCCCACAGCGCGGGCGCCTTTCTGAGGCACAAATGGGTGGCAGACTGCGCTGCCTGCAGCTGTTATCACAGAGGGCTCGCACACCATTTTCATAAAAAGGTTGTGGGGAGCCTGCGATATTTTATTGCCACTATTTTTTCCACGCTAACGATCCCGATAACGGCGCATATTATGCGATCGTTTGTGTGATCATTTTTAAGGTCGCTAGTAGCTGCCAATCTGGGCGATCTCATTAACAACGCATAAGCGGTTAGCGATCCCCTTAATGACTTTGGCGGTCATTGCGATTTACAAAACAGCGCAATTTTTTAGCGATCTTGTTGAATTTAGTGTGGCATAGCTGTCCTGCAGCTGCTGCCTTATAAGAGGCACTTGTGGCTCGCACACCCTTTTCATTATTAAGGTTGTGTGGAGTTTGCGACTTTAACCCCTTCTTTGGCGGTTAACTCTTAATGGGGGACAGCTGGGTAGCTCTCTCTTTAAGAGCTTTAACCCTTCAGCGTTCGTTTTTTCTTTAAGAAACACACTTTCTAGTTACTGACAGGTTTAACCTGCCATATACTGTGCAACCGTCTCCCAGATCCGCTACAGGATCAGTCTCGCTTATCTGACGCGCAGACCTCGACGGCGTCAAGCGCAGCGGTCGGAGGTTCCAGTGGTGTCAGAATGGAGGCCCTCGCTAGTTTCTATTGATGGCCTGTCTGATTTTCTATTATTGAGTGTCAGCTAGATTCTCTCATGTCAGGAAGCGACACAAGCTGGTGCCTTCCTTCCCGCGTAACGAAAATGTCCGATTCGGACAAGGAGGATCGGCAGGGACACTGCCTATCTTTTGGGCCGTAAAGAGGTTTTTATTGGAGGCGTTACAGTTACCGGAGGAGGTATCTGGACGTCCTAGTAAGTCGGCCCGGATGTTTTCAGTCACGATCAAGCTCCATCACTGGATGAGCTTAATGGGGCAGTGGAGAAGGAGCGCCTGTGTCCAGAAAATTGAGACACCGTATCCGTGTTCTACGGAGTTGAATTGGATCCTTCTCCTGAAGTGGATGTCCCTTCATCCCAGCTTAGCAAAATCCTCCTATTAAGGGGAAGGCGAGTCTGCAGGACCCGCTGGACAGAAAAACGTAGATGGCAGAAAAATCCATCTGCGAGGCCGCGGATCATGGATTCAGTATTAAGGATCCATGTGTACTTGTAAAGTTTCCCTGAGCGGGTTGGACCGTCTACGGACGGCGTGGCAAGGTGGATCTCCTCTATCGAGGTAGATGGGTTTTTCCAGTTGTTGGGGGATACTGCGTCACTGCTATCCAGGGCGCAATCCTCGGCAGTCACAGTCAGAAGAGCACTGTGGCTTAGACAACGCAGTTTCCAAACAGGGTTTGCTATCTTTAGCTTGCAAGGTGGTCAGCTATTTGGACCTGACCTCACGGAGCTGATTGCCAAGGTAAAGGCAAAAGAAACAGCTTTACCGCAGCGCAGAGCTGTGACTTCTGCGTCTGGCAGGACTAGTGCCGGTAGTTGTCGGCGGTCCTTTCGGTCCAGGGGATGATTCAGTCAGCCCTCTGGGGTTTGGGTCGTCCCTTTCTTTTTTTTAAAAAAAAAAGGGGGAATTCTCAGAAATTCCGCATACCCTGGAAACAGAACTTCCGTTAAGACAAGTGGGAAACTGGCAAAAAGCCCGCTAAGGCGGACTGACGCCTGGGTCTCACTCGAGCGCCCTCGAGTGGGGGGTCGTTTACTCCAATTCAAACCGACTTGGGCTTCTCGCATGTCGGACGCCTGGGTGACACGGGTTGTGTTGGCAGGCTACTTCATAACTCTTTCTCGACCCCCAGGCAGTTTTTTTTGTCAACCTCGCGTTTCCGTCAGAGCCCGAGCTTTTTGCCGCTCTGCTGCGGGAGGTAGATTCCTTTCTGCAGAAAGGTGTGGTGGTGCCGTTTCTGCCGGAGGGCCGGGGAAGAGGGTTTTATTCTAACCTCTTTGTGGTCCCCAAAGAAGAGGACAAATTTCGGCCCATTCTGGATCTCAAAAGATTGAATCGGCATGTCCACGCCAGGAAATTCCCATGGAGTCGCTTCGCTCCGTTTTGACGGTCCTGTCGCAGAACGCTTTTTTGGTGTCAATCGACATTCGCGACGCTTATTTGCACTTCCCAATTGGAAGGGCCCACCAACGCTTCCTTTGTTTTGCCATAGGTCAGGACCATTACCAGTTTGTGAATTCGGGTTGGCCTCAGCGCCCAGAGTTTTTACAAAACTTTCTGGCGTCTCTCATGGCATTTCTTCGAAGACAGGGGGTTTCGATTCTTCCCTACCTGGACGACCTTTTGATTGTGGCGTCCTCAAAGGAGGAGGCAGTGACTGCTTGCAATCTATCCCTTCAGCTCCTGGAGGACTTCGGGTGGCTGTTCAGTTGGGAGAAGTCGTCTCTGGAATCGTCGCAGTCAATCCTGTTTTTGGGGAAGCATTTCGACACGGTACGAGCAGTGGTGTCTCTGCCTCCAGACAAGCAAGCATGTCTCCTTCGACATGTACAGGTTATGAAGTCTTCGAAGCGATGTCTCTTCGAGGGTGTATGCGCCTTCTGGGTTTGATGGTGGTCCATGGAGCCACTTCCGTTTGCGCAGTTTTCATTCCAGGGCCCTCCAAGGCTCATTCTGAGCCGTTGGGATCGATCACAGTCTTCGCTGGATTGCAGTCTCATCATCTCCCACAGGGTGTGAGAGTCTCTAGGATGGTGGTTACATCCGGAAGCGTTATCCCTGGGGAAGTCTTTCCTCCCTCCGAGGTGGTCGGTCATAACCACCGATGCCAGCCTGACGGGCTGGGGAGGTGTCTGGACGATCTCTGGATTCAGGGAGTATTGTCGTCAGAGGAGTCTCCTGCCGATCAACATCCTGGAATTGAGGGCAATTTTCCTTTGCCTCCAACACTGGACGGTCCCTTTAAAGCGGTCTGCCAGTCCGAGTGCAGATAGACAATGCGACGGTGGTCGTGTATATCGACCATCTAGGTGGGACAAGGAGTTCCAGGCTCATGGTGGAGGTTTCTCGGATCCTGGTATGGGCCGAGACCAGAGTGCCAGCCTTCTCTGCGATCCACATTTCAGGAGTTCAGAATCACGGCAGACTTTCTCAGTCGCGAGAAGATGGATCCCGGAGAATGGAGTCTTCATCCGGAGATTTTTGCACTGCTGTGCTCCCGTTGGGGAACTCCCCAAGTGGATTTGATGGCATCCAGGTTCAATGCCAAGTTACCGACTTTCATGTCCAGGTACAAGGACCCGAAGGCTGTGACGGTGGACGCTCTGGTGGCTCCGTTGGACCAATTCGAGCTAATCTATGTGTTCCCGCCGATACCCTTACTTCCTCTGGGGTTGTGTCGGATCAGACTGGAGAGAATCCCGGCTATGTTGATAGCCCCAGATTGGCCAAGGAGGACGTGGTTCTCGACACTGGTGTCGCTTCTGGCAGCGCCTCCTTTTCCACTTTCTCTTCGCCCGGACCTGTTAACCCAAGGGCCCGTTCGTCATCCGGACCTGAGGTCTCTGCGTTTGACGGCGTGGCTCTTGAGACCGAAATATTGACCGTCAAGGTTTTTCAGCCAAAGTCATTGCCACTTTGTGGGCTGCCAGAGGTCCAGCTACTACTAGGATTTATCTCAAAATCTTTGGATTTGCAGTACGGACTGGACAAGGGTTTGGCAGTTAGCACTCTGAAGGGTCAGGTTCTGCCCTGCTTTTGCTTTTCGGAAGGCTATCGCCTCGCGTAGGGACGTACGTTCCTTTTTTCGCGGAGTAACCTGTCAGTTTCCGCCGCGGAGGCACCTGTGTCGCCTTGGCGGCTCAATCTTGTATTGGAAGCTCTTCAACATGGGCCTTTTGAGCCTATGGACTCTGCTAGCTTTTCTTTGCTATTTTGGAAGGTTGCCTTTCTAGTGGCGGTTACCTTTTTGAGAAAGGTTTTCTGAGTTGGCGGCTCTTTCTTGCTTGCCTCCTTTCCTGGAGTTTCTCCCGAATCGCGTAGTAGTTCGCACACGGGGCGACTTCCTACCTAAGGTGCCCTAGCTCTGTCCGGAGCCGAGGAATGCGAAGGAACGGGCCTTGCACAAATTGGATTTGGTGCGGGCTTTGAAGTTCTATTTGTTTATTACTCAAAATTTTCGGAAGTCGGAACTCTCAGTGATTCCAGCAGGTCGTCAGCATGGTTAACGAGCTTCCAAGGACTTTATAGCTCGTTGGATTCGGTCTGCCTTTTTAGAGGCTTACCGACTTAAAAGCGAACCTTGCCCGATTAAGATTCGAGCTCACTCCACGAGGGCTGTGGCTTCCTCGTGGGCCTTTTCATCAAGGGACCTCGGCAGCTCAGCTCTGCCGAGCGGCGACCTGGCGTTCCGTCAACACGTTTATAAAGTTTTATAAGGTGGACGTCAGTGCTTCCGCTGCTGCGGCCTTAGGACGTAGGTGTCATGGGTGCATCGCCACGAAGATCGTCGCGATTGCACATTCTGACTTCTCGCAGCTGAGTTGCTGTTTCTTTGTGTTTGGTAATGAGGGAGTTAATTTTACCTAGCTCTTTGCTAAGACTAGGTCCAGCCTCGCCCGGCTGCTTTTGATTATGTTCTAATTAGCTTCCTTTATATACCTGCCAGTCTGCTGGTTAGATGCCGGTGAAAGCATTCATACAGACTGCAGATTGGATCGGTTCTGAGAAGACTTAAGCTAAGAGCTCCTTTGTTGTTTCTCCTCTCCTTGCTTATAGTTTTTCTCCTAGACCTTTGGTGTTCCCTCTGTGTTTATATGTTGTATGAAAGACAGTATTTACTTTATCCCCTGTCTGTCTCGTTTGTCTATACTGTTTGTTAACCTTTACCTGTCCATTCCCTATGGTGGTAATCAGGGTCCTTCTAAGGACTAGATTACAGTGGTCAGGGATTTATAGGAGACAGGGTTTACGCTGGTGGCCTGGACCTCTGTACCATTAACAGTACCTCCAGGTAGAGGGACTAGTCAGGACCCCAGTTTAGGGTCAGCATAGACCCCGGTCCACCTCTAGCCAGAGACAGCGTGAAAAGGATTCAGTATTGACCCACAGGATATTATGTCAGGTAATACTATGCTATATATACATGTTAATGTTACCTATTTATATGTTATATAGAATGTTGTCCCACTTGATAGATTACTGACATTATTTATTTATATATCTGCTAGACAGCGTGACAGTAGGGTCCTGCAGGCGGCCGTAGCTTAAAGTTCTAGTTAACTTGTATTTGGCGCCTATTGCGCATTTATCTAGGTTGTTGGGATTCTGCCTTTTCTGGTTTTTTCCCACCCTTAATTTTTGGACTGCTTTGGGACGTCCCACTAGTAATGACTGTGTCTCCCTTCCTTCATCTGCAGCTGAAAGACGGATTTTGGTAAGAACTTACCTGTAAAATCCTTTTCAGCAAAGAAGGAAGGGAGACACAGATCCCTCCCATGGCAGAAGTGTGTTGTTGTTTTCAGATGCGGCGTGACCCTTCTCTGATAGCGATTATCTGGGCTGAGGTCGACGCGCTAAGGATCTGTTCCAGCATCGCCAGCTCATCGCAGTGATCAGGTCCAGTGAGTAGTACCTGGAACTGTGTGGTTTTTGCCTACATGCATGCATAACCTGTGTTCTTGTGTTTTTTTCTCTGAATTCCTTCAGAAGGGGTTATGTTGCTCCGCTGGTGATATTGCTCTTCCTTAAGCTTGTGTACAACTGGAGAGCTGAGTAGGAGGAGCCCGAGCTGGAGGGGCCGGTCAACACTCTTTTTAATATGAGGTGTCTATCTCATCTGGGCTCCGCCTACCCACTAGTAATGACTGTGTCTCCCTTCCTTCTTCGCTGAAAAGGATTTTACAGGTAAGTTCTTACCAAAATCCGTCTTTCCATGACACCGACTCCACAACTCCGACTCTCTCGTACCAGGGCTGTGGAGTCAGTAAGCCAAACCTCCAACTCCAATTTCCATGACACCGATTTCAACTCCGACTTCACCAAAATGGGCTCCGACTCCAAGACTCCGACTCCACAGCCCTTCTGACTACTACATCAAGGTAACCAACATGACATGACTGAATCAGCAGCGTGGCCCCTTCATTCTGAGAGCTAATGTCAAATTCTCATGATGACAAACTGATAGTATTTTCTGGTGATGTAACATCACTTTATAAAATACCCCTTTAAGATAAAGGGAATAAAAATATATATGCAAATTTTATTCACTCATCAAAAAAACAAGCCCTCACACCGCTCAATCAACAGACAAAAAAAGTCACAAGACTCCAAAAATAACAGAAACCACGTTTTATTTTTTTCTTACAAATTTCTGATTTTTTTTTCCACAACTTAAAACAATCTATGCAAGTTTGGTGTCAATGTAATTGTACTGACATGAAAAATTATGCTTCCAGGTCATTTTTGGCAAACACTGTAAAAACAAAACCCCAAAAACCTATGGCAGAATTGCATCTTTTAAACATTTCATCCCTCCTGTTCCTGTTTCTCAGTACCTTGTATGATAAAATAGTGTCATTTATAACTACAACTTGTCCCTAAAAAAAAAAGACAATAAATGGCTATGTCAACAGGAAAATAAATAAGTTTTGTTACTTTGAAGAAGGCGGAGAAAATAACAAAAAATGTACAAATGAAGTTCTTCTAAGTTAATTAAAAAGCTGCAATGTAGCTAAAATAAGTACTGTATATAATATAAACTCGCACATTTCATCCCTGACATTCCAGTCTCACATCTCTAGTCTTTTCCTTACTCTGCCTGTAGCTGTGACATCCCATAAAACCCCATGCAACTGATAGTTGATCACAGGCCTGAACTGTATACGGCACGAGACTCCTGAGGCCAGGTATACAGAAGACCAGCCGGCAGGGTTGGGGATACGGTGCTGGAATGATGGGGGTTAAATGGCTGAGTATTGGGTTTTTTTTAACATATATCAAATAATTAAAACCTTTTTTTATTTCTCTATTTCAGGAGAATATGTGCAGCCAAAGAGGGCTACAGCCGAACACAGATATTCAGACTTTTCAGATTTCCATTTCTGGCCGGACCAGGGCACAGTTTGATCGGATCCATGATAATTTTATAAAGGTTGTTATGATAATTCCCTTCTGCAATGAGGTCTTGCCTTGCAACAAAACATTTTATTTTTTGTCTTTTTTTTTATTGCAGAATCATGGACCCTCTCGGTTTTTACGCAGTTTTACAACAGTTTCAGAACAGAGCACAAAAGCCTATAACACCATGAATAAATTCCTGAGTTCCTTCATTGATCATGTATGTGTCGTGTCCTAATAGTTATGCATTGAGGTTTACAGGGGCCCGGCCATTTTTCTTGAGTGTCTATAAGTTATGGGTAACAAAAAAAACATTTCTAATAAGGATTATTATCCAAATTGGGTCCCATATACCACAAACCTCTATGAAAAACCTTTAAAATGTTCCTTTTA
>JARQOD010000006.1:395293918-395361418 GCA_033576555.1 Oophaga sylvatica | reverse complement strand
GCTTTGAACCTGGTGCCATAAAAATCCACTGGGGGAATTCCCCAAAGGGAGCACCAGTGAAAAATCTCCGGTGAAGACTCCTTTTCCCCGGGACCCTCTTCTCGCGACTGAAAAAAGTCTCCCGTGTTTCTGAATCCTAAAATGTGGATCCAGAGAAGGTGGCACTTCGTCTCGGCCCTACCAGGTCCAGAGGGTCGAATACACGACCGCCCCCCGCATTGTCTGTTGCACGGATGACAGACCGTTTAAAAAGGGACCATCCAGTGCTGGAGGAAAAAGGGGAATTGTCCTAAATTTCCAGGATGTTAATGGCGGAGACTCCCCCGAGACGGGTATCCCTGATCCAGGATCGTCCAAAAAACCCCCCCACCCCTCAGGCTGGCATCGGGGTTATGCCGCCCACTGGGAGGGAGGAAGCTTCCAGGATCGCTTCCGGACGAAACTCCCCATCCTGAGACTCTCGCACCTGGGGGGAAGTGATGGACTGAAACCGGGAAAGTCTGCGATCGATCCAAAAGGCTCAGAATGAGCCTTTTGGGGGGCCCTGGGATGAAACTGCGTTAACGGAAGTGGCTCCCTGGGCCACCATCAACCCCAGAAGGCGCATAACCCCCCGAAGAGACATCGGTCAAAAATCATAACCTTAATGCGGGGACATGCTTGCTTGTTGGAGGAGGGCCCACGCTGTACCCCTGTCGAAAAGCTTTCCCAAAAAAACAGGATTTCTGCGCGTTCCAGGTTTATTCTCCCAATGACCCGCCCCCCGAAGTCCTCCGGAGGAAGGGGGAAGATTGAAGCAGTCCTGCCTCCTCCCCTTTTGGGAGCCCAATCAAAAAGGTGTCCAGGTAGGGAAGAATCGAAACCCCCTGTTTCGAAAATCCATGAGAGGCGCCAGAAATTTTGTAAAACTTGGACGCTGGGCCAACCCGAATGCGGCCACAAACTGGAAATGGTCCTGACCTAGGCAAAAGAAGGAAGGTTGGTGGGCCTTCGATTGGGGAAGTGGAAATAAGCGTTGCGATGTCGATTGACACAAAAAAGCGTTCTGGCGGGCCCCAAAAATCGGAGCGAAGCGACCTGCGGAATTTCTTGGGGTTGGACAGCCGTTCAAATCTTTTGAGATCCGAATGGGCCGAATTTGTCCTTTTTTGGGGACCACAAAGAGGTTAGAATAAAACCCTCTTCCCGGCCTCCGGCGGAACGGACCACCACACCTTTTGCGAAGGGAATCTACTTCCGGGCGAGGGCAAAAAAAAGCTCGGGCTTGACGGAAGCGAGGTGAAAAAAAAAACTGTCGGGGGGTCGAGAAAGAGACTTATGAAGTACCCCTGCCACAACCCGTGTCACCCAGGGTTGAATGGGGGGAAGCCCAAGTTCAGTTTGAATGAGTAAAGACCCCCCCTCGAGAGCCTCGAGTGGCCCAGGGTCAGTCCGCCTTAGCGGGCTTTTCCAGTTCCCGCTTGTCTTAACGGAAGTTCTGTTTCCGGAATGCGAATTTTGAGAATTCCCCCCTTTTTTTTTTTTTTTAAAAAGGAGGGATCCCAAAACCCCAGAGGGTGATGAATCATCCCCTGGACCGAAAGGACCGCCGAAACTACCGGCACCGTCCTGCCAGACGCAAAATCACGTCTGCGCTGCGGTAAAGTGTTTCTTTTGCCTTTACCCTTGGCAATCAGCTCCGTGGGTCAGGTCCAATAGTGACCACCTTGCAAGCTAAAGTAGCAAACCCGCTTGGAAACCGCGTCCCCGGTCCATGTTAAGCCCGTGCTCTTCTGACTGTGGACTGCGGGATTGCGCCGGATTGCAGTGATGCAGTTCCTCCAACAACTGGAAAAGGCCCTACCTCGATAGGGAGATCCACCTTGCCACGCCGTCGTGCGGCCAACCGGTCAGGGAAATTTTCAAGCACACATGGACCTTAATACTGAACCCCCCAGATCCGCGGCCTCGCGATGGATTTTTCTGCCATCTACGTTTTTGCCAGCGGATCCTGCGATCGCCTTCCCCTTAACGGAGGTTTTGCTAAGCTGGGTTAAAGGGCATCCACTTCAGGGAAGGACCCCAATTTCATCAACTCGTAGAAACGGATACGGTTTTTCTCATTTTCTGGGACACAGGCGCTCCTTCTCCACTGCCCCATTAAGTATCCAGTGTGGTAAGCTTGTTTGTTGAAAGATATCCGGGGGCCGATTCCGGAGTCCAGATACTCCTCCGGTAACGGAACGCTCCAATAAGAACCTCTTTCGGCCCAAAAGAGGGCAGGTGTCCCTGCGTCCTCCTTGTCCGAATGGACATTTTCGTTACGCGGGAAGGAAGGCCCGGTGGTGTGAAGGGTTTGAGTGAGTTCTGAGAGGGCTCCTCTGGTGGTTACAAGCGGTAATGGGGATTGGGAATCAGGTGTTAGATTGGTTTATTAAGGGAAATCATTTTCCCTCAGGGTTGCCGGTGTCAAATTGTTTGGTTGAATCCTTCTTTAGTTCCTTGTGCTGTGTGTGTGTCGCATTCCTGCTATCGATAAGACAATTTTTTTTTTTGGGTTTTTGCAATTTTTGCATTTTGTCCCTGCACTTTGTGGGGGCTTCTGGGTCCCCCGGGGGCTTTTGCCCTTCAGTTTAGCCAGCCACTGTGTTTTGTACTTTTGCTTTTTGCAGTTTTTTTTTAGTGGCTGCTGTTTTTGCACCAGGAACTAATTTAGGTGGTGAGGTCGTGTGATCTAAGGTGGATTTTGTAATTAGTAAGTTGTTTTTTTCGGGTTTTTGGGATTGCGTAAGACCCTTCCTTCCTTTTCATTTGTTAGTTTGGGGCCCCAGCGTTTGCTCATCTATTTTCTTTCTGTGTCAGTATTTCCTTTTTAACCGCCTTTACAGTTTGGGGGCTTTCTTTTCTTTGGGGTTCTGTCCGGGGCAGATTGCTTTCTATTTCTTTCTTTTGGTGTTTTAGTTTCGGCGGGGAGAGGCGTCTAGGACCATGTAGGAAGCTCCACGGTGCCCCCTTTGTGTGGTGGTTTGTCAGGGTACTGCACTATAGATTCAAATGCTTGGTGTTTTTTCCTTTTTTACCTGCATCCTCAGTACCGTAACTACGTTCACGGCCATAAAAATGTATGGTATCCAAAGGGAAAAAATTTTTGAAGGAAGAAAAGTTGTCAAGAATTTTTTGTTGTTGCATTTTTTTTTTTTTTTTTTTTTTTCCCTCTGTTTCTGGGTGCTGGGGGGATCTTTTCCCAATGGAGTTTGCACAGTTGTCTGGCCGTGTGGATCAGCTTGCCCTGGGTTCGGAGTTTGCTGTTTCTTGCTAGGTTGCCTTTGTGGACCTGGTCCCCATGCCAGATTTGTTTTAGGGGACGAGCTAAGTTTGAATTTCAAAAATAATTGTAAATTGTTTCTTGCCTTAAAATCTAAGCCTCGGAAACGCAGGCGCAGGTTCAAATTGTATCTCTTCCTGCGCGGCGATCCTAGGATTGGGTTTTTTCCCTATACCGGGGTCCTGTTTTGTGGATGTTGATGATTTTTTCAGGCTTTGGGGTTTTGTACGATGAGCCTAAGTCTGTCAAGTGAAAAAGCCTTGTTGGCTTAAATCAGGGGCTTGATGACGCGGTTATACTGTCAGAGTTCCGTAGGTGGGGTCCTGCCAAATGGAATGACGACGCTTTTTTGGCGGCCCTTTTCCGGAGGGTTGTCGGATAATGTAAAGGTGTTATGGTGGGATTCCTGTCCCCTTGGTCTCAAGATTCTATGTCATTAGCGTTCAAATTGACAGAGTTTGCGGAGCGGGAAGTATGCGGGAGTGGTGTTCCTTGTGGCCAGCTGGAGCCATGCGTGTGATGGAGGGTGTCTGGGGCCAGCGTCGGTTTCGAAAGCGCAATGGGTTATGTTTCTACTGTGGTGATGCCTCTCTGCTATTTAGTCTGCCCTAGGCGGGGAGACATTTTGCCGTCAGTTTGTCTTGGGTAGTGTTCAGACTAAGTTTTTATTAATGTCACTTGTATGCTCTTGTCCTCATTTTCTGCTCAGGCTTTTCTTGATTTGGGCGCTTTAATGATGGATTTTGTTTTTGCTAAACGTTGGGATTTCCCTTGTCCCCTACAGAAGTTTTCCCCTATGGGGATCGATTTCTTCCCCTTTGGCTGAGAATAAACCCCGTTTTTACTCGGTGATAAGGGGTTGACTGTCACCAGGAGTGCGCAAATTTTTTGGTTCTATATAATTGCATGACATTTGGCGGGTTTCCCTTGGTTACAGTCTTCTAATCCTGTTTTGGATTGGAATCTGGTCTGTAACCAGTTGGGGCGCCAATTGTTAATACAAACACTCTGTTTTTTCTGCCTCCCCCAGGTGGGATGTTGCTTTTTGGGTGTTTTTCTGTGTGTTTAGCGAAAGTAAATCTGCTCCTTACCTCCCCTAGGAGCTTGACTGCGCTATTGAATTGTGCCAGGTGTAATTCCCTAAGGGTGCCTTTTTAACTTGTCTGACTGACTGCGTTGCGGTTTATTCGGAATCATTGGGAAGGGTCATTTCAGACCATCCTCTTCACCCTTGGTGCCGGTTTTTCTTTTTTGGCCAAAAAGATGGTTTTAAGGCCGTTTATTGATTTGTTCTCTTGAACAATTTCTGTTAATTTCAATTTCCCGTTCCCTTGATTTTTTGACCTTTTTCCCCCGGGGGGAAAAACGCTTTTTTTTGGTTTACCCCCAAGGGGTTGACCCGGGGGGCGTTTATAACCTTATTTAAAAAAAAAAAAAAAAAAATTTTAAATTATAAAAAATAAAAAACCTTTAACACCCTTTAAATTTTTTTATATTTTTTTTGTGAATCCCTTTCTCACTAATTCCTTTTTGTCCTTTCCGTCCTTCATATGATTTTCAGGTTTTTGGACAAGGTTTTGATTTGTTTTTTTTGGATTGATATCTGATTTTTTATTTGATGGGTTTTCCCCCTGTGAAACATGTTGAATGTATTCCAGATTTGGAGGGGAATGCTCTGTATGTGAAAGGGATCAAAGTGTCTTTTTGGCTACAGAAGATCTCATTTCTGGGATTTTTTTCCCCATTGTTTTGAATGGACCGGTAAAGGTTCAGGGCCATCTGTGATTGGGTCCAACTATTCATTAAGGCTCTTCAGAGATTTTGGGTTTTGCCAATTTTTATGTAAATTTTATGGTAATTTCTTGGTTATTTTAAACCATTAACTGATTTGACCAGAAGGGTTTGATGTGGTGATTGGCCTCCTGAGGCGTCTTGGTTTCGGAATTAAGCAGAGATTCACTTCTGTCCGGTTCTAGGGGAGCCTGTGTTTCTTGCCTTTCAGGTGGAGGTTGATGCTCTGAAATTGGGGCAGGTGCCGTTTTGTCCCAAAAAGATCCAGGACCTCTAAAGTAACCCTTGTGCCTTTTTCTTCGAAATTTTCTCCTTGAACGTAATTTGACGTGGGTATTTTGGGGTTATGGCCAGGTGGGTTTTGAAGGTGGAGACATTGGTGGGGAGCCAAAAATCGGTGGTGGTCCTTAGGCCATAAAGAATTTGGTCTATCTGGAATCTGCCAAGCGACCAAATCTAGCGGAGGGGGGGCCTTGTTTTTTTACCGTTTTTTTTGGGTTTCCTTTCTTCCTGGCAAGAATGTTTAAGGCGGATGCCCTTCGAGGAGTTTCCTTGCGGTCTCGAGTATCTGACCTCTGTTATTTTGAAGGAGGGTGTAGTTCTTTCCGCCATCTCGCCTAATTTGAGACTTGCTCTGGAGGGGTGTCAGGAGGATAGGCCCGAGCGCTGCCCTGTTGGAAAATTGTTTGTCCGGACCAATGGAAAAAGAGTGTGATGTCTGAGATTCATTGTTCCGCATTGGCTGGGCATCCCGGAATTTTTGGTACCAGAGACTTGGTTAGTCGGTCCTTTTGGTGGCCTACCTTGTCTCGCGATGTCAGGGAATTTGTGCAGTCCTGCGGGACTTGCTCTCGCTCCAAGCCTTGCTCTCGCTCTAGTGGTTTATTGATGCCATTGCCTGTGCCCAAGAGACCATGGACCCATATCTCTATGGATTTCATTTCCGATCTTCCTGTTTCTCAGAGAATGACCACCATCTGGGTAATTTGTGATAGGTTTTCCAAAATGATACATCTTGTGCCATTACCTAAGTTGCCTTCCTCCTCTGAATTGGTGCCGTTGTTCCTTCAGCACGTGGTTCGTTTACACGGCATTCCTGAGAACATTGTGTCTGACAGAGGAGTCCAGTTTGTTTCCAGATTTTGGAGGACTTTTTGTTCTAAACTGGGTGTTCAATTGTCTTTCTCCTCGGCATTTCATCCTCAGACCAATGGTCAAACTGAGAGAACAAACCAGACATTGGAGACTTATCTAAGATGCTTTGTGTCTGCTGATCAGGATGACTGGGTCTCTTTTTTGCCTTTGGCTGAGTTTGCTCTTAATAATAGGGCTAGCTCTGCCACTTTGATGTCTCCGTTTTTCTGTAATTCTGGGTTTCACCCTCGATTTTCTTCAGGACAGACGGAGGCTTCTGTCTGTCCAGGTGTTGACTCTGTTGTTGAGCGTATGCAGCAGATTTGGGACCAGGTAGTGGAGAGGTTGTCCCTCTCTCAGGAGAAGGCCCAGCGGTTTGCTAACCGGCATAGGACTGATGGTCCTCGGTTTAAAGTGGGGACTTGGTCTGGTTGTCCTCAAAGAATATTCCTATGAGAGTAGCATCTCCTAAATTTAAGCCTAGGTTCATTGGACCTTATAAGATCATGGAGATTATTAATCCTGTTTCTTTTCGTTTGCTTCTTCCAGGGACATTTAAGATCCATAACGTGTTCCACAAGTCCTTGTTGAAGAGGTTTGTTGAGCCAGTGGTTCCTGCTGCTGTGCCTCCTGACCCTGTTTTGGTTGAGGGCAATCTGGAGTATGTGGTTGAGAAAATATTGGATTCTCGTTTTTCTAGACGAAGACTCCAGTATTTGGTTAAATGGAGAGGTTATGGTCAGGAAGATAATTCTTGGGTGTTTGCTTCGGACATCCATGCTAGGAGACTTATCCGTGCGTATCATAGAACTCATCCTGACCGACCTGGTTGCTCAAATGAGGGTTCGGTGACCCCTCCTCAAGGGGGGGGTACTGTTGTGAATGGGTTTGAGATGAGTTCTGAGCAGAGGCTCCCTCTGGTGGTTACAAGCGGTACTAGTGAGGATTGGGAATCAGGTGTTACTGATTGGTCTTATTTAAGGGAATCATTTTCCCATCAGGGTTGCCGGTGATCAATTGTTCTGGTCTGAATCCTTCTTTCCAGTTTCCCTTGTAGCCTGCTGTGTCGTGTCTGCATCTCCTGCTATCAGATAAGACAATTTCTTATTTTGTGTTTTTGCTATATTTTTGCATTTTGTCCTGCACTTCTGTGGGGGCCTTCTGGGTCCCCTCCGGGGGCTTTTGCCCTCTCAGTTTAGTCCAGCCACTGTGTTTTGTACTTTTGCTTTTTGCAGTTTTTTCAGTGGCTGCTGTTTTTGTTACACCAGAGAACTAATTTAGGTGGTAGAGGTCGTGTGATCTCAGGTGATTTTGAAATTAGTAGAGTTGGTGTTTTTCAGGGTTTTCTGGGATTGCAGTAAGTACCCTTCCTATCCTTTTCTATTTAGATAGTTTGGGCCCCAGCGTTTGCTCATACTATTTTCTTTCTGTGTCAGTATTTCCTCTTGTCTAACCGCCATTACATGTTTGGGGGCTTTCTATTATCTTTGGGGTTCTGCTCCGGGGCAGATAGCTTTCCTATTTCTATCTTTAGGTGTAGTTAGTTTCTCAGGCTGTGACGAGGCGTCTAGGACCATCGTAGGAACGCTCCACGGCTGCCTCTAGTTGTGGTGGTTAGTCAGGGTACTGCAATCTCATAGATTCCAACTGCTCTGGTGTATTTCCTTTTTTACCTGCACTCCTCAGCTACCGTAACATAACACACCGGCTTGTGACGCTTCCTGACATGAGAGATCTAGCTGACACTCAATAATAGAAAATCAGACAGGCCATCAATAGAAACTAGCGAGGGCCTCCATTCTGACACCACTGGAACCTCCGACCGCTGCCCTTGACGCCGTCCAGGTCTGCGCGTCATAATACGCGAGACTGATCCTGTAGCGGATCTGGGAGACGGTTACACAGTATATGGCAGGTTAAACCTGTCAGTAACTATAAAGTGTGGTTTCTTAAAGAAAAAACGAACGCTGAAGGGTTAAAGCTCTTAAGGAGAGAGCTACCCCAGCTGTCCCCCATTAAGAGTTAACCGCCTAAGAAGGGGTTAAAGTCGTAGACTCCCCACAACCTTAATAATGAAAAGGGTGTGCGAGCCCCAAGTGCCTCTTATAAGGCAGCAGCTACAGGACAGCTATGCCACACTTAACAAGAAAACGTTCACAAGATCGCTACAAAATTGCGCTGTTAGTAAATCGCAATGACCGCCAAAGTCATTAAGGGGATCACTAATCGCTTATGCGTTGTTAATGAAATCGCCCAGATTGGCAGCTACTAGCGACATTAAAAATGATCACACAAACGATCGCATAGTATGCGTCGACGTTAGCAGGAACGTATAGTGGCAGTATTACTGTCGCAGACTCCCCACAACCTCTTTATTGAAAAGGTGTGCGAGCTTCCTTACAAGATAACAGCTGCAGGCAGCGCAGTCTGCCACCCATTTGTGCCTCAGAAAGGCGCCCGCGCTGTGGGGGTGAAGGGGTTAAGCTTCTGCCCTATGACGGGAAGAAGCGACTCACCCAGCTGGTCGCGGTGCAGCGCTGCCGAGAGGGGAGGAGAGCGATGTCCGAGGGAGCTTTCAGCCTGTCAGTAATGGCCGCCGCGCTGTGTCTCCGTGTGCTTCATGAGAGAAGCCGGAAAAGGAGACTGCCGTAAAGCGCGTGCTCAGAGCGGCGCGAAATTTAAATAAAAAAGGCGCGCAGCTCCTCTCTCCCCCGTTCCTATGTCCTGCAGGCATCCACCTGCGGACAAAAAACACACAGTCACCGCATGCATACTGTAACAGCGACTGCCGCAGCAGTCGCTGAAAACACTCAAACACATATTAAAATGTGGAGTACTCACCAGCCGAAAGCGCCACAGGGACCCCCAGGGGTTTCTGGCGCATGCTCATGCTTCCCCCCAGGGCGGGGAACGCAGTGACCCCTGCAGCGCGGTTTGCGTCCCCGCCAGGGAAGCCATCCTCATCCCCCCGGGCCGGCAGGGTTCTGCAGGGACCACCATATAGGGTAATACAGATCCGCCAAGGGAGAGGTGGGGGTCCAGCAGCGCTGAGACCCCTGAGACCTCTAGACCACATTAGGTGATCCAAGTCTCTTGTCCGATAAAAAATAATAAAATCTTCTGAGGAGCTGCTTCCAGCAGCGACTATCTTCTCTGACCTCAAATTGAAAACTGGAGAGCTGAGTAGGAGGAGCCCGAGCTGGAGGGGCCGGTCAACACTCTTTTTAATCTGAGGTGTCTATCTCATCTGGTAATGACTAGTGTGGCTCTCTTCCTTCCATCTGCTGCTGAAATACAGCCATGTGGATGATTCTTAATGGTGCACATAAAAAGTGTAGGAGCAGTGGTGGAGCCAGCAGGGACCATTCTGATATCCACATGACTTTACAAACACCCTCCCCCCAAATAAACGAAAAAGTGGAATTTGGTTTATTTCACTACTTTGCAGACATGATTTTACAGCATCTCCATTTTTGGCTAAAAATTGACGAGTAGAAAATCTAACGTACCTTCAGAGCAAATGCACATGATACATAAGTTATGAAGTTTTTTTCATCATCCGGCAGAGGTAACAAGACAGAGACGTGCTGCTGGCCCTGGAAGTACACACAACCAGGTTACTACTTGATTTGCAGGAAAATTGAAATTAGCATTTAATCCTGCACACATGACTGACTATACACTCAAAGTGCTAGCTGTGGTTTTCAGACAGCACTCGTATCTCTGATAGTCTATGGGACCATGTCTGATTTTTGGTGGACCGAAAATATTGGAGACCTGTCCGATTTTGATCTGAGAGTCGTAAGTGCAAGCCTATGGTTCAGTGAAAAAATCTGACTGCCCTCAAACGACTTCCGAGTGCGGTTCAATTTTCACACATTGTCAGAAAGGAGAAAATGGAGAAACTCGGACCACACTCTGATCAAAGTCTGATCAAAATAATTGGTCTGGTTTTCTCGTACGTGAGAAAATCGGACGTCTGTACGAGGCCTTGAAAGTAGAAATCACCCAGATGTTTAAAGAAAACCTGATGGCAATCATCTTGTTCCTATATTCCGTTTGCATTTTATAACATATACAGCCCCCTTTAGCCTAGGGACAGGCATGATAGCCCCTGCCATAACCAAGGCAACACAATGTAGGCTCAGTATCTATCTCACATTGGACTACTTGTCCCTAGCCTAAGAGGGTTCATACTGGCCTGACAGCCATCTCTCCCTCATACTAAATAAATGTGTTTTTTATAAAGTGAAGAAAGCTGCTGTGTGACTCCTATGGCAGCAGCTTATCCCTGAGAACAAAAGCTCAGTGCGTAAATTTAAAGGGCCCCTTTTACACTACGTACAGTCCATTTTTGTGAATCACATGATATAGAGGAGAAGCTGAGCAGAATAATATAGAGGTTTGTAGGAAAAGATACAGTATAACTTGATTTTTATTCACTGAAATTCCCTATATGTATAGAAGTCCAGTGGGAGGTGCTACTAGTGATTGACAGCTATCTCCGCATGTACAATCATACAGGGAAGACTGTCAATCACTAGCAGGACTGCCCACTGGACTGTTAAGGAATGCTGGCTTATTGTCGACGAGTTTCAAAGTCACTCCGACTCCTTTTTCAAGACATTTCTCTCATTTTTGGTTGTACTGAAGAAGGAGTCGGAGTGACTCTGAAACGCATTGAAAGTAACCCAATATTCCATAGTGGCTTGTCATTTCTCCAGCAGCGCAGGATATTTCCATTGCCCGTGGCAAATTTCAAATCTTACGTGTATATGACCACCTAAAGAGGTTGTCCACTACTGGGAGGCTTGTAAAGTGGCAAACAACCCGTATGCTTACAGACTCCGTAAGGTGTAAGAAAGCACACTGAGCTGAGCTTAACCTCTGTGGGTCCAACTCTCTGCCTCTGCCATTGTTCCTGTGTCTGTTACTTCGTTGCAGCAGTGACAAAACGTTGACAGCTCTGTAGTCAGTCGCTGCTGTTGTAGACGGTACTAAGCTCAGTGATTGGCTGCAGCTCTATCAATATCACTTCACTGCTGCAGCCAAACACAGACCCCAGGAAAAGAGTGGGACCCAGAGAGGTTAAGTAAAGCTCATTCTGTCTTTTTAAATCTCTCTTTAACCTCTAAAGGACCGGGAGATTTTTCCTTTTTCACTTTCGCTAATTTCCTCACCTTCTTCTAAAAAACACAACTTTTTTATTTTTCTATCGTTGTAGCCGTATGAGGGTTTACTGTCTGCAGGACAAGTCGTAGTTTTGAATGACGCCATATTCATTTTACATAAATGTACTGGAATATAGGGAAACAAATTTGAAGGGGGATAAAATGGTGAAAATTATTGCAATTCTGCCAATATTTCGTGGGCTCTTTGTTCATTCTGACCCGGATACATGATTATCTAGGTCAGTAAGACTACAGCATAACAAAACGTGTATAGATTTTTTTTTTATTTAAGCGGGGATAAAAAAAAACATTTAAAAAAGTTTGTAAAAATCAAAATTGGGAGGAGGGGGAGTTTCTGTTACAATTTTCTGAGACCCCCTAATGTTTTTAATTTTTCTGTCGATGGAGATGTGTGAGGGCTTCAGAGCGCAGTCCCCATTTTATTACCCACTCACAGATTTGCATTGCCGATTTTGAGCCGACCCCAAAGAAAAACTTGACGTCTGCACGAGCCCTAACACCAAAATAAAAGATGAATACCTACTTTGAACAACAGCAGCCAGTAAAGTCCAGTCCCCACAGTCACAGCAAAGAACACATCGGCCAAAACTCCGGCATAAAAAATTAGAAACTGAATCGCAGTCTAGGAATTCAAGAAGACAAAGAATTAAAACAAACATGTCTAAAATGGGTCGCTAGCTCAATGTTTGGCTTTTGGACAACAGTTGTCACTCAAGAAAAAAAGTCAGTGTATAGTCAAAGGCCCAGATTCATCAAGACTGGCGAACTTCATGCAGGTCTTCGTGAGGGGGGCATGGTGGGGTACAGAGCTCCTGATTCATTAAGAGTATCACACTTCTTAATTAATCAGATGAGGTATGAAGTGACATGCACCTCCGTGTATGCCTCGCCACAAATCTTACTCTAGTCCCTGCAGTATAGCGAGCACCGCACCAGCTCTGCCCATTTTATCGAAGCTGGGTAAAAATGGCATGAGAAGGGCAAAAGTTCCAAAATTTTAGCGCAGCCTCCAGTAGTACCAAAATGTTGTGATTTTTAAAAGCTTTTTATACCAAAATACTTGGGTAAATCCTTTGCAGAATCTGGCCTGGGCCATGTACCCATGATAACTAGTTTGTGAGTTTTTAATATTGCTGATTTTTTGTAGCATTTTTGCATCAATTAGTTAAATTACGTTGTTTTTATTGCATTTTTTCGTGCATTTTTTTTACAAACATTTTTCTTAAGTCGCTTGACTTCAACCCCGAAGAAAAGGTTTGCTGGGATTTATAGAAAGCGGCTGCAGCAAGAAAAGTACAAGAACAGGAGGCAAAGACTCTTCAGGAATCTCTTTTGGATCATTGGAAAAAGCAGAACGTTTGTAAATTTTGCTAATAACCTAATTTTCAATGGGCGTTGATTAATTTTGATTACAACTATTAGTCAGAACAGACGAAGTGTCTAAATGTTTGCTACTATATACAGTAACAGCAAGTTTATGAAATTCTATATTATGAAACCAAACTTATTATTTTGCACTTAATACCTGCAGGTCAATTACTTGACTACCGATTCGCCTTTTCCAGGCTGCAGTTTTCAGAAGGGACCACAATACAGCCAGACCACCCAGCACTCCCAAAGCCACCTGGAAAATTAAGGCCAATTTTAACATGCGTCCAATGGTGGAAAGACACCAGAGAAAGCAAATAACTGATCACTTACATCTGCCTGGATGAGGGAGTCTGACTGGTTCATTTCATACTGTACTGAAAAAGAAACCTGGGACAAGAAAAGCATCCTGTAAATTACATGATTGTCATGAGCTGTAGAACTACAACCCTCAGCGTGTCATCTGTCAAGCTCTGGTCACATTGGTATTGTGGTTTCCATCCATACAGAACATGATGTGTCCTATAAACACTAATGCATCTTGAGATTTACAAAGCCTAACTCACTTTCCGTAAGGAAATATAGGAATTTGACATATGACACACTTCACATGGTATTTTGTTATTCTAGGAAATAATTTGTTCCTCATCAAAATGTTTATCCTGTTAATATATTGCAGTCATCATATTATATAGCACTGTGTTCTTACAATTGCTCCTTTCCCCTTTTACCCAGTTAATTCTTCCCTTTTCCATTAGAGCTATGACATCATACGATTAGAAACTAACCGAATCCTTTTAAGCTCTATGTAGAAACAGGAGGTCAGTTTTCCCTGCGTGAGACATCACTGCAAAACTCCCTGACAGGGGGAGGAGTGAGCAGTTGCATCAGGAGTTGAAGAGGGAGATGACTCATGAAGGCACAAGAGACTTCCTGTTTCTTCATAGACCAGAGAAAAGAGAAGAATTAACTGGATAGAAAGACAAAATGAGCAACTGTAAGTGCACAGTGCTATATAATATGATGACTGCAATACATTAAGAGGATAAACATTTTGACGGGAGGAGGAGGACTTCTTCTTTCAATGCGGACTGTACCTTCACAATCTGGTTGTCTGGGTTCTGTACTTGTACATCTGTGTACTCAACAATCATCAGCGGAGGGTAGATTGTTCCTCTATGAGCTTCAGGCACAAGGCTGATACTAAGGATGATAGACTTAGTTTAACACATGTAACATCAGTGTTATGGACAGTTTAATATACATATTTTGCATTTATTATCATTTTAGCTAGAGATGTAGATAATGTTCCCTCTTAAGGGTATGCCACACTAAACAATATCGCTAACGGGATCGCTAAAAAACGTCACTATTTAGCGATCCCGTTAGCGATATTGTTCAGTGCGGCAGCTTCCAGCGACGAGCTTCCTGCTGTGATCTCGCTCGTCGCTGGAATCGCTCCGGACCCTATTTCATCGCTGGCGCTCCCGCTGGGTAAGTATCTTATCGCTGTGTGGCACCTTTTCTTAGCGATTTAGCGGTACTTTTGTACCGCTAAAGTCGTTAAGAAGATCGCTAACGGCGATAGCGTCGTTAACTATATCGCTAAATGCGGCAGCATTTAGCGATATAGAAACAATCCCGCTAGCGATCTCATTAGTATGCAACGCTAACGAGATCGCTAGCGGGATAGCTTAGTGTGGCAGTACCTTTAGCTGGGCAGTACAGAATCACATGTAATAAATAATATAATGTACAGCAGATTAATAATTAGTTCTGAAGTGGCAAGATAATCAGGACAACATTGCATTACAGTCTAAAAAGGGCTGACAGGTGAAAACAAGTTACCACCTATCCACAAGATAGGAGATAACTTGCTGACTGGTGGGGGTCCGATTGCTGGTATCTGCACCGTTTGGTAGAAGGGGGCACTTTGATCCCCAACGAATAAAGCCACCTGAAATTGGATTGGCACCCTTCATTTTTTTCTCCACGGCAGCGCAAAATAACCCATTTGTTTCTCCATTCATTCCCAACAGGGCTATCAAGAGCTGCATTTGTTTGTTTCCCGCAGCCCCATAAAAAAATTAATGGAGCAGCAATTGGGCATCTGATCTGATGCGCCATTTTGTAACGGGGATAAAACAGCTGACATGTGCCGCGAACAGCAGCAGGAGGAATCGTTATCCTCCCGCGGCTGTTAACCCGTTAAATGCCGCTGTAAAACTCTGACAGCGGCATTTAAACACACGCTTCCTGCAAGTGAACTGGAAATCCCGCCCATCGGCGCCCGTTTCACATGACCGCGGGTCGCCGATGGGTTGGCATGATAACCAGGAGGTCTCCAGCAGACCTCTATGGTTGTCACTGCCAGATTGCTATGAGCGCCGCCCGGTGGTCAGCGCTCATAGCAAGTTAGCCCACAGGAGAGCTGATCATCGCCTGTATGTAGCAGAGGCGATCGGGTTATGGTAGCTTCTAGTCTCCCATGGAGACTATTGAATGATGCAAAAACTAAAAAAAAAAAAAAAAAAAAAGTTTTTAAAAATATAAATAAATCACCCCCCTTTCGCCCAAGTCAAAATAAAACAATAAAAAAAATCAAACATACATATATTTGGTATCATCGAGTTCAGAATCGCCCGATCTATCAATAAAGAATTAAACCCAATCGCTAAATGCGTAACGAGAAAAATAGCCAAAACGCCAATATTCCTTTTTTTTTGGTCGCCACAATATCGCATTAAAATGTAAGAACAGACGATCAAAAGATTGTATCTGCACCAATATAGTATCTTTAAAAACGTCAGCTCAGCACGCAAAAACTAAGCCCTCACCCAACCTGAGATCACGAAAAAGACGGATTTTGGTAAGAACTTACCTGTAAAATCCTTTTCAGCGAAGGAAGGAAAGGAGACACACTAGCTCATAACTAGTGGGTAGGCGGAGCCCCAGATAGGATTGACACCTCAGATTAAAAAGAGTGTTGACCGGCCCCTCCAGCTCGGGCTCCTCCTACTCAGCTCTCCAGTCGTACCCAAGCTTAAGGAAGAGCAATATCACCAGCGGAGCAACATAACCCCTTCTAAAGGACTTCAGAGAAAAAACATAAGAGTACAGGTTATGCATGCATGTAGACAAAAATCACACAGTTCCAGGTACTACTCACTGAACCTGACTACTGCGATAAGCTGGCAATGCTGGAACAGAGCCGTAGCGCGTCGACCTCAGCCCAGAAAATCGCTATCAGAGAAGGGTCACGCTGCATCTGTAATACAACAACACACTTCTGCCATGGGAGGGAGCTGTGTCTCCCTTCCTTCCTTCGCTGAAAAGGATTTTACAGGTAAGTTCTTACCAAAATCCGTCTTTCAGCTGCAGATGGAAGGAAAGGAGACACACTAGTTCATAACTAGTGTGGACGTCCAAAGCAGTCCAAAAATTAGGGTGGGAAAAAAACCAAAAGAGGCAGAAACCCATCAACCTAGATAAATGCGCAACAGGCGCCAAATACAAGTTAACTAAAACTTAAAATACCGCTGCCTGCGGGACCCTACGTCCTAAGGCCGCATCAGCGGAAGCACTGACGTCCACCTTATAAAACTTTGTAAATGTGTGGACGGAGCGCCAGGTCGCCGCTCGGCAGAGCTGAGCTGCCGAAGCCCCTTGATGAAAGGCCCACGATGAAGCCACAGCCCTCGTGGAGTGAGCTCGAATCTTAAATCGGGCAAGGTTCGCCTTTAAGACGGTAAGCCTCCAAAATGGCTGACCGAATCCAACGAGCTATAGAAACCTTGGAAGCTCGTTGACCACGCCTGCGACCTGCTGGAATCACAAACAGAGAATCTGACTTCCTAAAACCTTGAGTAACAGACAAATAGAACTTCAAGGTCCGCACTAAATCCAATTTGTGCAAGTCCCGTTCCTTTGCATTCCTTGGGCTCGGGCAAAGCGAGGCCAATACAATATCCTGGTTAACATGAAATTGCGACACCACCTTAGGTAGAAAGTCGCCCCGTGTGCGAAGCACTACTCGATCCGGGTAAAACTCCAGGAAAGGAAGCGAGCAGGAAAGAGCTGCCAACTCAGAAACTCTTCTTAAAAAGGTTACCGCCACTAGGAAGGCAATCTTCCAAGAAATTAAAGAAAGGCTAGCAGAACCCATAGGCTCAAAAGGTACATGCTGAAGAGCCTCCAAGACAAGGTTGAGCCGCCAAGGAGACACAGACGCCTTCCGCGGCGGAAACTGACGGATTACTCCGTGAAAAAAGGAACGTACGTCCCTACGCGAGGCGATAGCCTTCCGAAACAGCAAGGACAGGGCAGAAACCTGGCCTTTCAGAGTGCTAACTGCCAAACCTTTTGACCAGCCCGTACTGCAACAAAGCCAACAAATTGGGAATGGAAAAAATCCTCGGATTCATTGAAGAACCCGAACACCACGAAAAGAAGGCTTCCCAAGTCTTGTAATAAATCTTAGTAGTAGCCGGACCTCTGGCAGCTCGCAGAGTGGCAACGACTTTGACTGAAAAACCTCTACGGGTCAATATTTCGGTCTCAAGAGCCACGCCGTCAAACGCAGAGACTTCAAGTCCGGATGACGAACGGGCCCCTGGGTTAACAGGTCCGGGCGAGGAGGAAGTGGGAATGGCGGTGCCGCCAAAAGCGACACCAGTGTCGAGAACCACGTCCTCCTTGGCCAATCCGGGGCTATTAACATAGCCGGAATTCTCTCCAGGCTGATCCGACGCAGCACCAGAGGAAGTAAAGATATCGGCGGAAACACATAGACTAGCTCGAAATGGTCCCACGGAGCCACCAGAACAACCACCGCCACAGCCTTTCGGGTCCTTGCACCTGGACATGAAGGTCGGTAGTTTGGCATTGAACCTGGATGCCATCAAATCCACTTGGGGAGTTCCCCAACGGGAGCACAGCAGTGCAAAAATTTCCGGATGAAGACTCCATTCTCCAGGATCCATCTTCTCGCGACTGAGGAAGTCTGCCGTGGTATTCTGGACTCCTGGAATGTGAATCGCAGAGATGGCTGGAACCCTGGTCTCGGCCCATAGCAGAATCCGAGACAACTCCATCATGAGCCTGGAGCTCCTTGTCCCGCCTTGGTGGTTGATATACGCGACCGCCGTCGCGTTATCTGTCTGCACTCGGACTGGCAGACCGCTCAAAGGGAGCGTCCAGTGTTGGAGGCAAAAGAAAAAATTGCCCTCAATTCCAGGATGTTGATCGGTAGAACAGACTCTTCCGATGACCATACTCCCTGGATCCAAAGATCGTTCCAGACACCCCCCCAGCCCGTCAGGCTGGCATAGGTGGTTATGACCGACCACCTCGGAGGGAGGAAAGATTTCCCCAGGGATAACGCTCCTGGACATAACCACCATCCTAGGGATTCTCGCACCCTGTGAGAGATGATGACGCTACAATCCAGAGAAGCTTGCGATCGATCCCAACGACTCAGAATGAGCCTTTGGAGGGCCCTGGGATGAAATTGGTCAAACGGAAGTGCCTCCATGGACGTCAACCCCAGAAGGCGCATACACTTCCGAAGGGACATTGCTGTCGCAGATTTCATAATCTGTACATGTCGGAAGAGACATGCCCGCTTGTCTGGAGGAAGGGACACCACCGTCCGTACCGTGTCGAAATGCATCCCCAAAAACAGGATTGACTGAGACGGTTCTAGAGACGACTTCTCCCAATTGACCAGCCACCCGAAATCCTCCAGGAGCTGAAGGGATAGATTGCGAGCCGTCCCCGCCTCCTTCTTTGAGGACGCCACAATCAGAAGGTCGTCCAGGTAGGGAAATCGTAATCGAAGAATTGCCATGAGGGGCGCTAGAATTTTTGTAAAAACTCTGGGCGCCGAGGCCAAGCCGAATGGCAGAGCCACAAACTGGTAATGGTCCTGACCTATGGCAAAACGAAGGAAGCGCCGGTGAGCCCTTCCGACGGGAACATGCAAATAAGCGTCGCGAATGTCGATTGACCAAAAAGACGTTCTGCGACAGGGCTGCCACAACGGAGCGAAGCGACTCCATGCGGAATTTTCGGGATGTAAACATGCCGATTCAATCTTTGAAATCCAAAATAGGGCGAAATTTGTCCTCCTTTTTGGGGACCACAAAGAGGTTGGAATAAGAATCCTCTTCCCCCGTCCTCTGCGGAACCGGTATCACCACACCCTTCTGCAGAAGGGAATCGACCTCTCGTAGTAGAGCGGCAAATAGCTCGGCTCTGACGGAATGCGAGATTGGCAAAACCTGTCCGGGGGTCGAGAAAGAAACTCTATGAAGTAGCCTGCCAACACAACCTGTGTCACCCAGGCGTCCGACACACGGGAAACCCAAGTCGGTTTGAATTGGAGTAAACGACCCTCCACTCGAGAGCGCTCGAGTGAGACCCAGACGTCAGACCGCTTTAGCGGGTTTTTTGCCAGCTTCTGTCTTAATGGAAGTTCTGTTTCCAGGGTATGCGGAATTTCTGAGAATTCCCCTCTTCTTTTTTTTTTTTTTTTTTAAAAAGAGAGGAACGACCCAAACCCCCAGAGGGTTGACCGGATCATCCCCTGGACCAAAAGGACCGCCGACAACTACCGGCACTAGTCCTGCCAGACGCAGAAGTCACAGCTCTGCGCTGCAGTAAAGCTGTTTCTTTTGCCTCAGAAATCAGCTCTGTGAGGTCAGATTCAAATAGCTGACCACTTTGTAAGCTAAAGATAGCAAACCCTGCCTGGAAACCGCGTTCCACTGTCTAAACCACAGTGCTCTTCTGACTGTGACTGCCGAGGATTGCGCCCTGGATAGCAGTGACGCAGTATCCTTCAACTTGAAAAGCCCATCTATCTCGATAGAGGGGATCCATCTTGTCACTCCGTCTGTAGACGGTCCAAACGGCTCAGGGAAACTTTACAAGTACACATAGATCCTTAACCCCTTACTGCCATCGGACGTACTATCCCGTCCATGGTACCTGGGCCCGTATGACCGGGGACGGGATAGTACGTCATAGGCGATCAGCTGCGCTCCTGAGGGGAGCGCAGCTAATCGCCGCCGGGTGTCAGCTGATTATCACAGCTGACACCCATGACTGTGTGTCAGGAGCGGTCACGGACCGCTCCCGGCACATTAACCCCTTGCACACCGCGATCAAACATGATCGCGGTGTACTGGGGGCACAGGGGAGGATCGCGCAGGGTGGGGGCTCCCTGCGCGCCCCCCTGAGACCCTCAGAGCAGCGCGATGTGATCGCGCTGTTCTGAGGGCTTCCTCCCTCCCAGGACCCGGATCCAAGATGGCGCCGGGGTCCTGGAGGGAGGCGGCTACCTCAGTGCCTGCCGAGAGCAGGCACTGCGAAGCCTGTATCTATGCCTGTGCGATCGCTGGTGTGACAGAGTGCTGTGCACACTGTCACACCAGCGATCTGATAAAATACAGTGATGTCCCACCCTGGGACAAAGTAAAAAAGTTAAAAAAGTAAAAATAAACATGTGTAAAAAAAAAATCCAAAAAAAAAAAAAAAAAAAAAAATATTCCCCAATAAATTCACTTCTTCCTGTAAATAAATAAAAAAACCAATAAAAGTACACATATTTGGTATCGCCGCGTCCGTAACGATTCCCCCTATAAAATTGTCCCACTAGTTAACCCCTTTAGTGAACCCCTAAAAAAAAAAAAAAAAAAAAAACGAAGCAAAAATACGGATTTTTGTGTTACTCACCGTAAAATCCTTTTCTCCGAGACGCTCATTGGGGGACACAGGACTGTGGGTGTATGCTACTGCCGCTAGGAGGCTGACACTAAGTAAACATAAAAAAAGGTTAGCTCCTCCTCCGCTGTATACACCTCAGCACTGGCCGCAGGCAAACCCAGTTTAGTGCAAAAAGCAGTAGGAGGCTAAAGAATAAATTAATGTTAATACAGGTACAATATATCCAGAAGTAAATCTACTGATATAGACCCAAGCAAATAAAATTAACTTAGAAATCGAAGCCATCCGGCTAATAGGGAGGGAGCTGTGTCCCCCAATGAGCGTCTCGGAGAAAAGGATTTTACGGTGAGTAACACAAAAATCCGTATTTCTCCTTCGTCTCATTGGGGGACACAGGACTGTGGGACGTCCCAAAGCAGTCCCTTGGGTGGGAAACCGACTCCACAGTGTAATTTATAATCAAGCATTGCTTATATGTGCGCAACCGCGCCCTGAAGAATCCTTCTACCCAGACTGGCATCCGCAGAAGCCTGGGTATGGACATTATAATGCTTGGAAAAGGTATGCAGACTGGACCAGGTTGCTGCTTTACAAACCTGTTCCACTGAAGCCTGATGCCGAAGGGCCCAGGAGGCACCCACCGCTCTGGTGGAGTGAGCCTTGATCCCTGCAGGAACCACCGCGCCTCTGATGCGGTAAGCCTCCTGAATGGCTAACCGAATCCACCTAGCCAAGGTTGATTTAGAGGCAGCGAGTCCCTTCCTGCGACCTTCAGGGAGGACAAACAGCGTGTCCGTCTGTCGAAAGGACGCCGTCCGAGATACATATCTCCTGAGTGCTCTCACCAGATCCAGCGTATGGAGAGCCTTCTCCACTCGGTGCGTCGGAGCTGGGCAAAATGAGGGCAAAACAATGTCCTCATTAATATGAAATGAGGACACGACTTTAGGCAAAAAAGGTGGAGTAGGTCTGAGCACCACCTTATCCTGATGGAAAAGCAAGTACGGAGCTCGACAAGACAGTGCAGCCAGCTCCAAAACCCGCCTTATGGATGTTATGGCTACCAAAAACACCACTTTCCAGGAAAGAAACGACAGAGAAACCTCCTGCAAAGGTTCAAAAGGAGACTCTTGCAGAACTCCCAGGACTAGATTGAGGTCCCAAACCTCTAAAGGAGTCTTGTAGGGAGGAACTATATGGACAACCCCTGAATAAGGCTAAGTTCACACGTTGCGGAATTGCCGCGGAAATTTCCGCGGCAATCCCGCACTTCTCCCGCAGGAAATACGCACGTTTTTTTATGCTGATTCCCGCCAGAATAATAGCGTTTTGCAAGCGTAATTAGCTTGCAGAATGCTAGCGTTTTCCTAGCGATCTGTAGCATCGCTTGGAAAACTGATTGACAGGTTGGTCACACGAGTCAAACATAGTGTTTGACAAGTGTGACCAACTTTTTACTATTGATGCCGCCTATGTCGCATCAATAGTAAAAAGATCTAATGTAAAAATAATAAAAAAAATAATAAATAATGATATTCTCACCTTCCGGCGGCCCCCGCAGCCTTCCCGCCTCTCAGCGACGCTCCCGGCAACTCCGGTCCCAGGAGTGCTTTGCAACAAATCACACCGATGACGTAGCATCTCGCGAGACCGCTACGCCATCTGGGTGATTCTCGCAAAGGACTCTTGGGACCGGAAGTTGCCGGGAGCGTCGCTGAAGGCGGGGAAGGCTGCGGGGGCCGCGGGAAGGCTGCGGGGGCCGCCGGAAGGTGAGAATATCATTATTTTTTATTTTAATTATTGTTTTACCAGGGATATGGTACCCAGGGCCTGGAGGAGAGTCTCCTCTGCTCCAGACCCTGGGTACCATCCGCACATGAACCGCTTACATTGCGCATAGTGGGCATAGCCACATGCGGAAAGTAAGCGGTTCAATGCATTCCTATGGCGGCGGAATCACCGCGGTTACGCTAAATTAATGAACATGTTGCTATTTTTTCCGCAAAGCGTTTTTTTCGCGGAAAAAAACGCAACATGTGGCCAAAACCATGCGGAATCAATTAACATGTATAGGATGCTTAATGCTTGCGTTTTTATCGCGTTTTTAACCGCGGAAAAACCGCGAAAAAAACGCAATTATTCCTGATCGTGTGCACTTAGCCTAAAGGTCCTAACCTGAAAATTAGACGCGATCCTTCGCTGAAAAAGCACAGACAAGGCTGATATCTGCCATCTAAGCGTACTTGGCGCTAGACCTGAATCTAGGCCTGCCTGGAGAAATGACAGAATGTTTGGAATTGACAACCTAAGCGGGGAACAACCATGTTCCCTGCACCAAGCAAAAAAGATCTTCCAAGTACCGTGGTAGATGCGAGCCGAGACGGGCTTTCGGGCGCTAGCCATCGTCGCGGCGACCTTTTTAGAGAATCCAGCCCTGGTCAGGATCCAAGATTCAACGGCCAGGCCGTCAAACACAGGACCGCTGAGTTCTGGTGGTAAACTGGGCCCTGGGAGAGAAGGTCCGCGCGCTCTGGCAGTCGCCAGGGTGCGTCGGCGAGCAACTGTACCAGCTCCGCGTACCAAGAGCGACGCGGCCAATCCGGAGCGATTAATATCGCTGGAACCCCCTCTATCCTGATCTTTCTGATCACCCTTGGGAGAAGAGCTATTGGTGGAAATAAGTATGGAAGATGGAATTGATTCCACGGTAGAACCAGGGCGTCCACCGCAATTGCCTGCGGATCCCGGTACCGGGAGACGAAGTTGGGCACCTTGGCATTCATCCTGGAAGCCATCAGGTCCACATCTGGGGTTCCCCAGCGTCGACATATCTGCTGAAAAATCTCGGGATGTAGTGACCATTCCCCTGAAGCTATGCCGTGACGGCTGAGAAAATCCGCTGCCCAGTTTTCCTCGCCCGGAATGTGGACTGCTGAAATCACGGAGTGATTTACCTCTGCCCAGGACAGAATCTGTTTTACCTCGTGCATAGCCGCCCGGCTGCGGGTACCTCCCTGATGGTTTATGTATGCCACCGCCGTGGCATTGTCTGACTGAATTCGGACTGGGCGGCCCGCCAGATGCTGGTGAAAATGCCTCAGAGCCAGCCGAATAGCTCGGATCTCTAAAATATTTATCGGGAGGATCGACTCCTGCTGAGACCAAGTCCCCTGGGCTGTGTGGTGACGAAACACTGCTCCCCATCCGAGCAGGCTGGCATCCGTTGTGACTACCATCCAGATATTCGGAGGAAACAAACGGCCCTGTTGAAGAGTGGAACTCCTCGTCCACCACATAAGAGTCTGTCTGACCTGCAGGGACAGACGGCACCGAAGATTGAGGGAATAAAGGCTCCCGTCCCATACTGCCAAGAGTGCATGCTGAAGGGGGCGAAGATGAAACTGGGCAAATGGAATCGCCTCGATCGTTGCCACCATCCTTCCTAGGACCCTCATGCAAAACCGGATGGTATGAGGAATCGGTTTGTGAAGGATCCGTACCTCTTGACGGAGAACTAAGGCCTTGTCCTGAGGAAGGATTATCAACCCTTGAGCGGTGTCGAAATCCATCCCTAAGAAGGTGATCTTTCGAGATGGCACGGGAGATGACTTCTTCATATTCACCAGCCACCCCAGGCGAACAAGAGTGTCTAGGGTAATGCTGACACTTTCCTCGCATGTTTGGAAAGACGGACCCTTGATGAGAAGGTCGTCTAGGTAAGGCAAGATGACTATCCCCTGGAGTGTAGAATGGATACAACAATAGCCATGACCTTTGTGAACACTCTGGGAGCTGTGGCTAGCCCGAATGGCAAGGCAGCGAACTGAAAGTGAAGTTTGCCGATGGCAAACCGAAGAAACCTTTGATGAGGGGGAAATATGGGGATGTGAAGATAGGCATCCTGGATGTCTATTGATGCTAGAAATTCCCATTTTTCCATGGCAGCAATGACCGAGCGGAGAGACTCCATTCGAAAATGTCGAATTTTGACTAACCGATTCAGTCTTTTTAGATCCAGAATGGGCCTTACGGTACCGTCCTTTTTGGGTACAATGAACAGATTGGAATAAAACCCCCGACCTCTTTCGACCTCTGGTACAGGTACGACAACCCCGCTGTGTCGAAGAGACTCGACCGCCTTGAATAAGGCGAGAACCCGAGACTCCTCCTTGGGAAGGCGCGAGGGAAAGAAACGATTTGAGGGAAGGCTGGTAAATTCTATCTTGTACTCCGAGGTGACTAATTCTCTGACCCATTAGTCTTGAGTAATTGATAGCCAAGTGGGACGAAACCAGAGTAGACGGCCGCCTACTCTGGATGAATCGACCGGATTCTGCCTCCAGTCATTTATCCAAAAATCTTTGGGGCCTAGACCTCTAGATTTCGGTTGTTGAGACCGCATTCTTCCCAACGGGTTGGTCTTGTAAGAGGCCTGACGATCTCTGGCCTGATTAGGTCGACCTGAGCCGCTGGAACTGGCTGTTGCAGCCCAACCTGGGTTGCGAAAGGCTCTAAAGCGAGGCTGAGGCTGTCGGCGAAAGGGCTGTTTGACCTTCTGCTGAGGCAAAAAAGAACTCTTCCCTCCTGTCGCATCAGATATAAGCTGATCCAGTTTTTCACCAAATAAACGACCGCTTTGATAAGGCAAGGACGTAAGTGACTTCTTTGAAGTCGAGTCTGCTCGCCAAGTCCTCAACCACAAGGATCTCCTAATGGCAATCGCATTAGCAGCAGCTAATGCTGCGCAATTTGCCGCATCCATAGAAGCGTTGATCAAAAAATCACCTGCGAGAGCCATCTGATTAGATATCTCCAAAACCTCAGGTGGCACTTCTACACCGTGAAGAGCTCTGTTCAGAGACTCCGACCAGGAAATCATGGCCTTAGCAACCCAAGTCGCTGCAAAGGAAGGAGAGAGAGATGACCCAGATGCTTCAAACACCGAGCGAGCCAGGCTTTCAATCAGACGATCCGTTGGATCCTTAATCGAGGAACCATCAGGAAGGGAGAGAAGCGTCTTAGATGCCAAGCGTGACACTGGAGGATCGACCACTGGGGATTCCGCCCACTTCTTAAGAAGTTCAGGAGCAAAAGGATACCTGGTATTGAGGGCCTTCTGTCCTGTAAAGCGCTTATCCGGTTTTTCTCGGTGGCGCTGCACAAGCTCCTCAAACTCAGGATGAGCACCAAAAACCTTATGGGTCTGTCTGGCTCGTTTGAAAGACACCTTATGACCAGAGGCCAAGGTGGATTCATCGTCTACCCCCAGAGATTGATTGACAGCTTCGATCAGACTGTCAATTGTCTCCTGACAACCTGGAGCTTCCAAATTGAGGGACCCTTCAGTATCGGAATCCGAATATTGATCACTTGCCTCTAAAGGTGAGGGAGAGCGAGAAGCTGAGCTGAAGGATGCCGAAGCCCTGGACGGCATAGGCGACGCAGTGTGGGTTCGCTTCCCCTGCGTCTGCCTGGTGAGAGCGCGGCCCCTGCAGGCCGGAGGTTCCTGAGACGTCGCCAAGACGGGTGAACCACTGTCCCTGCTCCTATCAGGAGCTTGAAGGGACTCGATTGCTCTTGTTAATGATGCCACAGATTGAGACAGAGACAGGGCCCATTCCGGGGGACCTGACGCACTGGGCTGGGCTATAGGTGAGGGCTCCTGAGCCCGTTCAGAGTCACAGGCTTCGCAGACCCGATTAGTCTGGGCATGCGGAAAAGGGGATTTACAGGCAATGCATGCGGTATACAGCACCGTGTGAGCCTTAGTTCTTCTGGACATACTGTATCTGTTCAGAGCCCTGTGACGATGCGGAGGTATGGTAGCGGGGCGCAGCGAAGTGGAGCCGGGCTGGAGGTAGCAGCACTTACCCCAGTCCTGTATCCCCGGACGTCCTTAAGCAGCGTTGACAGCGCAAAAGGAAAAGAGCAAAGGCTCCAGACTTTCAAAAAGAGCGCTCCCTGTCAGGGAGGCGTGGCTCATATAGCTGATCACAGGGGCCGGGGTCGAGAGGCGCGGCCTAGCGCCGTCAGATGCCGGAGACGCCACTTCCGGCCGCGGCCTAGTCTCCGGCCGAAGCCGGGGACTAAATTTCCGTCCGCGGCCTAGCGCCGGCCGAAGCCTCGGCCTAAATTTTTGGCGGTGGCCGCCCGAAAAACAGGGGGCGGGCCCGCCGGAAGTGACGCTGCCGGGGGCGGAGCACGGCCTATCTTCCGGCCGACGCCGGGAGCAAAATTAGACATGCGGCCTGGTTCCCGGCCGAAGCCGGGGACTAAATTTCAGCCCGCGGCCTAGCACCGGCCGAAGCCGGGAGCTAGATTTTTGGCGGCGGCCGCCTAGAAGCCAGGCGGACCGTCACACGCAGAGAGGGGATGGCGCTCTCCGGGGGTTTCACAGACAGCCTCGCGGACCGCTCCCACCGAATCTCGACCGCCCCAGACGCTACCTGACGTCCGACACTGTTCTCCGGAGCTTTGAAGGTGGGTTCTCCTGCTTGCAGTCTTCTACCAAAAAAATGGGGAACGGTGCAGGCTCCAGCTCCATGACCTCTAATGGTGGGTCTTCCTTGCTGCAGTGGACTTGCGGCTCTCCCAGACATTAGTCCAGCGTCTCCCGTCTTTTAGAGGGGGGCTTGCAGCAAAAAAAGGAGGGACGGTGCAGGCACCCTAACTCCATCACCCCTTCAGGGGATGAGGAGAGGGACCGTCCGCCACCTTGCAGCACCGCAGTCTAGCATTGGTGGTGCAGTGGGGGCCGCACGGACTAACTCCTGCCTCTGTACAGCCTAGGGCTTCAATACCTTAGGGTGGTCAGGGCTGAGTCCGGCATTTATGTCCCACGTTGCGGGAGAGGATACGTTGGAGGCTTTACTCCACGTGCTCGCCCGTTGATGGTTTGGGGAGATCGGACCCTTTCAATAGGATCCGTCGCCCCTATCTCATCTTCGTGGGAAAGAAAAAAAAAAAAAAAAAAAAAATGGTCTGGAAAAAGAACCAGACGTGTGCCTCCATCAGACACTAAGCAATAACTGGGTTTGCCTGCGGCCAGTGCTGAGGTGTATACGGCGGAGGAGGAGCTAACCTTTTTTTATGTTTACTTAGTGTCAGCCTCCTAGCGGCAGTAGCATACACCCACAGTCCTGTGTCCCCCAATGAGACGAAGGAGAAAATCAATGCTTTATCATCATACCGCCGAACAAAAAGTGGAATAACACGCGATCAAAAAGACCGATATAAAAAAACATGGTACCGCTGAAAACGTCATCTTGTCCCGCAAAAAACGAGCCGTCATAAAGCATCATCAGCGAAAAAATAAAAAAGTTATAACTCGCAGAATAAAGCGATGCAAAAATTATTTTTTATATAAAATTGTTTTTATTCTATAAAAGCACCAAAACATGAAAAAATGATATAAATGAGGTATCGCCATAATCGTACTGACCCGAAGAATAAAACTGCTTTATCAATTTTACCACACGCGGAACGGTATAAACGCCTCCCCCAAAAGAAATTCATGAATTCCCTCACTAATCTCACTAACTCCCCACTCCCCCTGTCTGACCACAACCTACTGACATTCTCTTCCCTCTCCTCTGTTAGTACGCATCCCCCACTCCACAAACTCACCCACCCTCGCAGAAATCTCAAACACCTCAATTTACAATCGCTCTCTGAGTCCCTCCTCCCTCTCACAGACATAGCCTCACTTAATGACACAGATGCTGCTGCCACATTTTATAACACCACAATAAAAACCACACTTGATTCGGCCGCCCCCCTCATGCAGAGCAAAACTCGTACAATCAACAGGCAGCCATGGCTGACCAGCCTGACCAAAGAACTGAGACGGGCTTCCAGGGTTACCGAGCGGAGATGGAAGAGAACCCACTCCATCGAGCACTTCAACGCATACAAGCAGTCCCTTGCCAGCTTCAAGTCCACGCTCTCTGCCGCAAAACAAACTTACTTTGCATCTCTCATATCCTCCCTGTCTCACAACCCTAAACAGCTCTTCAACACTTTCAATTCTCTACTCCATCCCACAGCACCTCCTCCCTCTCCTCTCATTTCTGCCGAAGACTTTGCCTCCTTCTTTAAGCAAAAGATTGATACTATCAGAGAAGGCTTTGGCCCGCAGCCCCCAATGCCCCTCTTAGCCACTCAGCCCTGTTCTTCCAAAACCAGCTTCACCACCATGACAGAAGATCAGCTCTCCACTCTCCTGTCAAGATCACACCTCACCACTTGCGCGCTTGACCCACTCCCGTCCCACCTCATCCCTAACCTTGCCACAGTCTTCATCCCTACTCTCACACACCTCTTCAACCTTTCACTTACAAATGGTGTCTTTCCTTCATCCTTCAAACATGCCTCAATCACCCCGATCCTCAAAAAGCCCTCCCTCGACCCATCCTCAGCGTCTAGCTATCGCCCGATATCTCTTCTCCCCTTCGCCTCAAAACTACTGGAACAGCATGTATATCTTGAACTGTCCTCCCACCTTTCCTCCTGCTCCCTCTTTGACCGGTTACAATCAGGCTTTCGACCGCATCACTCAACTGAAACTGCCCTAACTAAAGTCACCAACGACCTACTAACCGCCAAGAGCAAGCGACACTACTCTGTCCTCCTTCTCCTGGACCTATCTTCTGCCTTTGACACCGTAGACCATTCCCTCCTCCTACAGATTCTCTCATCTCTTGGCATCACAGACTTGGCCCTATCCTGGATCTCATCATACCTAACAGACCGAACTTTTAGTGTCTCCCTCTCACACACCACCTCCTCACCTCGCCCCCTGTCTGTCGGTGTTCCCCAAGGCTCAGTCCTAGGACCCCTACTCTTCTCCATCTACACCTTCGGCCTGGGACAGCTCATACAATCCCATGGCTTGCAGTATCACCTCTATGCCGATGACACGCAGATCTACCTATCTGGACCTGACCTCACCTCCCTACTGACCAAAATCCCACAGTGTCTGTCTGCTATCTCAGCCTTCTTTTCTGCTCGCTTTCTCAAACTGAACATGGACAAAACAGAATTCATCATCTTTCCCCCACTCTCATTCTACCCCTCCACCAGGCCTATCCATCAATGTCAATGGCTGCTCGCTTTCCCCAGTCCCACATGCTCGGTGCCTTGGGGTGATCATCGACTCTGCCCTCTCTTTCAAACCACATATCCAAGCCCTCGCCACCTCCTGCCGCCTCAAACTCAAAAATATTTCCCGGATACGCTCATTCCTCAACCATGAAACCACAAAAACACTAGTGCACGCCCTTATCATCTCCCGCCTCGACTACTGCAACCTCCTACTGTCTGGCCTCCCCTCTAGCACTCTGGCACCACTCCAGTCCATCCTACACTCTGCTGCACGACTAATCCACCTGTCTTCCCGCTATTCCCCAGCCTCCCCACTATGCCAGGCCCTTCACTGGCTTCCTATTGCCCAGAGGCTCCAGTTCAAAACCTTAACCATGGCATACAAAGCCATCCACAACCTTTCTCCTCCATACATCTGTGACATGGTCTCCCGCTACCTACCTACACGCAACCTTCGATCCTCTCAAGATCTCCTTCTCGACTCCCCCCTCATCTCTTCTTCCCACAACCGCATACAAGACTTCTCCCGGGCTTCCCCCATACTCTGGAACTCCCTGCCGCAAAACATCAGACTTTCACCAACAACGGAGACCTTCAAGAAAAACCTGAAGACCCACCTGTTCCGACAAGCCTACAACCTGCAATGATCCTCAGTCTACTGAACCATCGCACGACCAGCTCTACCCTCTCCTAGTGTATTCTCACCCATCCCTGTAGACTGTGAGCCCTCGCGGGCAGGGTCCTCTCTCCTTCTGTACTTGTGTGTCCCTTGTCTAGCACATGTTTATTGTATCTGTCTATATTTTTCCCTTTTCATATGTAAAGCGCCATGGAATAAATGGCGCTATATAAATGTATAATAATAATAATAATAATGAATTGCTGATTTTTGTTCATTCTAACCTCCCAAAAATCGAAATAAAAAGCGATCAAAAAATGTCACCTGCTCAAAAATGGTACCAATAAAAACGTCAACTCGTCCCGCAAAAAATAAGACCTCACATGACTCTGTGGGCCAAAATATGCAAAAATTATAGCTCTCAAAATGTGATGATGCAAAAACTATTTTTGCAATAAAAAGCGTCTTTTAGCGTGACAGCTGCCAATCATAAAAACCCGCTATAAATAGTAAATCAAACCCCCCTTTATCACCCCCTTAGTAAGGGAAAAATAATAAAATTAAAAAAAAGCATTTATTTCCATTTTCCCATTAGGGTTAGGGTTAGGGTTGCGGCTAAATTTAGGGTTAGGGTTGGCGCTAAAGTTAGGATTAGGGTTAGGGTTGGGATTAGGGGTGTGTTAGGGTTAGGTTTGTGGTTAGGGTTGGGACTAGGGTTAGGGGTGTGTTGGGGTTAGGGTTGGAGTTAGAATTGGGGGTTTCAGCTGTTTAGGCACATCAGGGGCTCTCCAAATGTGACATGGCGTCTGATCTCAATTCCAGCCAATTCTGCGTTGAAAAAGTCAAACGGTGCTCCTTCACTTCTCAGCTCTGCCATGCGTCCAAACAGTAGTTTATCCCCACATATGGGGTATCAGCGTACTCTGGACCCCAAGAGTTATTGTGCAATTTGTCCTATTTCTTCTGCTACCCTTGGGAAAATAAAAAACTGGGGGCGAAAATATCATTTTTGTACAAAAAAAAATATTTTTTTTGTTTTACGGCTGTACATTATGTAGCGCCCGCGTCCCTGCCTGCTGCCAGACAGGGACGTCGCTCTCCTCACCTGCGCTCAGCGTCCTCAGTGCTCCCAGCCTCCTCTGCGCCTCTGGCATCCTCGGCGCCCTCCTTCCGCCCTGCTGGTCCCGCGCGCTCCTTCCCTGCTACTGGCCTTAGGGCGCGCGCCCGCACCCTCCCCCGCTCTTAAAGGAGCCGCGCGCATTTTCCAAATCAGTCTCCAGCCAATGCTGGAGGATTCCACCCTATATTAAGGGCTTCCTCCTTAATGTAGGTGCCCGAGCAATGTTGTTCCTGTGCAGTCTAACTCTGTTTCAGCCATCAGCTCCTGATTCCAGTTACCTGCCTGTTACCTGTCGGCTTGCCTGTCTGCCATCCGTCTGCAGTGCCATCCAGAGGTTCGGACGTCATCTGCAGAGATCCCCGGCTCTTGCCTGCTCACCTAGGAGCGATCATCTGCCATCTGACTGCAGCTCCATCCGGAAGTTCGGACATCATCTGCAGAGATCCCCGGCTCTTGCCTGCTCACCTGGGAGTGATCATCTGCCATCCGACTGCAGCTCCATCCGGAAGTTCGGACATCATCTGCAGAGATCCCCGGCTCTTGCCTGCTCACCTGGGAGCGATCATCTGCCATCCGACTGCAGCCTACCTGGAGGCTCCACCATATCAGGTCGTATATACCTGCCTGTCTAGAGACTGCCTGGTCACTTGCCGTGACAACCTGCCTGTCCAGAGACTGCCTGGTCACTTGCCGTGACAACCTGCCTGTCCCAGAGATTGCCTGGTCACTTGCCGTGACAACCTGCCTGTCCAGAGACTGCCTGGTCACTTGTCGTGAGAACCTGCCTGTCCCAGAGACTGCCTGGTCACTTGCCGTGACAACCTGCCTGTCCCAGAGACTGCCTTGGTCACTTGCCGTGACAACCTGCCTGTCCCAGAGACTGCCTTGGTCACTTGCCGTGACAACCTGCCTGTCCCAGAGACTGCCTTGGTCACTTGCCGTGACAACCTGCCTGTCCCAGAGACTGCCTTGGTCACTTGCCGTGACAACCTGCCTGTCCAGAGACTGCCTCGGTTACTTACCGTTACAACCTGCCTGCCCAGAGACTTCCTTGGTCACTTGCTGTGACAAACCTGCCTGTCCAGAAACTACCTATATCTCCTACCGTGAATCCCTGCCCTTTTCCTAGGTGCCACCCGCTCTCCTACAAGTAAACTCTCTTGTATAATAAAGCTTTGTGGTTCCACCAACCTGACCTGTCTCGTCAGTAGTTCCACCCACCAGACCCGTTACACATTATAAACTTCTGTGAAGCACTTGGGGCTTCATAGCGCTCACCACACATCTAGATAAGTTCCTTGTGGGGTCTATTTTCCAAAATGGGGTCACTTGTTGGGGATTTCCACTGTTTAGGCGCATCAGGGGCTCTCCAAATGCGACATGACGCCCCCAGACCATTCCATCAAAGTCTGCAATCCAAAACGTCACTACTTCCCTTCCGAGCCCCAACGTGTACCCATACAGTAGTTTTCTCCCACATATTGGATATCAGCGTACTCAGGACAAATTGGGCAACAACTTTTGGGGTCCAATTTCTTCTGTTACCCTTGTGAAAATAAAATATTGGGGGCGAAAAAATCATTTTTGTAAAAAAAAAAAAAGATTTTTTATTTTTACTGCTGTACGTTATAAACTTCTGTGAAGCACTTCGGGGTTCAAAGTGCTCACCACACATCTAGATAAGTTCCTTGTGGGGTCTATTTGCCAAAATGGGGTCACTTGTGGGGGGTTTCCACTGTATAGGTGCATCAGGGGCTCTCCAAATGTGACATGACGCCCCCAGACCATTCCATCAAAGTCTGCAATCCAAAACGTCACTACTTCCCTTCCGAGCCCTGACGTGCGCCCATACAGTAGTTTTCTCCCACTATTGGGTATCAGCGTACTCAGGACAAATTGGACAACAACTTTTGGGTTCCAATTTCTTCTGTTACCCTTGTGAAAATAAAATATTGGGACGAAAAAATCATTTTTGTAAAAAAAAAAAAGATTTTTTATTTTACGGCTGTACGTTATAAACTTTAGTGAAACACCTGGGGGTTAAAAGTTCTCACCACACATCTAGATAAGTTCCTTGAGGGTCTAGTTTCCAAAATGGCGTCATTTATGGGGGTTTCCACTGTTAAGGTAGATCAGGAGCTCTCCAAACACGACATGGCGTCCAGCCAATTCTGCGTTGAAAAAGTCAGACGGCGCTCCTTCCCTTCCAAACTCTGCCATGCACCCAAACAGTGGTTTACCCCCACATATGGGGTATCAGCGCACTCAGGACAAATTGCACAATAACTTTTGGAGTCTTGTTACCCTTGGAAAAATAAAAATTGGGGTGAAAAGATCATTTTTGTGGAAAAAATATGATTTTTAAATTTTACGGCTCTACGTTATAAACTTGTGTGAAGCACTTGGGGGTTCAAATTGCTCACCAAAGATCTAGAAAAGTTCCTTAGGGGGTCTAGTTTCCAAAATGGGGTCATTTGTGGGGGGTTTCCACTGTTTAGGCACATCAGGGGCTCTCCAAATGCAACATGGCATCCAATCTCAATTCCAGCCAATTTTGGTTGGAAAAAGTCAAATGGTGCTCCTTCCATTCCGAGCTCTGCCGTGCGCCCAAACAGTGGTTCCCACCCACATATGGGGTATCAGCGTACTCAGGACAAATTGGACAACAACTTATGTGGTCCAATTTCTCCTGTTACCCTTGAGAAAATAAAAAATTAGTGACTAAAAGATAATTTTTGTGGGAAAAAAATAGGATTTTTTATTTTCATGCCCGGGCATTATAGACTTGTGTGAAGCACTTGGGGGTTCAAAGTGCTCACTAAAGATCTAGATAAGTTCCTTAGGGGTTATAGTTTCCAAAATGGGGTCACTTGTGGGGTGTTTCCACTGTTTAGGCTCATCTGGGGCACTGCAAACGGAACATGACCCCCATCAACGTCTGCATTCCAAAACGTTACTACTTCCTTTCCAAGCCCTGCCGTGCACCCAAACAGTCCCCCCCCCCACATATGGGGTATCAGCGTACTCAGGACAAATTGGACAACAACTTTTGGGGTCCAATTTCCTTGGGAAAATTCAAAAATTTGGGACTAAAAAATCATTTTTGTGGAAATTTTTTTTTTTTTTTTTCACACACAGGCATTATAAGCTTTTGTGAAACACTTGGGAGTTCAAAGTGCTCACAACAGATCTAGATAAGTACCTTAGGGGGTCTAGTTTCCAAAATGGTGTCACTTGTGGGGGTTTCCACTGTTTAGGCGCATCAGGGGCTCTCCAAACACGACATGGCGTCCAATCTCAATTCCAGCCAATTTTAGTTTGAAAAAGTCAAACGGCGCTCCTTCCCTTACGAGCTCTGCCGTGTGCCCAAACAGTGGTTTTCCCCCACATATTGGGTATTGGCGTACTCAGGAGAAATTGCATAACAACCTTATCTGTCCATTTTCTCCTTTTACCCTTGTGAAAATAAAAAAAAAGTTTGTAAAAGATCATTTTTGTGGCTAAAAAGTTAAATATTCATTTTTTCCTTCCATGTTGCTTTAGTTCCTGTGAAGCACCTGAAGGGTTAATAATCTTCTTGAATGTGGTTTTGAGTACCTTGAGGGGTGCAGTTTTTAGAATGGTGTCACTTTTGGGTATTTTCTGCCATATAGACCCCTCAAAGTGACTTCAAATGAGAGGTGGTCCCTAAAAAAAATGGCTTTGTAAATTTTGTTGTAAAAATGAGAAATCGCTGGTCAACTTTTAACCCTTATAACTTCCTAACAAAAAAAAATTTTGGTTCCAAAATTGTGCTGATGTAAAGTAGACATGTGGGAAATGTTATTTCTTAACTATTTTATGTGACATATTTCTCTGTTTTAAGGGAATAAAAATTCAAAGTTTGAAAATTGCAAAATTTTAAAAATTTTCGCCATATTTGCGTTTTTTTCAAAAATAAACGCAAGTTATATCGAAGAAATTTTACTTCTAACGTGAAGTACAATATGTCACGAGAAAACAATCTCAGAATCGCGAAGATCCGTTGAAGCGTTCCAGAGTTATAACCTCATAAGAGACAGTGATCAGAATTGTAAAAATTGGCCCGGTCATTAACGTGCAAACCACCCTTGGGGGTGAAGGGGTTAATACTGAATCCATGACCCGTGGCCTCGCATATGGATATTGTTGCCATTTCCATTTTTCTGTCCAGCAGGTCCTGCAGACTCGTCTTCCTTTACCAGGAAGATTTGCTAAGCTGTGATAAAGGGACATTCACTTCAGGAGATCCAATTAACAATCAACTCCGTAGAAAACGGATACAGTTTGTAAAGCCGTCGCGACCTATGCGACTCCTGAAACATCCGGGCCGACTTACCAGGACGTCTAGTTACCTCTCTCCGGTAACTGTAACGCCCTCATGGCTCCAATAGTACGGTCCATGAGAGAGGCAGAGTGTCCCTGCCGATCCTCCTTGTCCGAAACGGACATCTTCGCTACGCGAGAAGGAAGACACCGATTTGTGTCGCTTCCTTGAGAGGATCTAGCTGACACTCCATAACCTAGAAGGTCAGACAGGCCATCATAGAAACTTAGCGAGGGCCTCCATTTTGACACCACTGGAACCTCCGACAACTGCGCATGACGCCGTCGGGGTCTGCGTGTCAGATTCTGACATGTCCTTGCACAGTATAAGGCAGGTTAAACCTGTCAGTAACTAGAACAGTGTGTTTCTTAAAGAAAAACAATCGCTGAAGGGTTAAAGTTCTTAAAGAGAGAGCTACCCCAGCATTACGAGTTAACCGCCTAAGAAGGGGTTAAAGTAGCAGACTCCCCACAACCTTGATAATGAAAAAGTTGTGCGAGCCCCAAGTGCCTCTTATAAGGCAGCAGCTGCAGGACAGCTATGCCACACTAACAGAAAAACATTCCACAAGATCGCTAAAAATTGCGCTGTTTTGTATATCGCAATGACCGCCAAAGTTGTTAAGGAGATCGCTAACCGCTTATGCGATGTTAATGAGATCGCCCAGATTGGCAGCTACTAGCGACATTAAAAAATGATCACATAAACGATCGCATCAGTATGCGTCGTTATCAGGATCGTTAGTGGGAACGTATAGTGGCAGTATTAAAATCGCAGACTCCCCACAAACTCTTTGTTATTAATGAAAAGAGTGTGCGAGTCCCTTATGCGATAACAGCCGCAGGACAGCGCAGTCTGTCACTCATTAGTGCCTCAGAAGGGTCCCGCGCTGTGGGGGTGAAGGGGTTAAGCTTCTGCTGTGGGGGTGAAGGGGTTAAGCTTCTGCCCGGAGGGTAGAAGCGACTCACCCAGCTGGCCACAGTGTAACATCTTGCCGGGATGGGAGGAGGGAGAAAAGCCAGAAGAAGCTTTCAGCCTGCTTCTTTAATGGCCGCCGCGCTGTGCCTCCGTGTGCTCCATGAGGGAAGTCGGAAATGGAGACAGCAGTAAAGCGCGCGCTCAGAGCGGCGCGAAAATTCAAATAAAAAGGCGCGCACTCCTCTCCTATGTCCTGCAGGCATCCACCTGCGGACAAAAAACACCAGTCACCGACATGTATTGTACAGCGGCTGCCGCAGCAGTCGCTTAAGCACTCACACACACATTAATAAAAATGTGAGGTACTCACCAGCCGAAGCGCCACAGGGACCCCCAGGGGTTTCTGGCGCTATGCCCATGCTTTCCCCCAGGGCGGGGAACGCAGTGACCCCTGCAGTGCGGTTTGCGTCCCCGCCAGGGAAGCCATCCTCATCCCCCCGGGCCGGCAGGGTTCTGCAGGGACCACCATATAGGGTAATACAGATCCGCCAAGGGAGAGGTGGGGGTCCAGCAGCGCTGAGACCCCTGAGACCTCTAGACCACTTCTGGTGATCCAAGTCTCTTGTCCGATAAAAAATAATAAAATCTTCTGAGGAGCTGCTTCCAGCAGCGACTATCTTCTCTGACCTCAAATTTTAGACTGGAGAGCTGAGTAGGAGGAGCCATGCTGGAGGGGCCGGTCAACACTCTTTTTAATCTGAGGTGTCAATCCTATCTGGGGCTCCGCCTACCCACTAGTTATGAACTAGTGTGTCTCCTTTCCTTCCATCTGCAGCTGAAATGGAAACGCTATGGATATCGGAAAATGGATCAATTTTTTTTTTCTAAACAAACTTTGGAATTTTTTTTCAACATTTAAGATAAAAAATAACCTAGACATGTTTGGTGTCTATGAACTCGTAATGACCTGGAGAATCATAATGGCAGTTCAGTTTTAGCATTTAGTGAATATGGTAAAAAAGCAAAACAAAAAACAATTGTGGATTTGCACTTTTTCGCAATTTCACCGCACTTTGATTTTTTTTCCCATTTTCCAGTACACGATATGTTAAAACCAACGGTGTCGTTCAAAAGTACAACTCGTCCCGCAAAAAACAAGCCCTCACATGGCCATATTGATGGAAAAATAAATGTTATGGCTCTGGGAAAAAAGGGAGCAAAAAACTAAAAAAAAAAAAAAAAAAAAAAACTAAAATACCTTCGGTCATGAAGGGGTTAAGGCCTCCATACACATTATATCGCTGTCCGCTGTACGACATACCTTTCCCGCATTCCCTATGGGAGACCTGCAGTCAGACTGCGTTATCTTCCTGCCGAACAGAAAGATGAGAAGTTGAAATTCCAACATACTGATCTTTCTCCCCTCAGTTTAGTTTATAAGGGGGTCTTTATTGTCTGCATCCTTGATTGTCTAGGGCAGAGATGAAAGTTATCCATACTCAAAGGTAGTGAAAGGGTTACTGTTCTGTATACCTGCTGGTTTAGGGACAGTAAAGTGCTCTAGGCCAGGGTTCCCCAACTCCAGTCCTCAAGGCCCACCAACAGGTCATGTTTTCAGGATTTCCTTTGTATTGCACAGGTGATGCAATTATCACCTGGGTAATACTAAGGAGATCCTGAAAATATGACCTGTTGGTGGGCCTTGAGGACTGGAGTTGGGGAACCCTGGTCTAGAGCAGTGAAGAGGCTAGTGTTAGAAATCCTAGACGGGTTTAACCCCTTCATGACCTGTGACACAGCGTATGTGTCATGAAAGGATCGCGTTCCTGCGGGTCAGGTGACCGGGGTCACTGAAAGGTCACCCAACACGCAGGCACAAGACCCTTTGTGCTTCACCACAGGGGGGTTGGCTTAACCCCTACGTGGCTACGATCGCTCTGATTGGCTGTTAAAAGTGAAACAGTGCTCCCTTTATTCCGAGCCCCGACGTGTGCCCAAACAGTGGTTTACCCCCACATATGGGGTATCAGCATACTCAGTAAAAATTGCACAACAACTTTGGGGGTCTAATTTCTCCTGTTACTCTTGGAGAAAAAAAACTGGAGACTAAAAAAATTATTTTTGTGGAAAAAAAATGATTTTTTATTTTCACAGCACTGCGTTATAAACTTCTGTGAAGAACTTGGAGATTCAAAGTGCTCACCACACATCTAGAGGAGTTCCTTGGGGGATCTAGTTTCCAAAATGGGGTCACTTGGGGTGTTTCTACTGTTTAGGCACATCATGGGCTCTGCAAACGTAACATGACGCCCGCAGACCAGTCCATCAAGTCGGCATTTCAAAACATTACTACTTCCCTTCCGAGCCCCGACGTGTGCCCATACAGTAGTTTTCTCCCACATATGGGGTACCAGTGTACTCAGGACAAACTGTACAACAACTTTTGGGGTCCAATTTCTCCTGTTACCCTTGTGAAAATAAAAAATTGTGGGTTGAAAAAAAATCAGTTTTTGAGGAAAAAAATGATTTTTTGTTTTTACAGCTCTGCATTATAAACTTCTGTGAAGCACGTGGGGGTTCAAGGTGCTCACCACACATCTGGATAAGTTCCTTGGGGGGTCTAGTTTACAAAATTGGGTCACTTGTGGTTGGTTTCTACTGTTTGGGCACATCAGGGGTTCTACAAACGTAACAAGATGCCCGCAGACCATTCCATCAAGTCGGCATTTCAAAGCATCACTACATCCCTTCCGAGCACTGACGTGTGCCCAAACAGTGGTTACCCCCCACATATGGGGTACCAGCGTACTCAGGACAAACTGGACAACAACTTTTGGGGTCCAAATTCTCCTGTAACCATTGTGAAAATAAAAAATAGGGGGCTAAAAAAATCATTTTTTGAGAAAAAACACGGATTTTGGTAAGAACTTACCGGTAAAATCCTTTTCAGCGAAGGAAGGGAGGGAGACACAGGAATTCATTACTGATGGGTAGGCGGAGCCCCAGATCAGGATGTCACCTCAGATCAAAAGAGTGCTGACTGGCTGGCCCCTCCAGCTCGGGCTCCTCCTACTCAGCTCCAGTCGTACCAAAGCTTTTAGGAAAAGAGCCAAGATCACCAGCGGAGCAACATAACCCCTTCTGAAGGAACTTCAGAGAAAAAACACAAGGATACAGGTTATGCATGCAAAGAAAGCCAAAAACCACAGAGTTCCAGGTACTACTCACGGAACCTGACTACTGCGATGAGCTGGCGATGCTGGAACAGAGCCTTAGCGCGCTGACCTCAGCCCAGATAATCGCTATCAGATAAGGGTCGCGCTGCATCTGAAAACATCAACACACTTCTGCCTTGGGAGGGTGCTGTGTCTCCCTCCCTTCCTTCGCTGAAAAGGATTTTACCGGTAAGTTCTTACCAAAATCCGTGTTTCAGCTGCAGAATGGAAGGGAGGGAGACACAGGAATTCATTACTGATGGGACGTCCCAAAGCAGTTCAAAAATAAGGGTGGGAAAAAACCAACAAGAGGCAGAAACCCAACAACCTTAACAACAAAGCGCAACCAGCGCTAAACACAAGTTCATCCAGAACTTTAAACTACAGCTGCCTGCAGGACCCTACGTCCGAGGGCTGCATCAGCGGAAGCACTGACGTCCACTTTATAAAACTTCGTAAACGTGTGGACAGAGCGCCAAGTTGCCGCTCGGCAGAGCTGCACAGCCGAAGCACCTTGGTGAAAAGCCCACGATGAAGCCACAGCCCTCGTGGAATGGGCTTGAATCTTAATCGGGCAAGATTCACCCTGAAGACGGTAAGCTTCCAATATAGCTGACCGAATCCAACGAGCTATAGAATCCTTGGAAGCTCGTTGACCACGCCGACGACCGACTGGAACCACAAATAGGGAGTCCGTCTTACGAAAACCTTGAGTAATAGATAGATAAAACTTCAAGGCCCGCACTAAATCCAATGTGTGTAAAGCTCGCTCTTTCACATTCTTCGGATCCGGGCAGAATGAAGGCAACACAATATCCTGGTTGACATGAAATTGTGACACCACTTTAGGCAAAAAATCACCCCGAGTGCGAAGCACTACACGATCCGGAAAAAACTCCAGAAAAGGAGGCGAACAAGAAAGAGCTGCCAACTCAGAAACTCTCCTCAAGGAAGTGACTGCAACAAGGAAAGCCACCTTCCAAGAAAGTAAAGAAAGGCTAGCAGAAACCATAGGCTCAAAAGGTTTATGCTGAAGAGCCTCCAAAACAAGGTTGAGCCGCCAAGGAGACACGGGTGCCTTCCGCGGCGGGAACTTACGAGATATACCTCGGAAAAAGGAGAGCACGTCTCTATTTGAAGCAATGGTTCTCCGGAACAATAAGGACAGAGCAGAAATCTGACCTTTCAGGGTGCTGACTGCCAAACCCTTGTCTAGCCCATGCTGCAGAAAAGCCAACAGGTTGGGAATGGAAAATTTTCTCGGGTTCCGAGAGGACCCCAAACACCACGAAAAGAAGGTTTCCCAAATTTTGTGGTAAATCCTAGTAGTAGCCGGACTTCTTGCAGCACGAAGGGTAGCAATGACCTCGGCTGAGAAACCTCTACGGGTCAAGATTTCAGTCTCAAGAGCCACGCCGTCAAACGCAGGGACATCAAGTCCGGATGACAAACGGGCCCCTGAGTCAACAAGTCCGGTTGAAGAGGGAGTGGAAAAGGAGGTGCCGCCAACAGCGACATTATTGTCGAGAACCACACCCTTCTTGGCCAGTCTGGAGCTATCAAAATAGCTGGAATTCTCTCTAGTCTGATCCGACGCAGTACTAGAGGAAGTAAGGATATCGGCGGGAATACATAGATCAGCTCGAACTGATCCCACTGAGCCACTAGAGCATCCACCGCCACAGCCTTCGGGTCCTTGTACCTGGACATGAACGTCGGTAACTTGGCATTGGACCTGGATGCCATCAAATCCACTTGGGGGGTTCCCCAGCGAGAGCACAGTAGTGCAAAAACTTCCGGGTGGAGGCTCCATTCCCCGGGATCCATCCTTCTGCGACTGAGAAAGTCCGCTGTAATATTCTGAACCCCTGGAATGTGAATCGCCGAAATGGCTGGTACACTGGCCTCTGCCCAAATCAGAATTCGGGACACCTCTACCATGAGTCTGGAACTCCTTGTCCCACCTTGGTGATTGATATACGCGACAGCCGTCGCATTGTCTGTCTGCACTCGGACTGGCAGACCGCTCAAAGGGACCGTCCAATGTTGGAGGCAAAGGAAAATCGCCCTCAATTCCAGGATGTTGATCGGAAGAACAGACTCTTCCGATGACCATACCCCCTGAATCCAGAGATTGTTCCAAACACCCCCCCAGCCCGTCAGGCTGGCATCGGTGGTTATGACTGACCACTTCGGAGGGAGGAAAGACTTCCCCAGGGAGAATGCCCCTGGACGTAACCACCATTCTAGAGAATCCCGCACCGCGCGAGAAATGGTGACACAGCAATCCAGCGATTGCGACTGGTTCCATCGACTCAAGATGAACCTTTGGAGAGTCCTGGAATGGAACTGGGCAAAAGGAATTGCCTCCATGGACGCCACCATCAGTCCCAGAAGACGCATACACTTCCGTAGGGACATTGCCGTTGAGGATTTCATAATCTGTACATGTCGAAGAAGACATGACTGTTTGTCTGGTGGTAGGGAAACTACCGACCGAAACGTGTCGAGATGCATTCCCAAAAAGAGGATTGTCCTCGATGGTTCCAGGGACGACTTCTCCCAATTGACCAGCCAACCGAAGTCCTTCAGAAACTGAAGAGACAAATCCCGAGCCGTCAATGCCTCCTCCTCCGAGGAAGCCACGATCAAAAGATCGTCCAGATAAGGGAGAATCGTAATCCCCTGTCTTCGAAGGATTGCCATGAGGGGCGCCAGAATTTTTGTAAAGACCCTTGGCGCTGAGGCTAAGCCGAACGGCAGAGCCACGAACTGGTAATGATTCTGACCTATGGTAAATCGAAGAAAGCGCTGATGAGCCTTTCCGATGGGAATATGCAAATAGGCGTCGCGAATGTCGATTGACATCAGAAAATCGTTCTGTGATAGAGCTGCCACAACGGAGCGAAGCGACTCCATGCGAAATTTCCGGGCATGGACATGCCGGTTTAATCGCTTGAGATCCAGAATCAGGCGAAATTTGTTCTCCTTTTTGGGAACTATAAAAAGGTTGGAATAAAAACCTTTCCCTCGGTCCTCTGACGGAACCGGTATCACTACACCCTTTTGTAGCAGAGATTCGACCTCTCGCTGTAGAGCGACAACAAGCTCGGGTTCCGACGGAACGCGAGATTGACAAAAAACATTTGGGGGTCGAGAAGCAAACTCTATGAAATAGCCTGCCGACACTATCCGCGTTACCCAGGAATCTGGAACGCGAGCCATCCAAGTCGCCTTGAAAAGAAGCAGGCGACCCCCCACTCGAGAATCCTCGAGTGGGCCCCTGGCGTCAATCCGACTTTGCGGGCTTCTTGTCAAGTTCCCGCTTGTCCTGGCGGAAACTCTGCTTCCAGGGAGTACGAGTTTTCTGAGAGGATTTCTTTCCTGAGAAGGAAGGACGACCCGATCCCCACGAGGAGTGACTAGATCGTCCTCGGCCCCGAAAGGACCGCCGACCACTATAGACACCAGGCTTACTGGACACCGAGGCCATGGCCCTACGCTGTGGTAATGCTGATTCCTTCGCCTTAGCCTTGGAAATCAGCTCTGTGAGGTCGGATCCAAAAAGATGGCCACCCTTGTAAGGTAAGGCCAACAACCCTTGTTTGGAAACTGCGTCCCCGGCCCACTGTCTGAGCCATAAAGCTCTTCTGACTGTGACCGCTGAAGCTTGCGCTTTGGCCAGCAGAGATGCCGTATCCAGACCGGCATCAAAGATATAACAGGCTGCCGTTTCTAACCATTCACAAGTTTCCCGTATCTCAGATAACGGAGATTCATTTTGCAACTCCGTCTTCAGACGTGCCAACCAGCCTAGAGAAGCTCTAGCAGCACACATGGATCCTAGCACTGCTCGGAATCCATGACCCGCAGCCTCATAGCTTGCTTTTGCCGCCAATTCTGTTTTTCTATCCAAAGGCTCCTGTAAGCTCGCTTTCCCCTTAATAGGGAGTAGTGAGGATTTACTAAGCTGAGATAAAGACACATCCACTTCAGGAGCAGAAGTCCAATTAGCCTTTAACTCCGCAGAGCAAGGATAAAGTGTATCAAAGAAATGCGTTCCATTAAAACGCTTATCTGGACACAGACGTTCCTCCTCTATTACACTATTAAGCTCATCCAGAGCTGGCAATGTTGTACGCGAAGCACGGGACTCCTGGAACATGCGTGCTGATTTACCAGGACGACTAGTTACCTCCTCCGGTAACTGTAATATATCTCTCATGGCTTCAATTAATGCCTCCGTACGCTTCGCCATAGAGGAACGCCCCTGCGGCTCGTCCGCATCTGAATCGGATATTTCTCCATCCGAATTTAAAGGGGAACTCTGCCCAATATCAGATACATCTGACTCGCTCCGTGTAGAGGCCGGTAACGGCCTGCGTCGCTTCCTCTGAGAGGAATTAGCAGACACATATTGACCTAAAAGGTCAGACAAGTTGTTGATCGATCGAGCGATATCGTCCAATTTTTCACCGCTGTCGACCGCAGTGCTAGACGCTGTGGAGGTCTGCGTATCTGATTGCCGTAATGGCACTGGGACATGGTCCGCGGCATCTGAACTCTGTTCAGACATGTCTCACCTGTATGAGCAGGTCAAAGCGGTAATACCAGCAAAAACTATGCGTTTTTTGTTTGTTTTTTTTTTTAAACGCTGAAGGGTTAACGCTCCACCAGGCAGGGTTACCCCAGCGGTATTCAGTCAAAAAATTTAGCTGGTAGAAATAACCCTCAGAGGGGTTAATATTGCAAACTCACCACAATATATATATTTGTGAGCCCCAGCCAATTTTATGTCTCTAATGAGACTGCAGCTGCAGGATAGCGATCGCTGCGCTGCGGGGTGAGGAATCAGCACTCACCCAGCTGGCCGTGGTGTCTTATGAGGAGAGGAGCGGTCTGAGGAGCCCAGGAGCCTGTGTAATGGCCGCCACAGTGAGGGAGTCGCAGGAGAAACGCCAGAGCGCGCGTCTTCCTGCTCAGAAGACCGGGAATCGTTAGGCCACGCCCCCTGCTAGCTCAAATAATGAGCGCGAACTCCCTCGCTCCTGCTCCCTCTCTGTCCTGCAGCTATCTGCCTGCGGACAAAAAATCACCACATCTACTATGTAACAGCGCTGTCACAGCAGCGCTGAAGCATACTGACATACAAGTAATAGCGCTGCTCACTCAGACGCTAAAGCACTCACACATAATTATAATAAAAAATTTGTGTGGAGTACTCACCAGCCAAAGCGCCACAGGGACCCTCAGGGGTTTCTGGCGCTGTGCCCATGCTTCCCCCCAGGGCGAGGAACGCAGTGACCGCACGTGTGGTTTGCGTCCCGCCAGGGAAGCTCTCCTCATCCCCCAGGGCCGGCAAGGATTCTGCAGGGACTTTGAGTAAATACAGATCCGCCAAGGGAGAGGTTGGGGTACAGCAGCGTGGTACCCCTGAGACCTCTAGACCAACTGGTGATCCAAGTCTCCTGTCCGAATATAAAATAATAAAATCTTCTGAGGAGCTGCATTAGCAGCGACCATCCTCTGGACCTCAAATCTTAGACTGGAGCTGAGTAGGAGGAGCCCGAGCTGGAGGGGCCAGCCAGTCAGCACTCTTTTGATCTGAGGTGACATCCTGATCTGGGGCTCCGCCTACCCATCAGTAATGAATTCCTGTGTCTCCCTCCCTTCCATTCTGCAGCTGAAAAATGATTTTTTATTTTCAAGGCTGTGCGTTATAAACTTCTGTATAGCACCTGGGGGTTCAAAGTGCTCATTGTGCATCTAAATAAGTTCCTTAGGGGGTCTTGTTTCCAAAATGGGGTCATTTGTGGGGAGCTCCAAAGTTTAGGCACACAGGGGCTCTCCAAACACGACATGGTGTCCGCTAACGATTGGAGCTAATTTTCCATTAAAGTCAAATTGCGCTCCTTCCCTTCTGAGCCCTGCTGTGCACCCAAACAGTGGTTCCCCCCTCATATGGGACACCAGCATACTCAGGAAAAACTGGACAACAACTTTTGGTGTCCAATTTATCCTGTTACCCTTGGGAAAATAAAAAAATAGGCTAAAAAATCATTTTTGAGAAACAAAAAGGACTTATTTTCACTGCTCTGCGTTTATAAACTTCTGTGAAGCACTTGGGGGTTCAAAGTGCTCACTACACATCTAGATAAGCTCCTTGGGGGGTCTAGTTTCCAAAATGGGGTTACTTGTGGTGGGTTTCTACTGTTTAGGCACATCAGGGGCTCTGCAAACGCAACATGACACCCGCAGAACATTCCATCAAGTCTGCATTCCAAAATGGCACTCCTTCCCTTCTGAGCTCTCCCATGCGCCAAAACAGTGGTTCCCCCCCACATATGGGGTTTTGGTGTACTCAGCACAAATTGCACGACTTTTGTGGTTCAATTTCTCCTGTTACCCTTGTGAAAATAAAAAATAGCGGGCTAAAAAATCATTTTTGAGGAAAAAAATTATTTTTTTATTTTCACTGCTCTGCGTTATAAACTTCTGTGAAGCACTTGGGGGTTCAGAGTGCTCACAACACATCTAGATAAGTTCCATAAGAGGTCTAGTTTCCAAAATGGTGTCACATGTGGGTTTTTTTTCATAGTTTAGGCACACAGGGGCTCTCCAAATGCGTCATGGTGTCCGCTAATGATTGGAGCTAATTTTCCATTCAAAAAGTCAAATGGCGCTCCTTCCCTTCTGAGCCCTGCCGTGCGCCCAAACAGTGGTTTATGACCACAAATGAGGTATCTGTGTACTCAGGAGAAATTGCCCAACAAATTTTAGGATCCATTTTATCCTGTTGCCCATGCAAAAATGAAAAAATTGATGCTAAAATAAAATTTTTGTTGGAAAAATTAAAATGTCCATTTTTTCCTTTCACTTTGCTTTAGTTCCTGTGAAGCACCTGAAGGGTTAATAATCTTCTTGAATGTAGTTTTGAGTAGCTTGAGGGGTGCAGTTTTTATAATGGTGTCACTTTTGGGTATTTTCTACCATATAGACCCCTCAAAGTGTCTTCAAATGTGAGGTGGTCCCTAAAAAAATGGTTTTGTAAATTTTGCTGTAAAAATTAGAAATCGCTGGTCAACTTTTAACCCTTATAACTTCCTAAAAAAAAAAATTTTTGCTTCCAAAATTGTGCTGATGCAAAGAAGACAAGTGGGAAATGTTATTTATAAACTATTTTGTGTCACATAACTCTCTGGCTTAACAGAATAAAAATTCAAAATTTGAAAATTGCGAAATGTTCAAAATTTTCGCCAAATTTCCATTTTTTTCACAAATAAATGCAAAAATTATCGACCTAAATTTACCACTAACATGAAGCCCAATATGTCACGAAAAAACAATCTCAGAATCGCTAGGATCCGTTGAAGCGTTCCTGAGTTATTACCTCATAAAGGGACACTGGTCAGAATTTCAAAAAATGGCAATGTCATGAAGGGGTTAATCTCAATATCCCTTGTGGGCCAGGGAACTGGGGGTCTGATTACTGTATCCCTGGTGGTCTAGGGCAGTAAAAGGGCTAATGTAGAAATCCCTGCTGGTCTAGGGCAGTAAAGGGCTAATGTAGAAATCCCTGGTGATGATACGCTTCTTCAGAAATTAAATGGTTTTTTTTAGGATCCTGGATTGAGAGCAGGGTGGATAAAAATCAATGATTTTTTTAAAAAAATCAAAAAAATCTGATTTTTTTTATTTAAATCGGATTTTTTTTTATTTAAATCGGATTTTTTTCAATAAACTGCTTTTTGAGGAAAATATTTTACCATCCAAAGGTTCTTCCATCATGAGATAAAGCTGAGTTGTTTAACTCAGTAGAATAAAAGCTGTATATGTGTAACATTCACAATGCCATGCTCTTCCAGAGGTTTCTGTAGGATTAGTGGGCAGTTTCTCTCCTATATTATCACAGACGCTCGCTTTACTTACGCAGTTCTCAAAACTGAATTTGACTCCGCAGAGGTCCCAGCCTCTTCTTCACGGCAAAAATGTTACAACATGAACAGAGTTGAGAAAAAGACCTTAATCCTATTGTTCTACAAACCTATATGAATACAGAATCAACCCCTTCAGTGCCAAGTCCAAGAAGTTAGACAATATGTTTCTGATTGTTTGGAGTGGAAGAGATCTGCACAACACAAGAAGAATGTGAATCTAAGTGTGAGGAGGAGGAAGGGCAAGCAGACAAGAAAATGAAAGTGAAACTTTGAGCACAATACTGCAGCATAGTCACAGACAGACAAGTCTGGATCTGTTTGTGTGTACGATCTGAGGTTTATTACATTCTTTCCTTATAATGGCAGCAGGCCGTAAAAGAGACCCAGTTTGGGAATATTTTAATGAAGCTCCTTCGCCTATCGGTAAGGCAGGCATGCGTGCAAAATGCAAACGATGCAACAAAGAGATGCAAGGCCTGGTGGCGCGAATGAGGCAACATCATGAGAAGTGCGGTGATGAAGATGACTAAAGAAACACTTCTGAACAGGCAGGATCTTCAGGTTGGTAAACATTTTTATTGAATCCTATTTCTAAAGACTGAACTGTCATGTGTGAGAAAAATTATATTTCTTATTATTACTGCATGTTACTGTCATTTGGTACAGTTATGAAGAAAAACAAATATTCCTTTTGGGGCAGTGCTGTGTTGTGTACAATAAGTAGAAATTGTATAAACAATAAAATAACAGCATTGACTTTTTTTGTTTAGGGGAATTCATGGATTCTGGAAACTATCCACCTCCAAGATCACCATCATCCTGTTCTACAGTTTCAGAGTTATCCATCCAGGATAGTGCTTCATTAGCAGCAGCATCATCATCAGACACCCACAGCCACATATCACCATCACCCAAAAGGAAGAAAAAACCTTTACCTCCTGGAACCACCATAGATAGGTTTGTGATAAGAACTAGCAGATTAGAAAAAGAGTTGATTGATGAAAAAATTGCCCAGTTTATTTATGCAACGAACTCTTCTTTCCGTCTGACTGAGAACCCACATTTCATTAATATGGTTCAGTCACTGAGACCAGGATACAGTCCACCCAGCAGAACTGATGTTGCAGGGAAACTGCTGGATCAAGTGTATGACAGAGAAATGGAGCAATGTGCAACAGCTCTGGAGGGTAAAATTGTTAACCTAAGTATTGATGGGTGGAGTAATGTCCACAATGATCCTATTGTATGTGCTTGTATAACAACAGAAGAAGGTAAAGTCTTCCTTGCACAAACAACTGATACGTCAGGAAATGCACACACAGCAGAATACTTACAAGAAGTGGCAGTAAAAGCTATAACAACATGTGAACAAAAATTCAAATGTCTAGTACGCAGTTGGGTCACTGACAATGCTGCAAACGTATCCAAGATGAGAAGAAATTTAGAAGAGCAGGGAGGGAATACAAAGCTAATAACATATGGTTGCAGTGCTCATTTGCTGCACCTCTTAGCCAAAGACTTAAGTGAAAGTGTTCCAGAAATAAAGGCTAATGTTGTTGAAATTGCTAAATAGTTCCGTAATAATCATTTTGCTGCAGCAGCTCTGAAAAGGATGGGTGGAACCAAGCTAACGCTCCCACAAGATGTTAGATGGAACTCTGTGGTGGACTGTTTTGAGCAGTATATCAAAAACTGGCCTATTCTGATGACACTTTGTGAAGAAAATCGAGATAAAATAGATGGCACTGTCACGGCCAAAATCCTCAACATTGGGCTTAAGAGAAATGTTGAACATATGCTGAGCTTCCTGAAACCCATCTCTCAAGCTTTAAACAAAATACGGAAAAATAGCTGTTTTATTGCGGATGCTGTTGAAATTTGGAAGGAACTGAGTGAACACTTAAAAACAGAACTACACATGGACAGAATTAAATTACAAGCAGTAAACAAACGAATGGGACAAGCACTGACTCCAGCTCATTTTTTGGCAAATATTGTCAATATCCAATATCAGGGTCAAAACCTAAGTGCTGAGGAAGAGGAGTTAGATATGACATGGGTATCCAGCAATCATCCATCTTTAATGCCAACTATAATAAACTTCAGAGCTAAGGGGGAACCATTCAAGAAATATATATTTGCTGAAGATATTTTAAGGAAGGTCACACCAGTAAACTGGTGGAAGTCACTTAAGCGCTTGGATTTAGAGACTGTTCAAGTAATGATTTCACTTTTAACAGCAGTAGCTTCTTCTGCAGGCGTTGAAAGAATATTCTCTTCCTTTGGACTCATTCATTCTAAATTGAGAAATCGGTTGGGACCCAATAAAGCAGGAAAGCTTGTTTTTCTTTTCCAGATTATGAAAAGGAACAAAGAAGAGGATGATGATGAAGATGACGACGAGTGAGCTACAGAGGACAGCAGGGACAGTAGTATTTAAGTTTTTCATGTGTCGGCTGGGCTGACAGTCTAAGTTTCTTAAAATATATATATATTTTGTTTAGCCAAATTAGTTAACAAACATGGATGTTTGTTTAAGCAAATAACTTATGCTGTAATGTTGTTATTGTTTCAGTTGAATAAATCTATTTAAATTGTTATTAAGGTCAGGATTATTTTTCTCCTTCCTAAGTACAACAGAACAGTGGTGTCCAAATATGAATGATTAACCCATTAAACTGGGGAGAAAAAAGTAATATAAAAAGTGATTCTAAAAATCTTCATCTACTTGCATGTTAAAGTAGCAAGAACTAGTTTAGGTAGAAACTTTGATTTAAATCACTGATTTAAATCAAGCCTTACTGACTAGTGATTTAAATCGTGATTTAAATCAGTTTGATTTAAATCAAATCCACCCTGATTGAGAAGCTGAGATACTGTGCACCTGTGGTCTATTCGAGTTACTTATCTCTCAGTTATCCTGCATAAAACAAGAAGCTGACCATTGATTCCTCGCGGCATTAGTCCAATACATGAATGCAGGGATGGATAGAGAGGACTGTGCAGCGGTAAATGTATAGTTTCCTCTACAACTGGGCAGAGCAATCAAGAGTACCCGGCTGAATACTCATTTGTCAGCAGTTTATCTACTAGGAAGCAAAGGACTGGGCATGCTGAAATCTAACATGCCCGATCCTTTCTTCTCCACAACATCTGGCATCATGAAGCCATACACATTAGACTAACGGACGATTCTGCTAATAAAAGGCGCGTTCAGTCTAGTTTGGTCTGAAGTCTATACACAGCTTTAAGTATACGGTCTTCTTGGCAGATATCACGTAACTTTCCAATTTCCTTGAGTACTGAGTATAGGACAGTAGTAAGACACCGTATATACTCGTGCAGTGTCGGACTGGGGCGCCAAGGGCCCACCAGTAACACTGACTTTTCACCTGCATACAAATATTACACGACCCTCATTCACAAATTTACCAATATCTGTACAAAGTGAATTTTCAGCTGCAGATGGAAGGAAGAGAGCCACAGTAATTCATTACTGATGGGTAGGCGGAGCCCCAGATCAGGATGACACCTCAGATCAAAAGCGTGTTGACTGGCTGGCTCCTCCAGCTCGGGCTCCTCCTACTCAGCTCCTTCAGTCTAAGATTTGAGGTCTCAGAGGATGGTCGCTGCTAATGCAGCTCCTCAGAAGATTTTATTATTTTATTTCGGACAAGAGACTTGGATCACCAGTTGGTCTAGAGGTCTCAGGGGTACCAGCGCTGCTGTACCCCAACCTCTCCCTTGGCGGATCTGTATTTACATTATGGTCCCTGCAGAATCTTGCCGGCCCTGGGGGATGAGGATGGCTTCCCTGGCGGGGACGCAAACCACACGTGCGGTCACTGCGTTCCTCGCCCTGGGGGGAAGCATGGGCACAAGCGCCACAAATCCTGAGGGGTCCCTGTGGCGCTAAGCTGGTGAGTACTCCACACAAATTTTATTATGATAATGTGTGAGTGCTTTAGCGTCTGAGAGTGGCAGCGCTATTACATGTATGTCAGTATGCTTCAGCGCTGCGGTGACAGCGCCTGGTACATGTAGTTGTGGTGAACTTTTGTCCGCAGGCAGATACCTGCAGGACAGAGAGGGAGCAGGAGCGAGGGAGTTCGCGCTCAATATTTGAGCTGGCGGGGGGCGTGGCCTAACTCTGCCCGGTCTTTTGTACAGGAAGACGCGCGCTCTGGCGCTTCTCTTCCGACTCCTTCACTACGGCGGCCATTACAAAGGCTCCAGGGCTCCTCAGACCGCTCCTCTCCTCATAGACACCACGGCCAGCTAGGTGAGTGCAAATTCCTCACCCCGCAGCGCAGCGATCGTTATCCTGCAGCTGCGGTCTCACTGGAGACCTGTATATTTAGCTGGGGCTCACACAGTATATATTGTGGGGAGTCTGCGACATTAACCCTTCTGAGGGTTATTTCTGCCAGCGTTTTTGCTGAATACCGCTGGGGTAGCTCTATCTGAAGAGAGCTTTAACCCTTCAGCGATTTAAAAAAAAAAAAAAGCATATTTTGCGGGTGCTGCCACTTTGACCTGCTAATACTGGGAGGCATGTCTGAACAGAGTTCAGAAGCCGCGGACCATGTCCCAGTGCCTCTGCGGCAATCTGATACGCAGACCTCAACAGCGTCTAGCGCTGCGGTCGACAGTGGTGCAAAATTGGATGATATCGCTCGCTCGATTAACAGCTTGTCTGACCTTTTAGGTCAATATGTGTCTGCTAATTCCTCTCATAGGAAGCGACGCAGGCCGTTACCGGCCTCTACACGAAGCGAGTCAGATGTATCCGATTTGGATGGTGGACAGGGTTCCCCTTTAAGTTCGGATGGAGAAATATCCGATTCAGATGAGAACGAACGGCAGGGGCGTTCTTCTCTGGCGAAACGTACGGAGGCATTGATTGACGCCATGAGAGAGGTTTTACAGTTACCGGAGGTGGTACCTAGTCGTCCTGGTAAATCAGCACGTATGTTCCAGGAGTACCGTACTTAGCGTACAACATTACCAGCTCTGGAGGAGCTTAATAGTGTAATAGAAGAGGAACGTCTGTGTCCAGATAAGCGTTTTCACGGAACGCATTTCTTTGATGCGCTTTATCCTTGCTCTGCGGAGTTAAAGGATAATTGGACTTCTGCTCCTGAGGTGGATGTTTCCTTATCCCAGCTTAGTAAGTCCTCATTACTCCCTGTTAAAGGGAAGGCGAGTTTGCAGGAGCCGTTGGACAGAAAAACGGAGATGGCGGCAAAATCAAGTTATGAGGCCGCGGGTCATGGATTCCGAGCGGTGCTAGGATCCATGTGTGCTTCTAGAGCTTCTCTAGGCTGGTTGGCACGTCTAAAGACGGCGTTGCAGAACGGATCTTCGTTATCTGGCATACAGGAAATTTGCGAATGGTTGGAAACTGCAGCCTGTTATATCTTTGATGCCGGTCTGGATACGGCATCCCTTCTGGCCAGAGCGCAGTCTACAGCGGTCACAGTCAGAAGAGCTTTATGGCTCAGACAGTGGGCCGGGGACGCAGTTTCCAAACAAGGTTTATTGGCCTTACCTTACAAGGGTGGCCTCCTTTTTGGATCCGACCTCACGGAGCTGATTTCCAAGGCAAAGGCGAAGGAAACAGCATTGCCACAGCATAGGGCCATGGCTTCGGTGTCTAGCAAGCCTGGTGTCTATAGCGGTCGGCGGTCCTTTCGGGGCCGAGGACGATTCGGTCACTCCTCGTGGGGATCGGGTCGTTCTTCTTTCTCGGGAAAGAAGTCCTCTCAGAAAGCTCGTACTCCCTGGAAGCAGAATTTCCGTCAGGACAAGCGGGAATCTGACAAGAAGCCCGCCAAGTCGGACTGACGCCAGGGGTCCACTCGAGGACTCTCGAGTGGGGGGTCGCCTGCTTCATTTCAAGGCGATTTGGATGTCTCGCGTTCCAGATTCCTGGGTAACGCGGGTAGTGTCGGCAGGCTATTTCATAGAGTTTTCTTCTCGACCCCCAAATATTTTTCGTCAGTCTCGCATTAAGTCAGAACCCGAGCTTTTTGTCGCTCTGCAGCGAGAGGTCGAATTTCTGCTACAAAAGGGTGTAATAATACCGGTTCCGTCAGAGGACCGAGGAAAAGGTTTTTATTCCAACCTTTTTGTGGTTCCCAAAAAGGAGAACAAATTTCGCCCGATTCTGGATCTCAAGCGATTAAACCGGCATGTCCACACCCGAAAATTTCGCATGGAGTCACTTCGCTCTGTTGTAGCAGCTCTGTCACAGAACGATTTTCTGGTGTCAATCGATATTCGCGACGCTTATTTGCATGTTCCCATCGGAAGGGCTCATCAGCGCTTTCTTCGGTTTGCCATAGGACAGGATCACTATCAGTTCGTGGCTCTGCCTTTCGGCCTAGCCTCAGCGCCCAGAGTCTTTACAAAAATTCTGGCGCCCCTCATGGCAATCCTTCGAAGACAGGGGATTACGATTCTTCCTTATCTGGACGATCTTTTGATAGTGGCTTCCTCGGAAGAGGAGGCAGTGACGGCTCGCGATTTGTCTCTTCAGCTTCTGAAGGACTTCGGTTGGCTGGTCAATTGGGAGAAGTCGTTCCTGGAACCATCGAGGGCAATCCTCTTTTTGGGGATGCATCTCGACACGATTCGGACACTAGTTTCTCTACCGCCGGACAAACAGGCATGTCTTCTTCGACATGTGCAGATTATGAAATCCTCGACAGCAATGTCCCTGCGGAAGTGTATGCGTCTTCTGGGACTGATGGTGGCGTCCATGGAGGCGATTCCTTTTGCCCAGTTTCATTCCAGGGTTCTCCAAAGGTTCATCCTCAGTCGATGGAATCTGTCGCAATCGCTGGATTGCAGTGTCACCATTTCTCGCGCGGTGCGAGATTCTCTAGGATGGTGGTTACGTCCAGGGGCATTTTCCCTGGGGAAGTCCTTCCTCCCTCCGAAGTGGTCAGTCATAACCACCGATGCCAGCCTGACGGGCTGGGGGGGTGTTTGGAAAAATCTCTGGATTCAGGGGGTATGGTCATCGGCAGAGTCTGTTCTTCCGATCAACATTCTGGAATTGAGGGCGATTTTCCTTTGCCTCCAGCATTGGACAGTCCCTTTGAACGGTCAGCCGGTCCGAGTGCAGACAGACAATGCGACGGCTGTCGCATATATCAATCACCAAGGCGGGACAAGGAGCTCCAGACTCATGGTGGAGGTGTCCCGGATTCTGATTTGGGCCGAGGCCAGAGTACCAGCCATTTCTGCGATTCACATTCCAGGGGTTCAGAATGTTACAGCGGACTTTCTCAGTCGCAAGAAGATGGATCCCGGAGAATGGAGTCTCCACCCGGAAGTTTTTGCACTACTGTGCTCCCGTTGGGGAACTCCCCAAGTGGATTTGATGGCATCCAGGTCCAATGCCAAGTTACCGACGTTCATGTCCAGGTACAAGGACCCAAAGGCTGTGGCGGTGGATGCTCTAGTGGCTCGGTGGGATCAGTTCGAGCTAATCTATGTATTCCCGCCGATATCCTTACTTCCTCTAGTACTGCGTCAGATCAGACTAGAGAGAATTCCAGCTATTTTGATAGCTCCAGATTGGCCAAGAAGGATGTGGTTCTCGACAATAATGTCGCTGTCGGCGGCATCTCCTTTTCCACTTCCCCTTCGTCCGGACTTGTTGACTCAGGGGCCCGTTTGTCATCCGGACTTGAAGTCTCTGCGTTTGACGGCGTGGCTCTTGAGACCGAAATCTTAACCCGTAGAGGTTTTTCAGCCGAGGTCATTGCTACTCTTCGAGCTGCAAGAAGTCCGGCTACTTCTAGGATTTACCACAAAACTTGGGAAACCTTCTTTTCGTGGTGTTTGGGTTCCTCTCGGAACCCGAGAAAATTTTCCATTCCCAATCTGTTGGCGTTTCTGCAGCATGGGTTAGACAAGGGTTTGGCAGTCAGCACCCTGAAAGGTCAGGTTTCTGCTCTGTCCTTATTGTTTCAGAGAACCATTGCCTCGCATAGGGACGTACTTTCCTTTTTCCGCGGTATAGCTCGTAAGTTTCCGCCGCGGAAGGCGCCTGTGTCTCCTTGGCGGCTCAACCTTGTCTTGGAGGCTCTTCAGCATAAACCTTTTGAGCCTATGGATTCTGCTAGCCTTTCTTTACTTTCTTGGAAGGTGGCCTTCCTAGTAGCGGTCACCTCTTTGAGGAGAGTTTCTGAGTTGGCAGCTCTTTCTTGCTCGCCTCCTTTTCTGGAGTTTTTTCCGGATCGTGTGGTGCTTCGCACACGGGGTGATTTCCTACCTAAAGTGGTGTCACAATTTCATGTTAACCAGGATATTGTGTTGCCTTCACTCTGTCTGGATCCGAAGAACGCGAAAGAGCGAGCTTTACACACATTGGATTTAGTGCGGGCCTTGAAGTTTTATCTATCTATTACTCAAGGTTTTCGTAAAACGGACTCCCTGTTTGTGGTTCCAGCAGGTCGTCGGCGTGGTCAACGAGCTTCCAAGGATTCTATAGCTCGTTGGATCCGGTCAGCTATTTTGGAAGCTTACCGTCTTGGGGGTGAATCTTGTCCGATCAAGATTCGAGCCCATTCCACGAGAGCTGTGGCTTCATTGTGGGCTTTCCATCAAGGTGCCTCGGCAGTGCAGCTCTGCCGGGCGGCAACTTGGCGCTCTGTCCACACGTTTACAAAGTTTTATAAAGTGAACGTCAGTGCTTCCGCTGATGCAGCCCTCGGACGTAGGGTCCTGCAGGCAGCTGTAGTTTAAAGTTCTAGATGAACTTGTGTTTAGCGCTAGTTGCGCTTTTTTGTTAACCCCTCTCTGACATTAGACGTACTATCCCGTCCATAAAACCCGTGCCATTCGGCCCATGGACGGGATAGTACATCATAGGCGATCAGCTGCGCTCCTGAGGGGAGCGCAGCTAATCGCCGCCGGGTGTCAGCTGATTATCACAGCTGACACCCGTGACTGTGTGTCAGGAGCGGTCACGGACCGCTCCCGGCACATTAACCCCTAGCACACCGCGATCAAACATGATCGCGGTGTACTGGGGGCACAGGGGAGGATCGCGCAGGGTGGGGGCTCCCTGCGCGCCCCCCTGAGACCCTCAGACCAGCGCGATGTGATCGCGCTGTTCTGAGGGCTTCCTCCCTCCCAGGACCCGGATCCAAGATGGCGCCGGGGTCCTGGAGGGAGGCAGCTTCCTCAGTGCCTGCTGAGAGCAGGCACTGAGAAGCCTGCTGCACTGCCTGAGCAATCGCTGGTGTGACAGTGTGCTGTGCACACTGTCACACCAGCGATTTGATAAAATACAGTGATGTCCCACCCTGGGACAAAGTAAAAAAGTTAAAAAAATAAAAATAAACATATTATAAAAAAAATCCAAAATAAATAAAAAAAAACAAAAAATATTCCCCAATAAATTCATTTCTTCCTGTAAATAAAAAAACCAAAACAATAAAAGTACACATATTTGGTATCGCCGCGTCCGTAATGACCCCCCCTATAAAACTGTCCCACTAGTTAACCCCTTTAGTGAACCCCTTAAAAAAAAAAAAAAAAAAAACGAAGCAAAAAATCAATGCTTTATCATCATACCGCCGAACAAAAAGTGGAATAACGCGCGATCAAAAAGACCGATATAAATAAACATGGTACCGCTGAAAACGTCATCTTGTCCCGCAAAAAATGAGCCGCCATACAGCATCATCAGCAAAAAAATAAAAAAGTTATAGCTCGCAGAATCATTCTAACCTCCCAAAAATCGAAATAAAAAGCGATCAAAAAATGTCACCTGCTCAAAAATGGTACAAATAAAAACGTCAACTCGTCCCGCAAAAAATAAGACCTCACATGACTCTGTGGGCCAAAATATGCAAAAATTATAGCTCTCAAAATGTGGCGATGCAAAAAACTATTTTTGCAATAAAAAGCGTCTTTTAGCGTGACAGCTGCCAATCATAAAAACCCGCTATAAATAGTAACTCAAACCCCCCTTTATCACCCCCTTAGTTAGGGAAAAATAATAAAATTAAAAAAATGTATTTATTCCATTTTCCCATTAGGGTTAGGGTTGCGGCTAAAGTTAGGGTTAGGGTTGGCGCTAAAGTTAGGATTAGGGTTAGGGTTGGGATTAGGGGTGTGTTAGGGTTAGGTTTGTGGTTAGGGTTGGGACTAGGGTTAGGGGTGTGTTGGGGTTAGGGTTGGAGTTAGAATTGGGGGGTTTCCGCTGTTTAGGCACATCAGGGGCTCTCCAAATGTGACATGGCGTCTGATCTCAATTCCAGCCAATTCTGCGTTGAAAAAGTCAAACGGTGCTCCTTCACTTCTGAGCTCTGCCATGCGTCCAAACAGTAGTTTATCCCCACATATGGGGTATCAGCGTACTCTGGACCCCAAGAGTTATTGTGCAATTTGTCCTATTTCTTCTGTTACCCTTGGGAAAATAAAAAACTGGGGGCGAAAATATCATTTTTGTACAAAAAAAATTATTTTTTGTTTTTACGGCTGTACATTATAAACTTCTGTGAAGCACTTGGGGCTTCATAGCGCTCACCACACACCTAGATAAGTTCCTTGTGGGGTCTATTTTCCAAAATGGGGTCACTTGTTGGGGATTTCCACTGTTTAGGCGCATCAGGGGCTCTCCAAATGCGACATGACGCCCCAGACCATTCCATCAAAGTCTGCAATCCAAAACGTCACTACTTCCCTTCCGAGCCCCAACGTGTACCCATACAGTAGTTTTACTCCCACATATTGGGTATCAGCGTACTCAGGACAAATTGGGCAACAACTTTTGGGGTCCAATTTCTCCTGTTACCCTTGTAAAAATAAAATATTGGGGGCGAAAAAATCATTTTTGCAAAAAAAAAAAAAAGATTTTTTTATTTTTACGGCTGTGCGTTATAAACTTCTGTGAAGCACTTCGGGGTTCAAAGTGCTCACCACACATCTAGATAAGTTCCTTGTGGGGTCTATTTGCCAAAATGGGGTCACTTGTGGGGGGTTTCCACTGTTTAGGTGCATCAGGGGCTCTCCAAATGTGACATGACGCCCCCAGACCATTCCATCAAAGTCTGCAATCCAAAACGTCACTACTTCCCTTCCGAGCCCCGACGTGTGCCCATACAGTAGTTTTCGCCCACATATTGGGTATCAGTGTACTCAGGACAAATTGGACAACAACTTTTGGGTTACAATTTCTTCTGTTACCCTTGTGAAAATAAAATATTGGGGGCGAAAAAATCATTTTTGTAAAAAAAAAAAAAAAAAAGATTTTTTATTTTACGGCTGTACGTTATAAACTTTAGTGAAACACCTGGGGGTTCAAAGTTCTCACCACACATCTAGATAAGTTCCTTGAGGGGTCTAGTTTCCAAAATGGTGTCATTTATGGGGGTTTCCACTGTTTAGGCAGATCAGGAGCTCTCCAAACACGACATGGCGTCCAGCCAATTCTGCGTTGAAAAAGTCAGACGGCGCTCCTTCCCTTCCAAACTCTGCCATGCACCCAAACAGTGGTTTACCCCCACATATGGGGTATCAGCGCACTCAGGACAAATTGCACAATAACTTTTGGAGTCTTGTTACCCTTGGAAAAATAAAAATTGGGGTGAAAAGATCATTTTTGTGGAAAAAATATGATTTTTAAATTTTACGGCTCTACGTTATAAACTTGTGTGAAGCACTTGGGGGTTCAAATTACTCATCAAAAATCTAGATAAGTTCCTTAGGGGGTCTAGTTTCCCAAATGGGGTCATTTGTAGGGGGTTTCCACTGTTTAGGCACATCAGGGGCTCTCCAAATGCAACATGGCATCCAAACTCAATTCCAGCCAATTTTGGTTGGAAAAAGTCAAATGGTGCTCCTTCCATTCCGAGCTCTGCCGTGCGCCCAAACAGTGGTTCCCCCCCACATATGGGGTATCAGCGTACTCAGGACAAATTGTACAACAACTTATGTGGTCCAATTTCTCCTTTTACCCTTGGGAAAATAAAAAATTAGTGACTAAAAGATAATTTTTGTGGGAAAAAAATAGGATTTTTTATTTTCATGCCCGGGCATTATAAACTTGTGTGAAGCACTTGGGGGTTCAAAGTGCTCACCAAAGATCTAGATAAGTTCCTTAGGGGGTCTAGTTTCCAAAATGGGGTCACTTGTGGGGGGTTTCCACTGTTTAGGCTCATCTGGGGCACTGCAAACGGAACATGACCCCCATTAACGTCTGCATTCCAAAACGTTACTACTTCCTTTCCAAGCCCTGCCGTGCGCCCAAACAGTTTCCCCCCCCCACATATGGGGTATCAGCATACTCAGGACAAATTGGACAACAACTTTTGGGGTCCAATTTCCTTGGGAAAATTCAAAAATTTGGGACTAAAAAATCATTTTTGTGGAAAATAGATTTTTTTTTTTTCACACCCAGGCTTTATAAACTTTTGTGAAATACTTGAGGGTTCAAAGTGCTCACAACAGATCTAGATAAGTACCTTAGGGGGTCTAGTTTCCAAAATGGTGTCACTTGTGGGGGGTTTCCACTGTTTAGGCGCATCAGGGGCTCTCCAAACGCGACATGGCATCCAATCTAAATTCCAGCCAATTTTAGTTTGAAAAAGTCAAACGTCGCTCCTTCCCTTACGAGCTCTGCCGTGTGCCCAAACAGTGGTTTTCCCCCACATATGGGGTATTGGCGTACTCAGGAGAAATTGCATAACAACCTTATCTGTCCATTTTCTCCTTTTACCCTTGTAAAAATAAAAAAAAAAGTTTGTAAAAGATAATTTTTGTGGCTAAAAAGTAAAATATTCATTTTTTCCTTCCACGTTGCTTTAGTTACTGTGAAGCACCTGAAGGGTTAATAAACTTCTTGAATGTGGTTTTGAGTACCTTGAGGGGTGCAGTTTTTAGAATGGTGTCACTTTTGGGTATTTTCTGCCATATAGACCCCTCAAAGTGACTTCAAATGTGAGGTGGTCCCTAAAAAAAAAAATGGCTTTGTAAATTTTGCTGTAAAAATGAGAAATCGCTGGTCAACTTTTAACCCTTATAACTTCCTAACAAAAAAAAATTTTGGTTCCAAAATTGTGCTGATGTAAAGTAGACATGTGGGAAATGTTATTTCTTAACTATTTTGTGTGATATATTTCTCTGTTTTAAGGGAATAAAAATTCAAAGTTTGAAAATTGCAAAATTTTAAAAATTTTCGCCATATTTGCGTTTTTTCAAAAATAAACGCAAGTTATATCGAAGAAATTTTACCACTAACATGAAGTACAATATGTCACGAGAAAACAATCTCAGAATCGCGAAGATCCGTTGAAGCGTTCCAGAGTTATAACCTCATAAAGAGACAGTGGTCAGAATTGTAAAAATTGGCCCGGTCATTAACGTGCAAACCACCCTTGGGGGTGAAGGGGTTAAGGTTGTTGGGTTTCTGCCTTTTGTTGTTTTTTTCCCACCCTTATTTTTGAACTGCTTTGGGACGTCCCATCAGTAATGAATTACTGTGGCTCTCTTCCTTCCATCTGCAGCTGAAACACGGATTTTGGTAAGAACTTACCTGTAAAATCCTTTTCAGCGAAGGAAGGAAGAGAGACACAGCACCCTCCCAAGGCAGAAGTGTGTTGATGTTTTCAGATGCAGCGCGACCCTTATCTGATTGCGATATCTGGGCTGTGGTCAGCGCGCTAAGGCTCTGTTCCAGCATCGCCAGCTCATCACAGTAGTCAGGTTCAGTGAGTAGTCCCTGGAACTCTGTGGTTTTTGGCTTACTTTGCATGCATAACCTGTATTCTTGTGTTTTCTCTGAAGTTCCTTCAGAAGGGGTTATGTTGCTCCGCTGGTGATCTTCCCTAAAGCTTTGGTACGACTGAAGGAGCTGAGTAGGAGGAGCCCGAGCTGGAGGAGCCAGCCAGTCAACACGCTTTTGATCTGAGGTGTCATCCTGATCTGGGGCTCCGCCTACCCATCAGTAATGAATTACTGTGTCTCTCTTCCTTCCTTCGCTGAAAAGGATTTTACAGGTAAGTTCTTACCAAAATCCGTGTTTTTCTGTAAAGAGTAAATAAAGTGAATTACTGCCCATGCAGTCTGGTTGGGGGCCCAGATATGCACAGGGGCCCACCGGGGGGTTCCCGTTCCCCTATGGGCCAGTCCGAGCCTGTACTCGTACAGGCCAAGGCACTTAATTTTGCCACAAAAAACTGGGAAAACTGAATGACTTAAGTATAAGCCGGTATGCATTGTCCCCTTATCCCCATCCTTGTATGCATGGTTCCTCATCACTATAAAAAAAAAAAAACACATCCTACTTACCTTCCCTGCGCGCCCTCGCTGCATCTCGTTCCGGTGCCAGCAGCTCTTCTGGCTGAGAGATCACATGTCCCCGCTCATTAAGGTAATGAATATTCACCTCTCTCCACGCCTATGGGTTGGAGAGAGGTGAATATTCATTACCTTAATGAGCGTGCACCCATGATAGCCCGGCAGCTGCTGGAAGCCGGCGGCTGGAACTGTGCGCGCTATAAGAGAAATGAATATTCATTGCCAGTGCAGTGAATATTCATTTCTCTTTAGCAGCGGGCACAGTTACAGCCGCTGGCTCCTGCCTCCTGTGACCCTCTGCTCCGCCGCTCCCACTTGCCCGCCGTGTTCTGGGACAATGACTCGTGTATAAGCCGAGGGGGGCGTTTTCAGCCCAAAAAGATGTATACCGTACATGGCCTAATCATCTCTACTACTTTCATCCACGTCAATCTCCGAACAGGAATTTTCATTGTGAGCAGGTTACCAGTACGTGTTATTCTATCGAGGAAACGCTATTCCTTTACCTGATTGTTATTTTGCTGGCAATTCGGATTACATGGGGCACACTGCTTAGTGTGTTTTCTCTCCCACTCAGCGCGTCCACCAAGAGTATGCGACGCGTCAGGATCCAATTGTTAATGTTGTTTCCTTGGAGAAAAAAAAAGTTACAGCCAGGATAAGCAGAGATGGATTCACATTGTTAACTCGTGCTACGTCCATGAACCACAATTGGCCTGAAATGCGTCACCGGCGAATCTATTTCTTTTGGGATTGTTTCTAAAGCTATTTTGATATTTTAATTGAACAACAATAAAGTTTAATTTTTTTTTAAAGGGAATATGTCACCAGGTTTTTGCCACCTATTCTGGGTGCAGCATAATGTAGGGGCAGAGACCCTGATTCCAGTGATGTGTCAATTACTGGGATGCTTATTGCGGTTTTAATAAAATCACTGTTTTATCAGCTGATGATTATGATTAGAAGACTGGGCAACCTACTGCCATGTAGTCCTCCATATTCATGTGCTCTATATAACCCCGCCCACCACCGATTATCAGCTTACTGCCTATGCACAGTGTACACAGAAAGCTTCCAATCAGTGTTGTGGGCGGGGTTATACAGAGCTCAGCATTCAGAGAACTGCTAGATCTGCAGCAGAGAAAACTGTGATTATATCAAAAAATGGGGCAAACAGCCCAGTAAGTGACACATTGCTGGAATCAGGGTCTCTGTCTCTACATTATGCTGCTCTTAGATGGAGTAGCAAAAAACCTGGTGACGGATTCTCTTTATGGGGTCATTTCTGGATGCTGGCATATTACACCTTCTTTTTTTCTACTGATATTAAGTGCAAGCGAACTGCTGTGCAGCCAATGGTTGAGCTGATTTACTGCATTTTTTTATGTTTATTGTTAACAGGTTATTGAAATGCTTGTGGAAAATCTGCAGAAGAATACAATAGTAGTGAATTTGACTATTGTTATGGATTAGTTGCAGATTTCCCCCAGTGAGATCAAGTGGGAAGTTATAATCTGCATCAAACCATAACTGTTCTCGATTTTTACTGTGGATTCCCTGTGGATCCTCAGCAAAGTCTGCAAGTATTGAAAAAAAACAAAAAACACTTTCCACAAAGTATAAAGAAAAAACTGGCCTCTTAAATTGGACATAATTTTACACAAAACCCAAAAAATGAGCTGGACAAAATTGTTTGCGCTTTTCCAAAATTGTGGGTAAACAACTTTGTTTCAAGAATGTGATGCTTGTTCCAAACTCACCTCTGGCAAGTAACAGGTGTGGAGAAGACAGAGAACTTAATTTCTCCATCTTCTCCCTTCTTTGTGTCTGTGGTAGTCGGGCTGCATTCGGATGACATCCAAATGCAGTCCAATATTTCAGACGCACCCATAGGCTTGTATGGGTGCGCTTGATCTGATCATCGGATGCACCTACAGCATGCTTTGTTTCCTCATGAAAAATCGCAGATCAACACTGCCACATAGTATAACATTGGGCAGAGTGCTATCCGATAAAGCATCGTGGCACTCGGCCATGCTGTACGCTTGTGTGAGTGGGGCCTAATCAGAAAAATTGGACCGTTTTTCTCGGCTGAAGAGAAAATGGTTATAGGCACCTACCCGTATAGTAACTACTGCTATAAAATGGAAAATCTTGAGAAGACTTTGTTGGATTTCCTCTGTTGTTTCTAGTAGAAATGTATGAATAAATTAAAAATTATTGTGACATTTCCTGCTGTTGACAGAGCTTTTCTCTATTTCAGAACTGATCAGACAGTATCAAAATGTGAGACACTCCACAAAATAGGGGAATAGTAAAAGTGATCACTTTATAAATTTACAGAGGAGTGAAAGGGAATCTGTCAGGTCCAGTAACGCAGTCAGCCTTCAGATACAGTCATGGACAAAAATTTTGAGAATGACACAAATATTAATTTTTACAAAGTCTACTGCTTCACTTTTTCTAATGGCAATTTGCATATACTCCAGAATGTTATAAAGAGTGATCAGCTTAACAGCAATTACTTGCAAAGTCAATATTTGGCTAGAAAATGAACTTTATCCCCCAAAACACATTTCAACATCATTGCAGCCCTGCCTTAAAAGGACCAGCTAACCTCTTTTCAGTGATTGCTCCATTAACACAGGTGTGGGTGTTGATGAGGACATGGCTGGAGATCAATCTGAAAGATTGCACCTCAGTCAACAATCTATCGCATCATCAAGAACTTCAAGGAGAGAGGTTCCATTGTTGCCAAAAAGGCTCCAGGGCGCCCAAGAAAGACCAGCAAGCGCCAGGACCGTCTCTTAAAAGTGTTTCAGCTGCGGGATCGGGCTACCAGCAGTGCAGAGCTTGCTCAGGAATGGCAGCAGGCAGGTGTGAGTGCAAAAAGTTATTTTCTCTGATGAATCCCCTTTTCGATTGTTTGGGAAATCAGGAAAACGCCTCATTCGGAGAAGACAAGGTGAGCGCTACCACCAGTCTTGTCTCATGCCAACTGTTAAGCATCCTGAAACCATTCATGTGTGGGGTTGCTTCTCAGCCAAGGGAATCGGCTCTCTCACAGTCTTGCCTAAAAACACAGCCATGAATAAAGAATGGTACCAGAATGTCCTCCAAGAGCAACTTCTCCCAACTCTCCAAGAGCAGTTTGGCGATCAACAATGCCTTTTCCAGCATGATGGAGCACCTTGCCATAAAGCAAAGGTGATAACTAAATGGCTCAGGGAACAAAACATAGAGATTTTGGGTCCATGGCCTGGAAACTCCCCAGATCTTAATCCCATTGAGAACTTGTGGTCAATCATCAAGAGACGGGTGGACAAACAAAAACCTAAAAATTCTGACAAAATGAAAGCATTGATTGTGCAAGAATGGACTGCTATCAGTCAGGATTTGGTCCAGAAGTTGATTAAGAGCATGCCAGGGAGAATTGCAGAGGTCCTGAAGAAGAAGGGTCAACACTGCAAATATTGACTTGCTGCATTAACTCATTCTAACTGTCAATATAAGCTTTTGTTACTCATATGTTTGCAATTATATTTCTGTCTGTGATAAAAACATCTGTCAAAACACACGTAAAAACCAGAGGGCAGCAGATTATGTGAAAATATAATATTTGTGTCATTCTCAAAACTTTTGGCCATGACTGTACAGTCAGGGCTAAAAGTGTTGGCACCCTTGAAATTGCTTCAGAAAAAGAAGCATTTCTTACAGAAAATGATTGCAATTACACATGTTTATTTCCTTTATGTGGATTGGAAGAACACAAAAAAATATTTGGGGAGTTTTGTGTGAAATTATGTCCAATTTGCATTTTTTCTCTGTTTTTTTTTTGTATTATATACAGTTGGAAAAATAAGTATTTGATACACTGCCAATTTTTGCAAGTTTTCCCACCTCCAAAGAATGGAGAGGTCTGTAATTTTTATCGCAGGTACACTTCAACTGTGAGAGACAGAATCTAAAAATAAAAAACAGAAAATCACATTGCATGATTTTCACATAATTAATTTGCAGACTCTCCAGGTCACTCTGTGCTCGATGCGTGAGCTGAAAATCTCTTACAAAGTAGGTCTATGGCGTCTTGTTCTGACGCTCCATAGACTTATTATTAGATTGGATTATAGAGCCACTTCCAGGTCACATAGAGCGCAATGTAAGATGGAGAATCTGAAGAGAAGTGACGCCACTGAGAAGAGGAGCAGAGCAGCGCTGGATACCGGAGAAGGTGGCGTTAGGTGAGTACATTATAACACACACTACACTATATACACATATACACAGATTTAGTGAAAAAAAAAATCTTCTGCTATGGTCCAAAACAAAAGAAAAAAACTGTCACTTGTTGGCTGTGTTACATAGACAATGTAACGTCACCGCTGCAGCCAATCAGCAGCGGATCTGCAGCTTTTACTAATCCATCAAAGTGGATTTTTTACATTTTATTGTGCACAGAAGAGCTTTGAAGTCGGTGATTTTCAGTAGTGGACAACTCCTTTAAATCCAGTATATATGTAAATGTATCTTAAAACTTACCTAAATTGACAAATTGGTCATTGAGCTGCAGGTTTCGGTTTAACAAAGGTACAGGCCAGATATTCTGCTGCCCATCAATCCCCCCATAGGTTAGATACACATCAAAGAACATGGGTTCAGGGTGATCATGCAGAAGCTTGGAGATGGATAGTTCACACTGCATGAAAGTAAGGAAATAAGTGATTTTTACTATAGCTATACAGTGAAAATGTTGCTATTTTTGTCATACATTTATACCCAGGAACCTTTAAATAGCTTGCTGCCCATTCATATATATACAGCTTTGGCAAAAATTAAGAGACCACCACATCAAAACCCTGTCATGGGCAGCCCATTCTCCAGACCTGAACCCCATTGAAAACCTCTGGAATGTGATCAAGAGGATGATGTATAGTCACAAGCAGGGCAGGCGTCAGCACCTGGCGCATCCGGGCAAGTGTCGGGGCCCTGAGCAGTGGGGGGGCCCACTCACAGTCGGGGACACCGGCATGCTATGGGGGACTGGTGCCAGTACCGGAGTGCCTTGAGCAGAGCAGCAGCCAGTGAGGAGAGGTGAGTATTTCATCTCTTTTTTTTTTTTGGCGCAATATATGGAGACCATCATATGAGGCCCATCATACACTGGAGTATCATATATGGGGCCCATCGTACACTGGAGCATCATATATGGAGCATTACTTGGGGCCTATCATACACTGAAGCATCATATATGGGGCCCATTATATATGGAGCATTATCTGGGGCCAATGATACACTGGAGCATCATATATGGAGCCCATTATATATGGAGCATTATATGGGGCCCATTATATATGGAGCATTATCTGGGGCCAATGATACACTGAAGCATCATATATGGGGCCCGT
>JARQOD010000006.1:395169599-395293818 GCA_033576555.1 Oophaga sylvatica | reverse complement strand
GTGACCGAATATATACAAATTGCACACTTGCGATCATGTGCCCGCCACTCCCGATGCCGGAGAATTCTGAGTGACTGAAGACTTGTATCCTTAGGCCGGAGTCACACTACCGTACAATATGGCCAGTGATATGCGGTAACACATCACATAGCGCTCGGCCCAGTGTTATTGTATAGGGCAGCTCACATCTGAGATTATTTTCTCATGCCGAATCAGCATGAGAAATTAATGGCAGATCTGAGCTGCCTCATACAGTAACACTGGGCCGAGCGTTATGTGATGTTTTATCGCATAGCACTCAGCCGTGTTATATGGTAGTGTGACTCCGGCCTAAGTCTGGACAACCCCTTTAACTAAATGTATAATATAACTAAGGCCTCATTCAGAGGTCAGTGCTTTTCATGGATGGAACGTGTACACATTGTAGTCTATGCGCCCATTTCATGTGTTTTCTTCTCTTTTTGCAGACTGCAAGTGAGCAAAAAGAAAAAAAAAAAAAAGACATGTCAGTTTTTGCTTTGTGCTACAGATCAAACTCACCCACTCAAATGAATAGGATTGAAAAAAAAAAAAAAAAAAAAACACAGCACTTATTTGTCATTGGAGTGCTGTCAATGTTTTACAGTTTAATGGGCAGGTAAAGCTTGAAAATGTTTTTTTTTTTCCAGAAGAGAAAAACAGGTGGTAAATACATATACATGGGAGGAAAATGGATGAAAACTGGATCCGGCGCACTGATAAATAACGGTTATTTTTTTTTTTCAAATATACAGAATATAAAAAGAATGGATGGATGTCTGAATAAAGCCCAAGTTAAATACTCACCAGGTTATCAGGACATTTCTGGCAATGGACACTGTGGTCATTCTTGGAAAGAAGTTTATATCCTGGGAGACAGTCGCAAGCGAAGCCTGAGGAGAAGAGAGCAGCATGTTCTCACATGCAGCAGGTAATATTCCTGAGCTGGAAAACCCATAGATTAATACCGAATATGGAAAGATCCACATGACTTAAAAAGTTCAACATTTTCAAATAAACCCATTTGCAAAAAAGATTTTAGCTGAAAATGCAGGCAGTTGAGAAAGAATAAATGCCCTGATTCATCAAGATCAGTGGTTTTCATGCCGCCCTTGATGAGGGGTCACGGTGGAGACAGATGCTCCTGATTCATATGAAGAGTAAGGAACGCCCCAGTTCATCATGAATTAGGTGAGCTGTGGCCTCATGCCCCCACCGAGCCCCTATCCTTCCCCGACTCTGCTCATTTCGGAGGAGCTGGGGAAACCTTGCGTGAAAATGCCAAAAGTCTCAAAATGTCTGAGCTTCTTCGCTTGGCACAAACATATTGCAACTTTTCAAAACGGCGTAAGAATCATCAACGCGTAATCGCTTTGATGAATCGAGGTTAAAAACGTCTCTAAAGGTGTCTTGGCCCTTCAAGGGGTACCATACTTTTTTTTTTTTTTTTATAAGAGTTATCAATTTGAAGCATTGTGGAAGGATCTTCTGACCGGGCCCCTCGGGATCACAAGAAAGGTGGGTCCCAATCCAATGGGTGAAATGGGCAGTGGTCGAGTATCAGTGCTACTGCTCCTACTGGCGAGTACAACCATTCCAGGCCCCCTCACCATCTACCAGTAAGGCGGGTTTCACACCATGTTCATAATGTTTTTCTGGGACTATATTCTGTAAACTTTTCGGAGTGTTTTTTGGGGCATTCCCTTTCATTTACAGTTAATCACTAAATTGCAAACTATTGTAAAGAAGCACAAAGCACAGTGCTCGCCCTCCCCGAGCCCGCCAGCGAGTCACCGCCACTGCACACGGCTGGGGCGGCAGCGCTAAATTCACGTCGACTGCGCAGCAGCCAATTAGTGACCCCGGCGGCTCTGTGGGGGCGTTCTGTCTTTATGGGGACTTCTCGCTCAGAGCCACTGACCTCAATGATCGGTTGTTGTTGTAAGGACAGCACAGCCAAAGCCACACACCAGGAGCAGTGGTGGAGACTCCCTGGTGGACCTGGGCAGTGTGAGTAGTGTAGATGGTGGACTTGGGAAGGGAAGTACAGCAGTTTGTTTCTTTATAATAACCTGCAGTGGGGGAATAACTTTTAATGAAAATGAACAACCCCTTTAAGCAAATTTCGAGGCATTTCTTGAAGCGAAAATGGTTGAAAAATGTACAAAAAGCATCCATGTGTGTCTGTACCCTTCCCATTGACTTCCATCGCTGTCTGTACCTGGACAGTGACAGTTGGGTGCATGAATCAGGCCTTATGCAATGAGTAGGTGATCAAACCAGGGAGCTGTGAAACATAACTATATATAAGTACACCCCAGCTATTCGTGTATAATGGCAGAGTGCCGCACAGCTACATGATACCTATACAGCTATATACATATGTGGCTACACAACGCCTCATATATACAGTGGTAGGCGGAGCAGTTGCCCATAGCAACCTATCAGATATTTGCTTTTATTTTTCCTGAGCAGGTAAACAACCAAAACAGCGATCTGATTGGCTGCTACCGGCAGTTCTGTCTGCCCCCTCCCACGTGTATATATAAGAGCCCCGGTCCCCTCACACACACACAGCAGTAACGCTCAGTATTCGCAGTAGTGGGCGCGCATTGTCGGTACCGTCCCGGCTGGGCCTCTGTGTGTCCGGGCACTGCACGCAGGACAGGTTTCCCGGGTGGTAGTACTGCTGCGCCGTGCAGTCCTGAGGACGCTGCAGCGGGATGGAGTATCCGAGGCCGGAGCATGGCAGACAGGTCACGGCTACGTACAAGCAGCGCAGCAGCCTGAGGCCTCCGCACCGGGAGCCTGAGATGAGCCGCTTCCCTGTGTCCATGCTACAATAAGCGGCGACCCCAGAGCGGAGGGGGGAGGTGGAGAAGGAATGGCGGGAGGATGCGCCGCTCACACGTGCAGAGGGGGGACGTAGACGAGTATATACGGTAATTCTACACCGCAACCAATCAGTTACTGCTTTCATTTGTCAGAACAATCTCCGAAAAATGAGACCTGGATCCTGATTGGTTCCTGGCTTCCAGGCCTCATCTCGCCATAAAGTCCAATCATTTTGTCTGTGGAGACTGCTGACAAGATAAGTGATATGATGGCAGGGTGTCTACTGCTAAGCGGTTACTCGGGCAAGTCTTCTCCAAACTCTATAAAATAACACACTGTGCTCACCCTCCCCGGTCCATTACCAACTTGTGCAGTGTACCTTGGCAAACCTCCCGAGCTCACCAATGACACCACTCCAGCCAAAATACAGCAGTTAGAGCTGGACCTGGGGAGGGGAGTACCTGCTGTGTCTGTTATCTTAGATATTTTACTTGGTGACCATTTTAATTTTGCAAATGGACTTTACCACGCTGCTCTTGTTCAAGGGATATCATACTGTATATAGGAAACTGGATACTGAATGCGACTTCTAACCTTTCCTGCAGATGGGAGTACCGACATTATTTCAGGGATCGGAGGCTCTGTGCAGTAGGGTCGTGTCCTGTCTTCCCAATATCTGATGGACCACGTTGGGGTGTCAGAAGTGTTGCATTCCAAGTTTGTCACAGCAGTCTATAGGGACTTCCAGGAACCAGGTTGTCATAGTGGAGGGTCCCGATCTCCGGGAACCAGGTCATTATACCCACAGATGTAGCGGGTCTCCATAGCCAACACATATGGAGGGTCCCGATCTCCATAGCCAACACAGATGGAAGGTCCCGATCTCCAGGGAGCAGGTCATTATACCCACAGCTGGAGCGTCCTGATCTCCAGGAACCAGGAAGGCACTGCCACACTTAGCAATCGCACCAGCGATCACAACAACGACATGACCTGGCGAGATCGCTAGTTAGATTCCAAACACAACTCATCAGAGATCTGTATAACGACCTCTGCGGTCGTTGGGAAAAGCTAGTCCCACCTGCGTCGCTGGTGAAGTCGTTCATAAAGGGTGTCACACTCAGCGATTCAGGCTCACCAGCGGGACACCAACGACCAAAAAACAGCTCAGAACGTTCATAAGCGATCAGCGACATCTCAACAGGGGCCACATTGCTGCTACATGTCACACACAGCTGTGTCGCTAACGAGATCGCTACTGCATCATAAATGGTGACGCAGTAGCGATCTCTCTTAGTGTGGCATACCCTTAACACAGATGGAGGGTCCCGATCTCCAGGAATCATGTCTCCATAACTAACACAGATGGAGGGTCCCAATCTCCAGGAACCAGGTCATTATACCCACAGCTGGAGCGTCCTGATCTCCAGGAATCATGTCTCCATAACTAACACAGATGGAGGGTCCCAATCTCCAGGAACCAGGTCATTATAGCCACAGATGGAGCGTCCTGATCTCCAGGAACCAGGTCCTCCATAGCCAATACAGTTGGAGGGTCCCGATCTCCAGGAACCAGGTCATTATAGCCACAGATGCAGCGTTCCAATCTTCAAGGAGCTCACTTGGATGAATTTATCATCAGTAGAATAGGACGGCAGCCAAACTTGTAAAAAATCTTTTTGTTCTGCCAAATACAGAGCAATGTTTTGATAATACCGGCCTTAAGCGTACCACCATAGTGCAAACAGCATTACTAATTAGTGACATACCGATAGGAACATATCCCCTCCCCCTTCCTAACAGCTAAGCCTACCAGTCAGCACGTAACATCTGAAAACTTCCTGCACAGCAGATAGATAACAAATATAATAATCTTTATTTTTACTAGTGAGTGAATTTGAGAATTTAATTCTCCAATACGTTTTTGGAATCAGCTGTAGAGAACTGTAATCAGAACGGTAGAGGTGCAGGAGAGGGTGTCGCTCACCTTTTCCCTTGCGTGGTGTAGCCTCTTTTTTCTGACGCTGTCCATTGTAGTTTTTCCTAATGAAGTGTGTCCCTTCGAAACGTGTTTAAAATTAACTGCATATCTACTATTCCCGTCTCCTGCTCATCTCTGAACTACTGTCAGCGCAGATTTTATTCCATTCATCTTCAGCCTCACAAGTTCCTCTACATAGTGGATCCGCAGCAGCCTTTTTTCCATGCTGGGATAGGGGTTGTGACTTCACTACCCCTCCAGGTGAGCAGAACTGCTGTCTCCCTGTTGCTAGTCAGGCAAGACCTTATTACACTTATTGTCTTTGCAATTTTTTCTTTTACTCATTTTGACACTGCCCGACACACGCCATCCTCCTCAGCATTGAGTGAAGGGGAGGATAAAGCTCACCGGGCGACATCATAAAGAGGTTGGACCACACAGAAGACCAGATGGCACAGGTGACCAATGCACTATATATTATATACCATATATATTAGAGTATAAGCCGATGCACCTAATTTTGCCACAAAAAACTGGGAAAACGTATTGACTCGAGTAATAGCCTAGGGTGGGAAATGCAGCAGCTACTGGTAAATTTCAAAAATAAATACCAATAAAAGTAAAATTAATTGAGACATCAGTAGGTTAAATATTTTTGAATATCCATATTGAATCAGGAGCCCCATAAAGTTCAGGATAGGCCCCATAAGATGCTCCATACAAAATACACCCCCTATAATGCTCCATAAAGTTCATGATGGGCCCCATTAGATGCTCCATACAAAAAATATGCCCCATATAATGCTGCACAAAGGTTAATAATGGTCCCATAAGATGCCCCATATAAAAAAAATATTTTTATAGCACCATGGTGCTGTACATGAGAAGGGGTTACATACAAGTTACAGATATCACTTACAGTACACAAACTAACAATGACAGACTGGTACAGAGGGGAGAGGATCCTGCCTTTCGGGCTTACATTCTACAGGATGGTGGGGAAGGAGACAGGAGGTTGGTGGGTCGCAGCACTTCCGGTGTTGGTTGAGGCGATATCTCCGGTAGTGGTGAGGAGGTAGCAGGGTCACTGCAGGCTGTAAGATTTCCTGAAGAAGTGGGTTTTCAGGTTCCGTCTGAAGGATCCGAATGTGGTTGATAGTTGGAGCAAAGAATTCCAGAGGATGGGGTATATTCAAGAGAAGTCTTGCAGGCGGTTGGGTGAGGAGCAAATAAGTGTGGGGGAGAGAAGGCAGTCTTGGGAGGATCGGAGATTACGTGAGGAAAGGTATCGGGAGATTAGTTAAGAAACATATGGAGGAGACAGGTTATGGATGGCCTTGTAGGTCAGTGTTAATAATTTGAACTGGATACACGGAGGGAATGGGAGCCAGTGAAGAGATCTGCAGAGGAGTAGCGAGGAGAGAGATGAATTAGTCATGCAGCAAAGTTAAGGATGGACTAAAGAGGTGCGAGGGTTTTAGCAGGGAGGCCACAGAAAAGGATATTGCAGTAGTCGAGGCGGAAGATGATGAGGGCATGCACAATCATTTTAGTGGGTTGATGAAAGGACGGATTCTGGAAATATTTTTGAGCTGGAGGCGACAGGAGGTAGAAAGAGCTTGGATGTGCGGTTTGAAGGACAATGGCAGAGTCAAGGGTTACTCCGAGGCAGCGGACCTCCGGTACGGGGGAAAACGTGATGTAGTTAATTGTGATAGATAGCACAGGTAAGGAAGATCTGTGAGATGGGGGAAAGATGATGAGTTCAGATTTGTCCATATTGTGAGGAAGAGGGGGAGAATATGGCTGATAGACACTCCGGGATTCTGGAGACCAGAGAGGTGAAGTCTGGGCCAGAGAGGTAGATCTGAGTGTCATCAGAATAAAGGTGGTACTGGAATCCGTGGGACTTTGAGTTTCCCCAGGCCAAGTGTATAGATTAAGAAGCGTAGGTGTCCTAGAACAGAGACTTGGGGGACTCCAACAGAGAGCGGGTGGGACGATGAGGTAGTGTGGGAGTGGGAGACGCTGAATGTGCGGTTGGAAAGGTATGGAGATCCAGGATACAGCGAGGTCCTTGATGTCAAAGGAGGAGCAAATCTGTAGTATAAGGCAGTGGTCAACTGTGTCAAAAGCAGAGGACCGGTCTAGGAGTATAGAGTATTGTCCGTTCGCTTTGGCTGTAAGTAGGTCGTTAGTAATTTTGGTCAGGGCTGTCTCAGTGGAGTGATGGGGTTGGAAACCAGATTGTAGATTGTCAGAGCAAGTTAGATAAGAGGTGGTAGGAAAGTTCAGCGTGGATGTGCAGCTCCAGGAGTTTGGAGTTTCGAATGGGAGCAGCGATATTGGGCGATAGCTGGACATAACACTTGGGTCGAAGGTTGGCTTTTTAAGGATAGTCGTGATTGTGGCATGTTTGAAAGCAGAAGGGAAGGTACCAGAAGTTAGTGATAGGTTGAAAAGGTGGGTTAGGGATGGGATAATAGTGGTGGGGAGGATGGGATGGGGTCAAGCACACAGGTTGTGAGGTGCGATTTGGAGAGGAGACAATTAAGCTCTCCTTTGGTGATGTTGGAGAGGGAGGTTATGGGTTTGGGCATTGGTCTATTCTATAAAGGGGTTGTGGTGGTTGAACAATGAAGACTTGCCTTGTTTGAAGTGTGTGGCAAAGTCCTCAGCAGAGATGAGGGAGGGAGTTAAAAGTTTTGAATAACTGGGGTTGTAGGATAAGGAAGATACGAGGGTTGTGAAGTAGGCTGGTTTAGCAGAGGTGAGGGCAGATTTCAAAGCGAGTGTTGCTTGTTTGAATGCAGTGAAGTCGTCTTGCGAATTTGTTTTCTTCTAACACCGCTCTGCGATCCTGGACACTTGCCGGAGCTTTTTAGTGGTGTTATTGTGCCAGGGTAGTCTGTTGGTACATTGCACTCTGCCATGAACGAGAGGGGCGACAGTGTCATTAGCCGATGCGAGAGTGGCATTGTAGAAAGCAGTGGCACTGTGTGTCATGGAGTGAGGATATGGATGCCAGTAGTAGAATAATGTCAGAGTGTGTGGGTGTCTAGATGTGCGAGATATCTGCGGGGGTGCGCATGTTGCTGGACATGGGTGACAGGAGAGGACAGGGATGAGAAAGTGAGTAGTTGGTCAGATAGAGGGAGAGGGGAGGTTGTGAAGTTAGAGAGCAGAGGCGGGTGAAGACCAGGTCTAATTTATGTCCGTCTGTATGGGTGGCTGAGGAGGACCACTGAGTAAGTCCAAAGGATGAAGTAAGGGACAGGAGTTTGGAGGCTGCTGACTGAAGGGTATCAGTTTGGATGTTGAAGTCACCCATGATGATACTGGGGATATCAGTGGAAAGAAAGTGAAGAAGTCAAGTAGAAAATTGGTCAATGAAGGCAGTGGTCGGGCCTGGAGGTCGGTATACAACAGCCACTTGGAGGGAGAGTAGATGTGGACAAAGTGGACTTCAAAAGAGGGGAGGATTAGGGAGGGAAGAGGTGGGATTGGGTTAAAGGTGCAGTTAGAGGAAAGGAGAAGACCCACTCCTCCACTGTGTCTGTTGCCAGGGCGAGGAGTGTGGGTGAAGTTGAGGCCGCCGTAACAGCGCAGCAGGGGAGGTGGTGTCAGCCATGTTTCTGTGATGGCGAGGAAGGCAAGATTGCGAGAGAGAAAGAGGTCATGAATCACATGAAGCTTATTGAAGATGGAGCAGGCATTCCAGAGTGCTCCAGAGAGAGGGAGCAGGGGGGTGGGTGTCAATGGCATGGGTTTTAAGTTGGAAACATTGCGGTAGTTCTTATGGTGGGTATGAGCTGTGGGGGTCAAGGATTGGGAAATATGTCACCAGCAGTGAGGAGAAGCAGAAAAAGGGAGAGCAGAAGGGAGATTGTGCAGCATTATATGGGGCATAAAGGTTAATGATGGCCCCATAAGATGCTCCATAAATATATGCCCCATATGCTGCGATTTAAAAAAAAAAAAAAAAGACATACTCACCTCGTCGCTGGGGGCCAGGTGCCGGGGTCACGAGCAGGCGGGGACACAGGTGCCGCCGCTGGCTCAGGGCCCTGGTACCTGCGATATTCACCTGTCCTCGTTCCACCGCCGCTTTGCCTTCTGGGTCTCTGCAGTGACTGTTCACTAAACACGTCATCGTGCCCTCCGACCTGAACGTCACAGCCAGAGGACGGGAAAGACAGAGTGGTGAACTGCGCTAAAACGGAGACAGGTGGATATCGCATGGCTCCCCCTGTCATACTTACACCCTCCTGGCACGGTCTCTGCATTTCCCTGCTTCTCCAATGCCGGCAGCCCCTTCCAGTGCCGCTCATTAAAATAATATGTGCTCCACGCCTATGGGAGTGGAGGCGCGTGCATATTCATTACTTTAATGAGCGGTACCACGTGCCCGCTGAACACTGAAAGGAGCTAACAGCGCCGGAGACCATCGGAGAAGCAGGGAAGTGCAGAGACCGTGCCAGGAGGGGGCGAGTATGATCTGACAGCCGCTGGCTCCTGCGCTCCCCTCCTCCTGGGACAATGACGAGTATAAACCGAGAGGGGCACTTTCAGCCTAAAAAAATGGGCTGAAAAATCTCGGTTAATACTAGAGTATATACGGTATATAATTTTTTTTACCCCAGAGCATAAAAAGAAACATTCAATTCACATTGGATAACCTCACTGTGAATCAAATTTTCCTGCCAAATTTCAGTGATCGGTCAGATTCAAATCTCTGCAGATTTGCTCATCTCTTCTGAATATTTTAGGCTATGTGGACTTATGCACATGATTATATGTAGTGATAATCCCGACAAAAAACTGGAGAAGTTTTTAAAAGATTGTTATACAAATAAAACCTTCACGTTGATCCACGTTTGATCCAATGGCATAGAGGTTAAAAAAAATCTAGAGGGTATAAGTGGAGAGGGGAGATATGTGGAAAACAACGTGCCGCCTCACCACCACCAGAGCAGCTGCACCCCTGACCTTCTGTCTCTTCCTCATTATCCTGTAGTATGTAAGTCCCCAAGGGCAGGGTCCTCTCCCCTCTGTACCAGTCTGTCATTGTAAATTGGTTTACTGTAAACGATATCTATAACTTTGTATGTAACCCCTTCTCATGTACAGCACCATGGAAATAATGGCGCTATATAAATAAAAACAAGGCTGATTTAACAATGAGTTATACTGGCAGAAATGACTATGTATGTACATTAGTAGAAGACCACATTGCGATTTTTGAAATATTCTTCTAAAGGGATTGTCCGGTCTTGATCTACAAGACTGCAGACTTGTGAAATCCTCACATCACGTGCACTGAGAAGATTCGCCAGGAGTGGTCATGTGACGGCAACTATGTGATATGCATACTCCCGGCCACATTTCGACTGCACTGTGTCTGTCCTCAATCAATACACTTGTCTTGAGTGAAGCGGTGCCCATCTAGTGGAATGTGGCCGGGAGTATGCATATCACATGAAATCCTCATAGCACGCAATGTGAGGATTTCACAAGTCTGCAGTCAGATAGTGATTGCAGACTTGTAGATTAAGACCAAACAATTCGTTTAAAGCCATACCTGTCCTATTGCACTTCAAGATTGTTCATTTATTAGTCATACAGTTTGATGAAACTTTCTATGTATGCACCAGCTGATAAATATAGTGTAAGGTTTCACTCACTCCGCTGCTTCAGAGGTAAATCAGGAGACTCGATCTTATGCAAAAAGTCCTTAGGTTTATTACATCATAAACCATATGGTAACATATAATACAGCTCTTCTATGCTTCAGCTCCTGCCTGGAGCCTCACTCTTCAGTCACAGAGACCTCTCTGTCATGTCCGCCTTGGACACATGGAAGCCTGTCCACACTGGCAGACTCCCACACACTCTCTTTCAGGTGCAAAACAAACTCCATTACATAGGTGTAAGCAATGAAGATGAGCTCCTGAATTTCCATCACTTTATACCTTGTAATGAGCCAACTGTAAGACAAAACCTGGAAAAAATCAACTCTGCGGGACAGAAAAGGGACCTGGACTGAGCTGGACTTTGGATTTTTATGAAAGAGGAAGAAATAGAGGATTTAAAGGACAAAGCAAGAATCTCTTGGAGGACAGACTGCACACAGGCAACATTCATCTGACATCCAGAGACCTGAGCATCCAAAGGTAGGACCACTCTGCAACCCCAAAACAATCTATAGACTTCCTACAAATCTATCTTCTAAAGGTACTGCCACACTACACAATCCCGCTAGCGATCTCGTTAGCGTCGCATACTAATGAGATCGCTAGCGGGATTGTTTCTATATCGCTAGTAGCTACCTAACTTAGCGATGTCGTTAAGGACGCTATCGCGGTTAGCGATCTCCTTAACGACTTTAGCGGTACAAATGTACCGCTAAATCGCTAAGAAAAGGTGCTACACAGTGATTATACTTACCCAGCGGGAGCGCCGGCGATAAAATAGGGTCCGGAACGATTCCAGCGACGAGCGAGATCACAGCAGGAAGCTCGTCGCTGGCAGCTGCCGCACACAACAACATCGCTAACGGGATCGCTAAATAGTGACGTTTTTTAGCGATCCCGTTAGCGATGTTGTTTAGTGTGGCATACCCTTTAGAAATAAGGATTACAATTACTATATAACCACAAAAATGGAAAGCACAAATTTAGAAGTAAATGGGCAAAGCACATGGCTGGAGACACAGCACACCAGGGGGTCAGATATGGAGACACCACAGGGGCAGAAGAGCAGTAAAGTCAGCAAAGGAAAAGCAAGGAGGGAGAATCCAGAAACCCTTATTTCTAATTACACTAAAGATGAAGAAAAAAGGAGAACCAACGTGGTATTCCGCACAGACCATCTCTCAGCCTGGCACACCACCCTGTGCAAGCAGTATAAACATATATCTCAGTGCAACACCAATACTGGCCGGCAGATTAAAATTAAAAACAACGCAGAAGATGACACACACTCACTCACTATAACTCTGTACAATACTGGCACCGTCATGGTGCAAGGAACTGAAGACAATCTGCAACAGTTTGATGAACTTTTTATGAAATCAGTGAACAGGCTCAAATCCTTAAGGGTATGCCACACTAAACAACATCGCTAACAGGATCGCTAAAAAACGTCACTAGCGATCCCGTTAGCGATGTTGTTGTGTGCGGCATCTGTCAGCGACGAGCTCCCTGCTGAGATCCTGCTGTGATCTCGCTCGTCGCTGGAATCGTTCCGGACCCTATTTTATCGTCGGCGCTCCCGCTGGGTAAGTATTATCGCTGAGTGTGGCACCTTTTCTTAGCGATTTAGCGGTACTTTTGTACCGCTAAAGTCGTTAAGGAGATCGCTAACCGCGATAGCGTCCTTAACGACATCGCTAAATGTGGCCGACACTAGCGATATTGTAAACGATCCCGCTAGCGATCTCATTAGTATGCGACGCTAACGAGATCGTTAGCGGGATCGTGTAGTGTGGCAGTACCTTTAGAAAGACACTTCCAGAGACCATTTCTAATGCTCACATATCTACAGAGAAGACCTCCAGGGCCCCTACCCCCAACACTTCACACCTCTCCCCTGAGAACATCAGAGACTATCTATCTCAATTAGAAGGAGACTTGGCTCAAATTAAGGAAGAACTTCAAAGAAACTCACATAGAAATGCAAATGACCAAGCAACAAATGAGATCAATAAGCTGAAATGCGAGTTCAACTCAGCTCTCCAGAAAATAAGAGAGGAAATGTGCAAATTACAAAATGACAATGAAAGGCTCAGAAAGGAGATAGCAGAACTCAAAACGCAGAGTCCTCAATGTCTGACCCAGCAGGGGACAATGGAAACTAGCCAGAGAGCAGACAATATGGCCCCCACTGACCAGAATGTGGAGACCCCAAACAACAACACAGCAATAACCTATAATATGAATAATACTGAAACCAAGAAAAGTGAGCCAGCGAGAAGCGAACCAACCACCAGCAAAGCCAGCATCACAGACCCCCACCATCAGCCACTTAACCCATCCCAGACACCACAAAGCCCTGATATCGTCCTAATAATGGACTCAAATGGGAAGTACCTAAATGCACAACGGCTATTCCCAGGAAAACGGGTCAGAAAAATCCACTGTGCAACTATTGAACAGGTGACAGAGGTCATCAATAATCCACGTTTTACCAACCCAAACCATATTATTATACACACAGGTACAAACAATCTGCCAGACCAGCACAAGCAGATCGCAGCACAACTGGCCCAACTAGCAAAGAAGGCAAAACTAAAATTCCCAGACAGCAAAATCATTCTGTCATCTCTGCTCCCAACAAAGGACATATCCAGGCAAACCACCCAAAGCATCAATATGGAACTGACAGAAAAGGTCAAGACTGTCCCAAACGTGACCCTGGCACAACACCTTTCCATAAACCACCATCACCTATATGATAATAAGCACCTCAACAAACAAGGGGTCAGCCTCCTGGCCAAAGAGCTGAAAGACATCGTACTAAACAGAGGACCCAGGCCTGGATTCAACAGTGACCAACATCACACCGAAAGACCCCTAACAATAAAAAGACAGAAAACCCCAATCCTATCTCCAGAAGCTGGAAACAAAGCTCTTCACCCAAAATCAGACCATCAGAGGAGGAGACCTCCATGGAGGGGTCCACCGACCCACACAGATACACGCAGAGCAGAGATACGGATGAGGTAAAGACCCTGCTCAGCGCACTATGCAGGAAACTAATGTGACTGGATGGAACCAAGCACACCTACAAAACAGTCAGAAATCCAGTTTGTCCTACACAGCCATACTCATTACAAGGTATATACACACAAGATAAATAGAAAAAATGACTTCACTTACAATCAGCAGCTGGAATATTCAGGGTCTCAACACCTCGACCTTTGGATGTAAAACAAATGACCCGGACTTTATACAAAGACTGAAAAATATAGACATCCAGATCCTCCTGGAAACATGGACCAGAGCCGAAAACGAATCCCTGGCGCCCATCGGATACAGGGAAATCTCTGTCCCTGCCCTGAAAAATAAAAACATCAAACAGGGCCGGAGCTCAGGAGGAATACTGATCTGGTATAAAGACGAGCTCCACCAATACATCAAACCGGTGAAGAGAGGAGGCAGCCACATATGGATCAGGATCAGCAGCTCCATCCGCACCTCTCAGTCTGATGTCCACCTCTGCGCCACCTATATACCACCGCCAGAGTCCCCCTACTTCAATCCAGAGAGCTTCGAGATCTTACAAAGAGAAGCCGCCCACTATCAGGCCCTGGGCAAAGTTCTCATCTTTGGAGACCTCAACGCAAGAACAGGGAGAGAAAACGACTTCCTGACCACGGATGGGAACATCTACATATTTGGAGCAGAGAATGACAGCCAAGACTCAGTACACACAGAGAGAAACAGCTACGACAGTACAGTCAACAAAAGTGGTAAAAAGCTCCTGAACGTATGTAGAAGTTTAGGACTTCATATTCTTAATGGACGTACCAAAGGAGACTCTTTAGGGAGGTATACACTAAACTCCCATGTAGGGAGGAGTGTAGTAGATTATGCCATTACAGACATGAACCGGGCAAATATCAGCGCCTTCATAGTCACCCCACAAACGCACCTGTCAGACCACAGCCAACTTCTTCTGTACTTGAAATCTACAGAGAAACCACCCACTCAAAAGCCACAGCATAGCGGCCTCTTCAACCGGCCTCCATCATATAAATGGTCCAAAACGTCGGCATAAAGTACAAAGAGGCTCTCAGCAGACCCGAAATACAGCGGATGCTCCACCACTTCTACAACCACGAGTACCAGCCTAACCCAAAGGGAGTGAGTCAAGCTACAAAAGACCTCAACAATATATTCTATGCAATGGCCAGACTGTCCGACCTTAAAAAAGTTGACTACAAGAGACCAAAAGAAAAACAGACCAATGGTTGGTTTGACAGAGAATGTAAAGCCGTACGGAAGACCCTGAGAACAGCCTCAAACAAGAAACATAGAGACCCCAACCACCCTGGTCTGAGGGAAGCCTATGAAACCATACAAAGACAGTACAAAACCATCCTCAGGAGGAAGAAGCAGAGTTACATCTCTACCAAGCTTAACCAACTCCAAGATGCTCTTCAAGACAATTCCTTCTGGGAACTATGGAACCACATGGGCACAAAAGACAAGAAAAACAACATCCATATCCAAAATGGCAACATCTGGCTCCAGTACTTCAGAGACCTCTATAAAGACATCCCAAAGGAAGAACTAAACCAAGAACAGGAAAACATAATGGCAAAACTAAAAGCAATGGAGGAAAAAGTAAAAAATTTCCAAAACCCAGTGGATACACCTATTACATTACAGGAAGTAGCAGAGAGAATCTCTTCCATAAGATGTAGAAAAGCCGGTGGCCTGGATGGAATCCTACCAGAAATGCTGAAGTACAGCCCACCAGAAATACAGGCTGCAATGGTTAAACTCTTCATTATTGTGCTAAGTGCCGGCTACTTCCCTAGTACCTGGAACCAAGGCCTCATCACACCCATCCACAAGAATGGGGACAGGTATGACCCAGCCAACTACAGAGGCATATGTGTCAGCAGCAACCTGGGGAAACTGTTCAACAGCATCCTGAACAAGAGGATCCTCAGTTTCCTCACCGAACATAACGTCCTCAGCAAGAGCCAAGCAGGGTTCATGCCAAACCACCGCACCACTGACCACATCTATACCCTGCACAGCCTCATTCAGAGACACGTCCACAATACAAAGAACGGGAAGATATACACCTGTTTCGTGGACTTTAAAAAGGCCTTTGATTCGGTGTGGCACCCGGGCTTATTCCTGAAACTGCTGGAGAGCGGAATAGGAGGAAAGACCTACGATGTTATCAAAAGCTCCTACACAGAGAACCTCTGCAGTGTGAGTGTGAACGGTAAAAGAACGGCTTATTTCCAGCAGAGCCGTGGAGTCAGACAAGGCTGCAGCCTAAGTCCAACGCTCTTCAACATTTACATCAACGAGCTGGCTACCGCTCTGGAATCTTCCACAGCACCAGGTCCCACCCTCCACGACACCCAGGTGAAATTCCTGCTGTATGCAGATGACCTGCTGCTTCTGTCACCAACCGAGAAAGGCCTCCAAGACAACCTGAAAATCTTAGAGAAATTCAGCTCCACCTGGGCACTACCGGTCAACCTAAAGAAAACCAACATCATGGTGTTCCAGAGGAGAAAGAGAAAATTAGACCAGCACCCTTCATTTGTCCTCAACAACTGCGCCCTTACAGGAACAGACAAATATACCTACCTGGGCCTAGAGATTCACCGGTCAGGAAGCTTCAAACAAGCCATAGAGACCCTGAAAGACAAGGCATGTAAAACCTTCTATGGCATCCGAAGGAAACTTTACCATCTGAAGCCACCAGTGAGGGTCTGGTTAAAAATCTTCGACTCGGTCATCGCCCCAATCCTCCTGTATGGCAGTGAAGTCTGGGGTCCTCACACCTACCCAGACTGGTCAAGATGGGATTCCAGCCCAACAGAAATATTCCACCTGGAATTCTGCAAGCACCTTCTCCAAGTCCATCGGAGCACCTCCAACAGTGCCTGCCGGGCCGAGCGGGCAGATTCCCTCTACACCTAACGGTTTTAAAGAGGGCACTGTCATTCCGGGCTCACCTACGTAGGAGCAATCCAAGCTCCCATCACCATAAAGCCCTGACACACGTAGGTGAAACAGAAAAACTAGGACCCTCGGAACAGCTCACCCAAACCCAACCTGACCAGAACACCAATCACAACAACCTGACAAAAGCCGAAATCAGGAAGATGGTAGACGAAGGCCAGGAGAGGTATGTCAGTGACTGGAAGAACGATATCATCAGCTCCCAGAAACTGACCATGTACCGGAGTCTACAGAGAGACTACAGTCTGGCCCCATACCTGGAGAAACTCCCAGACCCCAGAGACCGCCAGATCCTGAGCCGGTATAGACTCAGCGCCCACAGTCTGGCCATCGAATCCGGCCGACACAGGCAGAGCTACAAGCCCAGGGAGGAAAGACTATGCCAACAATGTGACCAGGAGGCCATAGAGGACGAAACCCACTTCCTGCTACACTGCTCCAAATACTCAGCAGTAGGGACACTCACTTCAGGAGACTCTCACATCTCTTCCCGGATTTCATCACCATGAAGGAGGAAGAGAAAACATATATCTTGCTGGGGGAAGAAGAGAGAGTAGCAGAGATAGCAGCGCGGTATGTGAGCGAATGTCATAGACTGCGAGAAAGAGAACTATGATATGCCATGGACTTCTAAACCGCCCTCACCCCGTGACTTCGCCCCCTTCACCCCTACCTATGCCATGGACTTCCATAGCCCCCACCCTGGATCTGCCCCTACTCAACATCCCTATCCCCCTTTGGTACACTTGCTTTGGCAAAACTAATGTGTATTTAGTCCTGCCAATAAAGCTTCTTTGAATTTGAATTTGTAACCCCACCCATAAGTGAGGTCAGGATCACATGTTAGGTCACCTGATCATGACCTCATCACAGGTCCTTCACCACAACACAAATCATGCCTCCATGCATATCCCGAGGAGCATACACAGTGCCCCCTAGCTGCATCAGGGGTCACTACACCACAATAGTTATTACCATTATGGTTTCCTTTCTGACCAAGTTAGGTCCAGTATAGCAGGGACTGGTCTCTGATTAGTTGGCAATTTTTTTTTTTTTTCCAGCCAAAAGTGGGAATTAACCCCTTAAGGGGTTTTACATTTAGCGATGCAGCAGCGATCCCGACCACGATACGACCCGGTCAGGATCGCTGGTGCATCGCTAAATGGTCGCTAGTGAGCTGCCACACAGGCAGATCTCACAGCGACGCAGCAGCGGTCGCTACTTCAGACGCGGCGTTCCTAACGTCCTCCCGTCCGCTTCCACGCGTCGCTCGTCGGCGCCAGCAGGAAGTGCCCGACGAGAAATGGAGCTGCACATTCTCGCGCGATCAGCGACAGACAGCGGGGGAGCCGGTCGGAGGTAAGTATCACACATAGCGATATCGCTAGTAATATCGCTGCTGCGTCACCAAATCGGTGATGCTTTAGCGATATCGCTATGTGTAAAAGGCCCTTTAGTAACAGATCCAATTTGGTACTTAAAGGGAATCTGTCACCCCCATTTTTCGACTATAAGCTGCGGCCACTGCCATCAGGGCTTATCTATAGCATTTTGTAATACTGTAGATAAGCCCCCGATGTAACCTGAAAGATAAGAAAAACGAGTTAGATAACCTGAAAGAAAAACGATTAGATTATACTCACCCGAGGGCGGTCAGAGGTCCGGCGCCTCCCATCTTCTAGCGAAGACGTCCTCTTCTTTGCTTCCCGCGCAGGCTCACTGCTCTCCCCTGTTGAGGGCAGAGCAGAGTACAGCAGTGTGCAGGCGCCTGGAAAGGTCAGAGAGGTCCGGTGCCTGCGCACTGCAGTACTTTACTCTGCGCCGGAGCCACAACGGGAAGCAAAGAAGAGGACGTCTACGCTAGAAGATGGGAGGCGCCAGACCGGACCCCCCTCGAGTGAGTATAATCTAACTCATTTTTCTTCTCTTTCAGGTTACAACGGGGGCTTATCTACAGCATTACATGCTGTAGATAAGCCCTGATGGCGGTGGCCGCAGCTTATAGTAGAAAAATGGTGTGACAAGAGTCCCTTTAATGACCGGGCCAATTTCTACAATTCTGACCACTGTCCCTTTATGAGGTTATAGTTCTGGAATGCTTCAACGGATCCCACTGATCGAGATTTTTTTGTGACATATTGTACTTCATGTTAGTGGTAAAATTTCTTTGATATAACTTGCGTTTATGAAAAAAACGGAAATATGGCAAAAATCTTGAAAATTTTGCAATTTTCAAACTTTAATTTTTGTACACTTAAATAAGAGTTGTGTCACACAAAAGACGGATTTTGGTAAGATCTAAACCTAAAACATTGTCACCGTGGCTAATCGGGACATACCTCTAGCCAAATAGACAACCAAACCAGAAAAGATAATGAGTCAAATATCTACCCCTATATAGTTATTAGGGCCTCATTTACAAATAGATATGTAGATAAAATATCACAATCAGAGGTATTTTAAACAAAATATATATTAATTTTATTGAAGCAATAAAATATACAGCATGTGAGACTTTTGGACAAAAAACAGTGAGAACAAGATGTAAAACACAGCTAATCAACTGTCAAAAGAATGAAGGTAGACAGGAATGAGAAAGAAAACAATAAACTATACCCTCCGCACCGGCAATAATGCAAATATGGTACTGGATCAAATATAAATTATATCATATGATTACCCCAATGAAATATATAGCAGAAAGATCACATATTAGAAAGCAAAGATGACCTCAGTGACATATGGACATGTGTACGTCAACAATATATGCTATGCTTATTATTACGTCTACAGTATGTTTTTATTAAGGTGAAATCACAAATTATAAGACAAGGTTCACAAAGTTCACTGAACTAAATGCAGGCAAAGATTATTGACCGTACAGTGCCTAAATGAAATGAGGTCGCTCTGTCAGATGTATTTGGTTAAGCATAAGTGTGCATATAATAATAATGTCAAGCCAATATTATGTCTATGTCTGTTACAGCGAAAGCACCAGTAGGTGACACTACAGAGTAGAAAATCGCTGTACTACATATAAGCCGTAACCTGCAATATACGACAATGAATGGTGTGCAGGCATAAACAATCAATCACATATTTAGGCTCGAACATCAGATCATATATGGCCATGTGTTGCCCCGTCATGAATAGTTTCCACAGTGGAAGTATAGTTAAATACATTAATACATTAATGCATTAATCTTACACAGAGGTATTTAAACCCCTGATTCTTTGGACAGACCACGCCTCCTGACGAAGCCGAGTGCGGTGAAACGCGCGTCGGGGCTGTCTCACACTTCCTTCCCCGCCGGGATTATATGCTCCCCGATCAATATGGCACAAGGTTAATGGCTGAATATATGTGTGCTATTATGTTTCATGGCTATGGTTTGCTCCGGAATTGTATTTAACTATACTTCCACTGTGGAAACTATTCATGACGGGGCAACACATGGCCATATATGATCTGATGTTCGAGCCTAAATATGTGATTGATTGTTTATGCCTGCACACCATTCATTGTCGTATATTGCAGGTTACGGCTTATATGTAGCACAGCGATTTTCTACTCTGTAGTGTCACCTACTGGTGCTTTCGCTGTAACAGACATAGACATAATATTGGCTTGACATTATTATTATATGCACACTTATGCTTAACCAAATACATCTGACAGAGTGACCTCATTTCATTTAGGCACTGTACGGTCAATAATCTTTGCCTGCATTTAGTTCAGTGAACTTTGTGAACCTTGTCTATAGTGATATCTATTGGTGATTTCACCTTAATAAAAACATACTGTAGACGTAATAATAAGCATAGCATATATTGTTGACGTACACATGTCCATATGTCACTGAGGTCATCTTTGCTTTCTAATATGTGATCTTTCTGCTATACAGTGCCTACAAGTAGTATTCAACCCCCTGCAGATTTAGCTGGTTTGATAAGATGCAAATAAGTTAGAGCCTTCAAACTGCAAACGAGAGTAGGATTTATTAACAGAAGCATAAATCTTACAAAACAAAAAGTTATGTTGCTCAGTTGAATTTTAATAAATTTTAAACATAAAAGTGTGGGTCAATTATTATACAACCCCTATGTTTAATATTTCGTGGAATAACCCTTGTTTGCAATTACAGCTAATAATCGTCTTTTATAAGACCTGATCAGGCCGGCACAGGTCTGTGGAGTTATCTTGGCCCACTCCTCCATGCAGATCTTCTCCAAGTTATCTAGGTTCTTTGGGTGTCTCATGTGGACTTTAATCTTGAGCTCCTTCCACAAGTTTTCAATTGGGTTAAGGTCAGGAGACTGACTAGGCCACTCCAACACCTTGACTTTTTCCCTCTTGAACCAGGCCTTGGTTTTCTTGGCTGTGTGCTTTGGGTCGTTGTCTTGTTGGAAGATGAAATTACGACCCATCTTAAGATCCTTGATGGAGGAGCGGAGGTTCTTGGCCAAAATCTCCAGGTAGGCCATGCTATCCATCCTCCCATGGATGCGGACCAGATGGCCAGGCCCCTTGGCTGAGAAACAGCCCCACAGCATGATGCTGCCACCACCATGCTTGACTGTAGGGATGGTATTCTTGGGGTCGTATGCAGTGCCATCCAGTCTCCAAACGTCACATGTGTGGTTGGCACCAAAGATCTTGATCTTGGTCTCATCAGACCATAGAACATTGAACCAGTCTGTCTCAGAGTCCTCCAAGTGATCATGAGCAAACTGTAGACGAGCCTTGACATGACGCTTTGAAAGTAAAGGTACCTTACGGGCTCGTCTGGAACGGAGACCATTGCGGTGGAGTACGTTACTTATGGTATTGACTGAAACCAATGTCTCCACTGCCATGAGATCTTCCCGGAGCTCCTTCCTTGTTGTCCTTGGGTTAGCCTTGACTCTTCGGACAAGCCTGGCCTCGGCACGGGAGGAAACTTTCAAAGGCTGTCCAGGCCGTGGAAGGCTAACAGTAGTTCCATAAGCCTTCCACTCACGGATGATGCTCCCAACAGTGGAGACAGGTAGGGCCAACTCCTTGGAAAGGGTTTTGTACCCCTTGCCAGCCTTGTGACCCTCCACGATCTTGTCTCTAATGGCCTTGGAATGCTCCTTTGTCTTTCCCATGTTAACCATGTATGAGTGCTGTTCACAAGTTTGGGGAGGGTCTTAAATAGTCAGAAAAGGCTGGCAAAAGAGATCATTAATCCACACATGTGAAGCTCATTATTCTTGGTGCCTGAACTACTTCTTAATACTTTAGGGGGACCAAACAGAATTCTTGTGGTTTGACGGGTTGAATAATAAATGACACTCTGAATTAACTTTTAACGTTTTAAAAAAAAAAAAAAAAAATTAAAATAAAAATTTTTGCTGCAGTGCATTTCCCACTTCCAGGCTGATCTACAGTACAAATGTCACAATGCCAAGTTAATTCCGCATGTGTCAACCAGCTAAATCTGCAGGGGGTTGAATACTACTTGTAGGCACTGTATATTTCATTGGGGTAATCATATGATATAATTTATATTTGATCCAGTACCATATTTGCATTATTGCCGGTGCGGAGGGTATAGTTTATTGTTTTCTTTCTCATTCCTGTCTACCTTCATTCTTTTGACAGTTGATTAGCTGTGTTTTACATCTTGTTCTCACTGTTTTTTGTCCATAAGTCTCACATGCTGTATATTTATATTGCTTCAATAAAATTAATATATATTTTGTTTAAAATACCTCTGATTGTGATATTTTATCTACATATCTATTTGTAAATGAGGCCCTAATAACTATATAGGGGTAGATATTTGACGGATTTTGGTAAGAACTTACCTGTAAAATCCTTTTCAGCGAAGGAAGGAAGAGAGACACACTAGTCATTACTAGTGGGTAGGCGGAGCCCAGATGGGATAGACACCTCAGATTAAAAAGAGTGTTGACCGGCCCCTCCAGCTCGGGCTCCTCCTACTCAGCTCTCCAGTCGTACACAAGCTAAGGAAGAGCAAATATCACCAGCGGAGCAACATAACCCCTTCTGAAGGACTTCAGAGAAAAGACAAGAATACAGGTTATGCATGTAACAGGAAAAAACCACACAGTCCCAGGTCCTACTCACTGGACCTGACCACTGCGATGAGCTGGCAATGCTGGAACAGAGCCGTAGCGCGTCGACCTCAGCCCAGATAATCGCTATCAGAGAAGGGTCACGCCGCATCTGAAAACACAACAACACACTTCTGCCATGGGAGGGAGCTGTGTCTCTCTTCCTTCCTTCGCTGAAAAGGATTTTACAGGTAAGTTCTTACCAAAATCCGTCTTTCAGCAGCAGATGGAAGGAAGAGAGACACACTAGTCATTACTAGTGGGACGTCCCAAAGCAGTCCAAAAATTAAGGGTGGGAAAAAAAACAGAAAAGGCAGAACCCAACAACCTAAGAAAATGCGCAACCAGCGCTAACAAATAAGTTAACGAGAACTTTAAACTACAGCCGCCTGCAGGACCCTTCGTCCTAGGGCCGCATCAGCGGAAGCACTAACGTCCACCTTATAAAATTTTGTAAAGGTGTGGACGGAGCGCCAGGTCGCAGCCCGGCAGAGCTGAGCTGCCGAGGCCCCTTGATGGAAAGCCCACGATGAGCCCACAGCTCTCGTGGAGTGAGCTCGAACCTTAATCGGGCAAGGTTCGCCCTTAAGTCGATAAGCCTCCAAAATGGCCGACCGGATCCAACGAGCTATAGAATCCTTGGAAGCTCGTTGACCACGTCGACGACCTGCTGGAATCACAAACAGAGTCCGACTTCCGAAAACCTTGGGTAACAGACAAATAGAACTTCAAAGCCCGCACCAAATCCAATGTGTGCAAGGCTCGTTCCTTCGCATTCCTCGGCCCCGGACAGAGTGAGGGTAACACAATATCCTGGTTGACATGAAATTGTGACACCACCTTAGGTAGAAAATCGCCCCGTGTGCGAAGTATTACTCGATCCGGGTGAAACTCCAGAAAAGGAGGCGAGCAAGAAAGAGCCGCCAACTCAGAAACCCTTCTCAAAGAGGTGACCGCCACCAGGAAGGCAACCTTCCAAGAAAGCAACGAAAGGTTAACGGAATCCATAGGCTCAAAAGGCCCGTGTTGAAGAGCCTCCAAAACAAGATTGAGCCGCCAAGGAGACACAGGCGCCTTCCGCGGCGTAAACTGACGGGTTACTCCTTGAAAAAAGGAACGTACGTCCCTACGCGAGGCGATAACCTTCCTAAACAGCAAGGACAGAGCAGAAACCTGACCCCTCAGGGTACTTACTGCCAAACCTTTGTCCAGCCCGAATTGCAGAAAAGCCAACAAATTGGGAATGGAAAAAATCCTCGGGTTCCTTGAAGAACCCGAACACCACGAAAAGAAGGCTTCCCAAGTCTTGTGATAAATCCTAGTAGTAGCCGGACCTCTGGCAGCTCGCAAAGTGGCAATGACTTCGGCTGAAAAACCTTGACGGGTCAATATTTCGGTCTCAAGAGCCACGCCGTCAAACGCAGAGACTTCAGGTCCGGATGACGAACGGGCCCTTGGGTTAACAGGTCCGAGCGAAGAGGAAGTGGCGGCGCTGCCAGGAGCGACACCAGTGTCGAGAACCACGTCCTCCTTGGCCAATCTGGGGCTATCAACATAGCCGAGATTCTCTCCAGTCTGATCCGACGTAGCACCAGAGGCAGTAAGGAAAACGGCGGGAACACATAGACTAGCTCGAATTGGTCCAACGGAGCCACTAGAGCATCCACCGCCACAGCTTTCGGATCCTTGTACCTGGACATGAAAGTCGGTAACTTGGCATTGAACCTGGATGCCATCAGATCCACCTGGGGAGTTCCCCAACGGGAGCACAGCAGTGCAAAAATTTCCGGATGAAGACTCCATTCTCCGGGATCCATCTTCTCGCGACTGAGAAAGTCCGCCGTGATATTCTGAACTCCTGGAATGTGGATCGCAGAGATGGCTGGTACTCTGGTCTCTGCCCATACCAGGATCCGAGATACCTCCACCATGAGTCTGGAACTTCTTGTCCCGCCTTGGTGGTTGATATATGCGACCGCCGTCGCATTGTCTGTCTGCACTCGGACTGGCAGACCGCTTAAAGGGACCGTCCAGTGTTGGAGGCAAAGGAAAATCGCCCTCAATTCCAGGATGTTGATCGGCAAGACAGACTCCTCCGATGACCATACTCCCTGAGTTCAGAGATCGTTCCAGACACCCCCCAGCCCGTCAGGCTGGCATCTGTGGTTATGACCGACCACTTCGGAGGGAGGAAGGACTTCCCAGGGATAGCGCTTCCGGACGTAACCACCATCCCAGAGACTCTCGTACTCTGTGGGAGATGATGACACTGCAATCCAGCGAAGTCTGCGATCGATCCCAACGGTTCAGAATGAACCTTTGGAGGACCCTGGAATGAAACTGGGCAAATGGAATTGCTTCCATGGACGCCACCATCAAACCCAGAAGGCGCATACAGCTTCGAAGGGACATTGCTGTCGAAGACTTCATAACCTGTGCATGTCGAAGGAGACATGCTTGCTTGTCTGGGGGCAGGGATACCACTGCTTGTACCGTGTCGAAGTGCATCCCCAAAAACAGGATTGACTGCAACGGTTCCAGAGACGACTTCTCCCAATTGACCAACCACCCGAAGTCCTCCAGGAGCTGAAGGGATAGATTGCGAGCAGTTACCGCCTCCTCCTTGGAAGACGCCACAATCAGAAGGTCGTCCAGGTAGGGAAGAATTGTGACTCCCTGTCTTCGAAGAATCGCCATGAGAGGCGCCAGAATTTTTGTAAAAACTCTGGGCGCTGAGGCCAACCCGAATGGCAGAGCCACAAACTGGTAATGGTCCTGGCCTATGGCAAAACGAAGGAAGCGTTGGTGAGCCCTTCCGATTGGAACGTGTAAATAAGCGTCGCGAATGTCGATTGACACCAAAAAGTCGTTCTGCGACAAGGCTGCCACAACGGAGCGAAGCGACTCCATGCGAAATTTTCGGTGTGGACATGCCGATTCAATCTTTTGAGATCCAGGATGGGGCGAAATTTGTCCTCCTTTTTGGGGACCACAAAGAGGTTGGAATAAAACCCTCTTCCCCTGTCCTCTGGCGGAATCGGTACTACCACACCCTTCTGCAGAAGAGAGTCGACCTCTCGCAGTAGAGCGGCACATAGCTCGGGCTCTGACGGGATGCGAGATTGGCAAAAACTGTTCGGGGGTCGAGAAGAAAACTCTATGAAGTAGCCTGCCGACACAACCCGCGTCACCCAGGCGTCCGAACGCGGGACACCCAAGTCGATTCGAATTGGAGCAGGCGACCCCCCACTCGAGAGCCCTCGAGTGGGACCCTGGCGTCAATCCGCCTTAGCGGGCTTTTTGTCAGATTCCCGCTTGTCTTGACGGAAACTTTGTTTCCAGGGAGTGCGGGATTTCTGGGAGGTCTTTTTTTCCCGAAAAAAAGGGACGACCCGATCCCCAAGATGGCTGACCGAATCGTCCTCTGGACCGAAAGGACCGCCGACCACTACCGGTAGTAGGCCTGCCAGACGTAGAAGCCACAGTTCTTCGCTGCGGTAAAGCTGCTTCTTTTGCCTTTGCCTTGGCAATCAACTCCGTGAGGTCAGATCCAAATAGCTGACCACCCTTGTAAGCCAAAGATAGCAATCCTTGCTTGGAAACCGCATCCCAGGTCCACTGTCTAAGCCACAGTGCTCTCCTGACTGTGACCGCCGAGGATTGTGTCCTGGACAGCAGTGACGCAGTATCCAGACCTGCATCATAGCCATACCGAATTGCATTCTCCAACAATTCGAAAAGTTCATCTTCCTCGGATAACGGATATTTCCTCCGTAGACGGTCCAACCAGATCAGAGAAGCTTTATAAGCACACATGGATCCTAGCACTGCTCTGAAACCATGACCCGCGGCCTCGTAGATGGATTTTGCCGCCATCTCCGTTTTTCTGTCCAGCGGGTCCTGCAGACTCGCCTTCCCTTTAACAGGAAGTAATGAGGATTTGCTAAGCTGGGATAAAGGAACATCCACTTCAGGAGAAGGAATCCAATTATCAATCAACTCCGTAGCACACGGATACAGTGACTCAAAAAGCCGTGTCCCCTGAAAACGTTTGTCTGGACACAGACTCTCCTTCTCCACTGCCTCATTAAGCTCATCCAGGGATGGTAAGGTCGAAAACGACCTATGCGACTCCTGAAACATCCGGGCCGACTTACCAGGACGTGTAGTTACTTCCTCCGGTAACTGCAACGCCTCCCTCATAGCTTCAATAAAAGCTTCTACACGGCCCGAAAAAGAGGCAGAGTACCTTTGCCGATCCTCTTTATCCGAATCGGACATCTCTCCCGAACTTGAAGGGGAACCCTCCATACCAGAGATCTCCGAGTCGCTACGTGGGTAGGAAGGCACCGGCCTGTGTCGCTTCCTGCCATGAGAAGATCTGGCTGACACCCAATAACCTATAAGGTCAGACAGGCCATCAATAGAACGAGTGAGGGCCTCCATTTTGACGTCACTGGGGCCTCCGACTGCTGCGCTTGACGCAGTCGAGGTCTGCGTGTCAGATACGCGAGACTGATCCTGTAGCGGATCTGGGAAACGGTCCACACCTGGGTCCTGATCTGACATGTCCTCACACAGTATATGGCAGGTTAAACCTGTCAGTAACTAGAACAGTGTGGTTTCTTAAAGAAACAAAAACGAACGCTGAAGGGTTAAGCTCTTAAAGCGAGAGCTACCCCAGCCGTCCCCCAGTTAAGGGTTAACCGCCTAAGAAGGGGTTAATGTTACAGACTCTCCACAACCTGTATTAATGTAACGGGTGTGCGAGCCCCAGGTGCCTCTTATGAGGTAGCAGGTGCAGACAGTACAGTCCTCAAGGTATGCCACACTAAACAAACAAATCGCTAAAATATTGCGCTATTTTGCGCATCTCAAAGAACGCTTATGCGACTTTAAAGACGTCGCTATCGTGATCTTAGCGGCCGTTCAGTGTGCCAGAACCCCAGGAAGGTGCCCTGCGCTGCGGGGGTGAGGAGTTTTTAAGCTTCTGCCCTGATAGGCAGAAGCGACTCACTGAGCTTCGCGGTGCTGTTCTTCTTAGTACGGGAGGAGCGGAGTGAGGAGCCCGAAGCGTGCAATGGCCGCCGCGCTGAGGAGATAGCCGGAAGAGAAGGGCAGAGGAGATCTCGCGCTTCAGAAGCGCTTCCTGCCCGGGAAACGCTAAGCCACGCCCCCCGCCGGCTTCAAAAAAAGCGCGGGACTCCTCCGTTCTCCGGTCCCGTCCCACAGGCATCCACCTGCGGACCAAAAAACACACAGTCACCATCATTCACTGTAACAGCGGCTGCCGCAGCAGTCGCTGAAGCACTCAAACACATTAACATGTGGAGTACTCACCCAGCCGAGCGCCACAGGGACCCCCAGGGATTTGTGGCGCTATGCCCATCGCTTCCCCCAGGGTGGGGAACGCAGTGACCCCAGCAGCGCGGTTTGCGTCCCCGCCAGGGAAGCCATCCTCATCCCCCCGGGCCGGCAGGGTTCTGCAGGGACCACCATATAGGGTAATACAGATCCGCCAAGGGAGAGGTGGGGGTCCAGCAGCGCTGAGACCCCTGAGACCTCTAGACCACTTCTGGTGATCCAAGTCTCTGTCCGATAAAAAATAACAAAATCTTCTGAGGAGCGGCTTCCAGCAGCGACTATCCTCTGAGACCTCAAATTTTAAACTGGAGAGCTAAGTAGGAGGAGCCCGAGCTGGAGGGGCCGGTCAACACTCTTTTTAATCTGAGGTGTCTATCCCATCTGGGCTCCGCCTACCCACTAGTAATGACTAGTGTGTCTCTCTTCCGTCCATCTGCTGCTGAAATAGTTAATAAATAACATTTCCTACTTGTCTACTTTACATCAGCACAATTTTGGATACAATTTTTTTTGTTTGGACGTTATATGGGTTAAAAGTTGACCGTCTATATGACAGAAAATACCCAAAAGTGACACCATTCTAAAAACTGCACCCCTCACCACATTCAAGAAGTTTATTAACCCTTCAGGTGCTTCACGAGAACTAAAGCAATGTGGAAGGAAAAATTTAACATTTTACTTTTTTCACAAAAAATTTACTTTGGAACCAATTTTTTTTTTCACAAGGGTATCAGGAGAAAATGGACCACAAAATTTGTTGTGCAATTTCTCCTGAGTACGCTGATACCCCATATGTGGGGAAAAGCCACTGTTGGTTTGGGCGCATGGCAGGGCTCAGAAGGGAGGGAGCAAAATTGGCTGGAATCTATGGTGGCGCCATGTCGAGTTGGAGACCCCCTGATGTACCTAAACAGTGGAAACCCCCCCCCCCAATTCTAACTCCACCCTTAACCATAACCACAATCCTAATCCCAACCATAACCACAACCCTAACTTTAGGCCAACTCTAACCCTAAATGGAAATAAAAAAATGTATTTATTATTTTTACCTAACTAAGGGAGTAATAAAGGGGGGTTTGACTTACTATTTTTTTATTTTTATCACCGTGATAGGGTCTATCACAGTGATGAAAATTAACCAATAGGAAAAATTTCCTATTATTGCCGGGTGACGGCCGGTAGCCTGTGGGACTTCACAGGGGGGTTTCCGGGACAGAGGTACTGGGGGAATCGGGGGACCCTATTTCTCTCTCCGCTGATGAGCGATCACATCAGAGGAGAGAAATTAAATGGAAAATCAGACTTTTTTTTTCTGACCCCAGTTTTGCGATCGCCGTTATTAACGATATAACAGCGATCACAAAACTGGGGTTGGTAAAAACAGACCTGAATCATGTTCTCTGGCGTCTCCACTACCCGAAACCCTGGAGAAATTCCGAATGTGGGGGGCGCTATACCCCTATTCCTCAGCGCCGTTAAAAAGCGGTGCTGTGGCATAAGTACCCTTAACTGCCGCCGTTAAAAGGCGTATTTGGTGGTTAAGGGGTTAAATTTTGTTTGATGAAAACTTGCACTATATGACCAGCCCCATCACACCTCTTTTTGAATAGAAATGTATATTGTATCTGTACACTATACATCATCACCAGTACGTTTTCAGAGGTCTATATGTAGTTAAATGTAAAAAAAAAAAAGGAAACAACAGATTTGGTTTTAGAAAATTACTTTATTTACAACATTGTAAGCTAATGAAAAGCTGAATACGTCCTGAAAGAAAAATTCACCAGGTGTACGTGGACCATGTTGAGATTACTGATATGTATATTGTAACACTTATCAGATATTTCTCTTCCACACTCCAACTAAGCACAATTTATTTGTCACAACAATGCCTAACTTTTATTATCTAAAGATTTGCTCATTTTACCTGCTGGAGTTGGATCCTTCCTTCAACTTGTGTATATATATTCTAATGAAGATGTAGAGTCTCTGTGGGTGGAGATTAGGGGAGGGGGAAAATAATAAATTACTGATAGGGGTTTGTTATAAGTCTCCTAAAATAATGGAAGCAACAGAGAATATCCTCGTAAAGCAAATAGATGAAGTAGCAACTCAAGGAGAAGTCATTATTATGGGGGACTTCAACTACCCTGAAATACATTGGGGAACAGAAACCTGTAGTTCCAGCAAAGGTAATAGGTTTTTGGCAACTATGAGAGACAATTACCTTTCACAACTAGTTCAGGACCCAACAAGAGGGGGGCACTGCTAGACCTAATATTATCAAACAGGCCAGACCGCATATCAAATATAATGGTTGGGGGTCACTTGGGTAATAGTGATCACAAAATAATAAGCTTTCATGTATCCTTTAATAAGATGTGTAGTCGAGGGGTTACAAGGACACTAAACTTCAGGAAGGCAAATTTCCAACGTATGAGAGATGATCTTGGTGCAATAAACTGGGACGATATCCTGAGACATAAAAATACACAAAGAAAATGGGAGACGTTTATTAGTATCCTGAATAGGACCTGTGCACAGTATATACCCTATGGGAATAAACATGCTAGAATTAGGAGGAAACCACTATGGCTAAATAGAGCTGTAAGGAGCGCAATAAGGGACAAAAAGAAAGCGTTTAGGGAATTAAAGCAAGTAGGTAGTGATGAGGCATTAAATAAATACAGAAGACTGAATACATTCTGTAAAAAGCAAATCAAGACAGCAAAGATTGAGGCAGAGAGACTCATTGCCAGAGAAAGTAAAAATAATCCCAAAATATTCTTTAACTACATAAATAGCAAGAAACTAAAAAATGATAGTGTTGGTCCCCTTAAAAATAGTCTGGGTGAAATGGTGGATGAGGATGAGGAAAAAGCCAATATGCTAAATGACTTTTTTCAACTGTATTTACACAAGAAAATCCCATGACAGATAACATGATCAGTGATAAAAAAATTTCTCCATTAAATGTCACCTGCTTAACCCAGCAGGAAGTACGGCGGCGTCTAAAAATCACTAAAATTGACAAATCCCCGGGCCCGGATGGGATACACCCCCGAGTACTGCAGGAATTAAGTACAGTTATAGATAGACCATTATTTTTAATCTTTAAAGATTCCATAATAACGGGGTCTGTACCACAGGACTGGCGTATAGCAAATGTGCCAATATTCAAAAAGGGGGCAAAAACTGAACCTGGAAATTATAGGCCAGTGAGCTTAACATCTACTGTGGGTAAAATCCTGGAGGGTTTTTTAAGGGATACTATATTGGAGTATCTGAGGCTGAATAACCTCATGACACAGTATCAGCATGGGTTTACAAGGGACCGTTCTTGTCAGACTAATCTGGTAAGCTTTTATGAAGGGGTAAGTTCAGGACTGGACCAAGGGAATGCAGTGGACACGGTGTTCATGGACTTCTCAAAAGCTTTTGATACAGTGCCACACAAAAGGTTGATACATAAAATGAGAACAATGGGGATAGGGGAAAATTTGTGTAAGTGGGTTAAGAACTGGCTCATGGATGGAAAACAAAGGGTGGTTATTAATGGAGCACACTCGGACTGGGTCACGGTTAGCAGTGGGGTACCACAGGGGTCAGTATTGGGGCCGCTTCTCTTTAACATATTTATTAATGACCTTGTAGGGGGCATACAGAGTAGTATTTCAATATTTGCAGATGACACTAAACTCTGCAGGGTAATAAATACAGAGGAGGATAATTTTATATTACAGGAGGATTTATGTAAACTAGAAGCTTGGGCTGATAAATGGCAAATGAGCTTTAATGGGATAAATGTAAGGTCATGCACTTGGGTAGAACAAATAAGATGTATAATTATGTGCTTAATTGTAAAACACTGGGCAAAACGGTCACTGAAAAAGACCTGGGTGTATGGGTGGACGACAAACTCACATTTAGTGGCCAATGTCAGGCAGCTGCTGCCAAGGCAAATAAAATAATGGATGCATTAAAAGAGGCATAGATGCTCATGAGGAGAACATAATTTTACCTCTATACAAGTCACTGGTGCGACCACACTTAGAATACTGTGTGCAGTTTTGGTCTCCGGTGTATAAGAAATACATAGCTGAACTGGAGCGTGTGCAGAGAAGAGCGACCAAGATTATTAGAGAACTGGGGGTCTGCAATACCAAGACAGGTTATTACACTTAGGGTTATTTAGTTTGGAAAAACAAAGGCTTAGGGGTGATCTTATTACAAAGTATAAATATATGAGGGGACAGTACAAAGACCTTTCTAATGATCTTTTTACTCTTAGACCTGTGACGGGGACAAGGGGGCATCCTCTACGTCTGGAGGAAAGAAGGTTTAGCCATAATCACAGACGCAGATTCTTTACTGTAAGAGCAGTGAGACTATGGAACTCTCTGCCGTATAATGTTGTAATGAGTGATTCCTTACTAAAATTTAAGAAGGGACTGGATGCCTTTCTTGAAAAGTATAATATTACAGGCTATATTCACTAGTTTCCTAGATACTGCGTTGATCCAGGGAGCTAGTCTGATTGCCGTATGTGGAGTCGGGAAGGAATTTTTTTCCCCAATGTGAAGCTTACTGTTTGCCACTTGGGTTTTTTTTGCCTTCCTCGGGTTCAACATGTTAGGGCAGGTTAGGATAGGATATGGGTTGAACTAGATGGACTTAAAGTCTTCCTTCAACCTTAATAACTATGTTACTATATTGTAACACTGCAAAGAGCCAAACACTACCTGTTCAGATGATGGGTGGAATTCACTTGTTCCTGCGTTTCATATGCAGTTTGTAGGGTCGAGCCAGCTGGAGTACAGTGGAAACTAGCAAAAACTTCAATACCTCTTAAACAATTTAGAAGGTCGTGTATCCATTAATGATGAGCGAGTATGCTCGTTGCTCGGGTGTCCTCCGAGTATTTGGGCGTGCTTGGCAATTTAGTTTGTTGCCGCAGTTGCATGATTTGCGGCTGCCAGACAGCCTGAATACATGTGGGGATTTCCTAACAAACAGGCAATTCCAACATGTATTCAGGCTGTCTAGTAGAAGCAAATCATGCAGCTGCGGCAACAGAAACTAAATCTCTGAGCACTTCCAAATACTTGGAGATCCCCAAGCATGATTGGGCAAACCCGAGCAACGAGTATACTCGCTCATCACTAGTATCCATATATATTCTGCCTGTCACTCTCCTGTCTGATTAACAAGCTGTTTAGCCTTGTCAATCATCCTGATGAGGGTGGTGCTAGGCAGGGGATACAGCTGTGAGGCTGAGGAGCTGGAAGTGCATCATTACGCCCCAATGCACTTTTAGACTAAATTTCTCACTGCTGGAGCAGCGCTTTGGGGTCATAAAAGGATCGACTTGCACAATTTTTTTTTTTTAAAAGGGCTACACAGTCCTATAAAATGGTTTTAAGAGTTAGAGTTTCCAACACGTTGCCTTTAAATGGAATAAATTTATTCAGATGTCTCTTAATAAATGTTTTGCTTTCTTTGCCTAGCTATTCCCCAGGAAGTCAAATTTACACCAGCCACTTCCTCACCTAAATGGAAGAACGTTTTTTCAGGCCACACAACGCCCAAGCCCATCACAAACTTGTTATAGATTTGCTGTGCATTGCAGCATATTTAAAAAAAATCAATTTTTTTTTTCAGCTTCAAATTTGCAACTCTTCAGCCAAAAAAACAGGCACAAATCAATCATCAGGAGCCAGGTGTTTGGGCTAAAAAAAAAAAAAAATGGTTACATCCACATGGGTCAAAAGTTTAGAATTTTACCTGCGGAGCTAAAAATCAGAAATGGGTTATACCAAGAGGCATATAGATGAGACTTCACAAACCTAAATCACATGCTGCAGACTTTTGAATCCTGTAAATTGTCCTGCCTTGCAAATTCATAAATCCACAGCCTGTCAATTTCTCATGCTGTTAAATCAGCATTTTGCAGCAGCTTCACAAAGGAAAAATCTTGCGTGAGGACCTTGCCAAAGCTTCCTTCACAAGAAAACCCTAAACAATAGGTTACGCTCCTATTAGTGTGGCTGTCTCATATCTTAATTTCCAACTTCCTGCCTTGATAAACTCAAACTTTAAAAGGGATTTTCCCATGAGCAAACTACATTTAACCAATACATCTTTCAATAATAATTTCCACAATTGGATGTGTTGAAATAATCTTATGAATGTGACCCTGCTATGTACTGTTCTTTGCCGTTTCCACCATGCACACTGCTACAGTTGTTTGGCACATACCTCAACACCTGCTAAGGGGAGAAGCATAAAGGTACTGCCACACTAAGCTATCCCGCTAGCGATCTCGTTAGCGTTGCATACTAATGAGATCGCTAGCGGATTGTTTCTATATCGCTAAATGCTGCCGCATTTAGCGATATAGTTAACGACGCTATCGCCGTTAGCGATCTTCTTAACGACTTTAGCGGTACAAAAGTACCGCTAAATCGCTAGAAAAGGTGCCACACAGCGATAAGATACTTACCCAGCGGGAGCGCCAGCGATGAATAGGGTCCGGAACGATTCCAGCGACGAGCGAGATCACAGCAGGAAGCTCGTCGTGGCAGCTGCCGCACTGAACAATATCGCTAACGGGATCGCTAAATAGTGACGTTTTTTAGCGATCCGTTAGCGATATTGTTTAGTGTGGCATACCCTTAAGTCACTTATCAGTTAGTATACAGACAGAACAGCAGGGCTCACAGCTGCTACTTATAAAGAGAACATTTCCCTGCCAAGGTATCACAGGAGCATGTGTTTCTGCCACATCTCCAGCCCTCTGAGCTCATCAGAAATCAAGTTAGTGGCACAGGAGCTCCAGAAACAAAAACACTCATTCCTGTGATAAAACATGCAAGCAGGGAAATTTGTTACCTCAGACAGCATTATATATGCAAGCTCCTACAGTTTCGGCAGTATATTCACTTATCATAAATGACTTATGCTTTCCTCCCTGGACTGGAGCAGTGGTATGTGTCTACCATGAACTGGAGCAGCTCTGCATGGTTGGACACAGCAAATAACAGTATAGCATAGGGCAGTGATGGCGAACCTTTCTGAGAGTGAGTGCCCAAACTGCAACCTAAAACCCAATTATTTATGACGAAGTGCCAACTCGTGCCAAATGCCCCATCATGATCCCCTTCATGTAGTAATAAGCCCCATCATGATCTCCTTCTTGTAGAAATATGCCCCATCATGATCCCCTTCATGCACAAATAAGCCCCACAATGATCCCTTTCATGTAGAAATGCCCCATCATGATCCCATTCTTGCAGAAATATGCCCCATCATGATCCCCTTCATGTAGAAATGCCCCATCATGATCTCCTTCATGCAGAAATATGCCCCATCATGATCCCCTTCATGCAGAAATATGCCCCATCATGATCCCCTTCATGCAGAAATATGCCCCATCATGTTCCCCTTGATGTAGAAATATGCCCCATCATGATCCCCTTTATGTAGAAATATGCCCCATCATGATCCCCTTCATGCAGAAATATGCCCCATCATGATCCCCTTCATGTAGAAATATGCCCCATCATGATCCCCTTCATGCAGAAATATGCCCCATCATGATCCCCTTCATGTAGAAATATGCCCCATCATGATCCCCTTCATGCAGAAATATGCCCCATCATGATCCCCTTCATGTAGAAATATGCCCCATCATGATCCCCTTCATGCAGAAATATGCCCCATCATGTTCCCCTTGATGTAGAAATATGCCCCATCATGATCCCCTTTATGTAGAAATATGCCCCATCATGATCCCCTTCATGCAGAAATATGCCCCATCATGATCCCCTTCATGTAGAAATATGCCCCATCATGATCCCCTTCATGCAGAAATATGCCCCATCATGATCCCCTTCATGCAGACATATGCCCCATCATGATCCCCTTCATGTAGAAATATGCCCCATCATGATCCCCTTCATGCAGAAATATGCCCCATCATGATCCCCTTCATGTAGAAATATGCCCCATCATGATCCCCTTCATGCAGAAATATGCCCCATCATGATCCCCTTCATGTAGAAATATGCCCCATCATGATCCCCTTCATGCAGAAATATGCCCCATCATGTCCCCTTGATGTAGAAATATGCCCCATCATGATCCCCTTTATGTAGAAATATGCCCCATCATGATCCCCTTCATGCAGAAATATGCCCCATCATGATCCCCTTCATGTAGAAATATGCCCCATCATGATCCCCTTCATGCAGAAATATGCCCCATCATGATCCCTTCATGTAGAAAGACGGATTTTGGTAAGAACTTACCTGTAAAATCCTTTTCAGTGAAGGAAGGAAAGGAGACACACTAGTAATGACTAGTGGGTAGGCGGAGCCCAGATAGGATTGACACCTCAGATTAAAAAGAGTGTTGACCGGCCCCTCCAGCTCGGGCTCCTCCTACTCCTGCTTCTTCAGTCGTACAAAAGCTTAAGGAAGAGCAAATATCACCAGCGGAGCAACATAACCCCTTCTGAAGGACTTCAGAGAAAAAGCAAGAATACAGGTTATGCATGCATGTAGGCAAAAAACCACACAGTTCCAGGTACTACTCACTGGACCTGACCACCGCGATGAGCTGGCAATGCTGGAAAGGAGCCGTAGCGCGTCAACCTCAGTCCAGATAATCGCTATCAGAAGAGGGTCACGCCGCAACTGAAAACACATCAACACACTTCTGCCATGGGCGGGTGCTGTGTCTCCTTTCCTTCCTTCGCTGAAAAGGATTTTACAGGTAAGTTCTTACCAAAATCCGTCTTTCAGCAGCAGAATGGAAGGAAAGGAGACACACTAGTAATGACTAGTGGGACGTCTCAAAGCAGTCCAAAAATTAAGGGTGGGAATATAACCAAGAAAAAACAGGCAGAATCCCAACAACCTTGGTAAATGCGCAACAGGCGCCAAATACAAGTTAACTAGAACTTTACACTACAGCCGCCTGTAGGACCCTGCGTCCTAAGGCCGCATCAGCGGAAGCACTGACGTCCACCTTATAAAACTTTGTAAACGTGTGGACGGAGCGCCAAGTCGCCGCTCGGCAGAGCTGAGCTGCCGAAGCCCCTTGATGAAAGGCCCACGATGAGGCCACAGCCCTCGTGGAATGAGCACGAATCTTAATCGGGCAAGGTTCGCCTTTAAGTCGGTAAGCTTCCAAAATGGCTGACCGAATCCAACGAGCTATAGAGTCCTTGGAAGCTCGTTGACCACGTCGACGACCTGCTGGAATCACAAACAAGGAGTCTGACTTCCTAAAACCTTGAGTAACAGACAAATAGAACTTCAAGGCCCGCACTAAATCCAATGTGTGCAAAACCCGTTCCTTTGCATTCCTCGGGCCCGGGCAAAGTGAAGGCAAAACAATATCCTGGTTAACATGGAATTGCGACACTACCTTAGGTAGAAAGTCGCCCCGTGTGCGAAGCACTACTCGATCCGGGTAAAATTCCAGGAAAGGAGGCGAGCAAGAAAGAGCCGCCAACTCAGAAACCCTTCTCAAAGAAGTGACTGCGACTAGGAAGGCAACCTTCCAAGAAAGCAAAGAAAGGTTAGCAGAATCCATTGGCTCAAAAGGCCAGGGTGGATAAAAATCATGATTTTTTTTAAAAAATCAAAAAAATCGGATTTTTTTGATTTAAATAGGATTTTTTAATCAAGTTGTACACAAGCAAAACTTTGTCTTTTTGCAAATCAAATTATTTTACACAAATAAAAATATTAAAACAGTTGATGATTATGAAACCTAATAATTTTTATTTGCACTATTAAACAATTAGAATTGAACTGCAGAGAGTAAGTACTTTTTAACAATAGCCTATCTCTAACGTTTGAAGTAAGCAAACATCTTCAGTGAATACATCAGTCTTTAAGCCTACTGTTTATTTAGGACTTTTAATAGGAAAACTAGTTGTCCTGCTTTAGCAGTTCCTAAGCGGTTTCGGACTGTTGTGTGCACAAAACCAAATGAAGAAAACAATCTCTCTACTCCTGCCGATGAAGCCGATGCAGTCAGTAGCTGAGTAGCTACATTTATTATCTTCGCTGGAAGAACAAGTGATTGCGACTTCCACCAGTCCAGTGGTTTTAGTTCATTAACGACGTTATCTGCAAACATATATTTTTGAAATGGTGCAGATTCACACTTCAATTTCAGCACAGTTGCCACAATGTCATGGTTAGTATTGGCGAGCCACTCCATTGCAGAGTTGATTTCCGCCTCAGATAGTTTTTTCCCTCTGTAGATGGGATGCAAGATATTGGCTAAATAGTGTTCTTCTTTTAATGCTTGGTCCTTGCGGTGGTGTATTGCAACCTTTACATTGTTTGAGAGGTTCAAGCGATCTAGCGAACCTTCTAAATCTTTCCAAACTTCTGTGGCATCAGCTATGGTTGCAGTATCTTTCTGCATTTTATCCAACGCAATAGATATTGGCTTTAACCTTTCCAAAAGGTCCTCGGCATTTCTTTCACACCAAGATTTAATACTTTGCTTCGTATATTAGCATCAATTTTATCCGATGTGTTTCGCAAATGGACACTAATTTTGACCAGTTGTTAATAAACAGTTCCAAGCATTCAGCCAAGGTATTCCATCTAACATCTTGTGGTAGAACCAACTTCAGTCCTCCCATTTCCTTGTAGGTTGCATGTGCAAAATGATTATTACGGAAATATTTAACAATTTCTACAACATGTTCCTTGACACCCGAAATATGCAGGTCTTTTGCCAAAAGATGCAACAAATGGGCAGAACAACCGTATGTAATGACATTTGTGTCATCCTCATGTGCCAGTTCCGCTCGCATTTTTGCCACATTGCTTGCATTATCAGTAACTAAGCTCCTTACTTTACATCCAAACTGTTCTTGGCATTGGTGAATTGAGTTCTTAGCAATTTCAAGTAAATATTCAGCAGTATGTGAATTTCCAGATGTGTCGATTGTGTCTGTAAGGTAAGTTTCACCATCTTCTGTTGTGACACAAGTGCAAATTATGGGGTCGTTATGGATGTTGCTCCAACCATCCAAGCTCATGTTAACAACTTTGTCTTTCAAATATTTTGTACAAGCCGCTCTTTCTTTGTCGTATACAGCCTGAAGATGTTTTCCTGAGATATCAAATCTACTTGGTGGTTTGTAGCCTGGTCTTATTCCTTCGATCATTTGTACAAACAATGGGTGTTCAACTAGTCGGAAAGAAGAATTGGTTGCAAATATGAATTTAGCAATTAATTCATCAAAATGTTCTTTCTGGCTCGTCGTAGTCTTTAAGAGGAATTTTTCTACACTTTGCACGCAAAGTTTTTTGTTGGGCTGCTTTGTTGAAGTTGTACCCAGATATTGATTGTCACGTGCAGCACAAGCCATATTTGACCCTGAAAGCACAGTAATTAAAAATATAATTCGACTGCGTATTTGAAGAAATATAACGAAAATATTTTGAAACAAACTTTTTGAACAATGTAATGGTCCTCATCCTATAAGGGCTGTCTCAAAAGTTATGCTACTCAAGTTTCCGGTGAAGTTGCTGTAATACTAGTAATATCAGAGCAACTGAAAAAAATTATGTCACAAAAGTTTTAAAAATGTTTTTTTAAAAAAATGGTCAATTTGGCAGACTTCAAAAGTGAATTGTAGCCTACAATAAAAAAAAAATAGGCGTATACACACTCTTTTATTTTTACTTAACGTTAATCTTCTGTGAAATATTGCCTTAACATAAATTTAAATTCTATACTCCAGAACTAGTGCTAGAAATTTTTCTTTTCATAGACTTTAACCATCCCAGTAAAACGTCTGTTAAAATAGGTTGTAATTGCCAGACTTACCACTAGTGCTAGGGTCCTGGTGCATAAGAAGCTGTGGGGGTTCATTGACATTAGTTGTATCACTATCAACATCTTCATTTCCCTTCTGGTTGCAGTTTTCATAATGTGATTTCAAACGGCAAACAAGTCCTTGGATATCCTTTTGACAGTATTTGCACTTTGCTCTCCCACCTTTCTTTCCAAGCTCTGCTGGCATCTCAACAAATTGAACCCAAATAGGGTCTCTCTTACGACCTGCCATGGCTCATGCAGATCACTTCTGAAGTTTGATTGTTACTACAGCCAAGTACTGCTGACTGACTATCCAACAAGTTTGGGCATGTCAACTGAGTGGAAAAAGAAACTGAAACCAAGCTACAGAAAGTGAAACCAAGCTAGAAGTGTGGAGTTAATTGAACAATGATTGAAAGTTTTAGATTTTAATCGTGATTTCTATTAAGAAAATCTTTTGATTTAAATCATGATTAAAATCACGATTTAAATCGATAAAAAAAAATCATTTGATTTAAATCATGATTTAAATCGTTGATTTAAATCGGCGTGATTTAAATCAATCCACCCTGCAAAAGGCCCATGCTGAAGAGCCTCCAGGACAAGGTTGAGCCGCCAAGGAGACACAGGTGCCTTCCGCGGCGAAAACTGACGGGTTACCCCGCGAAAAAAGGAGCGCACGTCCCTACGCGAGGTGATAACTTTCCGGAACAACAGGGACAGGGCAGAAACCTGACCCCTCAGGGTGCTAACTGCCAAACCCTTGTCCAGCCCGTACTGTAGAAAAGCCAACAGATTGGGAATGGAAAAAATCCTCGGGTTCCCTGAAGAACCCAAACACCACGAGAAAAAGGCTTCCCAGGTCTTGTGGTAAATTCTAGTAGTAGCCGGACCTCTGGCAGCTCGCAGAGTGGCAATGACTTTGGCTGAAAAACCTCTACGGGTCAGTATTTCGGTCTCAAGAGCCACGCCGTCAAACACAGAGACTTCAAGTCCGGATGACGGATAGGACCCTGGGTTAACAGGTCCGGGCGAAGAGGAAGTGGAAATGGCGGTGCTGCCAAAAGCGACACCAGTGTCGAGAACCACGTCCTCCTTGGCCAATCTGGGGCTATCAACATAGCCGGGATTCTCTCCAGTCTGATCCGATGCAGCACCAGAGGAAGTAAGGATATCGGCGGAAACACATAGATTAGCTCGAATCGGTCCCACGGGGCCACCAGAGCATCCACCGCCACAGCCTTCGGGTCCGTGTACCTGGACATGAAGGTCGGCAACTTGGCATTGGACCTGGATGCCATCAAATCCACTTGGGGAACTCCCCAAAGGGAGCACAGCAGTGCAAAGATCTCCGGATGAAGACTCCATTCTCCGGGATCCATCTTCTCTCGACTGAGGAAGTCCGCCGTGGTATTCTGAACTCCTGGAATGTGAATCGCAGAGATGGCTGGTACTCTGTCCTCGGCCCAATTCAGGATCCGAGACACTTCCACCATGAGCCTGGAACTCCTCGTCCCGCCTTGGTGGTTGATATACGCGACCGCCGTTGCGTTGTCTGTCTGCACTCGGACTGGTAGACCGCTCAAAGGGACCGTCCAGTGTTGGAGGCAAAGGAAAATTGACCTCAATTCCAAGATGTTGATCGGTAGAACAGACTCTTCCGATGACCATACTCCCTGAACCCAGAGATCGTTCCAGGCACCCCCCCAGCCTGTCAGGCTGGCATCGGTGGTTATGACCGACCACCTCGGAGGAAGGAAAGACTTCCCCAGTGATAACGTTCCTGGACGTGACCACCAACTTAGGGACTCTCGCACCCTGCGAGAGATGAGGATACTGCGATCCAGTGCAATCTGCGATCGATCCCAATGACTCAGAATGAGCCTTTGGAGGTCTCTGGAATGAAACTGGGCAAACGGAAGTGCTTCCATGGAAGCCACCATCAGACCTAAAAGGCGCATACACTTCCGAAGGGACATTGCTGTCGAAGACTTCATAGTCTGTACATGTCGAAGGAGACATGCCAGCATGTCTGGAGGTAGGGACACCACTGCCCATACCGTGTCGAAATGCATCCCCAAAAACAGGATTGACTGCGACGGTTCCAGAGACGACTTCTCCCAATTGACCAGCCACACGAAGTCCTCCAGGAGCTGAAGGGATAGATTGCGAGCCGTCACCGCCTCCTCCTTTGAGGACGCCACAATCAAAAGGTCGTCCAGATAGGGAATAATCGTGACTCCCTGTCTTCGAAGAATTGCCATGAGAGGCGCTAGAATTTTGTAAAAACTCTGGGCGCTGAAGCCAAGCCGAATGGCAGGGCCACAAATTGGTAATGGTCCTGACCTATGGCAAAACGAAGGAAGCGCTGGTGAACATGCAAATAAGCGTCGCGAATGTCGATTGACACCAGAAAGTCGTTCTGCGACAGGGTTGCCACAACGGAGCGAAGTGACTCCATGCGGAATTTTTGGGTGTGGACATGCTGATTCAATCTTTTGAGATCCAGAATAGGACGAAATTTGTCCTCTTTTTTGGGGACCACAAAGAGATTTGAATAAAAACCTTTTCCCCGGTCCTCTGTCGGAACCGGTATTACTACACCCTTCTGCAGAAGGAATTCCACCTCTCGCAGCAGAGCGGTAAATAGCTCGGGCTCTGACGGAATGCGAGACTGGCAAAAACTGTCCGGGGGTCGAGAAGAAAACTCTATGAAATAGCCTGCCGACACAACTCGCGTTACCCAGGAATCCGGAACGCGGGAAATCCAATTCGCCTTCAATTGGAGCAGGCGACCCCCCACTCGAGAGCCCTCGAGTGAGGACCTGGCGTCAGTCTGCCTTGGCGGGCTTCTTGTCAGTTTCCCGCTTGTCTTGACGGAAACTTTGTTTCCAAGGGGTGCGGGATTTCTGAGAAGACTTCTTTCCCGAAAAAGAGGGACGATCCGACCCCCAAGAAGACTGACCGGATCGTCCCCTAGACCGAAAATACCGCCGACCATTACCGGCACTAGGTCTGCCAGACGTAGAAGCCATAGCCCTTCGCTGTGGTAAAGCCGCTTCTTTAGCCTTTGCCTTGGCAATCAGCTCTGCTTGTAGGCTAAAGACAGTAAACCCTGCTTGGAAACCGCGTCCCCGGTCCACTGTCTAAGCCACAGTGCTCTTCGGACTGTGACCGCTGAGGATTGCGTCCTGGATAATAATGACGCAGTATCCAGACCTGCATCACAGCTATATCGGGCTGCAGTCTCCAATAAATCGAGAAGTCCATCTATCTCGGATAATGGAGATCTATTTTGCAACGCCTTCCGTAAACGGACCAACCAGCACAGGATGGATTTCGCCGCCATCTCCATTTTTCTGTCCAGCGGCTCTTGCAGACTCGCTTTCCCTTTAACCGGAAGCAATGAGGATTTACTAAGCTGGGATAAAGGAACATCCACTTCAGGAGAAGGAATCCAATTATCCGTCAATTCCGTTGAACACGGATATAATGCTTCAAAGAACCGTGTCCCTTGAAAACGTTTATCTGGACACAGACGTTCCTTCTCCACTACCGTATTAAGCTCTTCCAGAGCCGGTAATGTTGACCGCGACTTATGGTACTCCTGGTACATGCGGCCCGACTTACCAGGCCGTGTAGTTACCTCCTCCGGTAACTGTAACGCCCCTCTCATAGCTTCAATTAAAGCCTCTGTTCGGCTCACAAGAGAGAAAGAATGTCCCTGCCGATCCTCCTTATCCGAATCGGGTAACTCCCCTTCTGAGTTTGAAGGAGAACCCTGTCCGCATTCCATATCAGATACCTCTGATTCGCTACGCGGAAAAGATGGCACCGGCCTGCGCCGCTTCCTGTCATGAGAGGATCTAGCTGACACCCACTGACCTAAAAGGTCAGACAAGCCATTAATTGACTGAGCAATGGCATCTAATTTGGTATCGCTGTAAATCGCAGCGCTTGATGCCGTCGAAGTCTGCGTATCAGATACTTGTGACTGATCCTGTAGCGGATCTGGCAGATGGTCCGCACCTTCCAGACCCTGAACCGACATGTCAGCAGTAAATGGCAGGTCAAAACCCTGTTAGTAACTGGAAACAGTGTGGTTACTAAGCAGACTGAGCAAGTACGCTGAAGGGTTAAAGCTCTTAAAGAAGAGAGTTACCTGTTATGTTACGGTAGCTGAGGAGTGCAGGTAAAAAAGGAAATACACCAGAGCAGTTGGAATCTATGAGATTGCAGTACCCTGACTAACCACCACAACTAGAGGCAGCCGTGGAGCGTTCCTACGTTGGTCCTAGACGCCTCGTCACAGCCTGAGAAACTAACTACACCTAAAGATAGAAATAGGAAAGCTATCTGCCCCGGAGCAGAACCCCAAAGATAATAGAAAGCCCCCAAACATGTAATGGCGGTTAGACAAGAAGAAATACTGACACAGAAAGAAAATAGTATGAGCAAACGCTGGGGCCCAAACTATCTAAATAGAAAAGGACAGGAAGGGTACTTACTGCAATCCCAGAAAACCCTGAAAAACACCAACTCTACTAATTTCAAAATCACCTGAGATCACACGACCTCTACCACCTAAATTAGCTCTCTGGTGTAACAAAAACAGCAGCCACTGAAAAAACTGCAAAAAGCAAAAGTACAAAACACAGTGGCTGGACTAAACTGAGAGGGCAAAAGCCCCCGGAGGGGACCCAGAAGGCCCCCACAGAAGTGCAGGACAAAATGCAAAAATATTGCAAAAACACAAAATAAGAAATTGTCTTATCTGATAGCAGGAGATGCAGACACGACACAGCAGGCTACAAGGGAAACTGGAAAGAAGGATTCAGACCAGAACAATTGATCACCGGCAACCCTGATGGGAAAATGATTCCCTTAAATAAGACCAATCAGTAACACCTGATTCCCAATCCTCACTAGTACCGCTTGTAACCACCAGAGGGAGCCTCTGCTCAGAACTCATCTCAAACCCATTCACAACAGTACCCCCCCTTGAGGAGGGGTCACCGAACCCTAATTTTGAGCAACCAGGTCGGTCAGGATGAGTTCTATGATACGTACGGATAAGTCTCCTAGCATGGATGCCGAAGCAAACACCCAAGAATTATCTTCCTGACCATAACCTCTCCATTTAACCAAATACTGGAGTCTTCGTCTAGAAAAACGAGAATCCAATATTTTCTCAACCACATACTCCAGATTGCCCTCAACCAAAACAGGGTCAGGAGGCACATCAGCAGGAACCACTGGCTCAACAAACCTCTTCAACAAGGACTTGTGGAACACGTTATGGATCTTAAATGTCCCTGGAAGAAGCAAACGAAAAGAAACAGGATTAATAATCTCCATGATCTTATAAGGTCCAATGAACCTAGGCTTAAATTTAGGAGATGCTACTCTCATAGGAATATTCTTTGAGGACAACCAGACCAAGTCCCCCACTTTAAACAGAGGACCATCAGTCCTATGCCGGTTAGCAAACCGCTGGGCCTTCTCCTGAGAGAGGGACAACCTCTCCACTACCTGGTCCCAAATCTGCTGCATACGCTCAACAACAGAGTCAACACCTGGACAGACAGAAGCCTCCGTCTGTCCTGAAGAAAATCGAGGGTGAAACCCAGAATTACAAAAAAAACGGAGACATCAAAGTGGCAGAGCTAGCCCTATTATTAAGAGCAAACTCAGCCAAAGGCAAAAAAGAGACCCAGTCATCCTGATCAGCAGACACAAAGCATCTTAGATAAGTCTCCAATGTCTGGTTTGTTCTCTCAGTTTGACCATTGGTCTGAGGATGAAATGCCGAGGAGAAAGACAATTGAACACCCAGTTTAGAACAAAAAGTCCTCCAAAATCTGGAAACAAACTGGACTCCTCTGTCAGACACAATGTTCTCAGGAATGCCGTGTAAACGAACCACGTGCTGAAGGAACAACGGCACCAATTCAGAGGAGGAAGGCAACTTAGGTAATGGCACAAGATGTATCATTTTGGAAAACCTATCACAAATTACCCAGATGGTGGTCATTCTCTGAGAAACAGGAAGATCGGAAATGAAATCCATAGAGATATGGGTCCATGGTCTCTTGGGCACAGGCAATGGCATCAACAAACCACTAGAGCGAGAGCAAGGCTTGGAGCGAGAGCAAGTCCCGCAGGACTGCACAAATTCCCTGACATCGCGAGACAAGGTAGGCCACCAAAAGGACCGACTAACCAAGTCTCTGGTACCAAAAATTCCGGGATGCCCAGCCAATGCAGAACAATGAATCTCAGACATCACACTCTTTTTCCATTGGTCCGGGACAAACAATTTTCCAACAGGGCAGCGCTCGGGCCTATCCTCCTGACACCCCTCCAGAGCAAGTCTCAAATTAGGCGAGATGGCGGAAAGAACTACACCCTCCTTCAAAATAACAGAGGGATCAGATAGCTCAGGAGAGTCCGCAAGGAAACTCCTCGAGAGGGCATCCGCCTTAACATTCTTAGTGCCAGGAAGAAAGGAAACCACAAAATTAAAACGTTGTGAAAAACAAGGCCCACCTGGCCTGTCTAGGATTGAGTCGCTTGGCAGATTCCAGATAGACCAGATTCTTATGGTCCGTAAGGACCACCACCTGATGTTTGGCTCCCTCCAGCCAATGTCCTCCACTCTTCAAAAGCCCACTTCATGGCCAATAACTCCCGATTACCCACGTCATAATTACGTTCAGTAGGAGAAAATTTTCGAGAGAAAAAGCACAAGGGTTACTTTTTAGAGGTCTCTGGATCTTTTTGGGACAAAACGGCACCTGCCCCAATTTCAGAGGCATCAACCTCCACCTGAAATGGCAGAGAAACATCAGGCTGCCGTAGAACAGGAGCAGAAGTGAATCTCTGCTTAAGTTCCTGAAACGCAGAGACTGCCTCAGGAGGCCAATTCACCACATCAGAACCCTTTCTGGTCCAAATCAGTTAATGTTTAACATAACCGAGAAATTACCAATAAATTTACGATAAAAATTGGCAAAACCCAAAAATCCTGAAGAGCCTTTAATGAAGTAGGTTGGACCCAATCACAGATGGCCTGAACCTTGACCAGGTCCATTTCAATAACAGATGGGGACAAAATGAATCCCAGAAATGAGATCTTTGTACGCCAAAAAGACACTTTGATCCCTTCACATACAGAGCATTCTCTCTCAAAATCTGGAATACAGTTCGAACGTGTTTCACATGAGAGTCCCAGTCATTAGAAAAAATCAAAGATCATCCAAAAAACAATCAGAAACTTGTCCACAAAATCCCTGAAAATGTCATTCATGAAGGACTGGAAGACGGAAGGAGCATTAGTGAGCCCAAAAAGGGGATCACAAGGTACTCAAAATGCCCTTCAGGGGTGTTAAAATGCCGTCTTCCATTCATCCCCGTGCTTAATGCGAATAAGGTTATCGCCCCCCTGAGGTCAAGCTTGGTAAACCAAGTAGCGTTTTTCACCCTGGAAAACAGGTCAGAAATCAAGGGTAACGGGTATATGATATTTCACAGTAAATATTGTTCAAGAGAACGATAATCAATACACGCCTTAATGAACCATCTTTTTTGGCCACAAAGAAAAAAAACCGGCACCTAAGGGTGAAGAGGATGGTCTGATTGAACCCCTTCTCCAATGATTCCTTGATATAAGACCGCATAGCGTCATGTTCAGGTACAGACAAGTTAAAAAGGCGACCCTTAGGGAATTTACTACCTGGCACTAATTCAATAGCGCAGTCATAGCTCCTATGGGGAGGTAAGGATGCAGATTTACTTTCGCTAAACACATCAGAAAAATCAAACAAAAAGTCAGGAACATCCTCAGCCTGGGGGGAGGCAGAAAAAACAGGAGTGTTGGTATTAACACATTGGCAGCCCCAACTGGTTACAGACACAGATTTCCAATCCAAAACAGGATTATGAGACTGTAACCAAGGGAAACCCAGCACGATAATTGTCATTGCAGATTATATAGAACCAAAAATTTTTCAGCACATCCTGGTGATCAGGTTCAACCCTCATTATCACCTGAGTAGAAAACTGGGGTTTATTCTCAGCCAAAGGGGTAGAATCGATCCCCAGTAGGGGAAAGACTTCTGTAGGGGTATCAAGGAATAACCCCAAAGCCTGAAAAAATGCATCAACATCACTCAAAACAGGATCCCCAGGTGTCAGGGAAAAAGCCCAATCCTGAGGATCGCCGCGCAGGAGAGAGATGATAATTTGAACCTGCTGCGCTGCGTTTCCTGAGGACTTAGATTTTAAGGCAAGAAACAATTTACAATTATTTTGGAAATTTGAAACTTACTCGATCCCCTGAAAACAAATCTGGCATGGGAATCCTAGGTTCCACAACAGCAACCCAGCAAGATATGCAGCAATACACTGAACCTCAGTGGCAAGCTGATCCACACGGCCAGACAACTGTGCAAACTCCATTGGGAGAAAAGATCCTCCCCAGCACCCAGAGATACAGAGGGAAAAAAAAAAAAAAAAAATGCAACAAACAGAAAAATATCTCTGACAACTTTTCTTCCTTCAAAATATTTTTTCCCTTCTGTGAGTACCATACAATTTTTATGGCCGGTGATACTGTTATGTTACGGTAGCTGAGGAGTGCAGGTAAAAAAGGAAATACACCAGAGCAGTTGGAATCTATGAGATTGCAGTACCCTGACTAACCACCACAACTAGAGGCAGCCGTGGAGCGTTCCTACGTTGGTCCTAGACGCCTCGTCACAGCCTGAGAAACTAACTACACCTAAAGATAGAAATAGGAAAGCTATCTGCCCCGGAGCAGAAACCCCAAAGATAATAGAAAGCCCCCAAACATGTAATGGCGGTTAGACAAGAAGAAATACTGACACAGAAAGAAAATAGTATGAGCAAACGCTGGGGCCCAAACTATCTAAATAGAAAAGGACAGGAAGGGTACTTACTGCAATCCCAGAAAACCCTGAAAAACACCAACTCTACTAATTTCAAAATCACCTGAGATCACACGACCTCTACCACCTAAATTAGCTCTCTGGTGTAACAAAAACAGCAGCCACTGAAAAAACTGCAAAAAGCAAAAGTACAAAACACAGTGGCTGGACTAAACTGAGAGGGCAAAAGCCCCCGGAGGGGACCCAGAAGGCCCCCACAGAAGTGCAGGACAAAATGCAAAAATATTGCAAAAACACAAAATAAGAAATTGTCTTATCTGATAGCAGGAGATGCAGACACGACACAGCAGGCTACAAGGGAAACTGGAAAGAAGGATTCAGACCAGAACAATTGATCACCGGCAACCCTGATGGGAAAATGATTCCCTTAAATAAGACCAATCAGTAACACCTGATTCCCAATCCTCACTAGTACCGCTTGTAACCACCAGAGGGAGCCTCTGCTCAGAACTCATCTCAAACCCATTCCACAACAGTTACCCCAGCTATCTCTCAGTATATAAATAACCTCCTGCGTTCTGATCCCTACCGGGTAGAACCTGCGGCGGTTATTGCTGAAAGGGTTAACCCTTCATAGGGGTTAATGCCGCCAACTCCCCACAACTCCCTATATAAAATAAAAGGAGTGTGCGAGTCCCAGGTCTCTATAAGAGAACGCGGCTGCAGATAAACGCTATCTGTCACTTGGAACACAGATAGGTTCTGCGCTGTGGGGTGATGATATTCACTCACCCAGCTGGCCTCGGTGAAAGTATACCTTAAACAGGAGGAGCGGAGCATGAGGAGCCCGGAGCCTCTGTAATGGCCGCCGCGCTGAGAGAAGCCGGATGAGAAGGACAGTGAAGCTGCAGTCTCCTCAGAGCGATTCCTGTCACAAAAAGAGCGGGAAGCGTGAAGCCACGCCCCCCTCCGGCTTCAGAAAAGAGCGCGAACTCCTCGCTCTCTGCTCTCCTCTGTCCTGCAGGTATCTGCCTGCAGACATAAAATACAGTCACCAAACATGTCATCTAATACATGTACCAGCGGCTGCCGCAGCAGCCGCTGAGAGCACACACACATTCACATAAAAATGCCGTACTCACCAGCCGAGCGCCACAGGGACCCCCAGGGGTTTGTGGCGCTGTGCCCATCGCTTCCCCCCCCGGGCGGGGAACGCAGTGACCCCCGATGTGCGGTTTGCGTCCCCGCTAGGGAAGCAATCCTCATCCCCCAGGGCCGGCGTGAAACTGCAGGGACCACCATACTGGGTATTACAGATCGCCAAGGGAGAGGTGGGGGTCCAGCAGCGCTGAGACCCCTGAGACCTCTAGACCACTTCTGGTGATCCAAGTCTCTTGTCCGATAAAAATAATAAAGTTTTCTGAGGAGCTGCTTCCAGCAGCGACCATCCTCTGGACCTCAAATTTTAGACTGAAGAAGCAGGAGTAGGAGGAGCCCGAGCTGGAGGGGCCGGTCAACACTCTTTATAATCTGAGGTGTCAATCCTATCTGGGCTCCGCCTACCCACTAGTCATTACTAGTGTGTCTCCTTTCCTTCCATTCTGCTGCTGAAATATGCCCCATCATGATCCCCTTCATGCAGAAATATGCCCCATCATGATCCCATTCTTGCAGAAATATGCCCAATCATGATCCCCTTCATGTAGAAATGCCCCATCAGGATCCCCTTCATGTAGAAATATGCCCCATCAGGATCCCCTTCATGTAGAAATATGCCCCATCAGGATCCCCTTCATGCAGAAATATGCCCAATCGTGATCCCCTTCATGTAAAAATATGCCCCATCATGATCCCCTTCATGTAGAAATATGCCCCATCATGATCCCCTTCATGTAGAAATATGCCCCATCAGGATCCCCTTCATGCAGAAATATGCCCAATCGTGATCCCCTTCATGTAAAAAATATGCCCCATCATGATCCCCTTCATGCAGAAATATGCCCCATCATGATCCCCTTCATGTAGAAATATGCCCCATCATCATCCCCTTCATGTAGAAATATGCCCCATCATGATCCCCTTCATGTAGAAATATGCCCCATCATATCCCCTTCATGTAGAAATGCCCCATCATGATCCCCTTCATGTAGAAATATGCCCCATCATGATCCCATTCTTGCAGAAATATGCCCCATCATGATCCCCTTCATGTAGAAATATGCCCATCATGATCCCCTTCATGTAGAAATATGCCCCATCATGCAGAAATATGCCCCATCATGATCCCCTTCATGTAGAAATATGCCCCATCATGATCCCCTTCATGCAGAAATATGCCCCATCATGATCCCCTTCATGCAGAAATATGCCCCATCATGATCACCTTCATGTAGAAATGCCCCATCATGATCCCCTTCATGTAGAAATATGCCCCATCATGATCCCATTCTTGCAGAAATATGCCCAATCATGATCCCCTTCATGTAGAAATGCCCCATCAGGATCCCCTTCATGTAGAAATATGCCCCATCAGGATCCCCTTCATGCAGAAATATGCCCAATCATGATCCCCTTCATGTAGAAATATGCCCCATCATGATCCCCTTCATGTAGAAATATGCCCCATCATGATCCCCTTCATGTAGAAATGCCCCATCAGGATCCCCTTCATGTAGAAATATGCCCCATCATGATCCCCTTCATGCAGAAATATGCCCCATCATGATCCCCTTCATGCAGAAATATGCCCCATCATGATCACCTTCATGTAGAAATGCCCCATCATGATCCCCTTCATGCAGAAATATGCCCCATCATGATCCCCTTCATGTAGAAATATGCCCCATCAGGATCCCCTTCATGTAGAAATATGCCCCATCATGATCCCCTTCATGCAGAAATATGCCCCATCATGATCCCCTTCATGCAGAAATATGCCCCATCATGATCACCTTCATGTAGAAATGCCCCATCATGATCCCCTTCATGTAGAAATATGCCCCATCATGATCCCATTTTTGCAGAAATATGCCCAATCATGATCCCCTTCATGTAGAAATGCCCCATCAGCATCCCCTTCATGTAGAAATATGCCCCATCATGATCCCCTTCATGCAGAAATATGCCCCATCATGATCCCCTTCATGTAGAAATATGCCCCATCATGATCCCCTTCGTGCAGAAATATGCCCCATCATGATCCCCTTCATGCAGAAATATGCCCCATCATATCCCCTTCATGCAGAAATATGCCCCATCATGATCCCCTTCATGTAGAAATATGCCCCATCATGATCCCCTTCATGCAGAAATATGCCCCATCATGATCCCCTTCATGCAGAAATATGCCCCATCATGATCCCCTTCATGCAGAAATATGCCCCATCATGATCACCTTCATGTAGAAATGCCCCATCATGATCCCCTTCATGCAGAAATATGCCCCATCATGATCCCCTTCATGTAGAAATATGCCCCATCATGATCCCATTCTTGCAGAAATATGCCCAATCATGATCCCCTTCATGTAGAAATGCCCCATCAGGATCCCCTTCATGTAGAAATATGCCCCATCAGGATCCCCTTCATGCAGAAATATGCCCAATCATGATCCCCTTCATGTAGAAATATGCCCCATCATGATCCCCTTCATGCAGAAATATGCCCCATCATGATCACCTTCATGTAGAAATGCCCATCATGATCCCCTTCATGTAGAAATATGCCCCATCATGATCCCATTCTTGCAGAAATATGCCCAATCATGATCCCCTTCATGTAGAAATACCCCATCAGGATCCCCTTCATGTAGAAATATGCCCCATCAGGATCCCCTTCATGCAGAAATATGCCCAATCATGATCCCCTTCATGTACAAATATGCCCCATCATGATCCCCTTCATGTAGAAATATGCCCCATCATGATCCCCTTCATGTAGAAATGCCCCATCATGATCCCCTTCATGTAGAAATATGCCCAATCATGATCCCCTTCATGTAGAAATGCCCCATCAGGATCCCCTTCATGTAGAAATATGCCCCATCAGATCCCCTTCATGCAGAAATGCCCAATCATGATCCCCTTCATGTAGAAATATGCCCCATCATGATCCCCTTCATGCAGAAATATGCCCATCATGATCACCTTCATGTAGAAATGCCCCATCATGATCCCCTTCATGTAGAAATATGCCCCATCATGATCCCATTCTTGCAGAAATATGCCCAATCATGATCCCCTTCATATAGAAATGCCCCATCAGATCCCCTTCATGTAGAAATATGCCCCATCAGGATCCCCTTCATGCAGAAATATGCCCAATCATGATCCCCTTCATGTAGAAATATGCCCCATCATGATCCCCTTCATGTAGAAATATGCCCCATCATGATCCCCTTCATGTAGAAATGCCCCATCAGATCCCCTTCATGTAGAAATATGCCCCTTCATGATCCCCTTCATGCAGAAATATGCCCCATCATGATCACCTTCATGTAGAAATGCCCCATCATGATCCCCTTCATGTAGAAATATGCCCCATCATGATCCCATTCTTGCAGAAATATGCCCAATCATGATCCCCTTCATGTAGAAAATGCCCCATCAGATCCCCTTCATGTAGAAATATGCCCCATCAGGATTCCCTTCATGCAGAAATATGCCCCATCATGATCCCCTTCATGCAGAAATATGCCCCATCATGATCCCCTTCATGTAGAAATATGCCCCATCATGATCCCTTTCATGCACAAATGTGCCCCATCATTATTCCCTTCATGCAGAAATATGCCCCATCATGATCCCCTTCATGTAGAAATATGCCCCATCATGATCCCTTTCATGCACAAATGTGCCCCATCATTATTCCCTTCATGCAGAAATATGCCCCATCATGATCCCCTTCATGACAAATGTGCCCCATCATGATCCCCTTCATGCAGAAATGCCCCATCATGATCCCCTAAATGCAGAAATCTGCCCCATCATGATCCCCTTCGTGTAGAAATTCCACCACCTCTATCATTTCCTCCTCCCCATTATTGCCATCTCCCCATCATTTGCCCTCTCCCCATAATTGGCCCTCTCCCAATCACCGCCATCATCTCTCCACTCAGCACACACAAACCACAGCGGCCGCACTCAGCGCACACACACACACACACAGCAGCCGCACTCAGCGCACACACACACACACAGCAGCCGCACTCAGCGCACACACACACAGCAGCTTCACTGGCACAGCGGCCACACTCACCACAGCGGCCACACTCATCTCTCCGCGCGCCGGCAGCTTGCGTCCTCTCACATTGAGCGGCGCTGCCGGGCGCGGCTGGATGACATCATTTCTCTGCTCCGCAGCCGCGCCGCTCAATGTGTGAGAGCAGTGGTTCTCAACCTTTCTAATGCCGTGACCCCGCAATACAGTTCCTAATGTGGCGGTGACCCCAAACCAAAAAATAATTTTGGTGGCTACTTCAAAATATGTATTTTCTGATGGCTTTAGGCCAGTGGTCCCCAACCTTTTTTGCACCAGGGACCGGCTTCAAGCAAGACCATTCTTCCATGTCCCGGCAGGGCAGGGATGGAGGTGTGGCAGAGGCGGGGCTTTGGTCATAAGGGGGCGGGGCTATGGATGGGGTTGTAGTTTAGTAGTAGTGCATACTTATCAATTAATTATAACATTTATACCACCCTCCCACCCTTCTATACAAGGCTCCGCTCCACCTTTCTATGCATGGCTCTGCTCCCACCCTTCTATGCATGGTTCCGCTCCCACCCTTCTATACAAGGCTCCGCTCCACCCTTCTGTACATGGCTCCGCTCCCACCCTTCTATGCATGGCTCCGCTCCCACCCTTGTATACATGCTCCGCTCCACCCTTGTATACATGCTCCGCTCCCACCCTTCTGTACATGGCTCCGCTCCCACCCTTCTGTACATGGCTCCGCTCCCACCTTCTGTACATGGCTCCGCTCCCACCCTTCTGTACATGGCTCTGCTCCCACCCTTCTATACATGGCTCTGCTCCCACCCTTCTATACATGGCTAAGCTCCCCCGTCCTCCCCCATACTTACCCTCCTCGCTCCGTCGCTGAACTTCCCTGCATCCCTGTCGGCCGCTTCCTCCGATGCGCAGCGGTGACGTAGTACCGCTCATTAAGCTCATGAATATGGACGCCACGCCTATGGGAGTGGAGTCGCGTCCATATTCATTACCTTAATGAGCGGTACTACGTCACCGCTCAGCGCTGGATGAAGCTGCCTCAGCCGACAGGGATGCAGCGACGGAAGGTGAGTATCGAGTCTTCTTGAAGCCGGCGGCTGTAGCTGTCACTACAGTGCTACAGCCGTTTTGGTCGTTTGACCCCCGCCGGGGTCGCAACCCACAGGTTAAGAACCGCTGGTGTGAGAGGAAGCTGCAGTCAGGGACCGATGAGACGAGGCCGCGTGCCAGCTGAGAGGGCTCACGCGTGCCATAGGTTCGCCATCACTGGCATAGGGGCACATTTATAAGATTATCTCAGCACAGCAAAAAATAAAATGTAACTCTTATTATTCTGAAATCTATTAATTAAAATGTTCTTTGTGGGACAACCCCCTTTAAGGTCTGAAACACCTTTTCTTCGTGGCTTGGTTTTTCGATGTTCAATACTTACAGATCCAGATCACCGGCTGTTTACATATCACTTTTTAAGCCTGTAAAAAAGGAAATATGGAAAAAAAAAAAAAAGTTATAAAAACAGAATATTTATGGCACTACAGTCCACACACTGCACATCTACTTTAGCTCACTTACAGGTCACTGTCCAACAGTTAAACTTGCTTACATGTTTTTTGAGTTGCAAGACTTTGCTTTAAAGTTGACCTGTCACTTGCTCAAAAAATTGAGTTACATACCTTGCAAAAATCCATGAGCTCCCCTTATTCCAACTCTCCTATCCATTTTGTGCGGCATCACACCATTGCAAAGATTTTCACGTTTGATTCTTCTCGAGCAAAATATGTGACATCTCTGCTTGCAGGCCAACTGGGTGTTTCTTCAGTCATCTCTAGGGAAGGATCTAAGTTATTCTTCCAAGACACTGCCAATTACAGGTTACCAGTGTCTGAGAATCTGCTAGATTAGCTACAGAACTATGATTGGCTGTGTCTGGAAGAGAGCGCAGAAAGCGCATGCCCCCAGAAAAAACTGTGAACAATTGCCTAGTTATACTGCAAGCAGAGATTTCACATACTGCATTCAAGGAGAAACAAAATGTGAATAGGTCTGTAATGATATTCATTTTTTTCAATATGGAAATGAGCTGTTGTGGGACATGTATCAACTGTCAGTCTGCTTTCCTGATCTACGTGACTCACACTGGTAACACTTTTTTATTTACAATAAGCTTTGGAGGCAGAGTCTCAGAGAGAGATCTATGTCCGGCCCACAGATCATAAAGGCTCATTTACATATTATGAAAAAATGAATTTCTCTATAATAAGACATCAAATTGCAGATATTTTATTCAGCTTCCTATGACCAACATCCCCAAATAGATGGCTATGGTTAGGAGGGTTGAACCTACCGACAGATTTCCTTTAACTTAATTTTTTTAAGCAAGTGACTGGTCCTCTTTCAGTCTCATTCAGACTTCTTTTTTTTGCATATGAGAAAGTTATCAATTTTCATGTTTTTGGGTCTGTACGACCATTTTTACCATCAGCATGGCATGTTTTTTCCAATCTTCCTCTATCCATTAGTTAGAATGGGCGAGTTGGATTCCTAAAGGGGTTGTCTGATCTTACTACTAGTCTGCAGACTTGTGAATCCCCACATCTCACATACCGCGCGCACTTTGAGAATTCTCTGGTGCGGACACCAGAAGAGGGGGCATGACTGCAAGTATGTGCTTTGCACACATGCGATCACGTGCTGACTAGACTGCATTCGGTCTCGTTCAATGTAAATGTATTGAGCAAGGCTGGATACAGTCTAGTCGGAATGTGGCAGGAAGTATGCAAATCGCATACTTGCAGTCGCATGACCGCTCGCTGCCAGAGAATAAAGTGACTGCAGGCAGACTTGTAATTTAAAATCAGACAACCCCTTAAATTAGATTATAATCAGAAATGCCTTAGTTTTTTGGGGAGTAAGTGTTCACAAAAAGAAATACAATAATGGGCACATGTGAAAAACGCGCAGAGAACATATAAGTAAAGAATAGACAGCTGCACTAGGCCTTATTGTAAGATTTCCACTGTTGGTGAAAACAAATCCAACTGGATTGTTTTTTACTGTCTTAGAGGACTCAATTGAGAGCTGCTTTAAGGAGAGTCTGTCAGAATGCCTGTCAAACCAAATACAGGCACTCAGTGCACCATGGCAAGGCTAAACATTTACTGCACCTTCCCACCTGCTTGTTTTCCGTCTATCTCCAGCTCTATAAAACCAGACGTGTCAATCAAAGAAGAGGAGGTGGAGATTGTTTTTCCTCTAACTGCTGTGAAGGTGCGGTCACGCTCACGCCCTGACTGGTGAGCGTGAGCCAGGGATTGTGGCCCCACTGTGCCACACACCAGACTATCCTGGAAGGGGTGTGACTAGGACAGCTGCCTTGGTTTTCACTGGAGCCTCTGATGATGAGGTCAGGCTTGTGCAGCAGGCAGCTACCACTCCACGGTGGTGTCTGGTTGTGGCTGCTGATCCCACTTGGGGAGACGGTGGCACGACAGAGACACAGGGCAGGCAGACACAGCTGAGACACAGGGCAGGCAGGCACGGCCGAGACACAGGGCTGGTAGGCACGGCCGAGACACAGGGCTGGCAGGCCCCAACTGGAAAGGCACAGGGACACGAAGTGGTGTGCGAAATGGGTAGGGTCCTGTTCACACAGAAAGTGCAGGTACTGGTACTGACTGGAAGGAATGGTGTATGAAGGAACAGGTAGAGACCTGTTCACACATCAGGTACTGGTACAGACTGGAAGGAATGGTGTCTGGAGAAATAGGTAGAGACCTGTTCACACAGCAGGTGCAGGTACTGGTACAAACTGGAAGGAATGGTGTATGGAGAAACAGGTAGAGAGACCTGTTCACACAGCAGAACTGCAAGGCAGCAGAGAAGGGCTGTAGAGCAGCAAGAGGATCTGCAGCAGCAGGAGTGAAGCAAAGCGGAACCGTAAGATATGCGGAGAGGAGCTGCAGCAAGAGGTTCTGCAGCTACAGGAGTGAAGCAGAGTGGAACAGCAAGATGTGCGGTGAGGAGCTGCAGCAAAAGATTTCTGCAGCAGGAGCAAAGCAGAGTGGAATGGAGCTGAACCGCAGGAGTGCGGAGAAGAGGCAGAAAGTGGTTCAGAGAGAACACAAGGCAAGACAGCAGGAAAAGAATCCACAGACAAGGAGACTAAGAGACAGAGGTAGGATAGAGTTTAGACAAGGTAATGACATGAGACAAGTCAGAGGGACAAAGACACATGGACCAAGATATTCTGCATCCTGGAGGGCAGCAAGGACAAGTACAAGACAAGGTCAGAAGCAATAGCACAGAGATGAGGATATTCTGCCTCCTGGAGGGTGGACAGACAGGTAATTAGTCAGGGACAAATTAGACAGGTGCACCCTGACTCCATAAAAACCAGAGTTCTGGCGCCACACCCCTATGCACACAGGAAACATGCACAGAACACATAGAAGACAAGAGGCACAAAACTTGGAGCTGGCAGCAGACAGAAATCACAGCAAGACCTGGAGCAGTGAGTATGTTGGTGTGCGGGAGATGGGAGGCCATGAAGTGATGCTAGCAGGGTTGTTACAGTACCCCCCTCCCTTTACAGCCCCTCTTCTTCAAACTTGCCAGAATGACCTGCAGAAGGAGGATAGGCGCACATACAGTCAGAGCCATGACGACATTCCTCGGGTAGGTGTGACATTAGGGATCTCGAGTTGCCAAGTCTCTGTGTCCAGCAAGGTCAGCTCCCAACACAGAAGATGCAAAGACCAGGACCTCTTCCTCTTGGTTGGTAGAAAGCAGGGACTTGGAAGCTTGATTTAACCTCTAAATCAGCGGGCCACCTGAAAACTGAAGACACCCGCACTGGTCCAACTTCAGTCCGTTATCCCGAGAAAACTGGGGCTCCTCCTTTGGATCAGAGGAAGGCACCTTCGCCTTGGTATCTTCACCAACCGGTCACATGGAAGCTGAGGATACCCATATATGATCCATCCTCTGCCTGCTATCCAATGAAGACTGGACCTCTTCCTCCGGTTGGTAGAAAACAGATACAATGGCTTCTGTACCAACTTCTTCATCTGCCAGCCACATGAAATCTGAAGGCATCTTCACAAGATCCTTCTTCTGCCCATGGTCTACAGGAAAACTTTCAAGTGTCAGAGATGTTTATGGAAACTGGTCACTGGTATTGTCACAGGAGGTGTGTGGAGAGGGCTCCACTGCTTCCTTTTCTTCAGTGGCGTCAGCACACCATGACTTAATAACCAGATCAGGTGACAACACTGTAGACTGACCTTGCAATATTGGAACTAGAGACCTCTGGTGACTAGGTAGCTCCAAATGCATCACCACGCTGGATCTTCGGACCGGAATGGACAGTAGAGTACCCGACTCATAACGACCGATGGGCAAACTGGTCAGTGAGTGGAAACAAACTTCTCCGTGTATAATGCTTCGAATAGGAGCTGTAGTTGTCCCTTCAAGATTGGACTGTTTATCAGTAGGGCTCGGCCATCACCAAATAATAATAATCTTTATTTATATAGCGCCAACATATTCCGCAGCGCTTTACAGTTTAACAGTTTCAAAACCCAAGTCGTAAGTAACAACGTTAAGGCTAAGTTCACACGTTGCGGAATTGCCGCGGAAATTTCCGCGGCAATCCCGCACTTCTCCCGCAGGAAATACGCACGTTTTTTGTATGCTGATTCCCGCCAGAATAGCGTTTTGCAAGCGTAATTAGCTTGCAGAATGCTAGCGTTTTCCTAGCGATCTGTAGCATCGCTTGGAAAACTGATTGACAGGTTGGTCACACGAGTCAAACATAGTGTTTGACAAGTGTGACCAACTTTTTACTATTGATGCCGCCTATGTCGCATCAATAGTAAAAAGATCTAATGTAAAAATAATAAAAAAAATAATAAATAATGATATTCTCACCTTCCGGCGGCCCCCGCAGCCTTCCCGCCTTCAGCGACGCTCCCGGCAACTCCGGTCCCAAGGATGCTTTGCGACAAATCACACCGATGACGTACATCTCGCGAGACCGCTATGCCATCTGGGTGATTCTCGCAAAGGACTCTTGGGACCGGAAGTTGCCGGGAGCGTCGCTGAAGGCGGGAAGGCTGCGGGGGCCGCGGGAAGGCTGCGGGGGCCGCCGGAAGGTGAGAATATCATTATTTTTTATTTTAATTATTGTTTTACCAGGGATATGGTACCCAGGGCCTGGAGGAGAGTCTCCTCTCCTCCAGACCCTGGGTACCACCGCACATGAACCGCTTACATTCCGCAAAATTAATGAACATGTTGCTATTTTTTCCGCAAAGCGTTTTTTTCGCGGAAAAAAAACGCAACATGTGGCCAAAACATGCGGAATCAATTAACATGTATAGGATGCTTAATGCTTGCGTTTTTATCGCGGAAAAACCGCGAAAAAAACGCAATTATTCCTGATCGTGTGCACTTAGCCTTACAATACAATAATTAAAGCAAAATAAGCTGCCCCTGCTCGTGAGAGCTTACAATCTACAATGAGGTGGGGGAGGAACAAAGTACAGGTGTATATACTAAACACCGTCGCCAGATTCTGGAGCAGCTGGACAGAAACCACACACTGACTCCCATCTGCCTTTCAGCTTTAATACATCTGCAGGGCTGAAGCTCCCACAAAACACAGGAACAGTCAAAGACGTTGGTGGAGAGGAGGTACTCTCACTAAGGGCAGCCTCTACTGCTGGTTCAAGGTTCTGGGACTTCAATTTCTTTGGACAGAGACCATCCGAGTGTTCCCCACAACCGCAGCGACACCAAATGCCCTTCTTATGGCTGGTTTTGGGCTGCTGCTTTGCCAGCCCACTCTCCTCAGCCTTCTGGGTTTCTCTCGGGTAGCTGTCTTAACAGGTAGAGGAACTGGAGGGTCACAGACGGTCGTGGTCTGGTGTGGCATTTTCCTAACAGGTTTCACCCGTCTGGAGCGCCTCTCGGATCTAGGCAGGGAAGACTTCACAGGAGCAGCTGGACGAGGCATATCAAAGACTCTACGGAAGGCCCCAAGTTTCATGACGATAGGATACCCTGCTTCCCAGAGGGGAAAGATCCATAGTAAAGCATCTCCTGCTAGGTAGGACATGATGTATCCCACCTTGAACCGGTCAGAGGGGAAATAGGCTGCATTCTACAGGATGTAGCGCAGGCACTGTTCCAGGAACCCTTGACATTCTTCAGGATTCCCATAGAACTTAGGCGGGTCTGCTGGGTCGTGCTCCTCATAAGCCAGGAGTTAATTGTAGAGAGCATTAGAGATTATGATAGGGTCTGATGTCTCAACAATCTGAACTACCCTTGGCGGAACAAATTCTTCCGGTAGCTCATACGGGCAAAGAAAAAGTTCATCATGCTCTGCGAGTGGAGGGACATGGGATACAGCGGAGGCCATGGCCTGTGCAAACTGTCATGCTCAAGCCCTGACTGGTGGGCGTGAGTCAGGGGGTTGTAGCCCCACTGCCACAAACCAGACTACCCTGGAAGGGGCGTGACTAGGACAGCTGCCTTGGTTTTCACTGGAACCTATGATGGTGAGGTCAGGCTTGTGCAGCAGGCAGCTGCCACTCCAGGGTGGTGTCTGCTGATCCCACTTGGGGCAGCAGGCACAGCTGAGACACAGGGCAGGCAGGCACAGGCCGAGACACAGGGCTGGCAGGCACGGCCGAGACACAGGGCTGGCAGGCACGGCCGAGACACAGGGCTGGCAGGCACCAACTGGAAAGGCACAGGGACCCGAAGTGGTGTGTGAAATGGTAGAGACCTGTTCACACAGCAGTACTGGTACAAACTGGAAGGAATGGTGTATGAGAAACAGGTAGAGACCTGTTCACACAGCAGAACCGCAAGGCTGCAGAGAAGGGGTGTGAGAGAAAGAGGTTCTGCAGCAGCAGGAGTGAAGCTGCAACAAGAGGTTCTGCAGCTGTAGGAGTGAAGCAGAGTGGAACCACAAGATATGCGGAGAGGAGCTGCAGCAAAAGATTTCTGCAGGAGCAAAGCAGAGTGAAACGGAGCAAAACCGCAGGAGTGCAGAGAAGAGGCAGAAAGTGTTCAGAGAGACACAGCAAGACACAGCAAGAAAAGAACCACAGACAACGAGACTAAGGTATGCACACAAACAAACGCAACGGACGCAAAAAGCAAGCACGTAGCATCAGCAGAGACAGTTTGCTGTGAGGGACAAGAGTATCAGGTACAAGATAATGACACAAGACAAGGTCGAAAGCAATAGCACAGAGGACCAAGATATTCTGCCTACCTGGAGGGCAGACAGATAAGGTACAAGGCAAAGCTTGGAGTGAAAGCCTCCAAGAAAGGAGGAACACAGAGCAAGATCTGGCAGCTCAGTAGCTTGACACTGAGTTAACACACTGCACAGGCAAGATCCACAGGGTGGAGCTGCCCTAAATACTAGAGGGCTCATGGTAATTGGTCAGGGACAAATTGGACAGGTGCACCCTGACTCCATAAAAACCAGAGTTCAGGAGCCACCCCCCTATGCACAGAACACATAGAAGACAAGAGGCACAAAGCATGGAGATGGCAACAGACAGAATAACAGCAAGACCTGAAGCAGTGAGTATGTTGGTGTGCGGGAGATGGGAGGGCCCTGCAGTGATGCCAGTGGGGTGTTACAGGTGCAATGAAATGTTTGGCAGCACTATGATGCACTGAGTGCCTGTACTTGGTTTGAACAGTCATTCTGTGCTGACAAAGTCCCTTTAAATAAAGGTTTGTATGAATCAAGTCTCTACAGTGAGCCACAGGTTGATGAGATTTCCACAAACAAGTGTATGCCATAGAGCTCTAATCATCTAATCTCAATTAAAGGGAACCCGTCATCAGTTTTGTCCCATATGAGGTAAGACCACCACCTTTTAGCCCTGATATACAGCATTCTAATATGCTGTATATCTGCCCCCAATCCAGCCTGCAAGACAAGAAAAAGAGCTTTTATAATACCTATGGGGCGGTCCGGTCTGATGGTCTTGGTCCGATGCTTCCTCTCTTCTGCTTCGTGTGGATGACGCAATATAGGTCCTCGGCATCGCGCTCCTGCGCAGGGGTGCTTCTCTGCCCTGAACATTACATTGTACAGTACACTGGGGCTCTGACCTTTTCCAGCGTGCAGTACTTTGCTCTACCCTCGACAGGGCAGAGAAGTGTACCTGTGCAGGAGCGCGATGTCGGGGACACGTGTGGATGATGTAGGATGGCATCGCACGAAGAGAGGAGGCACTGGACCAAGACAGTGATGCCCATTGGACCCGACTGCCCCATAGGTGAGTATAATACAATGTCTTTTGGCTAGATTGGTGGCTTATACACAGCATTATAGACAGCAGGGTATCTGGGCTGAAAGGTGGTGGCCGTATCTCATGCTAAGGGGCGCACGTATCCCATAAAGCAAAGCATCACAGAAGCTAAGCATCATGTGAACGGCAGTTATACATGGTAGTTAATCAGGGCAGGAATCAGGTAACCCACACTTTGCTTCCCCTTTTAACCATGTACTTTATTTCTCTCCTGCGTTCCCTTGCCATCCACATTCACCGCACCATCCCCACCCCATCACAACTCATACACATCAGCCCCTCTATTCTTCCCTCTTCCATGTACAGCTCCCATGCACTCCTTTCCTTCTTGAAAAACCTCAGCCCAACCTGCCCAAACACATCGCAGTAAAACCCAACTTACAATTCCAACAACTACTTGCTTTTTATCTTCTTATTCCTTCTGATTTCAGGGGACATCTCCCCCAACTCTGGTCCACCATCCCCCAACCCCTACCTCATATCAAATCACAATAATCTTATTAATATTACCTACACTCCCTCATCTTTTAATTGTGCCATCTGGAATCCACGGTCTGTATGTAACAAGCTTCCCTTCCTGCACAACTACTTTCTGAACAACTCTCTTAATCTGTTGGCCCTCACTGAAACCTGGATTCAGGATTCTGACACGGTCTCCCCTGCTGCCATTTCCTATGGTGGCTTACAGTTCTCCCATTCCCCGAGACCCACAAACAGACATGGTGGAGTCGGCATACTCCTGTCCCCACAATGCACTTTCCAGGTCGTCCCCCCAATTCCATCACTCATTCCCTTCTTTTGAGGTCCACACCATCAGGCTCTTCCATCCCCTCTCCATCAGAGTAGCGGTCATATATCGGCCCCCAGGCTCACCCATCCGGTTCCTTGACCACTTCTCAGCCTGGCTGCCGCACTTCATGTCCTCAGAACTACCAACCCCTATCCTTGGGAGACTTCAACATCCCCATTAACAGCCCTACTTCCACATCTGCATCTCAGCTTCTATCACTAACCACTTCTCTAGGCCTCTCACGGCTTTCAACCTGAGACACACAAGGACAGTAACATCCTTAACCTGGTCTTTGTCCGGCTCTGTTCAGTCTCCCACCTAAATAACTCACCGCTTCCACTCTCTGACCACAACATTCTCTTCATGCTCACAAATCCTCGACCACCCCAGCGCACTCCTACCTACCACACATTCAGAAATCTACAAGCCATTAACCTCAGACACTTTCAGACTCCCTACACTCATCACTGTACCCAATCTCCTCTTTTTCCTGTCCTGATCTGGCTGACTACAATGACACTCTTAGACGCACCCGTGACCAAGTAGCGCTGCTCACCCTCAGAACTTCCAAACACACAGTAAAACAGCCCTGGCTCACATCGCAAACAACTTCTCCAGCGATGCTCTAGGAGTGCTGAATGCCTATGGAGAATAACCCACACAACAGAAGACTTCATCCACTTTAAATTCATGTTAAGAACTTATAATGCTGCCCTTCACCTCGCCAAACAGACCTACTTCACCACCCTAATCTCACTAGCCAACAACCCCAAGAAACTTTTTGAGACTTTTCACTCCCTTCTCAGGCCAAAAGCACAAGCCCCCCTGTCACAGACATTTGTGCTGATGACCTGACCTCCCACTTTATAGAAAAAATAGATAATATGTCAGGAAATCTGCTTTCAACCACCAAGTGCTGTGACTCCCATCCCTCCCTGCATTTCCCCTGGCTCACTTTCCACATTTGATCCCATCACAGAAGTCTCCAGACTCCTCTCTTCCGACTACATGCACTACCAACCCCATCCCCTCACATCTCCTCCAGTTGTCACAACTCAACTAACTACAATCTTTAATCTCTCACTCTCCTCTGGCATTTTCCCATCCTTCTTCAAACACTCCATCATTACTCCATTACTAAAGAAACCCGCTCTCTACCCTTCCTGCACAAACAACTACAGACCAGTCTCCAATCTCCCCTTCATCTCTAAACTTTTGGAGCACCTGGTCTACCCCCACCTTACCCGTTATCTCTCCACTCCTAGACCCTTCACAGTCCGGTTTCCGCCCCCTACATTCGACTGAAACTGCACTCAAAGTGACCAATGACCTTTTGGCAGCAAAACGTAACGGTGACCACTCGCTGCTCATTCTTCTCGACCTTTCTGCAGCTTTTGACACGGTTGACCACCGTCTACTACTCTCTAGGCTCCAGTCACTAGGCATTAAGGACACTGCTCTCTCCTGGTTCTCTTCCTATCTTTCTGACCGCTTCTTCAGTGTTTTGTTCTCTGGCTCCACGTCATCTCCTCTTCCTTTCGCTGTCGGGGTACCTCAGGGCTCAGTCCTTGGCCCCCTTCTCTCTCTACACGGCCCCAATTGGACAGACCATCAGTAGATTTGGCTTTCAGTACCATCTTTATGCTCATGACACACAACTATACAATTCATCCCCCACCTTACCCCAGCTGTACTACAGAACGCCACTGACTGTCCGCAGTCTCCAACATCATGTCCGCTCTCTATCTGAATTGCAACCTCTCCAAAACTGAACTTCTTCTGCTCCAACCGTCTACTAACCTCCCTAAATTTGACATTTCCCTCTCCGTGGTCAGCACCATAATAACACCCCGGCAGCAGGCTCGGTGTCTGGGTGTTATGTTTTACACCAATCTCTCCTTCACCTCCCACATACAATCTCTTGCCACCTCCACCTAAAGAACATCTCCAGAATCCGCCTTTTTCTCACCATGGAAGCAACAAAAACCCTCACTGTAGCACTGATCCACTCCCGCCTGGACTACTGCAGTGCTCTATTACTTGGCCTCCCCGTTAATCGACTATCCCCTCTCCAGTCCATACTGAATGCAGCAGCCAGGGTCATCCATCTGGCTAATCGGTACTCGGACACGTCCGCTCTTCGCCAGTCCTTACATTGGCTGCCCATTCATTATAGGATCCAATTCAAAGTACTTGTTCTCACCCACATAGCTCTCCACAGTGCAGCACCCCCCTACATCTCCTCCCTCATTTCTATCCATCGGCCTAACCGACTGCTGCGCTCTGCAAATGACTTTCAACTAACCTCTGCACTAATCCATACCTCCCACTCCCGACTCCAAGACTTCTCCCGCGCTGCGCCAATCCTCTGGAATGCTCTACCCCAAGAAATTAGGACTATCCACAATTTGCATGGTTTCAGGCGCTCTCTCAACACACATTTGTTCAGAGCGGCCTATCACGTTCACTAATCAAAGTCATTCTATGTGTGTGTAGCCCATTCACCATCTCCATCCATCCCTCCCTCACTCAAGATGGCTGGACCATCATTGTAAATACACCATTGTATATACACACCTGTACTTTGTATCTCCCCCACCTCATTGTAGATTGTAAGCGCTCACGAGCAGGTCATCTCATCTTATTTTGCTTTAATTTTTGTATTGTTATATGTTGCTACTTATGACTTGTGTTTTGAAACTGTTAAACTGTAAAGCGCTGCGCAATATGTTGGCGCTATATAAATATAAATTATTATTATTATATGGGACAAACCTAGTGACAGGTTCTCTTTAAACGGCTCTCCAATTATAGCAAAATTCTAGTTGAAATGGTAATGGATTGAAAATTATAATTATTTTCAAACCATTACATACAGGTAAAACTTCTTTAATGTTGGTAGATGTCGTGATCAATATTTGCAGCATTATCTACTTGAGTGTGAGATAATCTGCATCACATCAGCAACTGCTCTTTGCTCAGATTAGTTGCTGTGTAATCACTCAAAACCAAAAAAACTGAGTTGGACTATGAGCCATATGTTCCTATACAGCCTAAACGCTGATTTATTTTATTTTCAGCGTAAAATCTGCTGCGTTTCATTCCTCAAAGACGTCTGAAATTTCTTGTATGTCAAAACACGGACTGCTGTTCATTAGTTTTGGCTGTGAGTTTCATCAGTTTGGTCAATGTCTGCTTTTACTATTAGTAATTTTTACTGATGGGGAAAAAAAAAAACCTACAAAGCTTCAACTTATTGATTACGTTAGGCCTCATTCAGATGTTAGCTTTTTTGAAGTACAAGGAAAACGGACAAAGTTCCATCAGTGATTTTCATCAGTTTTTTTCACGTATGAGAAAAAAAAGTTTCTCCACCCTCTCCCATCTGTCAGTGAAAACCGGTCAGCGCAGGGATGGCATGAGTGATGTCCAATTTCTTCAAAGACCCACAGATGTGCATTATCAATTTTGATCCGATACTTAATATTGGACATGTCTAACAACCGATACGCAATAAAGCAGCGGTTAAGGGGCCTGTCATCGCAGTTTTAAAGTGGCGATCGGGAAAAAGGGAATAGCGCCACCCTGCAGCAGCAATTCCCGCGGGTCTCAGCTGTACATGACAGCTGACACCCTGCAGTATTGGCATTGGCCAGTTTTTTGACCTATCAGGGCCAGGGAGCGTGCGGCTACATAGAAATACATACAGCCGCACACTCCTGTAGGGAATGCCCGATATTGACATGCGAGACTTGTGCGAGTTTCTCGCATGTCTGACCCCGACCTTAAGATGGGTCTCACAGGCTGAGTCAGTGACTCACTGACTGCTCCCATGGACTGTAGCACACGAGTACTGCAGAGTATGAGACTAGTGATCAAATAAAAAAATATAAATGTCCCACAGTGGGAAAAAAAAAGCGTGAAAACGTAAAATATGTAAAGATGTAAAAAAAAAAAAAACACAAAAAAAGCACGCACAAATCACGAAAAAATGTTTTGCTACTCAAAATGCACACAATTGATATCACGGGTCCGAAACGCCATGCTCTATAAAACTGGCATGTTAATTATTCCATATGGCGAACACCGTAAAAAAAAAAAAAAAAACATGGCAAAAATGTTGCTTTTTCATCATATTGGCTCAAAATATTTGAAATAGCAAAGCATATAAAAAAAATATATAAATCTGCTTATTTGCGTTTCATTTTCCGCAGCATGTCGATTCTTTTTGTGGATCTGCAGCGTTTTTCACCCATTGACTTCCATTGAGTCAGTCAAATCTGCAGCAAAAACGCCGTTGTAAGGTTTGAGTATTTGCTGCAGATTTGCTGCCAAAACCGCTGCAGAATTGTCAAAGGAAACAATGTCAGAGGGAGAGAGTATGTGGGCGGAAAATATGTGCAGGTCTGTCTGCGGGTGTCTGTGTGTGTGTACCCATGCGACAAACAGCCCATAGTGATCGTACTTAGGTGTCGTCTGATGGGACTACTACTCCCATCCAGCTATGTCTGCTGTCACATATAACAGAGACCGCATGAGCCGATAATGGGAGAATAGTCTCATCATCCTGTGTCCGAGTTTAATTGTATAAAAAAAAAAATCAAAACATTGGCAATCACCAAACACCTAATCGCCCGCGTCTCCTGCAAGCAATCAAAAATAATAAACATACGCCTTGTCCGCCGGAGTCCATTTAATACCTTGTGTGCCATGGCTATGTCAGTCGGCCTCCGGCGATACACTGACAGGAGATAATTGCTCCCGCAGTGTATCATTGAGCCGCCGTGAGTTCACCGGAGTACATCAGCTTTGGTGCCCTTACTTACGGCACCGCTGCGTCAGAATGTTCTCACATAGCGGTAGTGCCGTGAGAGCACTGGAGCTGATGAACTCCGGTGACTCTCGCGGCAGCGATACACTGACAGGAGGTAATCGCTCCTACAGTGTATCGCCGGAGGCATGGTAGAGCAGTCACATCTCCTGATGTGACCATTCTACATGCGAGATCACCGTGGGACACTCAGTATTAAATGGACTATGTTGGACAGGATAGTATTATATGTTGGTTTATTATTTTATTTTTGTTGCAGGAGATGAGGGCGTCGGGGGATTAGTCGTTCAGTAAGTATGGTTAATTTAGATTCAATAAAGGAGTCTAATTATTTCAAATAAAGGACTTTATTCTGGCTTTGTGTTTATTTACCATATAAAACTATAGGATTAGTAATAGACAAGTGTCTTAGACGCCTCTCCATTACTAACCTGTGGGCTTGATATCACCCGACAATACAAAGATGACATCAACCCAACAAACATGAACCCCACTTGCCACCGCTACAGGGCAAGTGGGAAAAGCGAGGCTAAGTGCCAGAACTGGCACATCTATAAGATGCGCCATTTCTAGCGTGGCTGAGCTGATGTTTTTAGCCTGGGCGGGGGTTGCCAATATACATGGCCCCTTCCCAGGCTGTTAATATCAGGCCACAGCTGTCTGCCTTATAGGGGGACCCCTCTAAACTAACCAGTAAAGGCTAAGCAAACAGATATTAAGTTTCATGCAGATTTCAAACATTTGCTATTTTGTTATAGCATATGTAGGTTAATTATGTTAATGTTCCTACATAGGCGTGTATGTATAACTATGTATCGTTTTATTAATTAGGGTATCTGGCTGACACCTGTTCATTACTAAACTCGGGCTGTAGTGATATTATGGTCTTCAATGGAAAATGAAAAAGGTTGAATAAGGAAATGACATTGCAATTTTTTTTTTTTTTTTATTATATCTTTAGCTCTATGGATTTACAAAAACGCATACAAATCCACAAAAACGCATAAAAAGCGTGGATTTTTCTCTGAGTTTCTGCCAAAACATGCAGAAACCACGCAGACATTTCTGCAAGCAAATCCGCAACATGCGTACATAGCCTTAGCCTACGATTTTGCAAGCTAAACATTCCCAGATCCTTTAACCATTCCTCGTAAGACAGGCTTTGCAGTCCGCTCACCATCCTGGTAGTGCAATGACTATTTGCTCCACTATGGATAATAGTGAGAAAGAAGGAGGGGTGTTTCCAACACGTCCGTCCAGTTTAAATCAAATTTATTTTTATTCGAACATTTTAAAAACCAGTTGGAAAACAGAGACTCTCTGACCGATGCTTTTCTAGTGCACCACGGCGCCCTTAGTCATATCCTATGGCTAAGGGCGCCAGGAACATGTCAGGCAGAGTCTCTCAATTTTTCAACTGGTTTTTAAAATGTTCGAATAAAAATAAATTTGATTTAAACTGGATGGACGTGCTGGAAACACCCCTCCTTCCTAACTTTGGCTGAAATCACCAGCAGGTACGACACCCACCAGCTATATTCAATTGCAACGGGTTATGTATGTTTCAGCACGTCAAGCTCCAACTTCTCCCTTTCCCCACCCCCCGTTCTCCCAGACACTATATGGATAATAGTATACATTAATCCAAAGACTGTTTCCCCCCCAAGTTCGTGAGACAACCCCTCTATTGGAACTGTATCATCAAATACAGGCAGATTTACACATTTTTGCTTTCCTTATAACTTGACTACAATCTAGAAAAACCCAATGTAGGCAGCAGCATAGTAGTGATCAGGGTGGTTCAGATATCCAAATTGACTTTTATTCATGTGATACCAGCAAGACTTCAGAACTACTATTTCCTAGAGGGCTGTGTGAGGCTATATATCGCCACACAAGTAAATGAAATAGAGATGATGAGCAGCTACTTAAAAGGGGTTGTTAAAAATAAAAAACAAAACTAAAAGTCTTTATGCATAAAAAACAAAAAGGTAAAAAATATCAGTTCCAACACCTGTGTAGCTCTTGAGCCTGCATCATACACCCCTGCATACTAGTAAATGGTGCACTAGTGGATAATTATAACTAGTGCACCAACCTTATTCTCTTCAAACACCCCCCACCACTCACCAAAGGAGGCAAAAGAACTAACGAACCCAAATCTAATTATCTCTGCTTATCTTGTTTAGATAGCAGGATCAATCCAAGTCAAATTATGGTTTGCCAAATAAAGGATATGAGGAAATAAACCGATTCAGACTAAAGCAAGTCATTACTGGGCTTGGTAACACATGTTTAAATTTATTACACTTGCAAAATAAAGGTGCTGGTATGTGCCATTGCACATATATACTTAGTTGTACTGTTCCAATTTTTTTCTCTGGTTGTGACTTAGTCCGTGATTTACACTTACCTTAGTCCCTCTGCAGCAGATATCCATTTATTTCCACGTACGATGATACACTTACCTGCCATCTGCTCTATCAGTGTCTTCATAGATGAACTGCAACATTGGATAACTGGTAACCAAGAGCAGGGTGTCTGCAGAGTCCAGGAACATCTGTCCCCCGTAGGTGTCACAATAACACACGGAGTATGTACAAACCACAGTGGGACTAGGCGAAGAAAGATTTCCAGTCTTGGACGGTATTGCTTTGAATTTCTACCTCTTAGCAGTAACCAGACACCTGTTAAGGCGCATAGAGTTATGGTCCAGCGTTGATATCTCAGGTGTTTGACATTCCCCATCTGCTTCTGTAACTCTGCACATTCACCACAGTAGAACCCAGTGTGCTCACCACTGTCCTAGCAGGCACCATTGTGTTCTACTGTAATGTTCTGGCACTGCATCATAGTTTCTGGTGGAAATCACAACACAGATGTTAACAGTAGAGTTGAGAGAATTTGTTCGGGTCCCTGCTTGTTCGGCGAGCCATAGCGCTTACCAAATAAGCTACAGTGGGAACCCAGATACATGGAGTGTGCTGGCTGATTAGCTGACCGGCGCCGCAGCTGCATGTGTCGTGGCTGTGTCACAGTACATGCATGGAGGGCCCAACACACAGGCTCTCCATGCATGTGCTTTGACTGTGACACAGCCACGACACATGCAGCTGCGGCACCGATCATCCGGCGCACTCCTTGTATCCGGGTTCCCGCTGTAGCTTATTCGATAAGCACTACAGATTGCTGACTAAGCAGGGACCAGAACAAATTCGCTCAACTCTAGTTAACAGAGCCCAATAAAAGTTAAACTTTGCTCAGGCTCATTGATATGGCAGACATCCTGTAGAGGAAGGACTCTGGCTCTGATTCAAGATAGGTGTTGTTCATGTTCGTCTTAATGAGGTGGTGTGTTACAAGTCAGACACTCCTGTTTTTTTTTTTTTACGAGTCAAACACCTCTTAATGAATCTGAAGAGTCTGAAAATTAGTGTGCACCTCCCTGGGCCTTCACCGCAAAACTTATTCCAGATTGTGACTAGAGTAAGATTTCTGGGGTGAGGCACATCACAGCTAATCACAAAATAGATGAGCAATGGCATCACCCTCCATTTGGCCCGTTTTGGCAAAATAGGGCAATAGCGGCTTGTAAATGCCAAAACTAGCGCAAACATTTTGAGACCAGTGTTTTAAGCCAGATTTCTTGCAAAACCACTGAAGAATCAGGGCCATTGTTAGCTAATATATTACAAAGTTAAAAACCCATGAAGACAATGATTCTTGGGTAGAACTCTATAATACAGCAGATGATAGACATAGCTTGATATCTGGAGACCTCTGAGAGGCCATCATTTGGTCATGTGTACGGTCATGTGCCTTTACCTTAAAGCTGGCATCAGAAATTACAAAATATAAAAGAACTAAACTGTGCTGTCACTACTGTTCCATGAAACAATGCAGAAGCCAAATAATAAACTGCTTATGGTAAAGGAGAATCATTTTTAATATGCAGATTTTCAGAGAAAGTAAACCAGTAAAATAAACGGTGCATCACGTTGAATGGCTGCATGTCTTTCCAGCATAAGATCCCACGTTGGTTCCATCATTTGTAGACATCCTGCAGCAGCATCATCAGCTAGTGGAGCATCAAGTGTAAGGTCCAGACCAGATCCATCACTGGTTTCAAGTCCGCCGGCTGTCCTGTGACAAATCCAATACATCAGAATTTTTTTTTTTTTTGCTGGCATCAGGGCTTTTGACCTTGGTGCCTGGCAGTGGTTTTCACATCCTATACACTAATAATCCATGGGAACTAAACTAGCTTGGGTTGATTAATCACAGCAACACTACTTACAGCCGTGCTTCTAGTGACAATTGGCCAATTTTGTTGCAGAAGTTCCTGCAACAGAAAATCAGTTCCATTCACCTAAATGAGCCAAGGAACCACAGAACAAGGAGTGCAACAGATTTCCAGTTGTGAAAATTTCTGCAACAAAACCTACAATGTGTGAATTTGCCCTTAATTTCTTGGGTTGTACAGGCTTACAAAGAAATGGCTGCTTTCTTCCAGAAACTGCACCACATCTATCCATGGACAGTATTGCAGCTTAGCTCCATTAGGCTGGGAGCCCACGATCCGGAACTGGCAGAGCTTTGGACGCAGCGAATGTTTGCTGCGACTAAAGCGCTGCCGACTATTGAACGCAGGTGAAGCTGCATGTGTTCACTGAACCGTGCAGATTCACCCCATCCAATACATTCTATGGGTTAAATCTCTCTTGCAGAGACTAGCATCTCCACAAGAGAAATAGACATGCTGCGGTCTGGAAAGACGCACCACATGTCCGTCTCCCCAGGTGAGCTGTGGGCGTCTCTGGACCACTATGCTGTAACAGCTGGGCGCTTACTAATCGTGGGCACGCACCCTTAATGTAATTCCACAAACTGCTGGATATTGGTGGGCCTTTTTTTTTTCTTTAAAGAATAAAACAGCCATGCTTTCATAATTCTCCACAATCGCTATTAACACTAACAAACATACTTAATACACCCAAGAAGCAAATTTTCCACGAGTAATCTTGGCTGCCCGTTCAATCATTAGTAGTAAATGGTCAGTATCAGATGTAATAAGTATTTTCCTGTAATTGCTGCTGTTTCTTATTATCTGAGGGCGCTCTGCTGGGTCAGTAACAAGCGGTTTAAAAAAAATCTCATACATTTATGGTATATGAACAAGAAATGTGGTAAAAGTACAGTAGATTTGGGTTCCACCAATGCCCACATTGCTCTCTATAAGGGGGCTGAGAACCTGTCACTGTGGAAATATTCAGACCACCTCTCCGCTAACAGCCGCGCCCGTCAACACTATTCTCAAGACAGATGTTGTACCCATTGGTAGGGCCCACTTCTACTATACATTTAAGGCATATCATTTCGAACACTTTTAACGTAGCTTATGTTATCTTTGTGGCCAAGGCAGCCCTTCCCTGTAAGACAATGCTATGAAGGCCAAAATATGCGCTTAATAGTATTTACTAACTTCTCTAGGCTGTATCAAAAGAGCTGTTAAATTATGTGAGCATGTAAATAAAATGGCAAGCAACTCTGTAAAAGGTATAACTTGTGAATATTCATCTGATGTGAGATTTTCAAGCCCACGTTTTCAAAAGATACTTACACACAACGCTCCTTCGAGAAACTCCAATGTTCAGCACATCCTTGTCCTCAGCAGCACAAAGCCAGGGTATGAGATCCCAACAGGTCACGTTCTTCATCCAGTGTCCTTAGAAATCCTCCTCACCAATCAATCCGTGGAGGTCGCATTTCCTTGTATAAAAAAAGATTTCTGCCTTTTTTCCCCTCTCTCACCCACCCTTACCACTCACTGTGAAAGATTTTGTTTTGCTTATTAAAAAAAAATAAATAGAGGTGTAACCCATGTTCTCACATGATGCTGCAATCTGGCTGGTACTGGCAACATGTAATTTCTAGGGTTGAACGAATAGCTTCTGAATAGCTATAGCGCTTCCCAAGTAGCTGCATTGGTAACCCAGATACCTGGAGCGCACCGCAGTTGCATGTGTCGCGGCTGTGCGACAGTCACAACACATGCATGGAGGGCCCAACAAACATGTTCTCCATGCATATGTTGTGACTGTCACACAGCCGCGACACATGCAGCTTTGGCTCTAAACAGCTGATCATCAGGAGCGCGCCAGGTATCCGGGTTACCGAGGCAGCTATTCGGGAAGAGATATAGCTATTCGGATAAGCACTTATCCGAAGCTATTCAATCAACACTAGTAATTTCACCCTCACAATAGGTATCTTGCGTGACTTACAAAGTGCCTGTTTTTACGAAACACTGTCTATAGCCATCTATGAAGAAGGGAATAACCTTTTAAAGAAAAATCATTCCCACCCCCCTCATCACTCCACCCCCACTCTGCACTTCTCATATATGGTGAACTCATTTCCCTGCAGTTTAGCCCCTGCTTTCTTCTCTTCAACCTTCATTTTCATTACAAGATCTTATTCTAAATTTTATTCCACCATCCCTGTTATGCACCAGTACATTCATTACATGACATTACCAGCTAGAACCATTACCATCTCTACCTGCTGAGAGGACAGTTATTATCCTTTCCTTTATATTCTGCTAAAAAAGGTAACAGATTACAAGTATACAATAAAGTAGTCTGAATTGGCATCCATCACATTACTACAGTGTGATAGGAGCTTTCAATGAAGCGTGGCTTCAGTCACCGTTCAATACACAGTGAGCGGTGGCTGTAATTACGCTCTGGCAGATATCAACCCCATATCTACAAGTCAATAGCGTTTAGGGGACTTGACAGGTTCCTTTTAGGGTATGTTCCCACGGGCAGAAACCGGCAGCGCTTTGGACGCAAACACATGTCCGCTCCGTCCAAAGCGCTGAAGGCTTTTCAACGGAGGTGATTCCGCATGTGTTCATTGAACCGTGCGGAAACACCGCGTCCCCATTACATTGTACGGGTGACTATATTGCGGAGACTGAGCGTCTCCGCAAGATAAATTGACATGCTGTGGACGCTAAAGACGCGCCGCATGTGCGCCTACGCAGGGAAGCCATGCACGCATAGTGGAGACAGGATTTCATTAAATCCCATCCTCTATGCTGTAACATCTGGCTGCTGCGGGTTTGACGCTGCAGATGTACGCAGCGTCAAACCCGCAGCGTCTACGGACCGTGGGCACATACTGTAATTGTTCAGTTATTTAGGGTAAGACAGGACTTATTTAGAAACAAAACAAAAAAAATAACTACAAAGGTCATTTTTAATTTTAGCTAACTTTCCATGTATCAAAGCTCTGAGGTGACACCGGAACTTACACATGTATTTATATACAGAAAACGTTGCTTTATTGTGACTACTAATTTTACGATACAAGACTTTTGTAGGGTGATGCTCACAATCTATCTACTCAACTATTAAAGATGCAAAGCATGAAAAATAGAAATGAAAAATTATCCAACATGTTTTATTTTATATTTTTAATGCTAAGTCCTACCAAAATTACATCAGAAAGGTTATTTTCCTAATTGATACTTTGCTGCTTTAGTAATATGTATAGCTATAAGTCTAATCTACAAAAATGTGAAAAAAAAATTAAACCCACTTTTTTTGGTTTTACTACTTATTTCGATTTGTACAAGGAATTCTTTTCTCAAAATAAAAATTAACAACATTGAAACGAGTGAAAACAGCCCCAGCGTTAGGAAATAGGGAATGGCTATAGGCAAACACTTACCAAGGGAACTGTACCAGAACTCAAATTAAGCTGAGGTACACCTGCTTACTGCCCACTTCTTTCTTGTTAAGGGTATTTATGGCAGATACCGCATCCCCGTAACTTAGCATGCGCACAGTGGCAATGCCTCTCTCAATATTTTTCAGATTTACAGAGCTCACTTTGTAGCCAAGGAAAAAGTCAGAAATCTCAGCAGTGGTAACAGAAGAAGGCAAGTTCCTGATGAACAGTAAAGTGACTTCAGCTTTCTTGGTCTCGTCACCTTCGTAGAGCGATTCCTCATCGCCACAGATGGTCTCATCCAGACAGTCCTTTGGAGAATTGTTCTCGGTCAAAGTTGTTTCCTGTGGTTTCAGTGGCAACTCTGGTTCCTCTGGTTTCTCCTTGGACTCTGGTTCACTATTTGAAGGTGGCACACTTTCCGATTTGGAAGGAATCACTACTTCACTGGAGTCCAGCGATGACGACTCTCCGTTGGTTTTCACTGGAGCTGGAGGCGCGCTCACACTGGTGACCATATTAAATGTTAAATCTGAAGTAAAATCAGGCACGTCATCGGCTTCAGTAACCATGGACTCATCGGCTTGATTGGCCTCCTTTAATGCCTTCATTTGTTCCTCATTGATGCGGCTTAAGACTATTTTAATCCCAAAATAGGTTTGCTTGTTCTCTTTCTCAGCTTTTGATGCCTCTTTTTCACTTGAAAACTCGACCAATGCTTCCCCAAGCCCAACTCCTTTACTGTCATTTAACAGAACAACTTCGTCGAGTTTTATATAGTGCCGAACAAAGAAATTCAGAACATCCGATTTAGTGATATCAAATGCAAAATTTCGTAGATATAAGAACCTTCGTTCTTCTGGGGAACGACTTGGAGACTTTTTTTTCTTGGAGTGATCTTTGCAGACTCTCATTTTCATTCGATCGATTAACACTTCCATGTCCTTTTTGGAAATGGGCAATATGGTTAAAGTGTGACCCTTGAAGGTTTCCTTGTCCAAGTTGAGTGCTCGCTTGTAATCTTTTTCTGTTGTGAACATGGCGAAAGCTTCTCTTGTCCTTTTACCTTCTTTGTCAACTAAGAAGATAATCTGAGAATCCTTCATGTCAAGGTCGAAAAATAACTTCTTGATATCTCTTTTCTCAGCTCTGTAGCTCAAATTAATAATATGCACAAAGTATTCACGTATGTAAGGTGATCCTTGTCTAGTTCTTCTTCTCACACGTGGTGATCTTGATCTGGATCTGGATCTAGATCTAGTTCTGCTCCGTCGTCTTTGATAGCTTGATAAAGGTGGAGGAGAATACCGCCTCGTTTCAAAATGTACGCCTCCATTTTTTTTCCATTCGACCTCATTAGAAAGCTTAAGTGTTACTGGCGAACCACACATGACCATCTGGTGAAGTTTCAGCCCTTCACTGGCATCAGTGCTTCTTCCAAACTTGACAATGGCATTTCCATTCCTTATTCCATTTATGAATTTCAAAAACAAGACATCTACCACAAGGAGTCCCTTGAAAAACTCTCGTATGTCCACCTTTGTGGCTTTGAGTGCCATGCCATGTATGTAAATATATGAAAATGCTGGCAAATAATTATTTTCATAACCTCTTGCCGCAGGGTTATACGGAGCACTCGTTGTCGGCTTTAGACCTATCTGGTATACTTCCAAAGCACGTCTCATTTCCTCTTCATTGCTGTATGTTAGACGGACACATGAATCCTTAAGAAGATGGCACGACATGCTCAAGGCTTTACGGGCATCTTCATATGTTGCAAATACAATATAAGCCTCACCGTATTTTCCACCAGTGATATACACACCACCTCTGGGAATATTCAATCCAGCAAAGAACTGTCGAATATCAAAGGAATCTGCCACGGCAGGAAGACCCTGCAGCCGGATGACTAGCGACATTTTCAAGTCACAAGCAATTACACCTGCAGATAGGAAAAACAGTATATAAAAGTTTGTAATTTTTCTGCAATAGAAGAATGGACATGTGGCAGTAATAAAAGCTCATTTTAACTATGAGATTGAGGCATACATAGCACATGCATGTGGTGGAAGAGCTATTACTTATTTACTTCCACATCCTTGCTCATGTTTATACATAAAGATAGACGTTAGCTCACCCAGTCAGAGGCTCGGAGTCATCTGTGACACAGGATAATCAATGAAAAAGTGAATTAGTGTTCCAGCGTCAGGATCTTTTAAAACCCGACAAGTTTATTAGTCAAATATAAAACATACGACCATCATGTCACAACCCCACAGGGAATTTTAGTATAGAAAATGTGTTTAAGACTGTCGTTAGTCATGGAATATATAGAAAAGGCAAGTCTGCGTTTTAGGTCATATCCTGTCAGGACCACATGGTCGACCAGACTAATCAGAAACCATCATATAGACACACAAAAAAATATAAATGAATACGATTAAAAACAAGTCAGAATACAAGATGATCGGAAATTCACTTAGGTACATGCTGCAAACATGGTGAGTACCCCTAATTTTATTTCTTCTGTCACCAAAAAAACAAACATACAATATATCCAGTTTCATCAATTGTATTATATCTTATGTGGTTTCTCTCATTTCCTGTAACATTTATAACAGTCAATATGTAGGCTGCATTTAGAATCACACAGACGACACAAGTCCAATGCTGCTAATATGCAAGTGTTCTGGTGCCACGAAACATATCAGGATGAAACATGGACAGTGTCGTGTGGTGACTGGCACTGAACGGGTTGAGACCATAAAGAGAAGGAGCTCACTGCAGGAAGCTTCTCAATAGATAAATTCTAAATACAAGAGTGCTGCAAGGCATGGACATCAGACACAACAGCATTTACCATTATGGACGACTGTTCTGCATTTCCCTATGTGAATTTCCAATCATCTTGTATTCTGCCTGGTTTTCATTAATTTTTTTTTTGTGTGTAAATGATTGTTTCCGATTGGTCTGGTCGACCACGTGGTCCTGACAGCATATGACATAAAACGCAGACTTGCTTGTCTTTTCTACATATACAATGATTAAAGACGCACAGTCTGAAATGTGTTTGCTACGCTAAAATTCCCAGCGGGGTTGTGACATGGTGATCATATGTTGTATACTTGCCTAATACATTTATTGGTTTTAAGAAGATCCTGACGCTGGAACATTTCTTTACTTTTTCATGTTTATACAAAGTGAGTTTTGCTTCAGTATGATGAAAACTGTACACTTTATCGTTTACATGCCTGCCAAACAGACCAAAGTAAACGATCACTCAGTCCACATAGGCTGCCATAGTTTTCGGCAATGCGAGTGCTATTTACACAGGACGAAGCACTGCTGGGAACGCAGATTTTTGCACTCTGCAAAAGATCCTTTCACACGAAGAACAAGTTATTTGCTCGTTCATTGAGTGATCACAAGGCTTTTTACACTGCAAGATAATAGTGGAACAAGTTATTTTTTATCAACGCTCATTCACGATTATCTTATGGTGTAAACGCAGCTTTAGAATTGCCGAAGAAAATAATAAAAACTCTCTAAAAGCATATAAAATCTACATTATTGTGATCGTGAATAGACAACCATTAGCTAGGGTGTACATGAGATGTCAGACTAAAGCATCTTTCACACTTCAGTCGTTCGACGTCAGTCAAAATCCGCCAAAGTGAAAAAAAAAACGGATCCGCCTTTTTGTTTTTTGGCGGATCCGTTTTTTGCCATTGCGTTGCATTAGTGACGAATGGCCGTCCGTTTGATCCTTCAAATGAAGGATCCGTCAGAAATTTGGCGTCTGTTTTTTGAAAACGTACACTGGGACGTTTTTTGTGTGCATCGAAAAGGCGGACCATGATGGATCTGTTGAATGCGCCGATTTGTATAATGGATGCCAATGGGTGGCGGATCCGTCTTCATCAGTTTTTTACAGAATCCGACAGCGGATCAGTTCTTGTATGCAGAAATTGCTCAGAACCCATTTAGGGTTCGTTCGTTCTCTCTCCTTCAAATCTTCATTTTGGTATTCTTGGCGGATCCGTCTACAAACTTATCCGCTGCATCCGTTTTCACTCAAATACACCGGATCCGTCATTTTCAGTCTTCTGGCGGACTGGGACTGAAGCCAGACGACTGAAGTGTGAAAGAGGCCTAAGTCATCGACACAGCAAATAAAAAGAGAACGGTCTATAATTGATCAAAAATATTTGCAGCATTCTGGGCATATCCGGCGTTTAATAGGGCCTGCGACCAAGACGTTCACATATACCCTGGGAGTTTCTCTGGCCCGAAGGTAAAATTCACTTTGCAAAGTAGGTGGCGTTTACAGTGTTTGAAGTCACTGGCGACAGACTGCAGAAATGGAAAACACTGAGCCATGATGCAGCTGTCTGCTATGTACATTTAACCCCTGGAGATTTTTTTTGGGGCTTTGCGTTTTCGTTCTTCCCAGAGCCATACATTTTTTTATTTTACCGTCAATATGGCCATGTTACGGCTTGTTTTTTTGCGGGACCAGTTGTACTTTTGAACGACACCATTGGGTTTACCATGTCGTTTACTAGAAAACGGGAAAAAAAATCCAAGTGTGGTGAAATTGCAAAAAAAGTGCAATGCCACACTTAACCCCTCTCTGACATTAGACGTACTATCCCGTCCATAAAACCCGTGCCATTCTGCCCATGGACGGGATAGTACGTCATAGGCGATCAGCTGCGCTCCTGAGGGGAGCGCAGCTAATCGCCGCCGGGTGTCAGCTGATTATCACAGCTGACACCCGTGACTGTGTGTCAGGAGCGGTCACGGACCGCTCCCGGCACATTAACCCCTAGCACACCGCGATCAAACATGATCGCGGTGTACTGGGGGCACAGGGGAGGATCACGCAGGGTGGGGGCTCCCTGCGCGCCCCCCTGAGACCCTCAGACCAGCGCGATGTGATCGCACTGTTCTGAGGGCTTCCTCCCTCCCAGGACCCGGATCCAAGATGGCGCCGGGGTCCTGGAGGGAGGCGGCTTCCTCAGTGCCTGCTGAGAGCAGGCACTGAGAAGCCTGCTGCACTGCCTGAGCGATCGCTGGTGTGACAGTGTGCTGTGCACACTGTCACACCAGCGATTTGATAAAATACAGTGATGTCCCACCCTGGGACAAAGTAAAAAAGTTAAAAAAATAAAAATAAACATGTTATAAAAAAAAATCCAAAATAAATAAAAAAAAAAAAAATTCCCCAATAAATTCATTTCTTCCTGTAAATAAAAAAAAAACAACAATAAAAGTACACATATTTGGTATTGCCGCGTCCGTTAACGACCCCCCCTATAAAACTGTCCCACTAGTTAACCCCTTTAGTGAACCCCTTAAAAAAAAAAACAAAGCAAAAAATCAATGCTTTATCATCATACCGCCGAACAAAAAGTGGAGTAACGCGCGATCAAAAAGACTGATATAAATAAACATGGTACCGCTGAAAACGTCATCTTGTCCCGCAAAAAACGAGCCACCATACATCATCATCAGCGAAAAAATAAAAAAGTTATAGCTCGCAGAATAAAGCGATGCAAAAATAATTATTTTATATAAAATTGTTTTTATTCTATGAAAAGCGCCAAAACATAAAAAAATTATATAAATGAGGTATCGCCATAATCGTACTGACCCGAAGAATAAAACTGCTTTATAATTTTACCACACGCGGAACAATAAAAACGCCTCCCCCAAAAGAAATTCATGAATTGCTGATTTTTGTTCATTCTAACCTCCCAAAAATCGAAATAAAAAGCGATCAAAAAATATCACCTGCTCAAAAATGGTACCAATAAAAACGTCAACTCGTACTGCAAAAAATAAGACCTCACATGACTCTGTGGGCCAAAATATGCAAAAATTATAGCTCTCAAAGTGTGGCGATGCAAAAAACTATTTTTGCAATAAAAAGAGTCTTTTAGCGTGACAGCTGCCAATCTTAAAAACCCGCTATAAATAGTAAATCAAACCCCCCTTTATCACCCCATTAGTTAGGGAAAAATAATAAAATTAAAAAAATGTATTTATTTCCATTTTCCCATTAGGGTTAAGGTTAGGGTTGCGGCTAAAGTTAGGGTTAGCGCTAAAGTTAGGATTAGGGTTAGGGTTGGGATTAGGGGCGTGTTAGGGTTAAGTTTGTGGTTAGGGTTGGGACTAGGGTTAGGGGTGTGTTGGGGTTAGGGTTGGAGTTAGAATTGGGGGGTTTCCGCTGTTTAGGCACATCAGGGGCTCTCCAAATGTGACATGGCGTCTGATCTCAATTCCAGCCAATACTGCGTTGAAAAATTCAAGCGGTGCTCCTTCACTTCTGAGCTCTGCCATGCGTCCAAACAGTAGTTTATCCCCACATATGGGGTATCAGCGTACTCTGGACCCCAAGATTATTGTGCAATTTGTCCTATTTCTTCTGTTACCCTTGGGAAAATAAAAAACTGGGGGCGAAAATATCATTTTTGTACAAAAAAAAAAATTATTTTTTTGTTTTTACGGCTGTACATTATAAACTTCTGTGAAGCACTTGGGGCTTCATAGCGCTCACCACACACCTAGATAAGTTCCTTGTGGGGTCTATTTTCCAAAATGGGGTCACTTGTTGGGGATTTCCACTGTTTAGGCGCATCAGGGGCTCTCCAAATGCGACATGACGCCCCCAGACCATTCCATCAAAGTCTGCAATCCAAAACGTCACTACTTCCCTTCCGAGCCCCAACGTGTACCCATACAGTAGTTTTCTCCCACATATTGGGTATCAGCGTACTCAGGACAAATTGGGCAACAACTTTTGGGGTCCAATTTCTCCTGTTACCCTTGTAAAAATAAAATATTGGGGCGAAAAAATCATTTTTGCAAAAAGAAAAAAAAAAAGATTTTTTATTTTTACGGCTGTGCGTTATAAACTTCTGTGAAGCACTTCGGGGTTTAAAGTGCTCACCACACATCTAGATAAGTTCCTTAGGAGGTCTAGTTTCCAAAATGGGGTCACTTGTGGGGGGTTTCCACTGTTTAGGCGCATCACGGGCTCTCCAAATGCGACATGACGCACCCAGACCATTCCATCAAAGTCTGCAATCCAAAACGTCACTACTTCCCTTCCGAGCCCTGACGTGCGCCCATACAGTAGTTTTCTCCCACATATTGGGTATCAGCGTACTCAGGACCTTTTTATTTTTACGGCTGTACATTATAAACTTTAGTGAAACACCTGGGGGTTCAAAGTTCTCACCACACATGTAGATAAGTTCCTTGAGGGGTCTAGTTTCCAAAATGGTGTCATTTATGGGGGTTTCCACTGTTTAGGCAGATCAGGAGCTCTCCAAACACGACATGGCGTCCAGCCAATTCTGCGTTGAAAAAGTCAGACGGCGCTCCTTCCCTTCCAAACTCTGCCATGCACCCAAACAGTGGTTTACCCCCACATATGGGTATCAGCGCACTCAGGACAAATTGCACAATAACTTTTGGAGTCTTGTTACCCTTGGAAAAATAAAAATTGGGGTGAAAAGATCATTTTTGTGGAAAAAATGATTTTTAAATTTTACGGCTCTACGTTATAAACTTGTGTGAAGCACTTGGGGGTTCAAATTGCTCATCAAAAATCTAGATAAGTTCCTTAGGGGGTCTAGTTTCCCAAATGGGGTCATTTGTGGGGGGTTTCCACTGTTTAGGCACATCAGGGGCTCTCCAAATGCAACATGGCATCCAAACTCAATTCCAGCCAATTTTGGTTGGAAAAAGTCAAATGGTGCTCCTTCCATTCCGAGCTCTGCCGTGCGCCAAAACAGTGGTTCCCCCCCACATATGGGGTATCAGCGTACTCAGGACAAATTGTACAACAACTTATGTGGTCCAATTTCTCCTGTTACCCTTGGGAAAATAAAAAATTAGTGACTAAAAGAATTTTTGTGGGAAAAAACACGGATTTTGGTAAAAACTTACCTGTAAAATCCTTTTCAGCGAAGGAAGGAAGAGAGACACAGTATTCATTACTGATGGGTAGGCGGAGCCCCAGATCAGGATGTCACCTCAGATCAAAAGAGTGCTGACTGGCTGGCCCCTCCAGCTCGGGCTCCTCCTACTCAGCTCCAGTCGTACCAAAGCTTTTAGGAAAAGAGCCAAGATCACCAGCGGAGCAACATAACCCCTTCTGAAGGAACTTCAGAGAAAAAACACAAGGATACAGGTTATGCATGCAAAGAAAGCCAAAAACCACAGAGTTCCAGGTACTACTCACGGAACCTGACTACTGCGATGAGCTGGCGATGCTGGAACAGAGCCTTAGCGCGCTGACCTCAGCCCAGATAATCGCTATCAGATAAGGGTCGCGCTGCATCTGAAAACATCAACACACTTCTGCCTTGGGAGGGTGCTGTGTCTCTCTCCCTTCCTTCGCTGAAAAGGATTTTACAGGTAAGTTTTTACCAAAATCCGTGTTTCAGCTGCAGATGGAAGGAAGAGAGCCACAGTATTCATTACTGATGGGACGTCCCAAAGCAGTTCAAAAATAAGGGTGGGAAAAACCAACAAAAGGCAGAAACCCAACAACCTTAACAACAAAGCGCAACCAGCGCTAAACACAAGTTCATCCAGAACTTTAAACTACAGCTGCCTGCAGGACCCTACGTCCGAGGGCTGCATCAGCGGAAGCACTGACGTCCACTTTATAAAACCTTGTAAACGTGTGGACAGAGCGCCAAGTTGCCGCTCGGCAGAGCTGCACTGCCGAGGCACCTTGATGAAAAGCCCACGATGAGGCCACAGCTCTCGTGGAATGGGCTCGAATCTTAATCGGGCAAGATTCACCCCGAAGGCGGTAAGCTTCCAAAATAGCTGACCGGATCCAACGAGCTATAGAATCCTTGGAAGCTCGTTGACCACGCCGACGACCTGCTGGAACCACAAACAGGGAGTCCGTCTTACGAAAACCTTGAGTAATAGATAGATAAAACTTCAAGGCCCGCACTAAATCCAATGTGTGTAAATCTCGCTCTTTCGCATTCTTCGGATCCGGACAGAGTGAAGGCAACACAATATCCTGGTTAACATGAAATTGTGACACCACTTTAGGCAAAAAATCACCCCGAGTGCGAAGCACTACACGATCCGGAAAAAACTCCAGAAAAGGAGGCGAACAAGAAAGAGCTGCCAACTCAGAAACTCTCCTCAAGGAAGTGACTGCAACAAGGAAAGCCACCTTCCAAGAAAGTAAAGAAAGGCTAGCAGAAACCATAGGCTCAAAAGGTTTATGCTGAAGAGCCTCCAAAACAAGGTTGAGCCGCCAAGGAGACACGGGTTCCTTCCGCGGCGGAAACTTACGAGATATACCTCGGAAAAAGGATAGCACGTCTCTATTTGAAGCAATGGTTCTCCGGAACAATAAGGACAGAGCAGAAATCTGACCTTTCAGAGTGCTGACTGCCAAACCCTTGTCTAGCCCATGCTGCAGAAAAGCCAACAGGTTGGGAATGGAAAATTTTCTCGGGTTCCGAGAGGACCCCAAACACCACGAAAAGAAGGTTTCCCAAATTTTGTGGTAAATCCTAGTAGTAGCCGGACATCTTGCAGCACGAAGGGTAGCAATGACCTCGGCTGAGAAACCTCTACGGGTCAAGATTTCGGTCTCAAGAGCCACGCCGTCAAACGCAGGGACATCAAGTCCGGATGACAAACGGGCCCCTGAGTCAACAAGTCCGGTTGAAGAGGGAGTGGAAAAGGAGGTGCCGCCAACAGCGACATTGTCGAGAACCACACCCTTCTTGGCCAGTCTGGAGCTATCAAAATAGCTGGAATTCTCTCTAGTCTGATCCGACGCAGTACTAGAGGAAGTAAGGATATCGGCGGGAATACATAGATCAGCTCGAACTGATCCCACTGAGCCACTAGAGCATCCACCGCCACCGCCTTCGGGTCCTTGTACCTGGACATGAATGTCGGTAACTTGGCATTGGACCTGGATGCCATCAAATCCACTTGGGGGTTCCCCAGGAGAGCACAGTAGTGCAAAAACTTCCGGGTGGAGGCTCCATTCCCCGGGATCCATCCTTCTGCGACTGAGAAAGTCCGCTGTAATATTCTGAACCCCTGGAATGTGAATCGCCGAAATGGCTGGTACACTGGCCTCTGCCCAAATCAGAATTCGGGACACCTCTACCATGAGTCTGGAACTCCTTGTCCCACCTTGGTGATTGATATACGCGACAGCCGTCGCATTGTCTGTCTGCACTCGGACTGGCAGACCGCTCAAAGGGACCGTCCAATGTTGGAGGCAAAGGAAAATCGCCCTCAATTCCAGGATGTTGATCGGAAGAAAAGACTCTTCCGATGACCATACCCCCTGAATCCAGAGATTGTTCCAAACACCCCCCCAGCCCGTCAGGCTGGCATTGGTGGTTATGACTGACCACTTCGGAGGGAGGAAAGACTTCCCCAGGGAGAATGCCCCTGGACGTAACCACCATTCTAGAGAATCCCGCACCGCGCGAGAAATGGTGACACTGCAATCCAGCGATTGCGACTGGTTCCATCGACTCAAGATGAACCTTTGGAGAGTCCTGGAATGGAACTGGGCAAAAGGAATTGCCTCCATGGACGCCACCATCAGTCCCAGAAGACGCATACACTTCCGTAGGGACATTGCCGTTGAGGATTTCATAATCTGTACATGTCGAAGAAGACATGACTGTTTGTCTGGTGGTAGGGAAACTACCGACCGAAACGTGTCGAGATGCATTCCCAAAAAGAGGATTGTCCTCGATGGTTCCAGGGACGACTTCTCCCAATTGACCAGCCAACCGAAGTCCTTCAGAAACTGAAGAGACAAATCCCGAGCCGTCAACGCCTCCTCCTCCGAGGAAGCCATGATCAAAAGATCGTCCAGATAAGGGAGAATCGTAATCCCCTGTCTTCGAAGGATTGCCATGAGGGGCGCCAGAATTTTTGTAAAGACCCTTGGCGCTGAGGCTAAGCCGAACGGCAGAGCCACGAACTGGTAATGATTCTGACCTATGGCAAATCGAAGAAAGCGCTGATGAGCCTTTCCGATGGGAATATGCAAATAGGCGTCGCGAATGTCGATTGACACCAGAAAATCGTTCTGTGACAGAGCTGCCACAACGGAACGAAGCGACTCCATGCGAAATTTCCGGGCATGGACATGCCGGTTTAATCGCTTGAGATCCAGAATCGGGCGAAATTTGTTCTCCTTTTTGGGAACTATAAAAAGGTTGGAATAAAAACCTTTCCCTCGGTCCTCTGACGGAACCGGTATCACTACACCCTTTTGTAGCAGAGATTCGACCTCTCGCTGTAGAGCGACAACAAGCTCGGGTTCCGACGGAACGTGAGATTGACAAAAAACATTTGGGGGTCGAGAAGCAAACTCTATGAAATAGCCTGCCGACACTATCCGCGTTACCCAGGAATCTGGGACGCGAGCCATCCAAGTCTCCTTGAAAAGAAGCAGGCGACCCCCCACTCGAGAATCCTCGAGTGGACCCCTGGCGTCAATCCGACTTTGCGGGCTTCTTGTCAAGTTCCCGCTTGTCCTGGCGGAAACTCTGCTTCCAGGGAGTACGAGTTTTCTGAGAGGATTTCTTTCCTGAGAAGGAAGGACGACCCGATCCCCACGAGGAGTGACTAGATCGTCCTCGGCCCCGAAAGGACCGCCGACCACTATAGACACCAGGCTTACTGGACACCGAGGCCATGGCCCTACGCTGTGGTAATGCTGATTCCTTCGCCTTAGCCTTGGAAATCAGCTCTGTGAGGTCGGATCCAAAGAGATGGCCACCCTTGTAAGGTAAGGCCAACAACCCTTGTTTGGAAACTGCGTCCCCGGCCCACTGTCTGAGCCATAAAGCTCTTCTGACTGTGACCGCTGAAGCTTGCGCTTTGGCCAGCAGAGATGCCGTATCCAGACCGGCATCAAAGATATAACAGGCTGCCGTTTCTAACCATTCACAAGTTTCCCGTATCTCAGATAACGGAGATTCATTTTGCAACTCCGTCTTCAGACGTGCCAACCAGCTTAGAGAAGCTCTAGCAGCACACATGGATCCTAGCACTGCTCGAAATCCATGACCCGCAGCCTCAGCTTGCTTTTGCCGCCAATTCTGCCTTTCTATCCAAAGGCTCCTGTAAGCTCGCTTTTCCCTTAATAGGGAGTAGTGAGGATTTACTAAGCTGAGATAAAGACACATCCACTTCAGGAGCAGAAGTCCAATTAGCCTTTAACTCCGCAGAGCAAGGATAAAGTGTATCAAAGAAATGCGTTCCATGAAAACGCTTATCTGGGCACAGACGTTCCTCCTCTATTACACTATTAAGCTCATCCAGAGCTGGCAATGTTGTACGCGAAGCACGGGACTCCTGGAACATGCGTGCTGATTTACCAGGACGACTAGTTACCTCCTCCGGTAACTGTAATATATCTCTCATGGCTTCAATCAATGCCTCCGTACGCTTCGCCATAGAGGAACGCCCCTGCGGCTCGTCCGCATCTGAATCGGATATTTCTCCATCCGAATTTAAAGGGGAACTCTGCCCAATATCAGATACATCTGACTCGCTCCGTGTAGAGGCCGGTAACGGCCTGCGTCGCTTCCTCTGAGAGGAATTAGCAGACACATATTGACCTAAAAGGTCAGACAAGTTGTTGATCGATCGAGCGATATCGTCCAATTTTCCACCGCTGTCGACCGCAGCGCTAGACGCTGTGGAGGTCTGCGTATCTGATTGCCGTAATGGCACTGGGACATGGTCCGCGGCATCTGAACTCTGTTCAGACATGTCTCACCTGTATGAGCAGGTCAAAGCGGTAATACCAGCAAAAACTATGCGGTTTTTTTTTTGTTTTTTTTTTAAACGCTGAAGGGTTAACGCTCCACCAAGCAGGGTTACCCCAGCGGTATTCAGTCAAAAAATTTAGCTGGTAGAAATAACCCTCAGAGGGGTTAATATTGCAAACTCACCACAATATATATATTTGTGAGCCCCAGCCAATTTTTATGTCTCTAATGAGACTGCAGCTGCAGGATAGCGATCGCTGCGCTGCAGGGTGAGGAATCAGCACTCACCCAGCTGGCCGTGGTGTCTTATGAGGAGAGGAGCGGTCTGAGGAGCCCAGGAGCCTGTGTAATGGCCGCCACAGTGAGGGAGTCGCAGGAGAAACGCCAGAACGCGCGTCTTCCTGCTCAGAAGACCGGGAATAGTTAGGCCACGCCCCCCGCCAGGTCGAATATTGAGCGCGAACTCCCCTGCTCCTGCTCCCTCTCTGTCCTGCAGGTATCTGCCTGCGGACAAAAAAATCACCACATCTACTTGTAACAGCGCTGTCACAGCAGCGCTGAAGCATACTGACATACATGTAGTAGCGCTGTCACAGCAGCGCTGAAGCATACTGACATACAAGTAATAGCGCTGCTCATTCAGACGCTAAAGCACTCACACATAATTATAATCAAAAATTTGTGTGGAGTACTCACCAGCCAAGGCGCCACAGGGACCCTCAGGGGTTTCTGGCGCTGTGCCCATGCTTCCCCCCAGGGCGAAGAACGCAGTGACCGCACGTGTGGTTTGCGTCCCGCCAGGGAAGCTCTCCTCATCCCCCAGGGCCGGCAAGGATTCTGCAGGGACTTTGAGTAAATACAGATCCGCCAAGGGAGAGGTTGGGGTACAGCAGCGCTGGTACCCCTGAGACCTCTAGACCAACTAATGATCCAAGTCTCCTGTCCGAATATAAAATAATAAAATCTTCTGAGGAGCTGCATTAGCAGCGACCATCCTCTGGACCTCAAATCTTAGACTGGAGCTGAGTAGGAGGAGCCCGAGCTGGAGGGGCCAGCCAGTCAGCACTCTTTTGATCTGAGGTGACATCCTGATCTGGGCTCCGCCTACCCATCAGTAATGAATACTGTGGCTCTCTTCCTTCCATCTGCAGCTGAAAATAAGATTTTTTATTTTCATGCCCGGGCATTATAAACTTGTGTGAAGCACTTGGGGGTTCAAAGTGCTCACCAAAGATCTAGATAAGTTCCTTAGGGGGTCTAGTTTCCAAAATGGGGTCACTTGTGGGGGTTTCCACTGTTTAGGCTCATCTAGGGCACTGCAAACGGAACATGACCCCCATTAACGTCTGCATTCCAAAACGTTACTACTTCCTTTCCAAGCCCTGCCGTGCGCCCAAACAGTTTCCCCCCCCCCACATATGGGGTATCAGCGTACTCAGGACAAATTGGACAACAACTTTTGGGGTCCAATTTCCTTGGGAAAATTCAAAAATTTGGGACTAAAAAAAATCATTTTTGTGGAAAATTGATTTTTTTTTTTTTCACACCCAGGCTTTATAAACTTTTGTGAAACACTTGAGGGTTCAAAGTGCTCACAACAGATCTAGATAAGTACCTTAGGGGGTCTAGTTTCCAAAATGGTGTCACTTGTGGGGGGTTTCCACTGTTTAGGCGCATCAGGGGCTCTCCAAACGCGACATGGCATCCAATCTAAATTCCAGCCAATTTTAGTTTGAAAAAGTCAAACGTCGCTCCTTCCCTTACGAGCTCTGCCGTGTGCCCAAACAGTGGTTTTCCCCCACATATGGGGTATTGGCGTACTCAGGAGAAATTGCATAACAACCTTATCTGTCCATTTTCTCCTTTTACCCTTGTGAAAATAAAAAAAAAAGTTTGTAAAAGATAATTTTTGTGGCTAAAAAGTAAAATATTCATTTTTCCTTCCACATTGCTTTAGTTACTGTGAAGCACCTGAAGGGTTAATAAACTTCTTGAATGTGGTTTTGAGTACCTTGAGGGGTGCAGTTTTTAGAATGGTGTCACTTTTGGGTATTTTCTGCCATATAGACCCCTCAAAGTGACTTCAAATGTGAGGTGGTCCCTAAAAAAAATGGCTTTGTAAATTTTGCTGTAAAAATGAGAAATCGCTGGTCAACTTTTAACCCTTATAACTTCGTAACAAAAAAAATTTTGGTTCCAAAATTGTGCTGATGTAAAGTAGACATGTGGGAAATGTTATTTCTTAACTATTTTGTGTGATATATTTCTCTGTTTTAAGGGAATAAAAATTCAAAGTTTGAAAATTGCAAAATTTTAAAAATTTTCGCCATATTTGCGTTTTTTTCAAAAATAAACGCAAGTTATATCGAAGAAATTTTACCACTAACATGAAGTACAATATGTCACGAGAAAACAATCTCAGAATAGCGAAGATCCGGTGAAGCGTTCCAGAGTTATAACCTCATAAAGAGACAGTGGTCAGAATTGTAAAAATTGGCCCGGTCATTAACGTGCAAACCACCCTTGGGGGTGAAGGGGTTAAATTCCAAACTTTGTTAGAAAAAAAAAATTCCGCCATTTTCCGTAGCATCTCCATTTTTCGTGATCTTGGGTTGGGTGAGGCCTTATTTTCTGCATGTCGAGCTGACGTTTTTATTGATACCGTTTTGGTGCAGATATGATCTTTCTATCGCCCGTTATTGCATTTTAATGCAATGTCGCGGAGACAAAACAAACAACTTAATTCTGGTGTTTTGACTTTTTTTCTTTACGTCGTTTAGCGATCAGGTTAATCTTTTTTAATGATAGATCGGGCGATTCTGAATACGGCGATACCAAATGTGTATATTTGATTTTATTTTTAATGTTTTATTTTGATGGGGAGAAAGGGGGGGGGGGGTGATTTGAACTTTTATATATTTTTTTAATATTTTTAAAAACATTTACAGTATATACTCATGTATAAGCCGACCAGTGTATAAGCTGACCCCTCTAATTTTGCCACAAAAAACTGGGAAAACGTATTGACTCGCGTATAAGCCTAGGGTGGAAAATGCAACAGCTACTGGTAAATTACAAAAATAAAAATAGATACCAATAAAAGTAAAATTAATTGAGACATCAGTAGGTTAAAGGTTTTTGAATATCCATATTGAATCAGGAGCCCCATATAATGCTCCATACAGTTAATGATGGGCCCCATAAGATGCTCCATACAAAATACTCCCCATATAACACTGCATAAAGGTTAATAATGGCCCCATAAGAAGCTCCATAGAACAGGGGTCGACAAAGTTGTTCAGAATCTAGGAGCCAGCCAAAAAATTTAAGAGCCAGAATTTATTTTTAACAAACTTGGTTTTTAATTTAACAAAAAAACATTACAAAAGTTATAAACATTTAACTTCTAAAGAATATTATATTTTGATATATTACCGTATATACTCGTGTATAAGCCGAGATTTTCAGCCCATTTTTTTAGGGCTGAAAGTCCCCCTCTCGGCTTATACGCGGGTCATATACGGGGGTCGGAGGGGGAGCGGGGGTGTCGGATCATACTTACCCCTCCGCCGGCGCGGTCTCTGCAGCCCCCGATTCTCCCACGATCTCCGGCTCCTTCCAGCAGCGGTCACATGGCACCGCTCATTAAAGTCATGAATAGTATATATAGTAGTGTATATAATAGTATGTATAGTCGTGCATATTCATGACTTTAATGAGCGGTACTATGTGACCGCTGTAGGAAGGAAGCGCTGCGGAGAGCGCCGGGAGAAGAGGAGAGGCAGCAGAGACCGCGCTGGCGGGGGGGTGAGTATAGCGATATTTACCTGTCCCGTTCCACCGCTGCGTCCTCGTCTGACTCCTTTGGCTGTGAATGATCAGGCAGAGAGCGCGATGATGTCGTTAGTGCGCGCCCCGCCCCCTGCCAGATCATTCACAGCCAGAGGAGTCAGACCGAGGGAGCAGCGCAGCGGTGCAGAGAGGACAGGTAAATATCTCAGGTGCCGGGGTCATGAGCGAGCGGTGACACCGGCACCTGTCCCCCATAGCGCGCCGGTGTCATCGCCTGCTCAGGACACCGGCACCTGGCCCCCAGCGACGAGAGGTGAGTATGTAAATTTTTTTTTGCAGCAGCATATGAGGCCTATACTATGGGGCATAATTGTGCAGCATATGGGGGCATAATCTGGAACATATGGGGCATAATCTGGAGCATATGGGGGCATAATCTGGAGCATATGGGGGCATAATCTGGAGCATATGGGGGCATAATCTGGAGCATATGGGGCATAATCTGGAGCATAATCTGTGGAACATGGGGGCATAATATGGAGCATATGGGGGCATAAGCTGTGGAACATGGGGGCATAATCTGCGGAACATGGGGGCATAATCTGGAGCATATGGGGGCATAATCTCTGAAGCATATTGGCCATAATCTGGAGCATATGGGGGGCATAATCTGTGGAGCATCATATGGGGGAATAATCATTTTTCACCCTAGGCTTATACGCGAGTCAATAAGTTTTCCCAGTTTTTTGTGGCAAAATTAGGGGGGGTCGGCTTATACACGGGACCGCTTATACATGAGTATATACGGTAGATTTTAGGCAACATTCTAGTTTTATAGGGGGGCTCGTTACGGATGCGGCAATACCAAATATGTGTACTTTAATTGTTTGTTTTTATTTACAGGAATAAATGAATTTATTGGGGAATATTTTTTTTTAACACTTTTTATTATTTTTTTTTTACTTTTTTACTGTGTCCCAGGGTGGGACATCACTGTGTATTATACATGGTATTATACAGTGTATAATACCAGATCGCTGGTGTGACAGGGTGCACAGCACTCTGTCACACCAGCGATCGCTCTGGCATCGCTGCAGGCTTCTCAGTGCCTGCTCTCAGCAGGCACTGAGGAAGCCGCCTCCCTGCAGGACCCGGATGGACCCCGGCGCCATCTTGGATCCGGGTCCTGCAGGGAGGAGGGACCCTCGGAACAGCGCAACACATCGCGCTGTTCTGAGGGTCTCAGGGGATCGTGCAGAGAGCCCCCTCCCTGCGCGATCTTCCCCTGTGCCCCCGGTACACCGCGATCATGTTTGATCGCGGTGTGCCAGGGGTCAATGTGTCGGGAGCGGTCCGTGACCGCTCCTGACACATAGTGCCGGGTGTCAGCTGTGATAATCAGCTGACACCCGGCTGCGCTCCCCCGGGCGCCAGGCATGATTTTCTAGGCGCCACTGGCAACCTGGCGCCCGAGTTTGTCGAACCCTGCCATAGCATATGCCCCCATATGATGCTCCATAGATTATGCCCCATAAAATGCTCCATAGATTATGCCCCCATATGATGCTCCATAGATTATGCCCCCATATGATGCTCCATAGATTATGCCCCCATATGATGCTCCATAGATTATGCCCCATATGATGCTCCATAGATTATGCCCCATATGATGCTCCATAGATTATGCCCCCATAAGATGCTCCACAGATTATGCCCCCATAAGAGCTCCATAGATTAAGTCCCCATATGATGCTCAATAGATTATGCTCCCATATGATGCTCCATAGATTATGTCCCCATGTGATGCTCAATAGATTATGCCCCCATAAGACGCTCCATAGAAATGTCCCCATATGATGCTCCATAGATTATGTCCCCATATGATGCTCCATAGATTATGCCCCCAAAAATGCTCCATGGAACAGGCCCCATAGATTATGCCCCATAAGATGCTCCATATATTTTATGCCCCATAAGATGCTCCATAGATTATTATTTATTTATATAGCGCCATTGATTCCACGGTGCTGTACATGAGAAGGGGTACATTCAAGCAGGGGTCGACAAAGTTGTTCAGAATCTAGGAGCCAGCCAAAAAATTTAGGAGCCAGAATTTTTTTTTAACAAACTTGGTTATAATGCAACCCCATAGGTAGCCTTATTTATAATGCAACCCCATAGGTAGCCTTATTTATAATGCAACCCCATAGGTAGCCTTATTTATAATGCAACCCCATAGGTAGCCTTATTTATAATGCAACCCCATAGGTAGCCTTATTTATAATGCACCCCATAGGCAGTCATATATAATGCACCCCCATAGGGAGCCTTATTTATAATGCACCCCCATAGGCAGCCTTATTTATAATGTACCCCCATATGGAGCCTCTGCTCTGTAATATAATACAGCCCCCTTTACAAAAATAATAAATCTTGTACTCACCTCTCTTGATCCCGGCTCCTGCGCTGCTCACTGCTCTCCCTCTCAGCGTCTGACTGCCGGGCAGTGACATCATTCGCGCCTGCTGTCAGACGCTGAGAGGGGGATTATGGGAGAGAAGGAGCACACTGTCAGACACAGCCATTACACAGTACACAGTAGGGGCACATCTATAAGATTATCTCAGCACAGGAACATTTTTAACACATCCAACTGTAGAAGTTATTATTCCAAAATTAATTAAAATGTACTTTGTGTTAAAAGTACTTTAAGTACCTATTTTTCAGACTAGACACATTTATAGTGCGTGGGGAAGCGGCAGCAGTGGACGAACGGGTCACAGGAGGCAGGAGCCGGCAGCTGTGGCTAACACCTGTGCCCTGTTAAAAGAAAATGAATATTCACTACTCCCTACGCCCATAATTCCCCCCCCACACCTCTATGCTCTGAAGCCAGCGCCGAGAGGTGGGAGAGACAATGGGCGTGTGTAACAGTGAAGATTCATCTTGTTTAATAGCAGGCACAACGGTACCCGCAGGCTTCCTGCAGCGGCTGGGCGATCACCTGTGCCCACTATTAAAGAGAATGAATACTCACTGCTCTCCACGTCCATGGGAGTGGAGAGCAGTGAGTATTCATTCTCCTTAATAGCAAGCACACGTGATCGCCCGGCAGCTGCAGGAAGCCTGCGGGTACCATTGTGCCTGCTATTAAACAAGATGAATCTTCACTGCTCCAGCGGCTGCAGCTAACAGTGCGCCTGCAATTAAAGAGAAAAATGAATATTCACTGCTCTCCATTCACAGAGGCACGGGGCACAGTGAATATTTCAGCATCTGACCCCTTGCTTGTAAGCAGCGAATGATGTCACTGCCATGCGCTGATTATAAGATGAAATCAGCTGCTGACAAAAGAACAGGACACTGTCAGGAAGTGGAGGGAAGGTAAGTAAAAGACGGATTTTGATAAGACCTTACCTGTAAAATCCTTTTCAGCGAAGGAAGGGAGGGAGACACAGTCATTACTAGTGGGTAGGCGGAGCCCACACAGGATAGAACACCTCAGATTAAAAAAAAAAAAAAAGTGTTGACCGGCCCCTCCAGCTTGGGCTCCTCCTACTCCAGCTCTCCAGTCAGTACACAAGCTAAGGAAGAGCAAATATCACCAGCGGAGCAACATAACCCCTTCTGAAGAACTTCAGAGAAAAAAACAAGAAGACAGGTTATGCATATAACAGAAAAAACCACACAGTCCCAGGTACTACTCACTGAACCTGACCACTGCGATGAGCTGGCAATGCTGGAACAGAGCCTTAGCGCGCCGACCTCAGCCCAGATAATCGCTATCAGAGAAGGGTCACGCTGCATCTGAAAACACAACAACACACTTCTGCCATGGGAGGGAGCTGTGTCTCCCTTCCTTCCTTCGCTGAAAAGGATTTTACAGGTAAGGTCTTACCAAAATCCGTCTTTCAGCAGCAGATGGAAGGAAGGGAGACACAGTCATTACTAGTGGGACGTCCCAAAGCAGTCCAGAAATTAAGGGTGGGCAAAAAACCAAGAGGCAGATTCCCAACAACTTAGATAAATGCGCAACTAGCGCTAAATACAAGTTAACAAGAACTTTAAACTACAGCCGCCTGCAGGACCCTACGTCCTAAGGCCGCATCAGCGGAAGCACTGACGTCCACCTTATAAAATTTGTAAACGTGTGGACGGAGCGCCAGGTCGCCGCCCGGCAGAGCTGAGCTGCCGAGGCCCCTTCATGAAAGGCCCACGATGAACCCACAGCCCTCGTGGAGTGACTCGAATCTTAATCGGGCAAGGTTCGCCCTTAAGTCGGTAAGCCTCTAAAATGGCCGACCGAATCCAACGAGCTATAGAGTCCTTGGAAGCTCGTTGACCACGCCGACGACCTGCTGGAATCACAAACAGAGAATCCGACTTCCGAAAACTTTGAGTAATAGACAAATAGAACTTCAAAGCCCGCACTAAATCCAATGTGTGCAAGGCCCGTTCTTTCGCATTCCTCGGCTCCGGACAGAGCGAGGGCAACACAATATCCTGGTTAACATGAAATTGTGACACCACCTTAGGTAGAAAGTCGCCCCGTGTGCGAAGCACTACGCGATCCGGGTGAAACTCCAGAAAAGGAGGCGAGCAAGAAAGAGCCGCCAACTCAGAAACCCTTCTCAAAGAAGTGACCGCCACTAGGAAGGCAACCTTCCAAGAGAGCAAAGAAAGGCTAACAGAATCCATAGGCTCAAAAGGCCCATGTTGAAGAGCCTCCAAGACAAGATTGAGCCGCCAAGGAGACACAAGCGCCTTCCGCGGCGGAAACTGACGGGTTACTCCGCGAAAAAAGGAACGTACGTCCCTACGCGAGGCGATAGCCTTCCGAAACAGCAAGGACAGAGCAGAAACCTGACCCTTCAGAGTGCTAACTGCCAAACCCATGTCCAGCCCGTACTGCAAAAAGGCCAACAAATTGGGAATGGAAAAAATCCTCGGGTTCCTTGAAGAACCCGAACACCACGAAAAGAAGGCTTCCCAAGTCTTGTGATAAATCCTAGTAGTAGCCGGACCTCTGGCAGCTCGCAGAGTGGCAATGACTTTGGGTGAAAAACCTTGACGGGTCAAGATTTCGGTCTCAAGAGCCACGCCGTCAAACGCAGAGACTTCAGGTCCGGATGACGAACGGGCCCTTGGGTTAACAGGTCCGGGCGAAGAGGGAGTGGAAGTGGAGGCGCTGCCAGAAGCGACACCAGCGTCGAGAACCACGTCCTCCTTGGCCAATCTGGGGCTACCAACATAGCCGGGACTCTCTCCAGTCTGATCCGACGCAACACCAGAGGAAGTAAGGATATCGGCGGGAACACATAGATTAGCTCGAATTGGTCCCACGGAGCCACCAGAGCATCCTCCGCCACAGCCTTCGGGTCCTTGTACCTGGACATGAACGTCGGTAACTTGGCATTGAACCTGGATGCCATCAAATCCACTTGGGGAGTTCCCCAAGGGGAGCACAGCAGTGCAAAAATTTCCGGATGAAGACTCCATTCTCCGGGATCCATCTTTTCGCGACTGAGGAAGTCCGCCGTGATATTCTGAACTCCTGGAATGTGAATCGCAGAGATGGCTGGCACCCTGGCCTCGGCCCATACCAGGATCCGAGACACCTCCATCATGAGCCTGAAGCTCTTTGTCCCACCTTGATGGTTGATATACGCGACCGCCGTCGCGTTGTCTGTCTGCACTCGGACTGGTAGACTGCTTAAAGGGACCATCCAGTGTTGGAGGCAAAGGAAAATTGCCCTCAATTCCAGGATGTTGATCGGCAGGACAGACTCTTCCGACGACCATACTCCCTGAATCCAGAGATCGTTCCAGACACCCCCCAGCCCGTCAGGCTGGCATCGGTGGTTATGACCGACCACCTCGGAGGGAGGAAGGACTTCCCCAGGGATAACGCTTCTGGACGTAACCACCATCCTAGAGACTCTCGCACCCTGTGGGAGATGATGACACTGCAATCCAGCGAAGCCTGCGATCAATCCCAACGGTTCAAAATGAGCATTTGGAGAGCCCTGGAATGAAATCAAACCCAGAAGGCGCATACACCTTCGAAGGGACATTGCAGTCGAAGACTTCATAACCTGTACATGTCGAAGAAGACTTGCTTGCTTGTCTGGAGGCAGGGACACCACTGCTCGTACCGTGTCGAAATGCATCCCCAAAAACAGGATTGACTGCGACGGTTCCAGAGACGACTTCTCCCAATTGACCAGCCACCCGAAGTCCTCCAGGAGCTGAAGGGATAGATTGCGAGCCGTCACCGCCTCCTCCTTTGAGGACGCCACAATCAAAAGGTCGTCCAGGTAGGGAAGAATCGTAACCCCCTGTCTTCGAAGGATCGCCATGAGAGGTGCCAGAATTTTCGTAAAAACTCTGGGCGCTGAGGCCAACCCGAATGGCAGGGCCACAAACTGGTAATGGTCCTGACCTATGGCAAAACGAAGGAAGCGTTGGTGGGCCCTTCCGACGGGAACATGTAAATAAGCGTCGCGAATGTCGATTGACACCAAAAAGTCGTTCTGCAACAGGGCCGCCACAACCGAGCGAAGCGACTCCATGCGGAATTTCCGGGTGCGGACATGCCAATTCAATCTTTTGAGATCCAGAATGGGGCGAAATTTGTCCTCCTTTTTGGGGACCACAAATAGGTTGGAATAAAACCCTCTTCCCCGGTCCTCCGGCGGAACCGGTACCACCACACCCTTCTGCAGAAGGGAATCGACCTCCCGCAGTAGAGCGGCAAATAGCTCGGGCTTTGACGGAATGCGAGATTGGCAAAAACTGTCCGGGGGTCGAGAAAGAAACTCTATGAAGTAGCCTGCCGACACAACCCGCGTCACCCAGGCGTCCGAAACGCGGGAAGCCCAAGTCGATTCGAATTGGAGCAGGCGACCCCCCACTCGAGAGCCCTCGAGTGAGACCCTGGCGTCAGTCCGCCTTAGCGGGCTTTTTGTCAGCTTCCCGCTTGTCTTGACGGAAGCTCTGTTTCCAGGGAGTGCGGGATTTCTGAGAGGTCTTTTTTCCTGAAAAAGAGGGACGACCCGATCCCCAAGAGGGCTGACCGAACCGTCCCCTGGACCGAAAAGACCGCCGACTACTACTGGCACTAGGCCTGCCAGACGCAGAAGTCACAGCTCTTCGCTGCGGTAAAGCCGTTTCTTTTGCCTTTGCCTTGACAATCAGCTCCGTGAGGTCAGATACAAATAGCTGACCACCCTTGTAAGCTAAAGATAGCAAACCTTGCTTGGAAACCGCGTCCCCGGTCCACTGTCTAAGCCACAGTGCTCTTCTGACTGTGACCGCCGAGGATTGGGCCCTGGACAGCAGTGACGCAGTATCCAAACCTGCATCACTGCCATACCGGGCTGCATCCTCCAACAAGTTGAAAAGCCCATCTACCTCGGATAGCGGGGATCCATCTTGCCACGCCGTCCGTAGACGGTCCAACCAGCTCAGGGAAGCTTTACAAGCACACATGGATCCTAGCACTGCTCTGAATCCATGACCTGCGGCCTCGTAGATGGATTTCGCCGCCATCTCCGTTTTTCTGTCCAGCGGATCCTGCAGACTCGCCTTCCCTTTAACAGGAAGTAATGAGGATTTGCTAAGCTGGGATAAAGGGACATCCACTTCAGGAGAAGGAATCCAATCAATCAACTCCGTCGAACACGGATACAGTGTTTCAAAAAACCGTGTCCCTGAAAACGTTTATCTGGACACAGGCGTTCCTTCTCCACTGCCCCATTAAGCTCATCCAGAGATGGTAATGCCGATCGCGACCTATGCGACTCCTGAAACATCCGGGCCGACTTACCAGGACGTCTAGTTACCTCCTCCGGTAACTGTAACGCCTCCCTCATGGCTCCAATAAAAGCCTCTGCACGGCCCAAAAAAGAGGCAGAGTGTCCCTGCCGATCCTCCTTATCCGAATCGGACATCTCCCCATCCGAGCTTGAAGGGGAACCCTCCATACCAGAGATCTCCGAGTCGCTACGCGGGAAGGATAGCACCGGCCTGTGGAGCTTCCTGCCATGAGAGGATCTAGCTGACACCCAATAACCTAGAAGGTCAGACAGGCCATCAATAGAACGAGTGAGGGCCCCCATTTTGACATCACTGAAACCTCCGACCGCTGCACTTGACGCCGTCGAGGACTCCTGCATGTCAGATACTCGAGACTGATCCTGTAGCGGACCTGGGAGACGGTCCGCACCTCCTGGACCCTGATCTGACATGCCCTCACACAGTATATGGCAGGTTAAACCTGTCAGTAACTAGAACAGTGTGGTTTCTTAAGGGAAAGAAAAAAGAACGCTGAAGGGTTAAAGCTCTTAAAGAGAGAGCTACCCCAGCTGTCCCTCAATTAAGGATTAACAGACTATCAAGGGGTTAATGTCGCAGACTCCCCACAACCTCTGTTAAATGAAAAAGGGTGTGCGAGCCCCAGACAAAAAAGGCCTCTATATGAGGCAACAGCTGCAGGACAGCGCAGTCTGCCACCTAATTGTGCCTCAGAAAGGTGCCCTGCGCTGTGGGGGTGAGGGGGTTAAGCTTCTGCCCTGACAGGCAGAAGCGACTCACCCAGCTGGCCGCGGTGCAGTGTTCCTTCGGTCTGTCGGGAGGAGAGTGAGGAGCCCGAGGAAGCCTTCAGTAATGGCCGCCGCGCTGTGAAAGAGGGAAGCCGGAAGAGGAGAGGCAGGAGAAAGCGCGCGCTCAGAGCGCTTCCTGCCCGCGAAAGACAGAAAGTGCGAAGCCACGCCCCCCGCCGGCTTTAAAAAAAAAAATGCGCGCGACTCCTCCGCTCTCCCCGCTCCCATGTCCTGCAGGCATCCACCTGCGGACAAAAAACACAAGTCACCAACATGAATACATGTAGCAGCGGCTGCCGCAGCAGCCGCTGAGGCACTCAAAACACATTTAAAATGCTGAGTACTCACCCAGCTGAGCGCCACAGGGACCCCAGGGATTTGTGGCGCTATGCCCATAGCTTCCCCCCAGGGTGGAGAACGCAGTGACCCCAGAAGCGCGGTTTGCGTCTCCGCCAGGGAAGCAACCCTCATCCCCCGGGGCCGGCAGGGTTCTGCAGGGACCACCTTAAAGGGTAATACAGATCCGCCAAGGGAGGGGTGGGGGTCCAGCAGCGCTGAGACCCCTGAGACCTCAAGACCACGGGGGTCCAAGTCTCTGTCCGATAAAAATAAAAAAAATTTCTAAGGAGCTGCTCCAGCAGCGACTATCCTCTGTGACCTCAAATTTTAGACTGGAGAGCTGGAGTAGGAGGAGCCCAAGCTGGAGGGGCCGGTCAACACTTTTTTTTTTTAATCTGAGGTGTTCTATCCTGTGTGGGCTCCGCCTACCCACTAGTAATGACTGTCTCCCTTCCTTCCATCTGCTGCTGAAATGGTTTATTTTTGTGTGCGCACCATGGTGAGGGCTATGTATGCTAGGACGAAGATGGAGGAGGCCATGTATGCGAGGACGGAATCATATATGTCAGGATGACGAGGCAATGTATACCTGGTTTAGGGACAAATACCAGGATGGGGGCAGCAGATTCTATCCCCCCTTCATAATAGTGCATCATGACCACATTTTTTATTTCAATTTTTTTCTTCTATTTCACTGCTCTAAAACCTAGGTGGTGTCATAGTCCGAAAAAGACGGTATTTTCTCTAAGAATTCTTTATTGCCTTCAGTTATTTACAAGAATTATTTCCACCAGATAAAAACATGTCCTGTTGATGTGATGGACACAAAAGGGGGGCTTGTTGCATGCACAGTATATGTATCCACGCTCATTCTCTCTCACGCACCTGTATATCCATCACATTGAAGGTTCGTATATCATGTACAAACAATTGGTCATTTTTTTTTACTACATGCCAACAAATCCCTTACCTGTACGATATCAATGGCAGCCTTTTGCTAGTTATGTTTGTACAAAAACCTGCAAATATAAAAAAGGTCAACTGAATCACAGGCACAGATAAATTAAAAAGAAATAAAACAAAAACTGAAATTATAAAGAATTACGTACATAAATGCTACAAAAATAAAAAAAATTTAAACCACAAAATTTGTTTTTTTTTCTATCAACGCTTCTCTTCTGGAAATTGTAATAATCAATAATCAGTTGTCAGGAAGAAGTTAAAGAGGTTGTCTGGCACCATTCCACATCATTAGGTGTTATGCATATGTCCTATACAGGTACTGACTGACTTATGAAACTCAACTTCATACAACACAAATGTCAGATGTGCATAAGAAAAAACCAAACACTTATGTCTCTGGCTGTCCTGCGCTTGGTCCTCTCTATTCCATCATGTCTCCGGCCTTCCATAGACCAGGGTGTCCGGCCATCATCGTGTGCCTGCACCACATCTCCGGATATTGTGGAGACCGGTTCAGACGGTGACCTCCGGGCCATGAATCTGGCTGGACATCATGGCCTTTTAGTGAAGAAGCCAGAGATGCAACGTGCAACGGTGAAGAGAGGCTAGTTCGGATGGGGGTGTGGGGGTTGGTTATCAAGGCGTCCGTAGAAGTCAGGAATGAGGTAAGCATTGGTAAACATAAAAAAAAAAGCAAAAACTAAACTAATGTTCACCTCTCCGGCTGCCCACTAATCAACACTCTTCAGTGAGCAGCGACAATGTGTAGCCCACGAGGTCATAAGGCATTAGTTTTCTTTTATTTTGTGTGTGTCTTGTGCCAGCTTAATAATAAACCTATTTAGTTCGTAACCCAGGTACTGCCTGTATTAGAGTATCCCTTCCCATTACTACTGTAATCCACTGACATACAAGGTATCAATTATTGAGCAGCATAAATAATATGACATGTGTCCACTATAATCTGAAGACATCCCATAATCATTCCCTACCTAAAAGGATACTCGAAACATCTTTTTAGATGGGATTTGTGTTTATAAAATGCATGGGATGCCCAGGAAACCTATTAGGTAGTTCACCGTTGCGGAATTGCCGCGAAATTTCCGCGGCAATCCGCACTTCTCCAGGAAATACGCACGTTTTTTTATGCTGATTCCGCCAGATAATAGCGTTTTGCAAGCGTAATTTGCTTGCAGAATGCTAGCGTTTTCCTAGCGATCTGTAGCACGCTTGAAAACTGATGACAGGTTGTCCACGAGTCAACATATGTTTGACAAGTGTGACCAATTTTTATTGATGCCGCCTAGTCGCATCAATAGTAAAGATCTATGTAAAATAATAAAAAAAATAATAAATATATTTCACTTCCGGCGGCCCCGCAGCCTTCCCGCCTTCAGCGACGCTCCGCAACTTCGGTCCCAGGAGTGCTTTGCACAATCACACGGAGACGTAGCACTCGCGAGACCGCTATGCATCTGGGTGATTCTCGCAAAGCACTCTTGGACCGAAGTCCGAGCGCGCTGAAGCGGGAAGTGCGGGCCGCGGAAGGTGAGAATATCATATTTTTATTTAATTATTGTTTACCAGATATGGTACCCGGGCCTGGAGGAAGTCTCCTCTGCCCAGACCTGTACCATCGCACATAACCGCTTACATTCGCATAGTGGGCATAGCCACATGCGGAAAGTAGCGTTCAATGCATTCCTATGCGGCGGAATCACCGCGGTTACGCTAATTAATAACATGTTGCTATTTTTCCGCAAGCGTTTTTTCTGCGGAAAAAAACGCAACATTGGCCAAAACATGCGAATCATTAACATGTATAGATGCTTATGCTTGCGTTTTTATCGCGTTTTACCGCGGAACCGCGAAAACCGTGAAAAGCAATTATCCTGATCGTGTGCACTTAGCCTTATAGTTCTTTTGTACCAAAGGGTTTACAACTTTTTATTTAACCCTTTCTATCATCGTACTATCCCGTCCATGTGCCCTGGACTTAATCCAGGACGGTAGTACGTCATTGCGGGATTATCACAGCGGACACCCGGCACTATGTGCCAGGAGCGATCACGGACCGCTCCCGCACATTAACCCTGGCACACTGCGATCAAAGATCATCATCATCGCCTCCCCATCATCATCATCTCCCCATCATCGCATACCCATCATCATCGCCTACCCATCATCATCTCCTCCCCATCATCATCATCGCCTCCCCATCATCATCAGTTCCTCCCCATCATCATCAGTTCCTCCCATCATCATCAGTTCCTCCCCATCATCATCAGTTCCTTCCATCATCATCAGTTCCTCCCATCATCATCAGCCTCCCATCATCAGCGCCTCCCCATCATCATCAGCGCCTCCCATCATCATCAGCGCCTCCCCATCATCATCAGCGCCTCCCCATCATCATCAGCGGCGGCTCCCCATCATCATCAGCGGCGGCTCCCCATCATCATCAGCGGCGGCTCCCCATCATCATCAGCGGCGGCTCCCCATCATCATCAACGCTCCCCCATCATCATCATCGCCTCCCCATATCATCATCGCCTCCCCATCATCATCATCGCCTCCCCATCATCATCAATGCCTCCCCATCATCATCAATGCCTCCCCATCATCATCAATGCCTCCCCATTATCATCAATGCCTCCCCATTATCATCAATGCCTCCCCATTATCATCAATGCCTCCCCATCATCATCAATGCCTCCCCATCATCATCAATGCCTCCTCATCATCATCAATGCCTCCCCATCATCATCAATGCCTCCCCATCATCATCAATGCCACCCCATCATCATCAATGCCACCCCATCATCATCAATGCCTCCCCATCATCATCAATGCCTCCCCATCATCATCAATGCCTCCCCATCATCATCAATGTCTCCCCATTATCATCAATTCCTCCCCATCATCATCACTGCCCTCCCCCACAACCATCACACAGACAGCACCGCAGCACACAAGCACTCTCTCACATACACACACACTGATACAGACACACACACACATATCTCACCTGTCCAGCGTCCGCGCGCTCTCTGCCACAGCCGGCCACTGAATGATGACGTCATTCAGCGGCGCTGCTGTGAGAGGAAGCGCAGGCGCCCCCTGGAGCCCGGAGCTGCGTCAAAGGAGGCACGGGGAGTGGTGAGTATTGTGCCAGCTGCTGCCGGGGCCCTGAGCAAGCGCCAGTGGCGGCGCTGACACCGCTCTCCTCCGCTAATGGGCGCCGGGGTGCCCAACGGCGAGTGGGCCCCCGCCTGTTCAGGGCCCCGACAAACCCGGGCGCCAGGCATGATTTTCTAGGCGCCACTGGCGACCGGGTTTGTCGAACCCTGGCGTAAACTGCTCCAATTGAAACTCCAATTGTGGAATTAAGTGCTAGTACTTGAAAAGGACCAATAGGTGTTTTGTACTACTACACATGAGCCTAAACAATTCAATAGGTATTACCGTATTTTTCGGATTATAAGACGCAGCTTTTCCCCCCAAATTTTGGGGGAAACGTGGGTGCATCTTATAATGCGGATATACCTTACCGGCCACGGTGGAGCAAGGTCCCAGGGTCGCTGCTTGCTGGAGGAGGCAAGAGTGGACAGTGGCTGCAGGCTGGGATGAGGGGGTGTTTGGATGTGCGGCACGCTGCTGCGGGGGCTCTGCCAAAATCTTGTGAAAGCCCAGAGCCCCCGCAGTTACGGTACATGATTTCCTATGCGGTGGACTCGGCGCATGCACAGATGGAGATCTCGGCACCAAGATTTCGGGAGATGAGATCTCATCCCCCGAGATCTCCATCTGCGCATGCGCCGCCCCAGCAGCCATTATCCCGGAGTCCACCGCATAGGAAATCATGTACCGTAACTGCAGGGGCTCTGGGCTTTCACAAGATGTCAGCAGAGCCCCCGCAGCACACATCCAAACACACCCTCATCCCAGCCTGCAGCAACAATACACTATTGCCTCCTCCAGCTGCAACCCTGCTTCACCGCAGCCACCACCTCCGGTAAGCAATAAGGCCTTTTTCACACTTCAGTCCTGCGACGTCAGTCAAAATCCGTCAAAATGTGAAGAAAAAACGGATCCGCCATTTTTTTTGGTGGATCAGTTTTTTCCCATTGACTTGCATTAGTGACGGATTTTGACGGATGATCGTCCGTTAGGTCCGTTTTTTGACGGATCCGCCAGAAAATTGTCGTCCGTCATTTCAGAAAACCGTCCAATGCAACGTTTTTTTGTTCCGCCAAAATGGCGGACTATGGTGGATCCGCCATTTTGTATAATGGCCGCCTATGTGCGGCGGATCCGCTGGCATCCGTCTTTGACGGAATCTGGCAGCGGATCATTCGCCCACATACAAACCCATTGAAAATGCTGCTATCCGGGGTGTATCTCTCTCTCTCTCTTCTTGCAAACTTTCATTTTCCGGAACGAAAATTTCATCATATCCGGGTCAACACTTCTTAGCGGATCCGTCAGAAAACTGATCCGTTTTTACACTTTTTTGACGGATCCGCCATTTTCACACTTGGGCGGACGTCACACGACTGAAGTGTGAAAGAGGCTTAAAGGCACTGCCACACTTAGTGATCGCACCAGCGATCACGACAAGACCTGGCGAGATCGTTGGTGCGATCGCTAGTTAGATTCCAAACACAACTCATCAGCGATCTGTATAACGACCTCTGTGGTCGTTGGGAAAACCTAGTCCCACCTGCGACGCCGGTAAAGTCGTTCATAAACGGTGTCACACTCAGCGATTCAGGCTCACCAGCAGCAGCGACAATGCTTCTTATAATCCATGAGTCTTAAGGGTATGCCACACTAAGCGAGATCGCTACTGCGTCACCATTTATGACGCAGTAGCGATCTCGTTAGCGACGCAGCTGTGTGTGACATGTAGCGGCGATGTGGCCCCTGCTGAGAGGTCGTTGATCGCTTATTAACATTCTGAGCCGTTTTTTGGTCGTTGGTGTCCCGCTGGTGAGCCTGAATCGCTGAGTGTGACACCCTTTATGAACGACTTTACCAGCATCGCAGGTGGGACCAGGTTATCCCAACGACCGCAGAGGTCGTTATACAGATCGCTGATCTCTGATGAGATCTTTGTGTTTGGAAGCTAACTAGCGACCACATAGCGATCTCGCCAGGTTGTGTCGTTGTCGTGATCGCTGGTGCGATCGCTAAGTGTGACAGTGCCTTTAATGTGATGGGGGCTTTAGGCTGCTTGTGCAAATTATGTTATCACACCCACATGGTCATAATAACATGGAAACAGAGCTGACTAGTCTGGTGGCAATATAAATGCTTTTTGAAAAATAAAAAAAAACCCTCATTGGACTAGAAACATTATACAGGGGTGGTTAGGCAGGGAATTAACTGATACATAAGTGAATGCTGCTGGGTCGAAGCGCATGGGGGACCCGATAGGTTCTCTTTAATTACCTCCTGGCCTTCAGTACAGAAGCCGAACGGCATTATGCCTTTACCTTGCGGATTGACCACATAACTGCAAGTTAATATTTTGGGATATGACAAGTTCCCTCCAGAGTCTATGGCCGATCCAGAAGTAGTTAAGAAGGAGGTGTCCCTGTAGTGTACAACTGATTTAAAAATGCATGTGTTTCAGACTAAATTTAATTTTCACAACTGGGTTTCAGTAAAACGTTGCACTTTTTTGCCTTACAGACTGTTTCCAGCACAAGGGGTTGTCCAGCCCTAATCAATAAGTCTGCAGACATATGAAACCCCCCCCAGCACATGCACTGTGGCAATTCGCCAGTTTATGACACGGGACCACTGGTCAGTCGCGTCACTAGACTGGGCGCAGCCTCTCACCATGCAAATGTATGAAGAGGAGGCTGCACCCACTCGCCGGATGTATAATTCATACACACCCAACAGTTCGTGGTCTGAAACCGGCGAATCTACGGCGCGCACAGTGTGTGCTCTGTGGGGATTCACAAGTCTACTATCACAGAGTGACTACAGGCTTATGATTTGGACCGGACAAGCCCTTTAATGTGGTCACGAATCGACTGCGAGGAGCTAATGAAAAAGAAAAAATACATAATGCCCTTCTGTTGAGATGGTCAAAATGTGCTCACTGTTGGATCCTTAGTTAACTCATTCTGCAGCCAGCAACAGAGAAATACAAAAGACAAACAGTGCTTATGTTATCAAAACCAATAGCAAAAATTATTTTCACCCCCAGATGAACGCAATTTGAGATCCACATAGGAGAACAATCCCTTTAAGTTCATGCTTTGAAGTGTGTGGCGCAGGCCGGGGATCTGATACTGAGCAAGCTAGGAAATGAAGGCTGTGGGCCGGAACATGGCTGCAGGCCGCACCGCAGCTTCTCCTCACGGTAATAACACTATGAATACTCACCATGAGCTGCACAGCACCGGCCCAGTTTCCGCTCACGCGGGACGTCCTCAGCACCTCTGACCACTAACAACGTCTGAAGAAAATGGCGGCCGCAGAAAGCGCGCTCTCAGAACCGCGCATGCGCACCGCCTCATATCACAGCCCCTCCCACCCCCCAAAGAAAAAAAAATAGCAATTAAAAAAACAACCTCTGCCTCTATTTATTTCCCATACACTCAAATCGAATAGAAAACGAAATGCGATGGCTATATTCTTCACAGTAGGGCTATTCGTTCATACTAAATAACCGTTGTCAACCAACATAATGACTCCGTCCTGGCCAGCGACGCTGAGCCGGAGCCAATCACTGACTAGTGACGTCACTGGCGCCTCACGCCACAGACTTTCCACAAGGACGGAGCTGCAGTTCAGGCGCCATTTTAGAAGCTCATCAGCATCGTGTTGGCTGCTGCTCTTTTCTCTGCTGAGGTGTGAGATTTGGTAAATACGAGCTACTTATCGGTACACCGGCTCAGCTGGCGGGAGCGGGTCTCAGAGGCCCCCGGGGTGGTGTGGGGGGTTACCGGTGTCTTCGGGGCTTGTTTCCTGGCTGGGGCCCGCGCCGAGGTCTGTGGGGGGCAGTCCTGTGGCGTTTGTTGCCTTGTTAGCTGCTGTGGTAGTGGCAGGAGAGCTGTGCTGGGACTTGTAGTGATGCTTTAAGAGGAGTCCCCATAGTTGTGCGTTTTTCCTGCCTTTTTAGCATGACTTATTATTTCTGGAGGAATTTTTTATTTTTTTTTGCCCAAATCATCTTATTGGGCACCTAGAGGTGCTGCCGTAGTGCCCACCGGACGGTTGGTGAGTACTACATGTGCTGTCGTTGTGGTGACGCTCAGCAGGTGTCGCACTGCGTTATTATGGATGCGTGCACAATACCAGCCGCTTGCCATGTCTTCTGCCTCCCCTATGGCCTCTTACACATGCCCTGTTATCGTAATCGCCTGGCCAAAGCTTGAATTTATGTTTCTGGTGGCATAATCCTTATCGTCTGCTCATCTCCCAGAGGCGATGGCGTATACTGTATATGGGGACAGGATGGCCATAGTTCTGCACCTGTCAGATGCTGAATGGCTTGTATAGAGTGGATTGACGCTCGTTACTGGCCACTTGGACAGGACCGATGGTTGCTGGATGGTCTTCAGGTTAAAGTCTCCCAATGGTCCGTGTGGAAATGAGGCACTGATTTGGGTGCAATATGCCCTAAAGTAGAGTGAACTCATATCAGCCTAAAGGGGTGACTTAAATATTGAGGACGTACCATTAAAGAGGGGGGTCATCTAGTGAACATAGCGAAGCGCCTATCCGTAGGTGATTTACTAATCAGTAGGGGTCCCAGTTAGATGCCATCCCCTCTAATAGTATGGATGGAGGATTCAGATGATCAACCATTCATAGTCTATATCAGGGATCCCCAATCTGTGGCTCGGGTCCATGATATGTGGCTCGGGATTGCCTGTCAGCTTGGTGCATTAGCATCAGGTCTAGCAAGCAACTATGAAGAGCAGTTTTCCACATGGTGAATTTTGTGAGTAGCCCAGTACAGAAGAGCAGATATGAATATGCACATTCTGGCCTTAGGGTTGGAAATTATTTATGTATGGTAAGATGGAGACCGGATGATGTGTGGTAAGATGGAGACCGGATGATGTGAAGTGTCAAGAGGAGATGCTTAAAGCTGGATGTGACAGTGTGGTGGGGGTGGTTGATGCAAGAATACTGAGTGGGGGTAATGTGGGAACCTCTGGCTCTTGGTACACTGCTTTTGTGTAATTTCAGTGGAAAAACTTTGGCTGTCGATATACCAGTAATGGGGGCAATATGTCTCGCTATTGTGAGGTAGGTGGGAGATGGATGTTGCTCGTTACTCTCTCTTTGACCTAAATGTGGCTTGTGACCCTCTCTCAGCTTAATGTGGCTCTCAAGGCAGAAAGGTTGGTCACTGGTATTGCAGTAAATAGTGGAGTCCTATGCTCTTTCTCCAGCAGCCAGCCAGTGAATGGAGTGTAGGTTGAGCATGTGCATCTAATTCACCAGTCATTCAAAACGGGGCTTTACAGATCCCGGGTTACAGAACCCTGATCTCCAATTGCTGGTGGCCCTCAGTCATTTTTCATCCCCACCCCCTCCAGTTATTGATAATTTAACTTGTAAATTGGAGGCAACCCTATCCAAAGTCTTTGATATTGGACTAACCGGCAGGTAGTTGCTACCTGCTTGTGCACGGCCCCATTCTTGACACAGAGCAGTCACAGATCCATCTTATATATCAGACCCTAACCAAAATACTTTATTTTGGCTGTATATGGTCTGATATTTGGTTAAAGTATTTTGGTTAGGGTCTGATATATGATTTTCGCTTTGAAGCCCTATGGATTATTATTTCTTGATTATTATTTGACAGATCCATCTTACCATGGATTCTGCTGCCTCACCTGACGTCGTAGTGGCTTCTTTTCCGCTGTGCTCTGTTGTCGACGGGGCGTGACTTCCGGCGTCATTTTGATTGCCGGATGCCCAATCAGGATGATGTCTGAAGTCAAGCCGCCCCTAATCAGGATGACGTCGGAAGTCACGCCCCGTCAGCAGAGTGGAAAAGAAGGCACTGCTTTGTTAACATGATGTCAGCAGAAGCACCTGAATTCTCAGCAAGACCGGTCTGTCAGGGAAAAATGGCGTCAAGCAAAAAAAAGGCAGGTAGGTAGCAAGTATCTGTGTTAGTGCTTAGGCACATTTTTTGTTTTTCATAAAGTCCCGGGTTTTAAGGGAATCTATCATATTGGATAATGCTATTAACCTGCAGATATGGGATTAATCTGCCGGTTATAGCATTAAACCCCAACAGCCACCATCCATGTAATAAGATTCATATCATTGAGAGCAACACCAATAATAAAAGAAAATGCAAGCCACAAAATATTAAAAAATCACTATATTCAAATATAAATAGTCAAATAACATTAGTGAGGCTAAAAACGAATCCACCTGGAAAGCGTAGTGAAATATAACCCATAAATATGCACATCTATAAGTTAAATGAAAAATGTGATGTGGAGTGGAGCAATGGTGGATTAAGTATTGAACTATAGCAAAATATAAGTAATAATAAGATGCCTAACAGGAAGCAGAGGCAGTCAACCAGGGCCCAACCACACAGTTATCTGACCTGACAGGTTCCCATTAATGAGTACTGTATATACTCGTGCATAAGCCGAGATTTTCAGCACCTTTTTTCGTGCTGAAAATGCCCCCTCGGCTTATACACGAGTCATTGGGCAGAAACCAGCGGGGGAGGGGGTGGCTGGGACATCATACTCACCCCTCCCCGTGCCATCGCTGAACGTCCCTGCAATCCTGTGTTCTCCCCGGCTTCCTGCAGCTCTCCAGCGCTGAGCGGTGACGTAATACCGCTCTTTAAGGTCATGTAATATGGACGCGACGCCACTCCCATAGGCGTGGCGTCCATATTCATGGCCTTAATGAGCGGTATTACGTCACCGCTCAGCACAGGAGAGCTGCAGGAAGCCGGGGAGAATGCAGGGATGTTCAGCGATGGCACGGGGAGGGTGAGTATGATGGAGGAGGACAATGAGCACGGAGCAGGACGGGGGGGGGGGAGGACGGAGGAAGCATGGAGGAGAACAATGAGCAGGACGGGGGAGGATGGAGGATGGAAGCATGGAGGAGGACGGGGGGGGGGAGAACGGAGGAAGCATGGAGGAGAACAATGAGCAGGACGGGGGGAGGACGGGGAAGCATGGAGGAGGACAATGAGCACGGAGCAGGACGGGGAGAGGATGGAGGGCACAGAGGAGCAAGACGGGGGAGAGGATGGAGGGCACAGAGGAGCATGGAGCAGGACGGGGGGGCACAGGAGGACGGAGAAGGAATGGGGGAGCACAGGGGAGTACAGAGGAGAATGGGGAGCACAGCTGGATGGGGGAGCAAGGAGCAGGACGGGGCAGCACAGAGCAGGACGGCAGTTTATACACCCGGCTTATACACGAGTCAATAAGTTTTCCCAGTTTTTTGTGGCAAAATTAGGGGGGTTGGCTTATACACGAGTATATACGGTAATTAAACGTTGCATTTTTTTTTGTTAATTCTATGCAGTATTGAAAGCTTTTTAGCCGTGCAATGGGAGTATGAACTTTGGCAGTGGTGGAGGAGGCACCTTATGGCAGGGTTCGACAAACCCGGTCGCCAGTGGCGCCTAGAAAATCATGCCTGAGCAGGCGGGGGGCCCACTCGCCGTCGGGCACCCCGGCGCCCGTTAGCGGAGGAGAGCGGTGTTCAGCGCCGCCACCCGCCTGCTCAGGGCCCCGGCAGCAGCTGGCACAATACTTACCTCTCCCGTGCCTCCGCTGCCGCAGCTCCGGGCTCCAGGTGGCGCCGGCGCTTCCTCTCACGGCAGCGCCGCTGAATGATGTCATCATTCAGCGGCCGGCTGTGGCAGAGCGCGGACGCCGGACAGGTGAGATGTGTGTGTGTGTCTGTCTGTGTGCATCAGTGTGTGTGAGAGTGCTTGTGTGATGGTGGTGGGGGGGAGGGCAGTGATGATGGGGAGGCATTGATGGTGATGGGGAGGCATTGATGATGATGGGGAGACATTGATGATAATGGGGAGGCATTGATGATGATTGGGATACAATGAAGATGATGAGGAGGCGATGATGATGATGGGGAGGCATTGATGATGATTGGGAGGCAATGATGATGATGGGGAGGCATTGATGATAATGATGGGGAGGCATTGATAATGATGGGGAGGCATTGATGATAATGATGGGGAGGCATTGATGATAATGATGGGGAGGCATTGATGATAATGATGGGGAGGCATTGATGATAATGATGGGGAGGCATTGATGATGATGATGGGGAGGCATTGATGATGATGGGGAGGAATTGATGATGGGGAGGCGATGATGGGGAGACATTGATGATGATGGGGAGGAATTGATGGGGAGACGATGATGATGGGGAGGCATTGATGATGGGGAGGCGATGATATGATGAGGAGGCGATGATAATGGGCAGGCATTGATGATGATGGGGAGGCAATGATGTTGATGGGGAGACGATGATGATGAGGAGGCGATGATGATGAAATGAAAAAAAAATTCTGGCTCCTAAATTTTTTGGCTGGCTCCTAGATTCTGAACAACTTTGTCGACCCCTGCCTTATGGTATGCCTACACTGAGTCTTTTAACCCCTTCAAGACCCTGCTCTTTTTCAGTTTTGCGTTTGTTTTTCGCTCCCCTACTTTCCAAAGCCATAACTTTTTTATTTTACGGTTAATATGACCATGTGAGGGCTTGTTTTTTGCAGGACGAGTTGTAATTTTGAACGACACCATTGGTTTTACCATGTCATGTACTAGAAAACGGGAAAAAAATTCTAAAGTGCAGTGATATTGCAAAAAAGTGCAATCCCACACTTGTTTAAGTAATAAAAAAAATTACAAAGTTTGCTAATAAAAAAAAAAAATTGCGCCATTTTCCGAGACCTGTAGTGTCTCCATTTTTCGTCATCTCGGGTTGGTTGAGGGCTTATTTTTTTGCGCGCTGAGCTGACATTTTTAATGATATCATTTTGGTGCAGATAGAATCTTTCAATCGCCCATTATTGCATTTTAATGCAATGTCGCGGAAACCAAAAGCATAATTCTTGCGTTTTGATTTTTTTTTCTCGCTACACCATTTAGCGATCAGATTAATCCTTTTTTATTGATCGGGCGATTCTGAACGCGGAGTTACCAAATATGTGTTTCTTTGGCCCCCAGTGTGGATTGCGTGACGTTGTGTCACACTCTCCCTGAAACCAATCAGTGCTGACTTCACTTTATCTGCCTTTGGACAAATCACATATAGCAAGTGAAAGTAGTATACTTTGCAACAATAAGGTTGCAAAGGTCTTGAGACGGCTTACTGGTTGCAAAGGTCTTGAGACGGCTCACTGGTTCTTCCCATCATGAGATGTTTCTTGTGTGGCACACATAATTTATGGACATCTATAGTTTGATTACTTTGTGTGGATTGGATGGGCTGTTACTAGTGATGAGCGAACATGCTCGGATAAGGTCTTATCCGAGCATGATTGGGTGTTAACCGAGTGTCTTCGGCGTGCTCGAAAAATGTTCGAGACCCCATGGCTGCATGTCTCGCAAGAAATTCCATGTCCACTATGCGTCCAGACACCTGCAGAGATGGACATACTGCGCATCTTTACAGGCCGCAGCATGTCAAGAGAGTCTCCGCAAGAGAAATTTCACCAATAGAATGTATTGGACTCGGTGAATCCGCATGGTCCAGCGAACATTCAGATTCACCTTCATTCAATAGATGGCAGCACTTTGGACGCAGCATACATGCGCTGCGTCCAAAGAGCTGCTACTTTCGGATTGTCAGCACCCAGCCTTAAGCTTGCTCTCTCTCGACTGCCAAAGTTCATACTCCACGTTCATAGTAATGGAGTACAGAAAAGCCAAACGGGTATACTGAAGGGAATTTGTCATGAAGGTTTTGCTATTTAATCTGAGAGCAGCATAGTATAGGGACAGTCGGATTCCAGGGATGTGTCACTTTCTCAGCAGCTTGCTGTAGTTTCAATGCAATCTGTTTTATCAGCAGGAGATTATCACTGCAGGACGGTGTCCTTTACCAGGCAGTCCAGCTGATCTGTGTAACTGCTCCATCACAGATTATCAGTTTGCTGACAATGTACACAGGAATTTGCCAGAGTGGTGTGTACCAGGTTAGACACAGCTCAGCATTTGAGCTCTGCTTCATCAGAGAAAGCAGGGATTCTATTAATACTGCACCAATCAGCCCAGTAAGTGGCACGTCGCTGGTATCGGGCTCTCTGACCCAACATAATATTGCTCTCAGATTACGTTGCAAAAACCCGCTGACAGATTTCCTTAAGGGGAGTCTGTCAGCAGGTTTTCACTACGTCTTCCGAACAGCAGCATAATGTAGGAAAAAAGATCCTGATTCCAGTTGATTTATAACTTAATTTATGGAGTGCAGCAGTTGTGCCACATCCTAGTTATTAGATGTAACTTGAAGCAGAGCTCAGAAAGCTGCCCACACCAGTTTTAGTGTACAGTCATGGCCAAAAGTTTTGAGAATGACACAAATATTAATTTTTACAAAGTCTACTGCTTCACTTTTTCTAATGGCAATTTGCATATACTCCAGAATGTTATAAAGAGTGATGCTTAACAGCAATTACTTGCAAAGTCAATATTTGGCTAGAAAATGAACTTTATCCCCCAAAACACATTTCAACATCATTGCAGCCGTGCCTTAAAAGGACCAGCTAATCTTTTTTCAGTGATTGCTCCATTAACACAGGTGTGGGTGTTGATGAGGACATGGCTGGAGATCAATCTGTCATGATTAAGTAAGAATGACACCACTGGACACGTTAAAAGGAGGCTGGTGCTTGGCATCATTGTTTCTCTTCTGTTAACCATGGTTATCTCTAAAGAAACATATGCAGTCATCATTGCAATGCACAAAAATGGCCTAACAGGGAAGAGTATCGCAGCCAGAAAGATTGCACCTCAGTCAACAATCTATCGCATCATCAAGAACTTCAAGGAGAGAGGTTCCATTGTTGCCAAAAAGGCTTCAGGGCGCCCAAGAAAGACCAGCAAGCGCCAGGACCGTCTCTTAAAAGTGTTTCAGCTGCGGGATCGGGCTACCAGCAGTGCAGAGCTTGCTCAGGAATGGCAGCAGGCAGGTGTGAGTGCATCTGCACGCACTGTGAGGCGGAGACTCTTGGAGCAAGGCCTGGTCTCAAGGAGGGCAGCAAAGAAGCCACTTCTCTCCAGAAAAAACATCATGGACAGACTGATATTCTGCAAAAGGTACAGGCAGTGGACTGCTGAGGACTGGGGTAAAGTTATTTTCTCTGATGAATCCCCTTTTCGATTGTTTGGGACATCAGGAAAACACCTCATTCGGAGAAGACAAGGGGTGAGCGCTACCACCAGTCTTGTCTCATGCCAACTGTTAAGCATCCTGAAACCATTCATGTGTGGGGTTGCTTCTCAGCCAAGGGAATCAGCTCTCACAGTCTTGCCTAAAAACACAGCCATGAATAAAGAATGGTACCAGAATGTCCTCCAAGAGCAATGTCTCCCAACCCTCCAAGAGCAGTTTGGCGATCAACAATGCCTTTTCCAGCATGATGGAGCACCTTGCCATAAAGCAAAGGTGATAACTAAATGGCTCAGAGAACAAAACATAGAGATTTTGGGTCCATGGCCTGGAAACTCCCCAGATCTTAATCCCATTGAGAATTTGTGGTCAATCATCAAGAGACGGGTGGACAAACAAAAACCTAAAAATTCTGACAAAATGAAAGCATTGATTGTGCAAGAATGGACTGCTATCAGTCAGGATTTGGTCCAGAAGTTGATCGAGAGCATGCCAGGGAGAATTGCAGAGGTCCTGAAGAAGAAGGGTCAACACTGCAAATATTGACTTGCTGCATTAACTCATTCTGTCAATATAAGCTTTTGTTACTCATATGTTTGCAATTATTATATTTCTGTCTGTGATAAAAACATCTGTCAAACACACATAAAAACCAGAGGGCAGCAGATCATGTGAAAATATAATATTTGTCATTCTCAAAACTTTTGGCCATGACTGTAGATTGTATATTGACAGTAAGGCCTCTCTCACACATCAGTTTTTTGCCATCAATCACAATCCGTCGTTTTGTGAAAAAGAGGATCCTGCAGGATCCGTTTTTTTTTTCTCATAGACTTGTATTAGCGACGGATGGCCGCACGTTTCATCCGTCGTTCGACGGATCCGTCGAAAATTCTTTGTCCGTTGGACGGAGGCAACGGACATAGTAACGTTTTTTGTGTACGTCGGAAAATCGGACAGCGACTGATCCAGTGCCATCCGTCGTGGGCTATAATGGTAGCCTATGGGCGCAGGATCCATCGCTGTCCGTCAAAAGACTGATTCCGTTTTTTGATACGGAGCATACCCGAAACAACTTCTATACCTTTCTGGCACATAAAATCTCTCTCTCTTTCACCTCAGCGCCGTCAGAATAACTGATCCGTCGCATCAGTTTTTTACAATCTGCACCGGATCTGTTTTTTTCCAACTTTGATGGTTTGTGACTGATTGTAAATAACTGATGTGTGAAACAGGCCTAAGGCTAGGTTCACATTGCGTTAAACCAGCCCATTCAACGCATAGGATTGACGGGCTGGCATACCCGCTAGCACAGATGAATCATCTGTGCTAGCGGTGGCGGAGCTCAGACGCTGCAGGCCGCGTCCGAGGCTCCGTCACTGAATAACGGCACATCGCGAACGCGTGCCGCTTTATGGCATGCGTCGCTATGCGCCCGACAATGGGGGTCAATGGCAGCGTTAACGGACTGCCTTAGCGCAATGTGAACCCAGCCTAAGCTGTTTATCAGAGGAGGTGGCATGATCAGACCACAATTGGCAAGAGAGGGATAGTCTGAGCACTGATAATCCTCTAGGGATAAAACCTTCATTATATGGAAACGGCACACAGCCTAATACAAGTGCTTATCACTAAATTAGAAAATCCTCAAAAAATTCATTTATTTCAGTTCTTCAATACAAAAACTGAAACTCCTATATTATATAGTCATTACAAACAGTGATCTATTTCAAGTGTTTATTTCTGTTAATGTTGATGATTATGGCTTACAGCCAATGAAAACCCAGGAGTCATTATCTCAGTAAATTAGAATACTTTATAACACCAGCTTGAAAAATGATTTTAAAATCTGAAATGTTGGCCTACTGAAATGTATGTGCAGTAAATGTACTCAATACTTGGTCAGAGCTCCTTTTGCATCAATTACTGCATCAATGCGGTGTGGCATGGAGGCGATCAGCCTGTGATACTGCTGAGGTGTTATGGAAGCCCAGGTTGCTTTGATAGCAGCTTTCAGATCGTCTGCATTGTTAGGTCTGGTGTCTCATCTTCCTCTTGACAATACCCCATAGATTCTCTATAGGGTTAAGGTCAGGTGAGTTTGCTGGTCAATTAAGCACAGTGCTACTGTTGTTTTCCCAGGACGTCATCCTGACAGCATTATGGAGGACGCCCTCCTCCTCCTTGCAGGGACAGGAAAAAACACACAAGAGGTTAAAAGGCCCGCTCCTCCCCCTCTACCTCAGTGTTTTCCTGTCCCTGCACGGAGGGACACACAGGAGGCAGAGCGCGTCGGCGCTACTTACGGAGGGCTGGGAGACGGGACGGCGAGGTCGGCACCCGATCCTTGGGGAGCAGCCCGGGCTCGAAACTTCCTAGTGGGGAGTCCCTCAGCCGTAGAGACCAGGCAGCGGACGGCGCCTGGGTTAGAGTCGTTCCTCCCGGTGGGGGGCTCTCGACTCCTGGAATGGACAAGCGCGCTGGTACGCGCTCTCTCGCAGGAGGTAAGGCACTTCCGGGCGGGAGATGAGCAGGAAGCTGGGGCTGAGCAGAGGTGCGTTCCACGTGGAACGCTAAGGTATTAAAATCTACTTCCGGGTCATTTGTCCGGGCGGGTTTTTTGAAAGCAGCTGAGACTGTCTATTGCCACCAGACAAGCGGTATCCTTCTCTTGAGGGGTGAAGTCTATCCTGCTGTGCAACTATGGAGGAAGGAGCAGTCGAAGGAGGGGTAAGAGCGCGGTGGCGCTACAATCCCTGTGATTACCCAGACTTGTTATCTGATGAGGTCTGGGAAACTTAAGCACTGATTATCCCTAATCTTAAATTTTAGGAGAAGGATCAGCATCTCCCCAATCTACTGTGGAAAAGTCGGGCAAATCTGTTTCAAAGTCTAATAGATGCCCAGTATGTCATGTGAAATTAGCAAGTTCTTATAAGAAAGCTCTCTGCAAGCCATGTACTTCCAAGATCTTGGAAAGTGAACAAACGTCGCTTCGGGATGAAATGAGAGCATTAATTCGTGAAGAGGTGCAGGCCTCTATAGCTGATATGTCCAAACAACGTCAGTCTAGTCCAAGAAAGCGAGTAAGATGGGAGACGGATCTAGAGGAATCTGATGGGAGTTCTACGGATCAACCTGTGCAGATGGCAGAGGATCCTGGTGAAGAGGGTGAACTTCTTCAGGATTTTCAGGATCAAAATAGGAAATATTTATTTCAGCTTGAGGACACGGATGACCTTGTGAAAGCTGTGAGAGATACCATGCAGATTGAAGAAACTCCGAAACCGCAGTCCAGACAGGACTTAATGTTTGGAGGTCTCACTTTTCAGAGGAAAAGAGTGTTTCCGGTTAGCGATCACATCCGCACTATGATTTTAGATGAATGGAAGGATGCGGAACGGAGACTTGTTCTGAACAAGGATTTCAAAGGACGTCTACCTTTTGATCCAGAGGATATAAGTTTATGGGATGTTACTCCTAAGATTGATGTCCCAGTGGCGAGAGTAGCCAAAAAGACATCCATTCCTTTTGAAGACTCTTCTAGCCTTCGGGACCCTATGGATAGAAGAGCTGACATTATGTTAAAGAGGGCATGGGAATCCTCATCAGCCCTTATTAAAACCAATATAGCAGCTACGTCGGTAGCTAGATCTATGGCCCTCTGGATAGATCAATTGGAAGATCATCTTTCCAATAAAACGCCTAGAGCAGATATTCTAGCCTCTTTACCTTTGATAAAATCTGCTACGGCTTATCTTGCAGATTCTTCTGCGGAGTCTGTAAGATTTGCTGCAAGAAATAGTTCTCTATCTAATGTGGCTAGAAGAGCTATTTGGCTACGATCTTGGTCGGGGGATAATGCATCTAAAACTAGATTATGTTCTATTCCTTTTTCAGGCTCAAAGGTTTTTGGTCCGGCGTTAGTCGAGTTCCTAGAATCCGCCTCCGACAAAAAGAATAGGTTTCCTGAAGAGAAACCAAAACAGCCTCAGCCCTTTCATAGAGGTTTTCCCCTAGACGTCAACCTGACTTCAGGAGTCAGAACAGGTTCTATAGAAGAACGTATAAGGCTCCCTATAGTCAGAACTCAGGGAAAACGTCCTTCGCTTCATCATCTAGGTCCAAAAGACAATGACGCCAGGGTTATCGGGGAAGGCTCAGATATTTTTCAGAAGCCTGGGCACAGGTTACTGTAAACCAGTGGGTTCTCAGAACCATATCAGAAGGGTACAAAATAGAGCATTTATTTCCACCCCCCGAAAGATATATCTCTCCAACAGTAGTGCAGCTGGACTCTCCCATGTGGGTGGACATCCAGGATATGTTACGCTCAAAAGTCATAGTTCCGGTCCCTCTAGAAGAAATAGGAAGGGGCCACTACTCTTCCCTATTTTCTATCCCAAAGCCGTCAGGGGGAACCCGGACCATTATAAATCTAAAACCCCTAAACTCATCTGTCAAATACAAAAGATTTCGAATGGAATCCATTCGCTCAGCAACCCAGCTAATAGACAAAGGGGCAGTCATGTGTACACTCGATTTAAAAAACGCCTATTTTCAGATTCCCATTCACCCTTCTTCTCAGAAGGTTCTAAGATTTGCAGTGAAACTGCCGTCCCAGACCGAACACTTCCAGTTCAGAGGCCTTCCTTTCGGGCTAGCTTCAGCCCCCCGTATTTTTACAAAGCTGGTAGCAGAGGTAGTGGCCTATCTGAGAAGTCAGGGGATAATAATTATCCCATATCTAGACGACTTCCTTTTGATTGCAGATTCAAAAGAAGTTTTAAAAACCCAGAGAAACAGAACTATTGCAGTCCTAGAATCTCTAGGATGGTAATCAATTGGGAGAAGTCGGACCTGATTCCAGAATACAGGAAGATTTTTTTGGGAGTTCTATTGGACTCCAAAAGAAGAATATCTGTATTACCCAAAGGAAAACAAGGAGAAGTAATATCCAAGGTCAAAGGACTTTGGAAGCGGCGAACCTCCATAAGAGATGCTATGAAGGTTCTCGGCTTGATGACAGCCTGTATCCAGTGTGTCAGATGGGCGCAATTCCATTCCAGACCTCTGCAGAGACAAATTCTTTCAACATGGGACCGAAATCATATGTCTCTAGACAAGAAAATGCCAATCTCAGTATCAGTGAAGATATCGTTACTATGGTGGATGCAGCCTGCAAACCTCCAAATAGGTTGTTTATGGACCACCTCTCCCTGCGTAGTGGTTACCACAGACGCCAGCGAGTGGGTTGGGGTGGCCACTTAGAAGAAAATTTTTTTCAGGGCAAGTGGCCCGATTATGTCAGAAAAAGATCTTCCAATTTCCGAGAACTACTGGCAGTTTGGGAGACTCTAAGACGAAACGAGAAGGTATTGGCCGGAAGACATGTCAGAATCTTGTCCGACAATGTCACAACGGTTTCATTCTTAAAGCATCAGGGAGGTCCCAGACACTTTCAACTTCAAAATCTGGCGAACAAGATTTTTTCCTGGGCAGAAAATACAATTCTTTCAGTATCAGCGGTACATCTAGAAGGAGCCCACAACAATCTGGCAGATTATTTAAGCCGGCAGGAAGTTTGTCCAACAGAGTGGGAGCTCAACGAAGACATTTTTCAGGAACTATGTCACTGTTGGGGGACTCCAAATATAGACCTTTTCGCAAGAAGAAAAAATTCGAAGGTTCCCAGATTCTATTCTCTAGACCCGCTAGATTTCCCGGAAGGGATAGATGCGTTCAGCCAAGTTTGGAAAGAACCTCTCTCATATGCCTTTCCACCACTAGCACTCATTCCGGCAGTCCTCAGGAAAATCAGAGAAGACCGGGCAAGAGTAATCCTGGTAGTTCCGTTTTGGCCAAAGAGAAGCTGGTTTCCCCTCCTAGGGAGGATGATGGAGGGAAACCCGATCGAGCTACCACTGAGAAGAAATGTGATTCACCAGGGCCCAGTATACCATCCGAACCCAGAATCTCTACACCTCTCGGCGTGGATCCTGAAAGGGACATCTTAAAAGCAAAAGGCCTCTCAGATCAGGTTATATCCACTATTCAGGCCAGTAGAAAGCCAGTTACTTCGGCCATCTACCTAAAAATCTGGAAGAGGTTCTGTCTGGAGGGCGGCAGATCTAGTATTTTGGAGGGTTCCCCTAACATACCAAAGATCCTAGATTTCTTACAGGCGGGTTTTAACAAAGGGCTAAAACCAAGTACGCTTAAGGTGCAGATTGCGGCACTTAGTTCTTTTCTTGACTTTCCTTTGGCATCTCACCCTTGGATTGTAAGATTTGTAAAAGCTACTCAGAGGTTACGCCCCACAATCAGACAGTTAACTCCCCTCTGGGATTTAAATTTAGTGCTTAGAGCATTATGTAAGGGATCTTATGCTCCTAACCAAGATATGCCTATTTCATTCTGTACTTGGCGAGCGGCCTTTTTGGTAGCCATTACTACGGCCAAAAGGATAGGGGAGATTCAGGCCCTATCAATAAATTACCCATATCTGCAGATCAGAGATGATTGTATAATCTTAAAATTAGACCCAGCCTTCTTACCGAAGGTGGTGTCCAAAGATAATATTAATCAGGAAATTATTTTACCATCTTTCTGTGACAA